>CM031242.1:929213749-930413749 GCA_018340775.1 Taxus wallichiana var. yunnanensis
TCTAGTAGGTGTATACTTAGTGTTTGGTTCTAGCGCAAATTATAGGCCAATTGATCTTGATTATGTCACTTACTATTACATTAGGTGTATAATTAGGGTTCAATCGTGCAAATGCATCAATTAATCCATAATACATGTCTAGTTATTTCACCACATGTAAAATTAGTGTTTACTTGGCATAGATGAGCAAATTGATCCCTAACGGATGTCTAATTGTCACACTATCTATGTATAAATATGAATTGATTAGTGCAAATGGTCCAAATGGTTCCTAATACACATCTAATTGTTTTAATTATTGTACAACTAAGGTTCAATTGGAACAAACATCGATAGTCAATCCTTAATACACATCTAATCATTGCACTAATTGTATTTTCAGAATTTTTCATTCCCTTTTCAATGTAAGTAATGTGTTGTGAATACAATATCACCAACGCAATTCATTATTTTCCTATAAATTTGAAATACTCGTTGATTAAAAATAAATATGTTATAAATGAAAAGACTTTTTATTACTCATTTTTATTGGACTTTATTGATTTTGATGGTTAATATTGTCATTATTTCATTTCAAAAATGGTGCAAAGTGTAATTTTACATTTAATTAAGATGTGTTACCTTTTAGTCTGCATTTATGAAATTGATGGTTTTAAATGTGATGCTTTGTAGACATTATACTAACAAATTCATCAAACATCTATTTTATTTTGCATCACATTATTATTCCCACGTAGTGTTGAATCACTTTTTTATAATCGGCACTATTTGCATCATAATGTGAACCCTAACACTAATTATATATGTCAAAATAACTATTTATGTCATAAATTAATAATTTTTGTCGGATTTGGTAGGTCTCCCTATCTCTATACTATAATCTTAAACTTTGTGTCAAGAAAATAAATGACACTATTTTACATAAGGAACCTAAAATCAACATTAAAAATCATGAAAATAGAAAAAGGTGACACAAAAAGTGAGGAAAAACCTCAAATATACTAGTGGTGTGGGGTCCTCAACCTTTTTAGGTATTGGACATCAAATTATTCATAATATAGTTAGCAAATAGAATTGGACAAGTTTTCACCACAATCTCCAATGGTGTTTATAACTCAACACAAGCCTATTATTTATAACCCACAAAAACAATGTCCCAACGAGTTCTAAGGGAAATTTAAGGCCTTGATAGTCAAACATGCTTGATTTAATTATTAAAATATATATGTTTTCTAATACAATTGTTCATAAATACCATAAATATTATTTGTATCATTGAACAAGACAAAATCTGAAATGTATGAGTTTTTACATCGAATTATAGATATACTAGGTACATTAAAGTGTATGTAAGACACAATCGTGCTTAATAACAAATACACATGAGGAAGTGATAAAACAAGAAATTCATCTATTTCAAGATTATCCCCATGCCACAAGCATATTTTAAACATTGATAGAAAAAAATCTAACATTTACTTATTGCATTGAATAGAGAATTTAATGTGATAAGGGTTATGACACTGCATTATAGTGGATTGCTTGCTAAATTGCATTGTACTTGGTGTATTATTTTCAAGACTATAAATCCTAAGGGCCCAATAATAATGGAGTGATAATGCATGCCCCTAATTACTCCCTTCACTTTTTGGTTTTATAAGGTGTTGCAATCAGAGACACCTAAATTTCACTTTTGCAATCTTATTGCTAAAAGCACACAAATCACTTTCATTCTTACCATTTCCATTATAATAGTTATTTCCGCTAATTAACTAATGTTTCTTATGATTTTTGTCAATAAACATTGCATTTTTTATTACCTAACCTTTTTGCATTCAGGATGCCACTTTACAACAAATCGTAAGACAAAATCCTTTCCAAAGCAGACAATTAGCGATTATTAGCTAATTAAGCCTATTTTACTCTTATTTTGGTCAATATACCCTATTATTGGCTCAAACCCCTCTTCCAGCCACTCAAAATCACCCCATTTACCTCCACAACATCTCAACAGGATTTAAAAGCTTATCCTATCCTCCTAATTGACCCTAAGTGGTTTATTAAGGCTCCTCACATCCTAATCACTTGCTAATTCACTAATCATGAATAACAAAGCTTAATCGTTATTATTAATTATTAATCTTTTTGTAATTTTAGTCCCACATGCACCAAGATGCAAGTTTTCCTCGAAGGATAAACTATAAATAAGACTAAGTACTACCTTCAATTTTACACACACCATGCTTCGATTTGCATATCATATAAGAAATATGATTAATAGCCAAGTTCAATCCTTGCCTTAAGTCTTCATTGTGGTTTAGCGAGAAGGGTATCTACAATGGCATTGTAGTCTTGTTCTAGAGATATATTGTCACCATTTGTGAAGTAGCAACAAACCCCAATGCGATTTCTCTTAGATCTATTTAGGTCTATGTTAGTCAATTGAATCATACTAGTAGGCATGTTTTAGCTAGGTTTTGAATTATATTCATGTTAGTTAGCATTCCATTAATATTTTATCGTTGATGTAATTATTGTAAGATTTAGTAAGTATTGCCTCAATTAGACTATGTGGTGTTAGTCTTAGCTTTACTTGGAACTTTTAGTAGCTTTCATTTGGCACACTCAGTGGGAGAATACCCCATTACATTCATTTTTTAAAGCTTTTTAACTTAGTTTCAAAGTTTTTCATTTCAAGATTTCTAGATTAGTTTCAAGTTTTCTAGATTAGTAACAAGTTTCCTAGTCTAATTTCAAGCTTTCTAGATTACTTTCAAGCTTTATAGATTACTTTCAAGTTTTTTAGATTAGTTTCTCAAGATTTTAGATTAATTTCATGTTTTTAGAGTAATTTTCAACGTTTTGTAGATCAAATTTCAAGCTAGATAGTTGTTTCAACTAGATTAGTGGTAGATTTTACATTCTCATGTTCTTTACAGGATATAAGGAGGTGAAGTGTTGTCGAAATTCACTCAAAAGGCCAAAGATTTTATCTTTTTCAAAAATTCTTGTCAAAAGTCGTATTTTGGTCACCTATAGGAAGGGGTTTGCTTGTGCATTCTCGGGACGAGCATGCGCATCAAAGGGAGCACCTATGTACTACTAGGGGCACATGTGCATCAAAGAGGGTGCTTTTATATCATCTTTGGGGAGCCTGTGCATCATTGGATTTTGTACCTCTATGTGTGGTTTGTGCTTGTGCGTCAAAGGGTGCACCTACGCCTCTCTGGATGAGCACATGTGCATAAGTGACTATATAAAACTTGACAGAGGAAAGCCTTTACATCAAAACTTGTGTCTGTGCTCTCTCTTGGGGGTTATGCATCAAATTCTATGCCTATACATCACTCTGGGGAGCCTGTGTTACACCGAATACATAACCTAACTTCTAGAGGCCATAACTTTTTCTCCCGACCTTGAAACAACTTTTTCGTTTTTGAGTTGGAAAGGTATTGGAGTGAACTACGCAATGGTAACATAAATTTTGGTTTAAGAGTTACCAAGAATTTAGGGTATTCATTTTTATAAAAATATTCATTTTCTAACATATCTAAATGTTTTGATGAATGTTGTTTTTCCATGCTTTACTTAATGTAGACCAAAGCTTGTGTATGTCCTTCTCTTGCACCTTTTGGTGATCTTGAAAATTAAAAAAAGTTGATCTCTATCTTTCTAACAAAATTACTTTAGGGTTTGATAAGAGATTTTTGTTAAAATTGGCTTAGAGTTTGATGAATGATTTTTATTTCATACTTTGTATGAGTTTGGAATAGGGTTGTGTATGCTCTTCTCTTGCACTTTGTGTGATCTTGAGAATCAAAAGCACCTCTAAACCAATTTTTCTAATTTGGAGTAAGTAGGAAAAATCACCATTCATTGATGTGCTTAAGGGAATAAACTTTCATTTTGGCATGTACTTGATCTTTTAGTTCAATAGTTTTTTTCACTTTATAAATAATCAAGGCTAAGATTTGTGTATGTTCTTCCCTTGCACGTAGTGTGATCTTGGGAACTAGAAGCAATTTTAGTCTTTCATTAATAAGCACTTGGATTAATTGGGAATAAACCTTGATTTGTAAAGTTTTATGGTGGTTACTTGATTTACAATCTTTTTCATTGCTTATCTAGTTGTATTTCTTGTTGTGTATGCTCTTTTCTCATGTCCTTGGATGATCTTGAAAATCAAAAACAACATTTAATCCTCTTTCTATGATATTGTAGATATTTTTAAACTAATAACCATTTGTGTGAAGGACCTAATAATTGTCAAAGAAAGGAGGGCTATCTTCAAACCAAATTCTAACATTCATGTGTGTTGTAGGTTGCCATCGGTGGTCAAAACCAAATTACTTAATCCAAAATATTAAAAAATACACCACTATACAACACACTTTATTTGCAGGTTAGTTAAGAGCTAAAGCTCGTCTACTCAACTAGAACATAACCCCTTTGGCATAAGCCTTAAGATCACAAGAGGGGTGGTTCTAGGAAACCTAAAGTAGTTCACGCAATAGGGAACCTTGTGAACAAAACAAGAAAGTGCTCCACACTACCTAATTGACTAGTACTCCTTAAAAGTTTAGATTCAAAATTATCTCCATTCGACCCGGTGATAATACAAGTGAACACACTAGTTGCTCATTGTATTAGAAGGGGGTAAAGTAAATCTGAGATACTCCTAGACTAGTCAATGTAATCTTCTAGGTAAATTGAGTTCCCAGAGGTAGTTTGTGTGACAACCTAGGTGAGAGAACTAATAGGAAGCTTGTCGACTTGGAGCCAATTTTGTCTTAGATATTATACTTGAGAGCTCTCACAAAGTGACAATTTTTTTGGATTCAAACTCTTATTTTTCGAACAAGGGAAAGAATCTATTAAAGTTGAAACCACATGAAATTTCATCACGAAACCTACGACGTGTTACTTTGCTCTAGTTTTTCATTTACCCTAAGGAAAGACAAAAATTTGATAAAGTACACTTAGTTTGTTTCATCACCATTTGGTCTACCCTTTTGTTTTATTGTTGCCCATTTTGAGACAAAAGAAGAAAAATATACATAGATACCACTAGAAATAACATGTCCACCACTTTTGTAGTCTACTTGCATGACCAGGTTGCAATGCTAAAATGCAAGTGTTGAAAGTGTGAATGGTACATGCTCATGTTCTAGCTTGAGGAACCTTGTGTCTCAAAACCCATATTGATACTTATTATCATTGTAGTTAGGTGATATCATCATTATCTTCCTTTGAGTTGTTACGTTTCCTACATTATATCCATACAATTGTGATACTTACGTCTTGTTTCCATTGTGAAACTTGGTCTAAGTCTCAATATTGTATTGTTATTACTGTCGCACACATAAAGCAACTTCTTCATATACTTAGACGTAGTTTTTATTCTAACATTTCCTTAAGTTTTTTAGGGTGTTGAAGTTATGTTGTTCGCATCACGATAACATCATTTTGATACTAAAAATATTGCTTTCATCACAAATCTTGATTCACGTGTCCAAATAGTGTTGTTACATTGCTCACATTGTTAACTTCCATTTTCAAGGACTTGGACTTTGTTCTGTCCAAAACTAGTTTTTATTATACCTTGTAAGAGGATCACGTCAACACTCTCTTAGTATTTTGGTCTTTTTATTTTCGAACTTGACCTAAATAGTGATATTGTGTTATCACTATTGACATTGAACCTATCTCAAACAAAACATGGGAGTACACTATTTCCATTATTGGACTTATAGTTGTGTGTTTAATTGTCATATTTTAGGTGCTTCATATATGAAGCTAGACTTTCATTATTTATTCTTTGGCATCTTTGGGTTCATATTGATCCTTTGGGACCATGTGTTATTCAACATTCTTTGTGACAATTTGACGTTGGTATGCTACATAAATTTTACCTAGGGTCCATTTTAATCCAACCTCAATGAAACCTAGTCTTTTTCACCTCTTATCACAAGGAAAGGGGCATCAAAAATTAAGGTCCAATCCCTTTGTTTTTTCCTAAGTTTTTGTTGTGCATGTAAAAAAATTCAAACCTTAGCAAAAACATCCATTATCAAGCAACTCTTACATCAAATTGAACATAGGAAAAGAATACTACTAAGATTTTTCCTTTGTGTCCTTTGTGTTGCCCAATTTTAATCAAACATTTTGACATTTACAACTATAACTTGTCTAAACCTTGTTGATTTTTCAAAATTGTATCATTTCAATACCTATTTTCCTTAAATTCTCTTTAGAAAAATCAAACTATCTAGGTCTAGGCATTTACCAATAACAAATGATTATCACATGGCTCCTTATACGTACGATAATAAAGAACCTAAGATTTGGAATTCCCATCAAAGGATGCCCATCACGACTAACCCTCATTTGGTTCTTCACGCTATAGAACCCATGCGGGTCCCTTGTTCCTCACCTCATCTAATAGTTGATGGTATAGTTTGGACACTTTTGATAGAAATTATTATTTGGGCTCCCCATTCTTCTTTGGATTCCAATCCAAATTAATTTTCTTATTCTTCATATTTACCTCAATCTTCCGAATATTTTCATCAGATCTATTCACCTCATTTGACTCTTAAGTCATAGTTCTCCCTCTCTTCGCAGAATCCCCTTATCATCACCTAAATGACATATTCCTTTGAATATCTATGTAGATCCAAGATCCATCAATCAAACATCTATTTTAGTTATTGAATCACAATCCTCCCTTGCTTCGTAGGACCTCACTTATTCGCTACCTTGACAATATTTTCCTCCATTGAAGATTTAGGTGAATCCAAATTCATCTAAGTCGACATCCATGTCGCAACCTTCTAATTTGACGCCCATATCGCAATCATCTACGTTAATACCATGTCACAATCTTCTAAGTCAACACCCATGTCACAACCTTCCAAGTCGACCCTTGCATTACAATATATTTTTCCTGGATGAGGGGTCTATTGCTTTCCTAGAAATATGTCATCTTCTAGGAAAACTAATATCAATAATTTCTAAATCTACATCTTCTTCTATTCGTGAGACATCTAGATCAAAATATACTTCATCTCTTGAGTCATCATCTTCTCAATCTACCAAACCAGTTAGACCCATCGTCTACTTCTATATGTGGGCCACTTCCAAGTATCCTTTCATTTTCTATGTGAAGCTCACCTCTCAAAAGTAGCCCATTTTATTTTATACTTGCGGCATGTCCTAACCCCCCTCATCTTTGATTATTGGGCCACGTCCTAGTAGCCCATCATCTTCCATATATGGGACACCTCCAAGGAGCCCTTTATCTTCAATCTATGGGACACCTCCCTGGTAGCCCATCTTCTTCGATCTATGGGACACCTCCTCCAAGTCCTTCATCCTCTTCTATACTTGGGGTACAACCTAAAACCCCCTCATCTTTTATTCTTGGGCCACATCCTAGTAGCCCAAATTTTTCTATATATGGGAAACCTACGGGAAGTCCCTCATCTCGCAATCTTAGGGCCACATCCTGGTAGTCCTTTATCTTCATTCTATGGGACACCTCCTAGTAGCCCATCCTATTCAATTCTTGGATCATACCCTTCACGTCCATCACATTGTCCTTCTATAAAATTGTGTAAATCCCACCATCATTCCTCACATCAATTCTATTCATCTAGTTTCTTCTCTCACTTCTCGGGATCGGGAAGGTCATGTAGTAGCTTATAAGAAACCCAAACAGTTTCTTCATCGAGACTAAGATAAATTATCACCAAATAACTACACCCTCCGAATGGCTAGAATGTGAAGAGGAATTTGAAGTGATTGGGACACATGGGATCAACTCTCAAGCTATGGGACTTGGGATCGAGGTGAACCCACGAAGAAGGCCGACTTCCTCTTCCTAACTAAACACAACACTACTTCTAATGCAAGATAAAAGGCTTATCTAGTCCTATGCTAACATTTCATGGGATTAGGAAAAGATATATTCAAGGAAATAAAACCTATAGTAGAAGTGGTGATGCACCCAATTAAGGGATGTGCAACATCTGGAAGGGTTAATATGGGAGTTATGCTTGCATCATTGACCACCTTCACCTATCGCAACTAGAAAGGGCACAAAATACCACAAACCAATGCGGAGGCTTCTCTATTAAACTTGAGTGTACATAAGGGTAGATCAAATTAGATTCGACACACAATTAATTCATCATAAGGAAACCACACATGCATATATCAAACATCTATTTCTACAACCGGGGATAATAATGACATAAAATTAACGCAGAAGGAAAATAAGATTTCCACAACTGACATAAAAGATAGTAGTATTATTCCTTCACAACATGAAATAAATATTCTGAAATAAAGGTAGGATAATCACTCTCATTAAGGAATTGTAAATTCACAAAGTAAACACGATTAACCATTCAACACAATAAATCAGATTTTCAACAGCAAGTTATAACTCTGAATATAATTAAAAGGTTTCTTAGAATCTCAGAAGCACTCTTCCAAGCTTGAAGAGAAACTCCTCTCAAAAATAATCTATATCCTCTTAACTGGAAGCATTCAACTATTTATAAGTTCTTAGGCTGAGCCATTACAGTTGGGCCCTTAACTAACATTTAACTAAAAATAGAAATGTCATTAATATTAAGGGAACATGCTCCCATGAAAATAGCAAATTTGTTGCAAGGGTTTGACTCAATCAACCCTACAACTTTGACCGATCCAGATCTTGGACTTTTCCTTTCATGGTTTCTCAGCTTTGACCTAGTTTAGCTACACCTCCATCACCTGCAATTGTCTATTGTCCTTCTTCCCACACATCCATTTGGTGTTTGTACTCAATGAAGCACTTGATGATCCCCTAAATTTCTTCATCTCTAGGCCCACATGCGTAGTGATTCACTACATCCGATGTCTTGATATCTTTTGTGATCATGGTTTGGCAATCTTTGAAATTTATTCGTAACTTTCTTTAGTCTCCTATGAAATTTTAACATAAGACTAATTGTTTAATGGAGTCACTATTGAAAGTCTTGGTGACCTCATTATCACGCTTCACCAAATCTTTGAAATTTCCCTTAATTTGATCCTCAGGAAGAGCATCGATATTTTCATTGAAGAATTTACAATTAGCAATATCAAACTCCTCTAAGATGTCATTTAGGGCATCTGTGATCTCCACTCATTTCTCCTCCAATTTCTTAATCAGATCTTGCAATACCGACACCGGATTCCATGGCCTTTTGATATTCAAATAATTTAGAGACATCATCAATCACCTCTTCCTGAAGAAGCAAGTCGGGATCCTCTTCTCTGATGTCACTCCATGTTGCCAAATTTAAATTTAGATTATTATTATCTTCAGAGAAGGCCTCATCCATCTTGGAAATGGTGGTTTTTGCAACCTGCAGATCATTATATATCTCAACTGCTTCCTTGATTAAAGGATTGGCTTCCTGCAGAATTCTCTCCATCCATCCACTCACTGATCTCCCTTTTTGGCCTAGCTTCTCAAGCTCGTGATAATAAATATCATCGATTGTAGATGAAATTTTCATAGCCATAGTAGTTGAGACTTCAGTGGATGGAGTGGGTTGGGTTACTTTGCGTAGCAGTGCAGTGAGCTGCTTGACCTTGGCTTTGAGCTCATCCTTGGTGGCCTTATCTTTGTCATATTTCTCCAAAAGATCCCCAAGAGTAGTGTGCACATCTTGCTTGGATCCTTCATGAGTAGCCTTCCCCAATGAGAATTTTGAAATCTAGTAATCCGCAGCTATGATAGTTTCTTTAGTTTTCCCCTCAACGGGGGTGGCAACCTCTATCACACGTTCTCCAGATGGGTTAACAATCGACTTGACATGGTTCTCAGTCTCTTGGCCTATCTCTTGGGCATATGCTCCAATATGCTGAGATCTATGACATCTCCTAGAGGAACCTTCTTCTTTTGCTTGGGATTTTTCCTAAACAACCATTCTAGTATGGCTAGAGCTGATGAAGATGGGGTTGCAGATCCAATACCTGAAACATTAGTTAAAGCAAGATCACTAGAAATACCTGCTGGTATTTGAGTAGAGGTAGAAATGATGGAAGGTGTGGATGTAGGAACAACCATAGGAATTGACAGAACAATGCTAGGGGTTGTGATTAAAGAAAATGGGTGACCCAATATTTTCCCAGTGATAAGCTGGAAGTGATGAGAATACTTGGGACATAGAAGGGGTTGGGAAGGAAGAAATGATTACAGAAGTGGAAGGAAGCTGATATTGGAAGTGATAATGGAGGAAGAAGAAGGTGTGATGGATCTTTGATGATACTAAGAGATTCGTTGACTTCAACCACTTGTCACATGCACCGCTGCAGAGATGTGATCTTGGGAGTAGAAGCCTTGGAGAGAGATGAGCCACCAACAACAAATGAAATATTCTTTGGGATTGTAGGAGCCTTTTGAGTCGACCTTTTCCCCTTAGTGGGTGTTGGTTGGCTTATTGTTGGTATAGCCCCTATATTTATAGGTTGATTTTCTCCTTTGGGTGAGATTCCCAAGGTGGCCAACCAACTAAAAGTCCTCTTTAAAATGGGTCCCGCCCTCTCCTTTGTATTATTGCATTCTTCCACATACCAATCAATCCATGGCAGCGGTTGATTTGCAACATTATCATCCTTGTATGATGAATCCAAAACCTCATCATTGTCTTGCATGTCCTTTGGCACATCGGCCAAACCAAATTACCAAATCTCGTCAAGGGTTAATCTTTCATAATCCCTTTATCACATGATGTATTCGTTTTGACAATGAATCTAGATATCTTCCGATTGGGGCATGTGGGAAATGGACTAACATGTTTCCCCAAACTTACCCCAATAATTAAAATTATTCCACGAATGAAAGATCTCAGGGTTACCTTGGCGATTCGCATCAACATTTTTTTCCTTGTGAATATTTGGGCAAGAGTACCTATCAATCAAAATAGGGAAATGCATTCCCTCTTTGTGACTCTTATTTTGGATTCGATGATAATCCAACAATTACCATCTTGAACTAATTCCAATACAATACATTTATCGGTGGGGCACCTTGGAAATTTTCTTAGGGCACCTATGAAATCCGGAATCCGAATGTAGGTGAATGTAGGAAACTAAAAGTAGATTGCTCCCCATTCTTGCACTTCTTGGAAAGCCTCATGAAAATCCTATGATTATATAGTTCTTTGTCAAAGCGATAAAGGATGACAAAGTGAAGAAAGTTTCGTTGATTCGAAATGTTTGCTTCCCTCATCCGAATGAGTTGGGGATAAAAGTCATATATTTGGGAGGTTTTACGAACACCCCAGTATTCAAACCAAGTAAAATATCACATACAAGAGCCACATACACCAAGAATGATGTCATGTATAAAGTCTTCGTATCGACACTCTACCCAATTGATAGTAAATGGAGCTACTAATATGCTCCCCATCGGATAAACTCATCATTTTTCTTGATGGTCATGATGTTAATGGTAGAAATCTGATCCGTACGAGAGGTAGGTGAAAAATTAATTACGAGAGGACCTCCAAAATTCAAAAACCCAAAAGCCCAAAATTCAGAATTTAGGGGTTTCAGACTTCAAAGATTGGGAGACGAAAAATGAATTTTAATGGAAAATTCCAAAACCCAAATGTTAGGTTGTGGAGCCTGTTTTCATGTGAGAAATTGTTGAATACTGTACACTTTCCATAGTTGTCTCGTCGGGGTTCGGGGCATGAGCTATAGGACCCAAAGAGCAAGAGTTTAGGGCGTAGCCCTCGAAAACAAAATTGGCCTTAAAACGTGCCCGATATATTAGGAAACGTGCTTTTCTCATATGGGCGGGATTTTTGACCCATAGGTTTATGGGACGGTTTTGGCCCATGGTTTTAATACCCACAGTTTTGTAAAACTGCTTAAGCAGTTGTCTACTTATATGGTTTTATGCATATGGTAGGTATGATGTAACATTGCAGATGTGTTTTGAATTTGGGTGTGAATTCTGTAGAGTTTGTTGAGCATAGCTCCAAACAGATCTATGGTATTGTATTGAGAGAGCGGTGGCTTGTAATAAAATCTAAGCAAGTGATTCTTGGTGGACGTAGCCCAAATTGGGTGAACCATGTTAAATATTGTCTCTTTGTGTTTTGTTATTTTATTCTATAATTTTATTTGAGATCTGTAATATTTTTGCATATTAGTTTCTACTGTTGCGATTTTGTGAGGGATTATTCCACATATTTTATCCCTTATTTCCTAACAATTGGTATTAGAGCCTGGTTTGGTTTGTTGAAGTTTTGAATCGCAGGGAAATTTTTATCTTGAGTGGGAGCTATGGCAAATGATGGAAGATCTAGGGTTGATAAATTCAACGGGTAGAATTTCAATCTTTGGAAGATGCAGATGGAAGATTACCTTTATCAGAAGGATCTTTATATTCCATTGTCTAAGAAGGTGAACAAACCCTCAAGCATGACGGATGCGGAATGGGATTTTTGGATAGGAAGGAACTTGGGACAATCCGGTTGTGTCTTGCATCTTTGGTATTATTTAATGTTTCAAAGGAAAAGACTACAAAAGAATTGATGGATGCATTAGGGAAGTTGTATGAAAAACCCTCTGCCTCTAATAAGATATTTTTAATGAAAAATTTGTTTAATATGAAGATGTCTGAGAATGGTTCAATAGTCAGATCATTTAAATGATTTTAATACGGTTGTAAATATGCTAGCTTTGGTTACAATAGAATTTGATGAAGAAGTTAGGGCTTTATTAGTTATGTGCTCTTTACCTGAGAGTTGGAATAGCCTGGTAATGGCGGTAAGAAACTCGGTTCTAGCTAACTCAAAGTTGAAGTTTGAGGATGTTGTAGGGGTGATTCTAAGTGAGGAAATGCGAAGAAAAATCTCTGGTGAATCTTTATTTCAAGGAATGCTTTGACAAAGTGGAAACTAGAGGGAGACAGAAGAATAGAGGAAGCCATGGAAAATCAAAGGATGGGCAAGGTCAAAATCCAAAAGTAAGATAGTATGTTGGCATTGTGGAAAGTCTGGGCATGCAAAAAAGGATTGTTGGGAGCTTTGGGACAAGAAGAAACAACAGAAGAAAACAAGGAGGTAAATGTGGCAATGGGTAATGTATGTCATGATGCTTTGATTATTTCTTTGCACAATATTACTAAATCTTGGGTTTTAGATTCAGGGGCTTCTTTCCATGCTACTCCACATAGGCATTATTTTGTTGATTATGTTCAAGGAGATTTTGGGCATGTTTTTCTTGATGATGATGAGCCTTGCAACATAGTTGGAAAAGGTTATGTTCAGGTTAAGATGCAGAATGGGAATACTTGGCTATTGAAGGATGTCAGACATGTGCCTACATTAAGATGAAATTTGATATCGGTAGGGTAGTTGGGAAGTGATGGTTGTACTGTGATATTTACAACTGACTCTTGGAAGGTTACCAAGGGTGCTCTTGTGGTGGCAAGAGGTAAGAAGGTTGGAACCTTGTATTTAACCACTTATAGCACTAATGTTTGTAATCTTGTGGCTTCAGAAGTAGATACAACATTTTGGCACTATAGGCTCTGGTCATATGAGCCATAAGGGCATGGAGATCATAAAGAAGGATTTTCCTGAGATATACAAAAATAGGTTTGGAGTTTTGTGAGGACTGCATATATGGGAAATAGAAGTGAGTAAGGTTTCTCAAGGTTAGACCTACAAAGAAAGAGAGTAAGTTAGAGTTGGTGCATTCGATGTGTGGGGCCGACTCTCGGGTATCATCTCTTGGGGTTCAAGTTATTATGTTACTTTTATTGATGATGCAACAAGGAAAGTTTGGGTTTATTGTATTAGAAACAAATCTGATGTATTTGACACTTTTGTTAAATGGAAAGCCTTGGTAGAGAATGAAACAGTCTTAAGCTAAAATGTCTCAGTCGATAATGGAGGGAGTATTGCAAAGTAATGAATTTGATGATTACTATTCTAAGAATGGAATTTAGGTAAAAGATGGTTCCAGAACTCCACAATAAAATGGGGTGTCGAAAGGATGAACACAAAAAAATAATGGAACATGCTAGGAGCATGAGGTTACATGCAGATGCCTCCTTTTTTTTTGGGAAAAGTGATGAGCACAAGTTTGTGTACTTGATAAACAGAGGACCCTCAAGTGCCTTAGATGGAGGCATACCGAGGAGGCTTGTATGTATGGTAAGAAAGTTGATTATTCATTTCTTAGAGTCTTTGGATGTGAGGTGTTTGTTCATATAGACAAGGATGATAGGACCAAGCTAGAGGCTAAATCAAAAAAATGTACTTTCATTGGTTATGGTGGTGATGAATTTGGATATAAATGTTGGAGTATTAAGGAAAAGAAAATCATTCGATCTAGGGATGTGGTCTTTAATGAGAAAGTCATGTATAAGTAGAAGTTGTAGAAAACAAGGAAGAATCAAGAAAAAGAATATGCAGTGGTAGAGGATCTTTCCGGATGGAAAAGTGACACATGAATCAATTCAGGAACCTCCTCAATAGAACCCCAAACTCCTATATTGAGGAGGTATTCTAGGGTAAGAAGAGAACCTGAACATTTTTCTCCTTCTCTTTATTATTTATTACTCACTGATAGTGGAGAGCCAGAGAGCTTTGATGAAGCAATGTAGGTAGATGCTAGGAAGAAGTGGGAGCAAGCCATGGATGAGGAGCATTAGGCTCTCATGGAGAACCAGACATGGGATTTGGTGAAGCTACCCGAAGGAAAAAGAGCATTACAAAACAAGTGGGTGTTTAGAGTCAAAGAGGAAGAAGGAGGAAAGAAAAGATACAAGGCCCGGTTGGTGGTCAAGGGGTTTGCATAAAAAAAAGGTATAGATTTTGATGAGATTTTTTTCTCCGTAGTAAAAATGACTTCTATTAGAACTATTCTTGGAATAGTTGCAGTAGAAGACTTACACTTAGAACAGCTTGATGTAAAACTACATTTCTCCATGGTGATTTGGAGGAGGAACTATATATGTAGCAACCAGAGGGCTATGAGGTCAAAGGTAAAGAGGAGATGGTGTGCAAACTAAAGAAGAGCTTGTATGGCTTGAAACAAGCTCCACGTCAATGGTATAAGAAATTTGATAGCTTCATGATGGAGCAAGGTTATATTAGATGTCATTTTGACCATTGCGTGTATACAAAGAAATTTGAGGATGGCAGTTATATTATCATGTGTCTGTATGTGGATGACATGTTGGTTGTAGGTAAAAACATACAGGAAATAAAAGTACTCAAGAAGAAGCTAAGTGAATCCTTTACTATGAAGGATTTGGGGGCAGCCAAACAAAATTGGTATGAGGATATCTGGGATAGGAAGGAATGGAAGCTGACTTTATCTCAGGAAGAGTACATTAAGAAGGTCTTGGAGAGGTTTAATATGCAGGATGCTAAACCGGTTGGGACTCCTTTGGCAGGCCATTTCAAGTTATCAAAGGAGTAGTGTCCCAAGACAGAGCAGAGAGAAACTAGATGTCCAAGGTACCTTACTCATCATGGTTGGTAGTTTGATGTATGCCATGGTGTGCACTAGGCTTGATATTTCCCATGCAAAGTGGGAGTAGTGAGTAGATTTATGAGTGATCTAGGTAGAGATCATTGACAGGAAGTAAAGTGGATCCTTCGGTATTTGAGAGGGACCATGGGGACAATTTTGTGCTACTGATGGATCAGACACCACTTTGTGTGGTTATGTAGATTTAGATATGGCTGGAGATGTAGACAACAAGAGGAGCACGACATAGGTTATGTTTACACTATAGGTGGGACAACAATGAGTTGGATTTCATGACTACAGAAGTTGGTGGCTTTGTCAACCACAGAGGTTGAGTATGTTGCTGCCACAGAGGCAAGAAAAGAAATGATTTGGTTACAAACAATTGCTTGAGGAGTTGGGGCATAAGCAAGAGGAAGGAAAGTTGCATAGTGATAGTCAAAGTGCTATACACCTAGCTAAGAACTCTGCTTTCCACTCTAGGATGAAGCATATACAGTTAAGGTACCATTTCATCAGGACAACTTTGGAGGAAGAGAAGTTGAAGCTAGAGAAGATTCATACCAATCAGAATCCTGTAGACATGATGACCAAGGTGGTCACAAGGAAAAATCAAAGTTGTGTTCATCTTTGGTTGGTCTTCATGGAAACTAGTGAAGGGTTGAGAAGCTTGCTCAGAGGAAAACTAGTCTCCAAGTGGGATATTGTTAGGTTGTGGAGCCTATTTTCATGTGAGAAAGTGTTGAATATTGTACACTAAGAGTATTGTACACTTTCCATAGTTGTCTCACCAAGATTTGGGGTCGGGTCCGGCCCCAAGTGGGGTCGGGGCGTGGCCCCGTAAGAATAAGGTTTTAGGGGTGCAGCCCCAAAAAAATAATTTTGGCCTTAAAACGTGCCGATATATCGAGAAACGTGATTTTCTCATATGGGCGGGATTTTTGACCCATAGGTTTATGGGATGGTTTTGGCCCATGGTTTTAATACCCATAGTTTTGTAAAACTACTTAAGCAATTTTCTACTTATATGGTTTTATGCATATGGTAGGTATGATGTAACACATTTGCATATGCGTTTTGAATTCGGGTGTGAATTTCAAGAGTTTGTTGAGCATAGCTCCAAACAAATCTAGGTATTATATTAAGAGAGCGGTGGCTTGTAATAAAATCTAAGCAAGTGATTCTTGGTGGACGTAGCCCAAATTGGGTGAACCATGTTAAATACTATCTCTTTGTATTGTGTTATTTTATTCCATAATTTTATTTGAGATCTGTAATATTTTCTACATATTAGTTTTCTCATTGCGATTTTGTGAGGGATTACTCCACATATTTTATCCTCATATTTCCTAACAATTGGTATTAGAGCTTGGTTTCATTTGCTGAAGTTTTGAATCAGATTAGGGAAATTTTTATCTTGAGTGAGAGCTATGGCAAATGATGGAAGATCTAGGGTTGATAAATTCAACGGGTAGAATTTTGAGTCTTTAGAAGATGCGAGATGGAAGATTACCTTTATTGGAAGAAGGATCTTTATATTCCATTGTATCGAGAAGGTGAACAAACCCTCAAGCACATGACGGATGTGGAATGGGATTTTTTGGATAGGAAGGTACTTGGGCCAATCCGATTATGTCTTGTATCTTCGGTATTATTTAATGTTTCAAAGGAAAATACTACAAAAGAATTGATGGATGCATTAGGAAGTTGTATGAAAAACCCTCTCGCCTCTAATAAGATATTTTTAATGAAAAATTTGTTTAATATGAAGATGTATGAGAAGGGTTCGATAGAGATCATTTAAGTGATTTTAATACGTTGTAAATATGCTAGTTTGGTTCAATAGAATTTGATGAAGAAGTTAGGGCTTTATTAGTTTTGTGCTCTTTACTCCGAGATTTGGAATAGCACAGTAATGGCGGTAAGCAACTCGGTTCTAGCTAACTCAAAGTTGAAGTTTGAGGATGTTGTAGTGGTGATTCTAAGTGAGGAAATGCGAAGAAAAGCTCTGTGAATCTTCTACTTGAGGAATGATTTGATTGTGGAAACTAGAGGGAAAGAAGAAGAAAGAGGAAGCCATGGAAAATCAAATGATCGGGAAAGGTCAAAATCCAAAAGCAATATAGTATGTTGGCATTGTGGAAAATTCAGGCATGCAAAGAAGGATTGTTGAGAGCTTGGGACAAGAAGAAACAACAAGAAGAAAACAAGGAGGTAAATGTGGCAATGGGTAATGTATTTCAGGATGCTTTGATTCTTTCTTTGCACAATATTATGTTGAATCTTGGGTTTTAGATTCAGGGGCTTCTTTCCATGCTACTCCACATAGGCATTATTTTGTTGATTATGTTCAAGGAGATTTTGGGCATGTTTTTCTTGGTGATGATGAGCCTTGCAGCATAGTTAGAAAAGGTTATGTTCAGGTTAAGATGTAGAATGGGAATACTTGGCTATTGAAGGATGTCATACATGTGCCTACATTAAGACAAAATTTGATATCGCCAGGGAATTTGGGAAGTGATGGTTATCTTGTGATATTTATTTGAGTCGGCCGACTCTTGGAAGGTTACCAAGGGTGCTCTTGTGGTGGAAAGAGGTAAGAAGGTTGGAACCTTGTATTTAACCACTTATATCACTAATGTTTGTAATCTTGTGGCTTCAAAAGTAGATACAACATTGTGGAACTATAGGCTCGGTCATATGAGCCATAAGGGCATGGAAATCATAAATAAGGATTTTCCTAGATATACAAAAACAGGTTTGGAGTTATGTGAGGATTGCATATCTAGGAAACATAAGTGAGTAAGGTTTCTCAAGGTTGGACCTACAAAGAAAAAGAGAGTAAGTTAGAGTTGGTGCACTCTAATGTGTGGTGGCCAACTCAAGTATCATCTCTTGGGGGTTCAAGTTATTATATTACTTTTATTGATGATGCAACAAGGAAAATTTGGGTTTATTGTATTAGAAACAAATCTGATGTATTTGACACTTTTGTTAAATGGAAATCCTTGGTAGAGAATGAAATAGGTCTTAAGATAAAATTTCTCAGGTCAGATAATGGAGGGGAGTATTGCAGCAATGAATTTGATGATTATTGTTATAAGAATGGAATCCACAAGAAAAAGATAGTTCCATGAAACTCGCACGAGAATGGGGTGTCAGAAAGGATGAACAGAACAATAATGGAATGTGCTAGGAGCATGAGGTTACATGCAGGACTGCCTCTTTCTTTTTGGGCAGAAGCGGTGAGCACAACTATGTACTTGATAAATAGAGGACCCTCAAGTGTCTTGGATGGAGATATACCTGAGGAGGCTTGGTATGGTAAGAAAGTTGATTATTCATTTCTTAGAGTCTTTGGATGTGAGGTGTTTTTCATATAGACAAGGATGATAGGACCAAGCTAGAGGCTAAATTAGAAAAATGTAGTTTCATTGGTTATGGTGGTGATGACTTTGGATATAAATGTTGGAGTATTAAAAAAATAAAATCATTGATCTAGGGATGTGGTCTTTAATGAGAAAGTCATGTATAAAAGTTGCAAGAAAACAAGAAAGAATCCAAGAAAGAATATGCAAGCGGTAGAGGATCTTCCGGATGGAAAAGTGACACATGAATCGGTTTGTGAACCTCCTCAATAGAATCCCAAACTCCTATATTGAGGAGGTATTCTAGGGTAAGAAGAGAACCTAAACTTTTTTTTATCCTCTTTATTATTTATTACTCACGATAGTGGAGAGCCAAGAGAGCTTTGATGAAGCAATGCGGGTAGATGCCATGAAGAAGTGGGAGCAAGCTATGGATGAGGAGTATCGGGCTCTCATGGAGAACCAGACATGGGATTTAGTGAAGCTACCCGAAGGAAAAATAGCATTACATAACAAGTGGGTGTTTAGAGTCAAAGAGGAAGAAGGAGGCAAGAAAAGTTACAATGCCGGTTGGTGGTCAAGGGGTTTGCACAGAAAAAAGGTATAGATTTTGATGAGATTTTTTCTCATGTAGTAAAAATGAATTCTATTAGAACTGTTCTTGGAATAATTGCAGCGAGAACACTTGCACTTAGATCCGATTGATGTAAAAAGTTCATTTTCCATGGTGATTTGGAGGAGGAACTATATATGTAGCAACCAGAGGGCTATGAGGTCAAAGGTAAAGAGGAGATGGTGTGCAAATTGAAGAAGAGCTTGTATGGCTTGAAACAAGCTCCACGTCAATGGTATAAGAAATTTGATAGCTTCATGATGGAGCAAGGTTATATTAGATTTCATTTTGACCATTACATGTATACAAAGAAATTTGAGGATGGAAGTTATATTATCCTTGTCTCTGTATGTGGATGACATGTTGGTTGCGGTAAAAACATGCAGGAAATAAAAGTACTCAAGAAGCAACTAAGTGAATCCTTTTCTATGAAGGATTTAGGGGTAGCCAAACAAATCCTTGGTATGAGGATATCTCGGGATAGGAAGGAATGGAAGCTAACTTTATCTTAGGAAGAGTACATTAAGAAGGTCTTGGAGAGGTTTAATATACGAGAATGCTAAATTGGTTAGGACTCCTTTGGCAATCCATTTCAAGTTATCAAAGGAGCAGTGTCCCAAGATAGAGCAAGAGAGAAACTAGATGTCTAAGGTACCTTACTCATTAGCGGTTGGTAGTTTGATGTATGCCATGGTGTGCACTAGGCCTGATATTGCCCATGCAGTGGGAGTAGTGAGTAGATTTATGAGTGATCCAAGTAGAGATCACTAGCAGGTAGTAAAGTGGATCCTTCGGTATTTGAGAGGGACCATGGGGACATTTTGTGTTATAGTGGATCAGAACGCCACTTTGTATGGTTATGTAGATTTAGATATGGCTGGAGATGTAGACAACAACAAGGAGAGCATGACGAGTTATGTTTACACTTGTAGGTGGGACAACAATGAAGCTGGATTTCACGACTACGTAAGTGGTGGCTTTATCAACCACTGAGAGGGTGAGTATGTTGCCGCCACGAGAGGCAAGAAAAGAAATTATTCTATTATAATAATTGCTTGATGATTTGGGGTATAAGCGGGAGGAAGGAAAACTACATAGTGATAGTTAGAGTGCTATACACCTAGCTAAGAACTCTACGCTTTCCAATCTAGGAAGAAGCATATATAGTTAAGGTACCATTTCATCGAGGACAACTTTAGAGGAAGAGAAGTTAAAGCCGGAGAAGATTCATACCAGTTAAAATCCTATAGACATGATGACCAAGGTGGTCACAAGGAAAAAGCGAAGTTGTGTTCGGCTTTGGTTGGTCTTCATTGAAACTAGTGCGGCGTTGAGAAGCTTACTCGAGAGGAAAACTAGTCTCAAGTGGGAGATTGTAGGTTGTGGAGCCTATTTTCATGTGAGAAAGTGTTGAAGATTGTACACTAATAGTATTGTGCACTTTCCACAGTTGTCTCATCAAGGTTTGGGGACAATGACCCCGTAGAGGGGTTTAGGGCGCGACCTCCGAAAAAAAAATTGGCCTTAAAATGTGCCCGATATATCGGGAAACGTGCTTTTCTCATATGGGCAGGATTTTTGACCCATAGGTTTATGGGACAGTTTTGGCCCATGGTTTTAATACCCACGGTTTTGTAAAAACTGCTTAAGCAGTTGTCTACTTATATGGTTTTATGCATATGGTAGGTATGATGTAACATTGCAGATGTGTTTTGAATTGAGTGTGAATTTTGTAGAGTTTGTTGACCATAGAGCCAAACAAATTTGGGTATTTTATTGAGAGAGTGGTGGCTTGTAAATAAACCGAGCAAGTGATTCTTGGTGGACGTAGCCCAAATCGGGTGAACCATGTTGAATATTGTCTCTTTATGTTGTGTTATTTTATTTTGTAACTTTATTTGAGATCTATAATATTTTACGCATATTATTTTCTATTGTTATGATTCTAGAGGATTATTCAACATATTTTATCTCATATTTCCTAACACAAAAAACGAAAGTCTGAAAATTTGGAATTTTAGTCTTTCGAACTTCTGGAAGTTTTAAAGTAAAAATCCTAAAAATGACTCGGAGAATTCCAAAACCCAAAAGCCCAAAAGTCTGAAAATTCAGACTTTTAGAATTTTGGACTTCGGAAGTCGAAAGGGATTTAAACAAAATGGGGCCAAAAGTTATGAAATTCGAAAGCCTGAATTTTCAGACTTTCAAGGTTTGGAACTTCAGAGAGTCAAAAGCAACCCCAAATCCGAGCAATAAAACTCCAAAAGATAAAATCTTGAAGTCTGAAGATTAAAAATTTCATATTTCAGCCTTGCATAATTTCATTGTACGAGGAATTTCTAAAACAATTATCTTACACATTTCCTTCAAGGTAGGTTAAATGGTTAACATTTTTGGCGACCTCCAAGGAATGCTTTCCTACTAAGCTTTCAGACCAGTAGCCTTAAGCAAAACATTGGGCAAAGGAGTCTAAAAACTAAAAACTAAAACAGAAAACACACAAGTAAAAGAAAACAAAACAAAACGATGTGCAAAGAACTTAGAGGAAAAGACAGAACACTGTATAGGGTGGAATATCCTCAAAAGCAAGCTTTGAGGTGTATCCCATTCACATGAATGGGTGGTTCTTCTCCATTGATTCTGGATAGGAAAAATGAATTCCCCTCTTTGCAACTTGTAATAACATAGGGCCTGCTCCAGAGAGCATCGAACTTGGCGTGTCTGTCGGGTTTTGCGCGATCTTCTTCCCATTTTACAACCAAATCTCCCTCCCCTGAACACATTGACTATCGAGAGGCTTTCTTGTCGAAGGATTTCTTAACTTTATCCCGATGTTACTCGTCAACATATTCATGGCGGTGTTTAAATTTCCTCCGGCTCCATGAGTTCATAAAACCTCATTGTTAAGGGATCATCCTCCATAACCTCAAGCCGATAAGCCAAGTCTAGGGAAGGTATCTCCAAGGAAAGTGAAAGTTTCGCTTCCCTTCCATATACAAGCATGAAAGGAGAAATGCCAATGGCCTTTTTAGGTGTTATCCGATCAGCCCACAGGGCAATCTTGAGCTGTGTATGCCAAGTTCTTTTATTGGCCTCCATTGTGTGTTTGATGATTCTTATGAGATTATTGTTGTTGGATTCGGCCAATCCGTTCCCCTGTGGGTAATAGTTAGATGAAGTCTTGAGATAGACTCCATTCTTGATGGCCCATTCACTTATCTTCATCCCAAGGAAAGCCATAGCATTATCTAAGATAATAGTAAAAGGAACACCGAACCTTGTCATCAAATTTTCAAGAAAATATAGAACATCATTTTCATTACTTTCCTTTAGGGCCACTACCTCTGTCCAGCAAGTGAAATAATCTATTGCAGTAAGGACCCATTTATGCCCTTAGTTGGATGGAGGGTGATCATCCGATGAAATCTAATCCCCAGAACAAAGGGTTGATCCAAGTGAGCGGGGCGTAATGAGAGAGTCGCAGTCTTTGTTTTCCTATGAAAAGAGCACACTCCTTACATTTCCTCACCTAGATATGAGAGTCTTTGAACAATTCGGCGGTAATAACCGGCTTGCGTGATCTTGCGAGTAGTTGTTTGTGCATAGTAATGTCCTCCAGACGAGGCCATCGTGGAATTCCTCTAATACCTTGTTCACCTATTACGGTTTGATGCATCATAGAAGAACACAATTTATATCCTTTTGGAAGAGAATATAATCTATCATGACATACAAAATAGGCGAAGGCGGAAAGTACGTCTTTGGAATTTATCCATGTTTGGAGGATATATCCACGAAAGAAGGAAGTTACGCATCCTAGTTGACTAATCAATTTGATCATTTCCTTCATCGGCATTCGAAGCATGACATCTTCCATATCCTTGGTCTCCATATCTCTGACTGGCTGCGACATAACCCTTTTCCTTGACAATCTTAGTGACCTTGATGTGTACGTCATACTCCATTACTTTCGTAATCCACCGGCACATTTCTCATTCATCTCTTTATTCAACAAAAATTCTTTGGCATCGGGATGAGAAACCATTAAATGGATTTTCTTGTTACACAACATATGCCTAAACTTATTTAGGGCTCGAATGATTGCAAATACCTACTTTTTTGACAAAGGAATATTTGATTTCATATTCCTTAAGAGACCCGGACTGAAAAAGGCAATGGGCTGCTCCATCAGGTCATCATTATCTTTGGGTGAGGATTCCTGAAATACTTCCCTGACCTACGAAAGCATAGAGAATGAAGTCCCTGTCAGGGCCAGGGATTTACTAGCATCGGGCGTGGGAAATAGTTGTCTTGATGCCTTCAAAACTTTCTCTTCCCTCCTTCGTCCATGAAAATGGGATATTCTTTTTAAGCATTGCCGTCAACGGTTTTTTGAATGTTGTAAGGCGAGGAATGAATCTCCAAACAAAATGTATAGTTCCTAAAAAACTCTGGAGACCTTTTTATGACTTGGGAGGGATAAGGACATAATTTACTAAATCCTAGCTAGGTCAATAGATAGCCCCTCTACTAAAACAATATTCCCAATAACTTTCCTTCTGCACTACCAAATTACACTTCTTTGGGGTTGAGACACACCAAATTCTCTACACCTTCGAAAAACTTTCCTTAGATGAGTGATATGATCCTCAACATGTTTGGAGTAGATAGTGATGTCATCAAGGTAAACCAAGATCATGTCGTTGATGATTCCTTTAAATGCCATATCCATGGCTCTCTGAAAGGTATCCCCTATATTAGATAATCCAAAGGGCATCTTGTTGTAAGCGTATGTGCCCCATTTGGTGGTGAAATCCATTTTGAATTGATCAAATTCTTGAACCAAGAATCGATTATATCATGAATATCCATCAAGCAAAGAAAATATTTGAGCCCCTGCCACTATTTGGAGGATTTTCTCCATTGAGGGAGAGGGTAGTGATCCTTCAACGAGGCTCGGTTCAGATCCTTGAAATCTATGCACAACCAAATTTCACTGTTCTTTTTCCTTACGGGCACCAGATTGGAAACCCATGAAGAATGCTTGATGGGAAAAATTATGCAGGCCTCGATAAGCTTGGTTAGCTCTTTCCTCATTAAAGGCTCAATTTTGGGATTGATTGGCCTCTATTTTTGATGAACTGGCTTGGAGTTCGAGATCTAGTTCAATAGTATGTTGAGCTAAGTCGAGATCGAAACCACGTAAGTCCTTGTAGCTCCATGTGAAGATATCATGATATTCCTCACATAATTCAATGAAATCTTTCTTTTCATGAGTAGTGCATACCTTGCTAATTTTAAGAACCTTTTCACTTGCCACCTCGACCTCTCCAAAATCCTCCTCCTTGACCACGATATTAGTGCTCTGCTTGGCTTGATCATACAAATTGAAGATAGATTCCAATGTAACCAGGTATTTTGGCATCTTGTTTCCTTTCAACTGTATAATTTGATTGCCGTAAGAATTTTGGATTTTATCTTGATGTTTGGCAATGAACTATACTTCTTCTTTGTAGGAAGAGAACAATCATTGCTCACTATCGAAAACACGCCAACTACTCACATTATACGTACCGTGCAGTGAGGCGAGGCCACCATTTTGACTATCTATTGCTCTTCTTTCATGATGTCTTAGGTACATTGTATTGAGAACCAATAGTAGCTAGCCTATCAACATCTTGATTTTGCTTCCTAGGAATTGCATGAATTCTGAAAGCCTCAAAATCTTCTATCAAATCCCAAACCTGATTTTTGTATGACCGCAATAGATCATTTTTTGATGCACTACGGGTTGTAACTTGGTACACAACCAATTCACTATCGTCAAAGATCATCAAGGTTTGGATTCCTCTTCTTTGGGCCAACTGAATTACTTGTATAAGAGCTTCATATTCAACAACATTATTAGTGCAAATGTTGTAACCGAAAGAAAGAGAAATATTTATTTCTTTATGTAGAAATTAACATAACCCCTACACCATATCCATTTTTACTCGTGAGCCATCAAATAACATCTGCCATAGTTTGTTTGTATTGCTTGATGCCTTAACCAATTGAGGTATGATGGCATCTTCTTCTGAATGCAATATGTAGCTAATCTAGTCTCTTCCAAAAACAACATACAAGATTCTTCATTTGCCAATAAATCAGCATAAGGGTCATATTGATGAGTATACTCACCTCATCGAGAATTGTATCTAGAACCTCTTCTATGAGATTAGTTGGCTCATGATATGCATCCTCATCTTCGGGGTCACAAATAGCGTAGTTAACATTTATGGGTTTGGTTGTGTAAGGTTCCACGTGATTGTGACAAATTGGTTATGCCCTTATAATTACCTTAGTCCCATACTGGGTCCTCAGGATCATATGTGACCAGTCTAATGACAAATAACCACCCATTTTTGTGGTGAAATCCTGTGATAAGAAAATGGAAAAGAGGGGAGGAAGATCAATGATAGATATGTCCTATGTGAATGTCAAGCTAGGACATGCGTGGATAGTAAGTTGAAGCCCCTTAATGACCCCCATAGTTTGGAATGTGGTATTGTCAAGTTGAACAACCCCAATTAAAATTGGAGTTTATGGAATTTTGATGCGTCTAACGACCTACTTGGGCATTATGGAACTACGGCTCCAAAATCGATCATACAATTGTGTACCAAATGGTCACCGATAATCAGAGATATAGAATTGTGGAGGTTTGTTGGTCTTAGCATATATTTTTGTTTCGGGTTGGCATAAGTTGGTTGCCACTTGCTACTTCTTAACCGATGATCTATTAGTATTGCTAAAGTTGTTTAAAGCCTTCTGTATCAAGTTCCTCTGAGAAGGAATAGAGAGTGCATCCCACATTGTGACACTCAAATTAGTCTTCTTCATTTGCTCCACGATGCTAAACGGAATCGTTCCCACTTTGCTAATGCCTTTTGGGGCATTGGGGTCCTCTTTTGGAAAATGCCTATTGGGCATTGTGACACTTGGAGTTCCCCCCTTCTTTGTAGACTGCTCTATGGATACTTCTGATGATTTCTTTTTCATGCCTTTATCATCCAGTATTTGTGTTGGGGGCTGAGAAGTAGATGCCTGATCAATATTGGAAGATTGTGGATCTATTGCCATTTTCTTGGAACGTGTGTTGGATGCTATAGTGGAGGCATCAGTATTCAAACCACAAAAGTCTTCTGCTTGCTAATTTAGTAGTGTGGTTTCATTAGGAGGTTGGTCTTGACTTTTGGGAGTGGATGGTTCAACAAATGATTTAGGTAGAGCAGATATGCTTTGGACCATAAGGGCTTGACTTAAAACTCCATTTGGGTAGAGATTCTAGTTATGGGGTTGAGAACAAGGGTAGCACCATTCATAGTCTTAGATAAGGTTGTTTTGGACTGGGACTATAGCTTTGGAAGAGCTAGCGGTAGAAGGATTATGAAAGTTCAAAGGTTTTACATTCGTAGCTTGGCTTGTGGCCTGATTTTGTGACTAATCATTTCCTTGGAATGGAGGAAGGCTCGTCTGATATTGGGGTTGAAAGGGGCAAGCATACTGGGACTCTTTGCCTCTTCATTCTTCTGAGTTCATTCCTGAAAGTTTGTAACAATGATTTTACCTCGGCTAGATCATTTGAGGAATTGGACGGATGCCATGCTGACTAGAAATTGCCGAAATGTATGGCAATGGTGGTTGTTTGCATGCAAGCTCTCAAATATAGGTATGGGAGGTCTAGGAGTAGTTTTACTGCTTAAGTCAAGCAATTTTTGTTCTTATGGTGATTTCATAAGCATCAGGGATAACGGTACCCCATGGATTGAATCATGACGGTGACATCACTATTCAATGCCCATAAGTAATATAGAAATGCACTCTCTGGAGATGGCCTTACGAGTGCTGGGATTCATTTCCAAGTCTTGTCAAACAGAGGTTGAAGTCACTCATATACTCTTGAGGGGACCGCTTGATAGTGTGGAATTGTTCCACAAGCGAGAGATTATCACTTTTGTCCTCGAACTACTTACAAAGTTTCGTGCCTAACTCATTCCAAGTGGTAACAGATCCGTGATTAAACTCTGGAACCATTGAAGTTCTCTACCTTTGAATGAATTCACAAGTGAGTCGAGGCGCCATGTTGTCTTTGTAATATTGTGTACCATAAAAATGCTAGCTACATCCAAGTATGTGCTCCCGAGGTGAAACATTAGTCTCCCTAGTGTAAAATGGTAAACTTTTTAAGGTAGCTACCGGTATGGCATCTCTTTGTGCTAACAACAAAGGATTGCTGGCGTTGAAAGGAGGACAAGCATTGGCTGCCATGACGTTCAAAATTTGGTTGTGTCTCGGTGGAGGAAAATGTCCCTCAGGAGGAGTTGAATGTCCTCTACGAGGTAAAGCAGCGGTTGGTGTTGCTGAAAGACTTCTTCCCCTTCTCCTTGGGGGAGACAAGGAAAGCTTTGTATGCTTATAATTTTCCTGCCTTGAAGAAGCTCTTGTGTGAATTCTTCACATAAGTTGATGTACTAAACTTTGAAATCTAGAGAGATGGAGTCACCAGGTACTTTTAGGTTAATGGAATGAGAAGAGAAGTACCAACTCTGTCCCTCGGGCGTGCCCAATCACCAAATCACTTTGCACCCTCCGAATGGCCGAGAATTTGAATAAGACGTTCGGTGTGATTGGGACACATGGGATCACCTCTCAAGCTATGGGACTTGGGCTCGAGGTGAACCTCTAGAGAAGGCCGGCTTCCTCTTCCTAACTAAACACAACACTACTTCTAATGCAAGATAAAAGGGTTATCTAGTCCTATGCTAACATTTCATGGGATTAGGGAAAGATATTTGCAAGGAAATAAAACCTATACTAGAAGTGGTGATGCACCAAATTAAGGGATGTTCAACATCTGGAAGGGTTAATGTGGGAGGTATGCTTGCATCACTGACCACCTTCACCTATCGCAACTAGAAAGGGCACAAAATACCACAAACCAATGTGGACGTTCCTCTGTTAAACTTGAGTGTACATAAGGGTAGATCAAATCAGATTTGACACATAATTAATTCATCATAAGGAAACCACACATGCATATATCAAACATCTATTTCTATAACCAAGGATAATAATGACATAAAATTAATGTAGAAGGAAAATAAGATTTCCACAACTGACATAAAAGATAGTAGTATTATTCCTTCACAGCATGAAATAAATATTCTGAAATAAAGGTAGGATAATCACTCTCACTAAGGAATTGTAAATTCACAAAGTAAACACTGATTAACCATTCAACACAATAAATCAGATTTTCAACAGCAAGGTGTAACTCTAAATATAATTAAAAGGTTTCTTAGAATCTCAGAAGCACTCTTCCAAGCTTGAAGAGAAACTCCTCTCAAAAATAATCTATATCCTCTTAACTGGAAGCATTCAACTATTTATAAGTTCTTAGGCTGAGCCATTATAGTTGGGCCCTTAACTAACATTTAACTAAAAATAGAAATGTCATTAATATTAAGGGAACATGCTCCCATGAAAATAGCAAAATTTGTTTTAAGGGTTTGACTTAGTCAACCCTACAACTTTGACCGATCCAGAGCTTGGACTTGTCCTTTCATGGCCACTCAGCTTTGGCCTAGTTCAGCTACACCTCCCTCACCTACAATTTTATGTTGTCCTTCTTCCCACATAACCATTCGGTGTTTGTACTCAATGAAGCACTTGATAATCCCTGAATTTCTTCATCTCCAAGCCCACATGCACAATGATTCACTACATCTAATGTCTCGATCTCTTTTGTGATCATGGCTGGCAATCTTTGAAGTTTATTTGTAACTTTCTTTAGTCTCCCTATGAAATTTTGACATAAGACTAATCGGTCAATGGAGTCACTATTGAAATTCTTGGTGACCTCATTGTCACGCTTCACCAAATCTTTGAAATTTCCCTTAATTTGATCATCAGTAAGAGCATCGATATTTTCATTGAAGAATTTATAATTGGCAATATCAAACTCCTCTAAGATGTCATCCAGCTCATTTGTGATCTCCACTCATTTCTCCTCCAATTTCTTAATCAGATCCTACAATACTTGACACCGGATTCCATGGCCTTTTGATATTCAAATAATTTAGAGACATCATCGATCACCTCTTCCTGAAGAATCAAGTCGGGATCCTCTTCTCTGATGTCACTCCATATTGCCAAATTTAAATTTAGATTATTATTATCTTCAGAGAAGGCCTCATCCATCTTGGAAATGGTTGTTTTTGTAACCTACAGATCATTATATATCTCAACTGCTTCCTTGATTAAAGGATTGGCTTCCTCTAGAATTCTCTCCATCCATCCATTCACTAATCTACCTTTTTGGCCTAGCTTCTCAAGCTCTTGATAACAATATCATCAATTGTAGATGAAATTTTAATAGCCGTAGTAGTTGAGACTTCAGTGGATGGGGTGGGTTGGGTTACTTTGCGTGCTTGATGCAATGAGATGTTCGACCTTGGCTTTGAGCTCATCCTTGGTGGCCTTATCTTTTTCATATTTCTCCAAAAGATCCCCAAGAGTAGTGTGCACATCTTGTTTGGCTCCTTCATGAGTAGCCTTCCCCAATGAGAATTTGTAAAATCCGGTAATCCGCTTGGCTATGATAGTTTCTTTAGTTTTCCCCTCAATGGGGTGGCAACCTCTATCACACGTTCTCTAGATGGGTTAACCATCAGACTTGACATGGTTCTCGGTCTCTTGGCCTGTCTCTTGGGCATATGCTCCAATATGCTAAGATCTATGACATATCCTAGAGGAACCTTCTTCTTTTGCTTGGGAGTTTTCCTAAACAACCATTCTGGTATGGCTAGAGCTGATGAAGATGGGGTTGTAGATCCAATACTTGAAACATTGGTTAAAGCAAGATCACTAGAAATACTAGTTGGTATTTGAGTAGAGGTAGAAATGATGGAAGGCGTGGATGTAGGAAAACCATAGGAATTGATAGAACAATGTTGGGGGTTGTGATTGAAGAAAATGGAAGTGTTAAAGAAAATGAAGAGGAAATGGGTGACCCAATATTTTCCCCAGCTGATAGAACTAGAAGTGATGAGAATACTTGGGCCATAGAAGGGGATGGGAAGGAAGAAATGATTGTGGAAGTGGAAGGAACTGATATTGGAAGTGATAATGGAGGAAGAAGAAGGTGTGATGGATCTTGGATGATACTAGGAGAGTCACTAACTTCAACCACTTCTATCACAGGCACTGCAGGAGATGTGATCTTGGGAGTAGAAGCCTTGGAGAGAGATGAGCCACCAACAACAAATGAAATCTTCTTTGGGATTGTAGGATCTTTTGAGTCGACCTTTTCCCCTTAGTGGGTGTTGGTTGGCTTATTTCTGGTATAGCCCCTTTATTTATAGGTTGATTTTATCCTTTGGGTGAGATTCCCAAGGTGGCCAACCAACTGAAAGTCCTCTTTAAAATGGGTCCCGCCCTCTCCTTTGTATTATTGCATTCTTCCACATACCAATCAATCCATGACGGTTGATTGGCAACATTATCATCTTTGTATGATGAATCCAAAACCGCATCATTGTCTTGCATGTCCTTTGGCACATCGGCCAAACCAAATTACCGAATCTCATCAAGGGTTAATCTTTCATAATCCCTTTGTTGCATGATGTATTCATCCCGAAAATGAATCTAGATATCTTCTAATTGGGGTACGTGGGCACTAGACCGACCTGTTTCCCCAAACTTACCTCAATAATCAAAATTTGTCCGTGGATGAAAGGTCATGCAAGGTTACCTCGGCCATTTACGTATCGATCAACATTTTTTGCCTTGTGAATATTTTGGCAAGAGTACCTACCAATCGAAATAGGGAAATGCATTCCCGCTTTGTGACGCTTATTTTGGATTCGATGATAATACAACAACTACCAAAATAATTCCAATAAAATCCATTTGTCAGTGGGGCACCTTGGCAATTTTCTTGGGGCACCTATGAAACCTAGAATCCGAATGTAGGTGAATGTAGGAAACTGAAAGTAGATTGCTCCCCATTCTCACACTTCTTGGAAAGCCTCATCAGAAATCCTCCGATTATATAGTTCTTTGTCAAAACGATAGAGGATGATAGCAAAGAAAGTGTCATTGACTCTGTGGAAATTCCTGCTTCCCTCATCCAGAGTGAGTTGGGGATAAAAGTCATATATTTGGGAAGTGTTGCAAACACCCCTAGTATTCAAACCAAAAAATATCCCATAAGCAAGAACCGCATACACTAGGAAGGATGTCATGTACAAATTCTTCGTATCGACACTCTACCCAATTGATAGTAAATGGAGCTACTAATATGCTCCCCATCAGATAAACTCATCGTTCTTATTAATGGTCATGATGTACAAAAACATCCGTTCTGGAATTCCTTTGCGGAAGGAAGACTTAGAACTTTGCTTAATAGTACAATAAGATCGCTGAATTCTGAATAAAATCCAACCGATGCATAGTCTTGGGTAATTTGGTGAAGTTCTTTGCAGATAAGATTTCATCATGATTTTGAGCATACTTCCTCTTTCTTATCCCAATGTTCCACTCTTTATCTCTTTTGAAATTTTAGTGTAATCTTGAATGTTGTGAAGTTTAAGTAGATCTTGAAGAAGTGCGGGTCCAAACGGATTACCACCTTATCATCACTATCTCTAATTGACATGGATTCTTTGTCAAAGTGACTCTCGTATCTAAAACAAATTCGGGAAATGCGTGGATGTGGAAAAACCGGTGTGGCAAGGGAAAGCCCACTATCGTAGATGGCATGCATCCATGGTTTCTTGTTTGAGCCTTTAATCTTTCCTAGAAATCTAGAAAATCAATTTGTCCTAGATCAGTGTCCCCAATATTCCCTAAGTCGGAGGACAGGCAGGAGTGAGGAGAAACTCCAAGAAATGAGTACTTCATCTTCTCCTTTCCCTTTGAAGTGGAAGCAGACATCAAGCCCTGTGTTTTGAAGCCAAAGTTGTAGAAATTCAAAACCCAAAAGAAAAACTTCCAAATTTCGAACTAAAAAGTTCTAAAAGGAAACACCGAACTGAAATATCTAAAAAATTTCTCCAAAAAATTTCTAACTGAAATCTCTGAAAACTTTCTCTAAACCAGAATCTCCAAAACCAAAAGTTCCGAAGAATTTTTCCGAACAATTTTATTCGAAATAAATTTCTGAAAAAGAATTTTCGAAAGAGTTTCTTTGAAAAAGGAAGTTCTGAAAGAGTTTCTCCAAAGTCAAAAGTTCCGAAAACCTGAAGGAAAAACCTCCCGAACAATATCTCCAAACAAGTTTCTTTGAAAAGAGTTCCAAAAACCTAAAAAAAAGGGAAAAGGACTTTGCCAAACAATCACTAACTCCCAAATTCTGAGAAATGAGAATTGAGAAGAAGAATGGGAGACTCGAGAAGATCCTTCGAACAACTCTGAATACCTGAAGAAACTCAAAATGTGAAACATGGTGAACAAAGGGAGTGACATCGAAAAATACAGAGGAAGACCAAAGAGAAAACAAAATGAGAGGGAAACAAAGAAAAGGATCTTAAACCAAAAATAAAATAAAAAATTACCATACCTTGAAAAAGATGTTGTAAAGTACAAGAAATGGAATGTTAGAGAAAATGTGTCAAGTAAAAATGACAAGTAAAAAGCGAGTTTATTTAGAAAACCCAATATATTAATGGTAGAAATCTGATCCGTATGAAGGTAGGTGAAAAATTAATTACTGCGAAGGACCTCGAAAGTCCAAACCCAAAGCTGAAATTCAGAATTTTGGGGTTTTAGACTTCAGAGATTGGGAGACGAAAAAATGAATTGGCAATGGAAAATTCGAACCCCAAAAACTGAAAGTCGAAAATTCAGAATTTCATACTTTTACTTAGAAATTTTAAAGTAAAAATCCTAAAAATGACTCAGAAGAATTCCAAAACTCAAAAGCTGAAAATCTGAAAATTCAGACTTTGGAATTTTAGACTTCGGAAGTCCGAGAGGATTTAAACAAAATGGGGCCAAAATTTCTAAAACCCGAAATCCAGAAAGTCTGAATTTTTAGACTTTCGGGGTTTGAACTTGAAGAGTCAAAAAGCAATCCCAAATCCAACGGAATAAAACTCCAAAAGAGAAAATCTTCGAAGTCAAAGATTAAAAATTTCAGATTTCGGCCTTGGAGAATTTCATCGTACGATGAATTTCTAAAAAATTATCTAACACATTTCCTTCAAGGTAGGTTAAATGGTTAACAAGATCAAAACTTCCAAGAGCTCCAAAGCTCCCAACAATTCAAATGATCTTAAAGTTCAAAATCAAACATGATTCAAAAATGTACATCAATACAACCATCAAGTATGGCGCAAAGTACATAAGCCTCTAGATAGGGAACTTAAGCTCCCACATACGAAATATATGTTTCAAGATAAATCATAGTCATTTGTCTAGTATGAGCTCACCACGACAATCAAGATCGGGGATAATATGAATCTTGATAAGAAAACACACCGAGTCTTCCTTATCAATGAAAACGCTAACATTGTTGTTGTATCTTATCATGTCGAATGACCTTATCAGTCCCACTTTTCAAAAAAAAGATAAGAAATATTAAAAAAATGATAAAACATTTCAAAAAATAACAAAGGTAAAGATCAAACATTACAATCGGTATTGAATACACATGGATGTTCTTTCTTCCCTTTCTTTCTCTTCTTCTACAATTCTTCTGTCATTTTCATCCCTTCGGTGATATTTTGGTTAGCCAATTCACACACATTTTGCAACATTTACCTCAATGGTATCTGTTTGGCCTTTGTCTTTCATCATCTTGGTAAATTAAAGAAGGAGTGACCTCATAGATATCCTATCACAATCAACATATAAAAAACTTGTTGTGAAGAACTTTTGGACATATTTGTTGACACTAGCCAATGTCATCATCACAAGCACTTCAACCTCCTTCCATCAAGCCATCAGTGGCTCTTAACCCCTTATCAAACAAGATAGATGAAATAAGTTTTGAAAGCAAAACAAAATCAATCAAATAAAAAAGCCAAAGCTAAAATCAAAAGAAAATTGATATATAACTCTCTCTTGGGGTATTTCTAATAATCTCTCTTGGGCCTATAAATGCCCGACTAGCATTAGATCTTTGTTATGATTAGAATCAAATGCATCTCCATCGAGGCTATAGATGTTTGGGCCTGGAGACTGGAGCAATGTATGACTCTCCTTCCACAATCCATTCACAATTTTTAAAAAAAAATCAACTTTGAAAAATAAATCATTCCTACACATTGGCTAGGATGTCTTCACTTGTTATCTATCAAATCTTCCATCCAAGAGGTAATAAATTTCCACGTACACACATTGGATCTCTATGAGAAAACATGATTATTATTTTACCAAGTGTCTTTTTTGGACCTTGTTCAAACTCTTACTCTAGTTTGTATCTTGTCTCATGATTTGTGCCTTTGGTTAATCACTTTTTCATCACGAGGCTTCTAAGATACATTCACAACATTCACGTTGTTGTTCTTACGCTTCATTCGGAAAAATTCATGTGTATACAATTGCCTTTTTCCATGTTTGCGAGGCACCTTTGTTCCCTTTCTCAAAACAATCTTCCACTTCTTTCTATCATGTGCTTCTTGGCCAACTTACGTTAGGGGCATGATTGCTCCTTCCTATCACTTCATTGGTTTAGGTTCATCATCATGTTGAACCTATCTATATTGGATATTTATTCAACTCACTGCGTGTGAAGAGTTGGCCTTTGAATATTCCCATCTAATGTTATGGGTAATTTTTCATCTTCAATTTCTTGCACATATGTGTGGCATTCTTCCATTGTACATCCCATATGTCGTTGGGAATTCACGTGTCTTCGTTTCATGTGCATAGCTTTAGAAAACTTCTTTAAAAAATAAAAAACATTCAAATATGTTTCAAAATAAAAACATTTAAATATGTTTCCTAAAAACTTCATTTTTCTTATAAAAATATGCTAACAATTGTTTTTAATGCATTGGCGCCCCTTGGCAGCACAGCGCACCTATGGAGTAGGTGCCTTGAGCACCAACACATACGAGCCCATGCATATTTATGCACTAGCACATATGAGCCGTGCATATTCCCCCTCTTAATGCACTTTGGCACACACGAGCCCATGCATATTTATGCACTAGCACATATGAACCGCTGCATATTCCCTGTTAATGCACTAGCATATACGAGCCCATGCATATTCCCTATTAATGTAATGACACATACGCATCCATCCATATTTCCCTCTTAATGCCTCGACACATACGTGCCCATGCATATTTTTGCTTTCTAACGGCCTTTTATGCTACTTGGGACATATTTTTGCCTTACGATGACTTTTAACGATGTCTCATGACTTCATTATTTCTTCTATAGTATTTTCTTCTATAAAAAAAAATCAAACAAATCTAAAATTTTTCAAAAAAATTACAAAAATTTAAAAATTTAAAAAATTGGTAAATAGTCTACACTTGAATTGTAGCACTGTATCAGTGCATTGTCCTCAAACATCAAAATTTGTCCTACAAAACCATATTTATGGAATTCTTGTTTGTTTTTATCTCAAACAACATACGAGATCACTGTGATATACCTATATTAACGAATTTGGGCCTATTTACTATGTCGGTACTCTGTGCGATAGTGAGTTGCTAGAGAGCGTGTGTCATAGTGCATGAATGCTTTCCATGTGACTACTTGTGTCCTCCATTATTCCCTCGCATGTATCCTTTCTTGGGGCACCATTTTAACCCTTATTACAACACAAACATTCGAGATCTAACATCTTGATAACAAAAACATTGGTGCAATTGTCTTGAACGTTGTTTGTTTGAGTATGTGTGATTGTACGTGTTTCTCTGTTAGGTTAGCTGGTTTACTTTCTGTTAGAGTAGGTATTTACCTTAGCTCATGTTCACCTAGGTACTTTATTTACCTTTATTGTATTTATCCTCACCCACTTATGTGTGTGGATATTTCTTTTATCTTATTTAGATATTAGGAGATATTATCTAGTTGTTAGGTATTATTCTTTCCTTGATCTATGGTATTGACTAGTTTTTTCCTTGATCTATGGTATTGACTATATCCTTGATGTCTAGTTCTCTCCTAAATCTATGGTCTTGACTAGTTCTTTGATGACTAGTTATTTCCTTGATTTATGGCTTGATCTACGACCTTGATTGGTTCTTAGATTGTTATTCCTTGCCTATTTAAGCAAGGCCCATTCTCAATGTATTGCATTGAGTTCCATAATAATATATGATATTGCGCTCATTTGTTTGCAAAGGTTTTATGTAAAGCTATTCTGGCGAATTACTTTCATCTTATTGATCGTGGTGTTTGATTAGCATCTGTGTTCTTGGCTTGGTACGATCTGGTTATCATTCCTTTCATGGTATCAAAGCTGGAGATTGTTGTTGACATCCATCTGTAAGTTTTATTTTGTAAATAAATTCATTGTATATTCATATATTTGGGATTTGGTCATATTTTGTTGCTGCATGCATTTTTATGCAAAACAAAGGCTTCCATTGGATCCGAAAGGTGGAAAACCCTAACATTGATTTGTAAACTCACCATTCTAGAGGCGATCGTTTTTCTAGGTTTTTGCATTGTTATAGGAAGCACATCGATCTGCCTCGGGATTCGTGCCATGAAGAAAAAAACATGGATTTTTTTAGGTCTGTTGGATTTCTTGAGATTTTCATAATCGGTTTTTACAGGAAGGTTTCGGATCTCTCCTTTTTGGCAGGTGGGTCCACAAATGTTGTGCACGTTTTTGCTATTTGAGCAAATCCACGAGTTGCTATTTTCGGCAAAGTAAAGGTCATTGTCACGCAGTCAAAAATAGTAATTATTACTAGAAGAGGCGATCGGATGCCCATTAAAATCCTTAGCCCTTGGTCATATGGAATGGTCATATGAGGGCTTAAAGCTTGTGATTCCTACTAGTAGGTGCTTAACTTCAGCCCCCTTTAATTTTAATTGTGTGGTGAAGGCAACAACAATTTATTTTGTTTTAGTGGCAACTAAAATAAATAACAGAGAAAAATATTAAAAGGCTTGTATCTTTTGATTGGTAACTCAGTTTTAAGTGCCGTTTTTTTGCAAAAGTGCTTGTTTTTCGTGCTCTTTCCATTGGAGTTATTTATTTTGATACTTGAACTATAATTATAAAGTGCCAAATATGGAGGAGTGTTGTAATCAATTGTGGATGTAATTTTGGCTGAGCCTGACGTCCTAAATTTTTGGGAGCTGCAGTTTGTACCTATCATGGATTTTGAGAATGATATGCTTTTCTTTGAAGTATGTACTTCAAGAGGAAGAAAATAGATCACTCAAGAAGTGAAATTCTCTTCTACAATCACTCATTCATGATAAGGATACAATAATACATTCCATGCAAAACAAACTTGCTAGCCTACAACATCACCATCATATTGTGGACAACCATATCCATGCTTCTAGTCCACTCGCATGACTTGCTCCGAACCCACTAACATTGATCCTCAGTCTTTGAGTCCATTTCCTGCTCTTGATGCTCATACACCTATGAAGCTTCATTCTTTGCATGCTCTTCCACATCTGCCTATTACAATACCACATGTTGTGTATCATACTTCTACCCAGCTGCATTCGAAGCTATCGCATGCTCCATTATATGGGTCTCACTAGTGGAGTCATTGGCTTACATTCACGAGGAATTATTTCCTCTATTCCACATGTTAAGTGGAATTCTCATCATGACATTGGTTTTGAGTAGATACATCATTAGGAACACATTGACAAAGTCCTTTTTTGTTCACTTGACTCTTTCGAGGATCATGAGCAACACATGAGTTCTGCGCCTTCACTCGAGCTTGAGAAACTTGAGATTTCGGTTGTCGGACATAATCAACCTGACATACATTCTGATGTTCTTTTACATGCACCCATTGTGCATTTTACACCAAGTAATATGCAGGCATCTTCTTCATCCATCCATGTTGATTTGGGGTGGATATCTGATCACTCATGTGGCGGCGACATAGGCATTCGTTGAGAGGACTCTACAAGCGTGGCTCCTCCACCATTCGGCCTCTTGCTCCACTTTCTAAACCTTCACATTTTGATGCTTCTTGTTTTGAGCATTTTTCTTTAAGAAGTGTAGTGTATCTCTCTTGTTTGTTGAGAGATTTTGTATCGTATTTTCGACACTTTTGGCATGTTGTAGATATCTCTTATGGGGATCTATTCAGTGAAGTCCAAGTGTTATTTTGTCGGTGTTCGAGTAGTTGATTTTGGGCAACTCATATAGATTTATAGCGTCACTCCACCCATTCAAGCAGTATGGGAGGGTGTGTTGTTGATCCCTGCTTCTTCAAGTTTCATGTCCTTGCCTTGTTACCTTGGATTTTCTTGAATCGTGACACTCGGAGTTTGTCCTTGCCTTGTTGCTTTGGTTATTGTTCTTGGATCATGGCACACCTATTTTGTGATTGATCAAATTATGTTTGGTGTTTTTTTACACTTTCAACATCACTCCATTGACAGTCTCCTTGTATGGAGCTATTTCAGTGAAACCTAAAGTGTCATTGTTTTTGAGTTCTATGATCAAGTCGTGGATTGACCACACTTTGCACACCAAAATTCTTCAACATTATGTTTTGAGTTTTGAGCCAAGCTTCTTGGGATGCCTTGGAGTGGGTTTTTCTCTCTTTACTTTGTTATTATTGGTTTTGGGTACCTTGCGGTGTCCCTTTTTCCTAGTTATTGTACATGAGTACCTCATTAGGCCTAGTTGTCGGGACTCATACTGTGGACATGCCACTTCTATTTTGGCCCCTAGCTTCACTTGAGGGGGTGTTAGAGTAGGTATTTACCTTAGCTCATGTTCACCTAAGTACTTTATTTACCTTTATTGTATTTATCCTCACCCACTTATGTGTGTGGATATTTCTTTTATCTTATTTAGATATTAGGAGATATTATCTAGTTGTTAGGTATAGTTCTTTCCTTGATCTATGGTATTGACTAGATCCTTGATGTCTAGTTCTCTCCTAAATCTATGGTCTTGAATAGTTCTTTGATGACTAGTTATTTCCTTGATTTATGGCTTGATCTACAACCTTGACTGGTTCTTAGATTTTTATTCCTTGCCTATTTAAGCAAGTTTAAAGGCCCATTCTCAATGTATTGCATTGAGTTCCATAATAACATATGATATTACTACTCATTTGTTTGCAAAGTTCTTATGTAAAGCTATTACGCGAATTGCTTTCATCTTATTGATCGTGGTGTTTGATTAGCATCGTGTTTTTGGCGTGGTACGATCTGGTTATCGTTCCTTTCACTTTCTTGTATTGCATTGCATTATGTATGTTGCATGGAGTTATACGTATTTTTAGCAGTACACAATTGTTCGTAATATAGTTTTTCATGTTATTTACACTTTTTTTTATTTTAAATAAAGGACAATGATGTAGATCATAGGGGTAACATGATGAAACAAAGTTTCTTATTGAAGATTGGATGCAAGGAAATAGCTATTCCCATTCTCCTTTATCATTTCCTATCACTACTAATTTTTCTTCCAAATCCTCTAGGGCACTAAACAATCATGTTTATTCTGTCCTATTTCTTCTATCAGTTTCAATCATATTTTCGATCGTCGATTGACTTCTTCTATCACACCATTGACACTCGAGGGGGCATCCTTCATCCTACTAATTTTTCTTCAAAAATTTACTTGTTTATGTTGTTGAAATTACTATATTTGAAGTGAAGTTACTTACTTCACCTCAAACGAGGAAAATGTAGACACCTAAATTCTTCTTTTGCAATCTTATTGCTAAAAGTAGACAAATCACTCTCATTCTTACCATTTTCGTTATAATTAGTGGTTTCTACTAATTAACTAACACTTCTTACCATTTTGGTCAATTAATACTACATTGTTGATTACCTAACCTCTTTCACATTCAGGATGCCACTTTATGATAAATCGTAAGACAAAACCCTCTTCCAAATAGACAATTAGCGATTATTAGCTAATTAAGCCTTTTTACTCTTGTTTTGGTCAATATACCATATTATTGGCTCAAACCCCTCTTCTAACCACTCAAAATCATCCCAATTCCCTCCACAACATCTCAAAGCAAGATTCAAAAGCTTATCCTAACCTCCTAATTGAGCCTAACTGGTTTATTAAGGCTCCTCACATTCTAATCACTTGCTAATTCACTAATCATGATTATCAAATTTTAATCATGATTAGCAATTATTAATCTTCTTTGTAATTTTAGTCCCACATGCACCAAGATGTAAGTTTTCCTCAAAGGAAAAACTATAAATAAGACTAAGTACTACCTTCAATTTTACTCACACCATGCTTTGATTTGCATATCATATAAGAAATATGATTAATAGCCAAGTTCAATCCTTGCCTCAAGTCTTCATTGTGGTTAGTAGAAGGGTATCTAGCATGGCATTGTAGTCTTGTGCTAGAGAGATCTTCTCACCATTTGTGGAGTAGCAACAAACCCCCAATTTGATTGCTCCTAGATCTATTTAGGTCTATGTTAGTTAATTGAATCATACTAGTAGGCATGCTTTAGCTAGGTTTTGAATTATATTCATGTTAGTTAGCATTCCATTAAGCTTTTATCATTGATGTAACTATTGTTAGATTCAATAAGCATTGGCTCAAATAGACTATGCGGTGTTAGTATCGGCTTTGGTTGAAACTTTTAGTAGCTTTCACAATCATATTAGGTTCTAAGGAAGGAGAGAGGTGTCCCATAGCTCCTAGTGAATTTGAGAAAAGAGAGCAAGGTTTTTACAATTTTGGCCTACAAGAATAAGGTTGTCAACTCAAATACGAAGTTCACTTACAAATATAAAAAATCTACTACGATTTTAGTAGAAAGCTATGACTTTGGTAAAACTTATCATTATTGTCTAGTTGTTCTATTTTTGTTGATTTTCTAGGTTTGTTTCACTTCCATGATTTTTACTCAAACAATAGAGTTTGAAACCTTTTTCCTTCGATAAAAATTGAAATTTTACAAAACAAATTGAGGATTATAAATCAATATTGAATTGATTAGGTTAATGCATTGGTGATTATAACATAAACAACTAATGGAATAACCATAATGACTAAAAAATCTAGAAACTTGGCCATTAATGTCATTAATGACCTCAAGCATATGGATCTTAACAATGTCATTGTCTTCCCATGAGCTTTAGGTTCTTGCAGTGCAGGCACCTAAAGCATAAAAAAATTAGTATAAGTAGACAACACCTCCTATTAAAGCATGGTCCTATGGAAGGGGGCTTCGTAAATATCTCGGTGGGTGTTCTTGAGAAAATTTAGGAGCATTTTAGTAGTTTTAAGGTCCCATGATTTTTATTAGTTTTCTCAAAATACCCATTTGAAATATTATAGGATCCCATTGGATTTTTATGGTTATTTGTAAGAAAATAAAATCATATTTCTCTCTAAAATCACCAAAAAATAATGACATGAATGCATATTAGATTCTATCAACCTTAAACTATAGGAGGAAACTCCTAACCCCCTCCCACCACCTCTTAAGTTTAGGGGATAAAAATGTGGAGCTCCTATTTTTAGGGCTATATTCTATTATTTCTGTAGATGGCTTTAAAAATAATCATATGGGACCTTCTGCTACAAGAAAATAGAGCCCAAGCCCTCCATGGGACCATGCCTTTATTCCACTAAACCTGGGAGTCATCCTTGAACCTGATTGACCCAATAAATTTTTATTTCGGGTGGGGTAAATTAAGTGAAAATACTTTTGTTTATCTTAGATCGGTGTGAATAATCCAAACTAATATTAGGAAGTTTTTTTTTCAGAAGTTTATTAGAAACAACCATGGGAGCGGTGTGAGTATAATCAATCCATTATGTTTTGTTCGCTCATGAGAAACATGGGAGCCATCATCAAACGTATATTTTTACTAAAAATGATTTGGATTGCATTGCAGCGATGAAATCCCACCTATTCTCGAATTCTAAGTCAGACCCTCCTCCATTGTTTGATGGAACTATAAGGTATGCTCGCATTCCTTTAGGGATCACAATAATTTTGTTTGTTTTTAAAGATGATTTAACACTTTTGACAAGAGCTTAGAACCTAGGGGTTAAAGGGATCCCACCCAAATACAAACATGAAATAATACACTAATAACCATCAAACCCAACTAGATCAAAACCATAAAATATATGAACGGGGCTGCAAACCTGAAAGGCACTCCAACGACAACAAAAGAAAACTAAAACACAAAAACCTAACCCACTAAAACCAAAGCATAGGAACCAGAGATTACTCCGAGAGGTAGGGACACTCGGTCTCAAAGTGACATATTCCCACCCATAGAGACACCCGCACGAGAAGTCCTAAATAAGAAGTTAAAAGTGAATCCCAATTTTCTCGCACAGATCTACTACATCCATCGATTCCAAAGACAACGGGTGTTGAAAGCTCGAGTAAATCTAGCTTATCGAGCATGTGTTCTTTGAGAGCCCCACTAAACATGTATCATGAACATCCGAGGAAAAATTCATGAAAACCGCATTCCTGAAGATAACACCATGATCACCCTCCGAGCTTCATCCATGGCTAGCCCCTCTCAAACCGCATCCGACAATGGTTGAGCCCTACCGAATGCCTCCAATGCTTTGACCAAGTTGACATGGTACTAAATTTTTATGAAGTGAAGAGCTATATCACGTGCCTCATCAACATTTTTCCACACAAGAAGCAAGCAAGACACAAACCAAGACGCAACTTGACTTCGAATTCATCCAGCCCTAAGCAGAATCACTGAATATTCTTCACTCAAAATCCTCATAATGGCCTCACTGAGATAGACCCCGATGTCACCTTGAAAATGATCCAAATACGATCCACGGGAAACACTCCTAAATAAGGCCATCTCACGCTTCGCCCCTCAAGGAAAAGGAAAGGTAGCAGAGGGCTCTCTATTCGCAGATTCTCAAAACCTCCACTCCACCGACAACCTTCAACAAGCAAACAAAGAAATGAGAAAAAACCAGAGCCTTCGAAAGTTAAAAGTAACCCACTCTCCCTTCCCGAGAGATGATAGCTTGGAACTCATCGCATGCGTTCGCATGCTCATAGTATGACCGGACCATATCTTTTAATGATGCCTTGATTTTCAAAGGAATTGGAAACACAATTTGGTTCTCTATAATCATCATTTAAAACCCACTTAGGATTTTATTGATCAATGCAAAATGTTGGTGATAAAGTAGTCCAACTTCCAAGATATAGTTTTGTCATTCCGAACATCATTGATAACAACTGGGAGTCACCTTCAATTTCCAAACCTTCACATCCAATACTAATCGCCAATTTAATACCTTCAAGTAAAGCTTGAGCCTATGCCTCGTTATACACTCCATCCTTCAAAGGAAAGGATCCTGTGATTACTAAACGTCCTTCCTCATCTCTAATTAAACACCCCATTTCCGATATGCCCAGATTTCCTTTCGAGGCTCAGTCAAAGTTTAGTTTGCGAAAAGTAGGAGGGTGACATTAATTTTGTTTGTTACTTCTTAGGCTAGGATAAAAAAATGGGTTTTTAGGTTTTTAATTGTAATTGATTCCTTCTTAATTTTGGGTATTTCAAATAAGTTTGTGTTGCTTTAAATTGGGTTTTGCATATTGTATTTCAATCTGCATGTCCTTTTGCTCGGTGTGTTTAGGTTGTCAAAAATACAAGGTGGTTTTCCTTTCATTTAGCTTACCTTCCTTATATGTGTAGGATTTCATATAAAAAAACAGAGATTATCAATTGATTAACCATGAATACAATAAAATGAAAGGCCCGACTGAAATTGAGATAGTTTTAATAGACCTACGGGATAGATTAGCATGGTATAAGGAAAAAGTGTATCCTCCAAACAAGGTGGACTATTCATTGCTCTCATTTTTGTGTTAGATATCTATTTAAATTATCATCCCACTGTTCACAAAGGGATTTCGGGAATTATAGATGTTTGGTTTAGGGTTTATGATTAGAATGTGGGTTTGGTAATTTGTAAGAAAAATGAAAAGTCAACTACTTAAATCAATAAAACGAAAGTCATGTTATTTTAAGGAAAACTGATAAGCTAGGTCCATGTGGAATTCCCATTTTCTTATGATTGGTTTGATGAAAACCATATAGATTTGACATTTACTAGAAAGTTATTCCTTGTGTGTGTGTATTATATATATATATATATATATATATATATATATATATATAGATTTATTTTTTAAATGAAACCTCAAAACAATTTATAACTTTTCTTTTCCAAGTTCCTTCTCTTGAGCACAATGGAAAAGTCACGGAGAGTTTGGACTTGCTACATTATCTTCAAAACAATTTTAGAGGACCCAAACTCTTTACCATGGTATATGATGCCTCTCAGAGATCTTCATTCCTTTGCTTTTTTAGTGTTATTCCATGTCATAAGACAAATAAGCACATTAAATATCTATTCAATTATGGTTAAGTTTACTCCATGTTACAAGCTAAATCAATATATCAAAAGGGATATACAATAAGGGTTTTGTTAATTCTAGTGCCATTATCGAGTCGGTCCCTTCATTTCAGTTTTACGGGAGACATCGGTTTTAAGGGAGGCGGGGACAACTAAAACTCTAGCTAAATACCATTTTAAGAAATTAATTTTTTGAACTTTGAGAAAATATCCTCTCTTCAAGTAGTTGAATCCTTTGGAATTGTGCAAGATCCATAAAAATGAAGGTTGCAAATGAGCTATTGAAGTATACTGAGACACTTTTACAAAAGTAGGGTTTACTACATTGGCCAAGCCGAGATGTCGAGGTAGCAGAAGCATTTGCAAGGAGAATTTTTTTACAAATATAGATAAACATTCTAAAAGAGCGCATGAACATTATAATTATGTCATGGATAGATTGTGATGAATCTAATAGTTAAATTGATTTTTGCTTTCGGGGGGCTTGCTCTTTGAGGAATTTTGATGACGGACCATTCATGTTGGGTGAATTTAGTTTGGTAAGCCATGTTATCAAGCATGGTTATTTCTAAGACTCGACATCTTACTCTATAGCTTACCAATTGTATGTTGTTGCATAAAATTTATGCATGTTGATCTTGCATATGCTCCCTTTTTTGAGAGATTTCATATTGCATATTCCAAATTAAAGAACTATGACATCACAATTAGCAGGCCAAAACTATTCAAATGGATTGAGGAAAGTGCAAATTCCATTTCATCTTATATTAGAGTCTTGAAAATGAATGGTCTTGGAATTGTAAAAATCATGTAGTATTTACACAAGAAAATTAAAAAAATTAGTTCTCTCGTGTCATGATTAGTAACCATGTTGTGACATAATGTAACTTGATTTGAATGCAAGAATCTGAACAAGATTGATGCATATGCAAAAACAAAACCCGACCCACGATAAGTTATTCAAAGATACAAGACCTTTGCTTCGATACCAAGAAGTAATCATGATGTACCTGTTTAATATTGTTGGGTTTCGATACTAAGTAATAACAATGTTTGACTATAGACATGAAGTAATCAAGTTTTTAAGTAGATGTGGAAAGACTATGTAGTGTATAAACAAAAACTTTATTGCATTATAATGGTTATAATAGTTCGGTTGTAAGGTAAAATAGATTTTTTTGTAATAAAAATTCCATTTAAATCTTGTCATGTGTATTGTTTAAATTAAACTATGATATGTAGTCAATTTGCATTTTTTTGGCAATGTTTATAAGTTACGTAAGAGTCTGGCGGCAGGTTTGATTGGCTCGTATATTGACATGTCATTGAATGAACCATCAAAAATAAATCGACCATGTGCTTTTTGAACAATAACCCACTTAGGAAATAGTGTGATCTTTGGGCATAGAAAACAATTGCGGTTATGAATGGTTAAAACTTTGTCATAAGTTTTCTACATCAAGAAATGAAAAGTTGAAATGTCAAGAAATATCAATTTCAAAGTTAATTTTTAGGATTTTTGATTGAAAAATATAAAGTTATGGAAAGTTGAAATGTGAAGAAATGTCAATTTTAAAGTTATTTTTAGATTTTTGATTGAAAAGTATTTCTTTATTCTTTGCATATACATTAAAGTTATATCTAAATGGAGAAAGTGGCAAGTGGGGTAGATTGTTAATAATTATATCATATTGCATATTTTCCATTGATTGGTAACAAATACTATTTATTTAGAGCCACAAAATATGAGGTTTGTTAATAAAAATGATATCAAAATCTTTGTAATAATCAAGACACAACAAAAACTTGTCACATCCAAATAAAATTTAAATTTAAAATAAAACACATGTCAAACAAATAAATGACACTATTTTACGTTACAAACTGAAAATCAGCATAAAAATCATGAAAATAGAAAAAGGTGACACAAAAACTGTGGCAAAATCCTTAAAATATACTAGTAGTGTGGGCACATTGACCTTTTTGGGTATTGGACATCAAATTCTTCATCATATAGTTAGCAAATAGAATTGGACAAGTTTTGCCACAATCTCCAATGGTGTTTGTAACTCAACATAAGGCTATTGTTTATAACCCGCTGAAAACAATGTCCCAACAAGTTCTAAGGGCCATTTAAGGCCTTCATAGTTGAACACGTCTGATTTAATTCTTAGAAGTTATATGTTTCCTAATACAATGGTTCATATAAATATCATAAAGTTTATTTGTATCATTGAACAAGACAAAATATGGAAATGTATGGGTTTTTACATTGAATGGGAGATATACTAGGTGTATTAGTATATGTAAGACACAATCATGGTTAATAAAAATACACATGAGGAAGTGATAAAACAAGGAATTCATCTATTTCAAGATTATCCCCATGCCACAAGCATATTTTAAGCATTTAACATCTAACATTTATTTGTTGCGAGAATGTAGTAAGGATTGCCATGACACTTGCATCATAATGGATTACTTGTTTAATTGTATTATACTTGGCACGTATTGTTTTCAAGACTAAAAACCTAAGGGCCTAATAATAATGGAGTGATAATACACGCCGCTAATTACTCCCTTCATTTTTACGGTTTTGTAAGGTGTTCCAATCATATTAGGGTTCCAAGGAAGGAGAGAGGTGTCCAATAACTCCTAGTGAATTGGAGAAAAGCGAGTGAGGGTTTTTAGAATTTTGGACTAGGAGAATAAGATTGTCACTTAATACGACATTCACTTACAAATGTAAACAATCTACTATGACTTGATTGAAGTCTATGATTTTGGTAAAGCTTATTATTAGTCTAGTTGCTCTACTTTCATTCATTTTTAAGGTTTGTTTCATTTACATGTATGCACACGTGTTGTTTATTTTTTATAATTGTTTCTAAAATTACAACTTAGGAATATTATTCTTAAATCTACTTTTGTGAATGTTTGCATTGATAGGTGTTCTACCATAACATCGAGGAGTAATAGTTGTGGACTACAATATTCATCAATTGTTAACAATTAATTATGATATTAAATTTGATGTCTATTTAACCGCCATTTAATTTAATTTTTTTATTGAAAAAAAAGGTAAATCATACAATAGAATTTGAAACCTTTTTCCCCTTCATAGAAATTAAAATTTCCAAAAATAAATTGTAGGATTATAAATCAATATTGAATTGATTAGGTTAGCGTATTGTTGATCCTAACATAAACAACTAATGGAATAATCGTCCCGACTGAAACCTCGAGAAACCTGGCCAAACGTCATTAATGACCTCAGCACATGGATATTGACAATGTCATTGTCTTCCCTGCAGGTGCATGCACCTAAACCATCAAATTTTTAGTATAAGTAGACAACGCCTCCTATTATTCCACTATAGTGGGAGTCATCCTTGAACCGATTGACCCAAGAAATTATTATTTGCAGGTGGGGTAAATTATGTGAAAATACTTCTGTTTATCTTAGATCTGTGTTAAGAATCCAAACTAATATTAGGGAAGTTTATTTGCAGGAAGTTTATTAGAACATCAATTTAAGAACAATCATGGGAGCAGTGTGAGTATAATCAATCCATTCTGTTTTGTTCTGCTCGTGAAAAACATGGGAGCCATCATCAGCAACGCATAGTTTTACTAAAAATGATTTGGATTGCATTGCAGCGATGAAATTCCACCTGTTCTGAATTCTAAGTCAGACCCTCCTCCATTGTTTGATGGAACCACAAGGTATGCTCTACTGTAGGGGATCGTAATAATTTTGTTTGTTACTTCTTAGGCTAGGATAAAATAAAATGGGTTTTGAAGTTTTCTATTGTAATTGATTCCTGCTTCATTTTGGGCATTTGATATAACTTTGGGTGTTGCTAAATTGGGTTTTGCAGACTGTATATCAATGTGGCATGTCCTTTTGCCCAGCGTGTTTGGGCTGCCAGAAACTACAAGGTGGTTTGCCTTTCTTTTAGCGTAAATCCTTTCTATGTGCAGGATTCATATAAGACACAGATTATCAATTGATTAACCATGAATAAAATAAAATGCAGGGCGTGGCTGAAATTAAGATAGTACCAATAGACCTGCAGGACAGACCAGCATGGTACAAGGAAAAGGTTTATCCTCCAAACAAGGTGAATTATTCACTGTTTTCATTTTTCTGTGTTAGATAGCTGTTTTCACTGTCATTCACTCTGTTCGCGAAGGGCTTTCTGGAATCATTGATGTCTGGTTCAGGGTTTATAATTAGAATGTGGGTTTGGCAGTTTGTAAGATAAATGCAAAGTTAATTTCTCAAATCAACGAAATGGGTCATGTTAATTTAAGGAAAATTGATAAGCTAGTTTCATGTAACTAACCAGTGTCCGGGGGAATTCCCAGTTTCTTATGATTGGATTGATGAAAACCAGGCAGATTTGACATTTAGGGCAAGCTATACCTTGTGCGTCTCTGGATCTATATCTTTATATTTTTGTTAGATTTATTTTGAATGAAACCTGAAAACAATTTGTAACTTTTCTTTGCCAGGTTCCTTCTCTTGAGCACAATGGCAAAGTCACAGGAGAGAGTTTGGACTTGCTGGAATATCTTGAGAACAATTTCGGAGGACCTAAACTCTTTCCCACGGTATATGATACCTCTGGAATACTTAATTTCATTGTTTTTAGTGTTATTCCATGTCGTAAGACAAATAAGCACATCAAAATGTCTATGCAGTTAGGGTTAAGTGTTACTCCATATTACAAGCTAAATCAATATATTAAATGCTCTGTACAAGGGCTTGTTAATTCCAGTGCTAGCCATTACTGAGCAGTCAGTCCCTTCATTTCAGTTTTCTGGGAGGCAGCAGTTTTTAGGGGGACAGGGGACAGCGAAAACTGTGGCTTAATACCATTTCAAGCAATTAAATTTTTGAACATTGAGAAAATATCCTCTTCAAGCAGTTGAATCCACTGGAATTGTGCAGGATCCAGCAAAAAGGAGGTTGCAAATGAGCTATTGAAGTATACAGACACTTTTACAAAAGTAGGGTTTACTACATTGGCCAAGCCAAATGACGAGGTAGCAGAAGCATTTGGTAAGGAGAATGTTATTTACAGATACAGATAAACATTCTAATTCTGCCATGGACAGATTGTGATGAATCTAATAGTTAAATTGATTTTTGCTTTCCCAATCATGGCAGGGCCTACTCTTGATTATTTGGAAAATGGTTTGGGGAAGTTTGATGACGGACCGTTCTTGTTGGGTGAATTCAGTTTGGTAAGCCATTTGATCAAGCATAGTTATTTCTAGGACTCCTGACCTCTTACTCTACTGCTTACCAACTGTATGCTGTTGCATAAAATTTATGCAGGTTGATCTTGCATATGCTCCTTTTTTGAGAGATTTCAGATTGCATATTCTAATTTAAAGAACTATGACATCACATCTGGCAGGCCAAAACTATTGAAATGGATTGAGGCAAGTGCAAATTCCATTCCATCTTATTTCTTGGCATTGTAAAAGTCATGTAGTATTTACACAAGCAAATCACAAAATTTGCAGTTGTGTGTGTTATGACTCGTAGCCTTGTGACAAAATGTACTGGTTTGACTGCAGGAAGTGAATAAGATTGATGCATATGCAAAAACAAGACCTGACCCACAGCAAGTTATTGGCAGATACAAGACCTTTGCCAAATAATCACGATGCACCTGTTCAATATTTTTGGGTTTCCTGATACTAAGTAATAACAATGTCTGGCTGTAGACATGAAGTTAGTGAAGTTTTTAAGTAGATAGGAAAGATTATGTAGATTTCTCTATTAGACAGATTTTATTGCATTATAATGGTTATAATAGTTGGATTGTAAGGTAAATTAGATTTCTCTGTAATAAAACTTCCATTTGAATCATCTCCTGTGTAATTGTTTAAATTGAACTATGATATGTTGTCACTGTTTTTGGTTTTTAAATGGCAGTTTTTCCGAGTTAGCTAAGACTTGGCAGCTTTCTATTGGCTTGTATATTGACATTTCATTAAATGAACCATTAAAAATAAATTGACTGTGCTTTTGAAACCCATTATGGTGGGAGATATTAAATAATGGAAAGTTGAAATTTTAAGAACTAGCAATTGCTCATGGGTATAAGTTACGAGAGAGGATAATAATGTTTAGTTTGTTGGAATTGTATTTTGTATTGATATTACCTAGAGGTCTATAAGCTGTTGCTAAGCTCTTATTTTTTTAGTACCCACATTTTTATAAGACACAATTATCTACTAAAGCTACTTTTTAACATTTCAATGTTCCCAAAGCATATTCAATAATCTCATTTTGTGGAGCTTATTCACATCTCTCACACAAAGGTGTCTTGTAGCAATCCTTGAGATAAACTTGGTTGTGTTCTAAAAATCAACACATACATGAAGGTTCTCAACAAATCCAATAATTGTTTTGACATGGGGCTAACAAATCAAACGAAATTACTAATTTCTCACTTTCTCTAACTTTACATAGATCTCTTGTATCTATGAGTGTACTTCGTCTCTTCCATAAAAAACATATACGATTTTATGGCCTTTAATCCTATTACATTCATGCACCATTTTAATTCCCCTATCCTTCATTAATCTCTTTAATATTGAGACGTTGTCCCACCTAAAGAACACCCTTATTACACAAATCCACGCCCCAATAAACGCGCCATGGATATAGGGATGGATGGATATATATTATAAATGAAAATGGAGATATATTAGCTGTGACTCATCCAACGATTGACTGACCACCATTAATAGCTATACAAACACAGCAGGGAAATGCACGATAAATACCAATGTGTCCTCTGTCATTCTTCAAACATCTGTTATTCTCAACTCAATTATTTGTGGGCAGGGAAGAACCTAAACAGAGCAGCTATAAAATCGAGTTTTTTTCTGTCAATGGAAACTGTGCAAGACAACAATCGGTTGTAGAAGCAAGCGCCGCGGCCATTGAAAGTGAGCAGTCCACCTGCAGATGTGTTTAGGAAGCCCTGATGTCAATAAAATCTAAAATAATTATGGAGAATGAGGCGGCGGCTCAGAATGGGACATCCTCGAGTGCCAATAATCACACTAGTGAACTATCTTTATTGCCTAATAAAATTACAGAGGTAGAATTTGGCCCACTCTGGTGACATATTTCTTCTAGCAACATATTGGAGATACTGTAACTGTGAAGGAAATGGATTTATGGGTGAAAAAAGCTACAAATAACCTTTTGGTGCCTCCTGATAAACGCTGTCATGAGTTCTTTGTTCACCCGTCTGAAGCTTTCTGTAAATAAGAAAGCTTGAAAGAAGAAAAGGCCAACCTCCTCTCTCACAATGCATAACTACAAAATTCTGATGATTTCTCACCGATAGCCAGTTATCACTTTCCCGAAGGAAATGTTGGATGAGGGACAACGGAAGAATGGGGCAATTCTCATATTGCCTGGGATAATCCATAACTTTGCTTCACTTCTCGCCTTCTCTGAAAATGAATGCAAGAAAGGAAGACTGTGGAAACTGCTCATGTAACTCGATGACAATTTCTCGCAAGTAAATAGGATACATCTCATCTGGGAAAACCCCAGTTGAAAAACAAAAGTTGGAAACTACATATCATAAAAATGAAATGTAAGCGTCGACACATTCACTTGCAAAAAGGAAAATCCAAAAGTAACATAACAATAATATTATCATGCTTACCATAAACGCTTTCGGTAAATTCAAGAAGACTGTCTGGAGCACTTCTGTAGAAGAATCTGCTAAATAGCGACATTTTTCAATTGAAAACAACTTGCCTTTCCTTTGACCACTGGTATGTTGTAAATACTGTATTTATAATTGCTCGATCCTAGTTTCTGCACATAGGCAAAGCAAGGTCTGACCTTTCATGACCATGATGCAGACATAGCAGATTGCTCACAAACAAACACAGGTTAGAAAGAGGAGAATCAATCTGTTGCGTCCCAAAAGAAGATTTAGAAACCAATTTGGGTATTCTTTAGGGTGAGATTGCATCTTTAAAGGAGGACAAAACTTAATTGTAATCTCAAAACGAAGGAAATCAGAAGCCAATTGAGTGCAGAAATTGATGGTTTTGGTAAATTTATGTGAGAAAAGGATGAACTTCAGACACAGGTTGAGAAAGAGCAAACCCAGCTGCAAAATCAGAACGAAGCCATCCAAAGCCAATTGAAGACTATAACAAAACATGGCGGACATGCCTATCTATATTAGAATGGTGGTGAGATATTTCCTTGCCATAAATGTCAGAGGAAGTTGGCATAGCCCCAACAAGAATGCAATTATTCCATGAGGATGAAATAAATGATCTTTCCCTGTTTAATAGTTTACAACGTTGAAATCTGTACTGTACACACACGACGGGAAAATCTATTGGATTTCTTCCCAAAAAAAGTGGCCATATTAAATGTTGGACACTTACCTCTCAACAACATTAAATAAAATAGTGGCCGGAAAAAGTCGGTTGGAGATAGAGTTCTTTGGAATTTGACACTTTCCAAAGCATGAGCTTCTTCAAAGTAAACGCCTCCAATGAATAATGTCTAATAGTTTTAGGTGTAGCACACAATCATATATTACATGATGATATGTACATTTTGTTTTGACTACTCACCTAGATACATCTACACATCTCTAAAGTTAGGGTGTATGGTTACTAACTTAGATATATAATAATTTTAGTGGAGTTTAGTTGATAAGAGCCGAAAGTAACAAATCACTAGTTACTTGGAGTCGAAGCATTTCGACCAAAATAATTAAGTTCAATCTTATTAAGATTCAACAATTGAACGTGTCTGTTTTGATTACCGCATCCCCATTGTTTTACCTACAAGTCTCATGTACCCCACACATGTTTGCAACTATCTATCCTGTCAAATCAAAATTTATTGACGGTCTAACCCTTTTACATGGCTATAAATTTTAGTTTTTGGTATATATATTTTTAGGATTTCTTCACATCAATATAAGTTGTATTTTTTTGCATATTTTACATATATTTATAGAGGACTATTTAAAAAAATAGATGGTTTTCAAAATTTTCAGGTTGTCATCGTCTAGCGCTGCCTAAAATTTTGACTATTAATATATGGTTAAAAACACAAAAAACAGACTCACAACATGTCAATTTTCGGGCATGTATGACACCTAAAAATGAGTTTTGGACACGCTCAAGAACATCTCAAACTCATCTATACGCACTTCCCAACAACTCCAGCTTCAGCGTAGGCACACTCAAGACCTAGCAATTTTGACAGAAATAACGACAAAATAATGACATCTGTGCAATTAAAATGTGACACCTGTACAAGCTAATTAACTCGACAACATATTGTTTTATTTCCATGTGCACAAACAAAATATTTTAGCTCTATGACATATTCCCTTGAACACGCTTCAAACTCTAATTTATCTGTGCATGTGTGGGGTCTTTCACATGTTAGTGAATAAACCTACAAATGATACTCTAGTTCCACTTCTCATCTCATATATCTATTATATACCACTCGTCTATTCTCGTTAAGAATATTCCTGCGTGCTTCATAAGGCTCTCCCAACATACCTTAGTCAACCCACTAGCTCTGCACACACCTGCCTAAAACTAAAAAGTGAAAAAAGTTTTTCTCCTCTAAATACAAACAAATAATCGGTGCGTTTATGTTGGATCTTGCGTACAATGGGACCAAAAAAAAACTTCTTCTAAAATTATTTGCCATCCCTACCTTAAGATAAGGTTTTAGTGGTTAATAATGACAATCTCTTGCTTCCAATTTTAATGAAAGCTTACAGTTGGGTCGTCTATGGCAGCTGCCCACTGGCAACTATGGTTGCATTTCAATTCGTCGCTTCACCATAAAATGATTATTTTCAGAAGCATCTCTCTTAACTGTCATCTCGAGTAATTGAAATGATCTGAAAGTGCAGCAAAGTGCCGTCTGTGTAAAAAGACGAAGATATTCTCTGTTAATATGATCAACAACGACAATCCAACTGATGATGAAAGCAGGATCAAAACCAGGAAACACCGCCACGCTAAACACGTCCTTGTCGAGCATCATATCACACCTACCCTGTTTTCGTTTCACCTGCATCAAAAGGCCCAATTAATCGTAAGTATGATTTGCTCTGTAACAACATCTTTCTCACTTTGAAAAAACAATGGCTAATACCTGCGCGACAAGGGTGCGTGAACGATTATAAATGGCGCAGCACCGCTTTCTAAAAGATCCGTCAATGTGATAATCCCACTGCCTCCTCAAATAGTTAGAGGAAGGGTAATTAGTGAGAGATACATCGATAGATGTGGTTGGAGATATAATGGATGAGCTCTTGATGCTGAAAACCCTGCTCGCTTTGCGGGATCCAGATTGATTATGTTCATCTTTTTCATCGCAGATGAAGCCTTCCCATCTCTGGTGAAGACTCACAACCTGCACCCATAAATAAATCATTGAAAACGCAGATAATGCAGGGACAGCTAAATGAAATGGAGAAGAAAACAGGAATTTAGGGGCATACCTTGCGGCGCAGTAGGAGAAGAGGTTTTCCAGTGGCATCCGTTAGCAGCAGTTGGCGTTTGACAGAGGGAGTATAATTTTCAACTCTGAAGACGAGGTTGCCGGAGGAATCGAAGACTGAAAAACCAGTGCCGCAGAAAAACAAGGCGTTCTTCCAAACAGTGAATACTTGTGGGGTGTCTGAGTGAGGATAATCGAGCTGGTGATCGAGGGAGGTGGTGGTACGAGGAGCATGGTGGGGATAAACTTGGGACATTTTATCCCTCGCTTAAATGTTGAATGGAGCACACGAAGGTAGTAATGAGCTCTTTTATTATAACATTCTACTCATTCGATAGGAAAATGCAGCAGCATCGCGTGGCTCGTATCGCAATGTCGACAAAAGTAAAAAGATTTAGCAAACAGTCTTTTACAGATGATGACGGTGATGGATTCATTTAAAAATCGCGCTGTTGTCATCGGATTCTTACTTTATCGTTCTATTTTTTTCTCAATAAGCCTACGCTGGAATCTGATCATGATGAGGAAAAAAAGAGAAGATATTTGAATGTCCAGGAGGCTATTAAAGAGAGGGTATGGGACATTCTTTTATAGGAAGTAAAAATCTATTGGATTTCTTCCCAAAAAAAGTGGCCATATTAAATGTTGGACACTTACCTCTCAACAACATTAAATAAAATAGTGGCCGGAAAAAGTCAGTTGGAGATAGAGTTACCGGAATTTGACACTTTCCAGCATGAGCTTCTTCAAAGTAAACACCTCCGGCGAAATATTACTAATGGAAAGTTTAAAGGTTAAGAAACATCAATTTTAATGTAACTGGAAAGTTGAAATGTCAATTTGAAGTTATGAAAAGTTAAAATGTCAAAAAATAAATAAAATAAATAATCAATTTTAAAATTATTTTTTAGGATTTTTAATTAAAAATCATGAAAATCATAGGAAAAATCGTGAAAGCAAGCGGCAAGTCAAATTGTAAACACTTATATCATATTACATGTTTTCTATTCATTGTTGACAAATAATATTTTTATGAGCCACGAATGTGCAAAGTTTGCCTTATCACATATTTAAAAAAACATATCACATATCAAATTTTTTAATAAGTAATCAAAGATAGAAAAAACGTAAATGATTAAAGTTAGTTGTAATTATAATTACATTATTATAAAATTTAATAATGAAATATCCGAGAGACTTAACATGTTAGTTGTAATTATAATTGCATAATATTTCATAATTATTGGAGCCTAAATTTTAAAAGAATGGTAAACTAGCAATTGCACATGAGTTGTAATCAATGTCGGTGATGTTAGATTGTAAATTTATTATGGAGGGAATTGATTCTCATGCAATGTATTTGATATTTATACGCATTCATGTTGTTTCACCTAATTAATTAATTCCAAACACTCATCAACTAAAATCTATTTCACCAAATCAATTAATTGCAACTATAAATATACAAAATCCGGCAAAAAAAAAAATCTAAAATACTATTACAACTATAAATATCTAAAATCGCAACTTGTAAACATTGAATCCGTGAATTTGACACTTTCACTAGAGCATTTTCAAAGGAGAACGCCTACCACTAAAGATAATGTCTTGATTGTTTGAAAAATATTTAGAGTTTTTTTTTATATAACCCTTTTATTTTTATTTTTTTCGATGTTCAATATTTTAGATTTTTAAATTTAAATTTTTAGAGAAATATTTGTTTAGTTTTTGGGACAAACTTTCATTTACGATATTTTCTATTGTATAAATAATACATGGTCTAATACTTATAATTAAAGTAAGTGTACTTATGGACACTATAGTAAGGTTCATAGATAATATTTAAATAATTTGTAGTGGTAATAACGTACAATGGGAGTAACGATGTGATGGGAAAGTGTGATGGTGTGAGGTATCAATAAAAATTTGCAAAAATTCTTTGAAATGTTTTTTAAGCTCAACGTAGTGGTGTATTTTGATTAATGTCATTTAACAAAACATTTGTGTGTAAGTTGATGGAGTTATTAATCAATATGGTCCATGGAACCATTTAATAAGTAAAATTTTTTGCAACAAGCCTAGACAAGTGCTTTGAGATTTATATCTCTGCATTTTTCACATGCATATATTGAAGATATATTTACTAGTTTGGTTGATAGGCTAATAGATAATCAACTTCTTTGAAAACTATTGTTTATATTCCTAAAAACTTAATCACACATAAGTTCCAACATGACAAACTATACAAACCAAATTATGTTAGGAATGAATGGTGTTCACATTATTAATATGTGCAATTATATTATCAATGATAATATAATTATATATGTGTGATGTAATTGTATAATTACTCATAGAGTAATTTGTTTGTAAGTTTGTTGATATATTGTTATAACAATTATATAACAATATATCAATACGGGTTGTTATTGTTTGTATACTTCCTATTTTATAGGAAGTTGTTCAAACTACATTCTTGGCTATTTAATAGCCCTCTATTGTTATAATATTTGGCGAAGCGTAATAATATTGTATATCATTATTGCTGCAGTGAATCTCTGGTTCATTTCAAATTAGTCATACCCTTGCAAATTGATTATGAAATGAGGTCTTTTACATATAGTCTCGCTAGTTGGGAAGTGATATGGGTTGTGATAGATTGGAATTCATGCTAAGTGTCATGAAATTCATTAGGAGGTAGTAAGAGGGGTGTTACTTTCATTCAATCTTACATTATTTGGGTTATTAAAAACATCGTGCTCTCCGTAGTTGAGATATGGGTTTCGACATGCATCTATCTTCATGGATAAGGCAAGTTTAGGTTAGTGTTTCATTTGATTGAGGTATCATTTATCACTATATTTTAGTCGTTCACTTCGATATATGGGTATCAAGTTTTTTCTTGAAGACCATCTAAAATATTATTGTGACACTCGTGGATCTTTGGTTGTGGTATATAAACACATCTTATTTTACATGAACCATTTTCTTTTTAGGTTGTCGACATGTTAATCCCCTTGTATGCTTGCATTGATCGGTGCATCGATATCGGGATTTGGGCAAAGTTTGTAGCACCTTGTTAGAGATCATTGTGGCACTTGCCCTATTATTTTATGACCACTTGATACCTTTAGTGTTGCCACCTTTATATCATATTCTTGTAACACATTTAAATTACCTTCATACCTCTTCTAAGTGTATTGCTCACTCTTCCCTCTCCACCTCACCTTTTATGGACTATTTTTGGTCATGGTGATGTAGTCCGACAAACATTTATTTCTAGTCGATCGGTGTGGTTGGCTAAGTCGCGACTTTAGGTTGTGTTCCCTATTTATAGATTTTATTATTTTCAATTTTCAAAGATATCATTGATTAATCTACTATACTTGTACTTGCAAATTTGTGCTTAGAGATTAAGAGTTTTCGTGGTCATGTGGAGTTTCTAGAAGCATGAAGGATAAGAGTTATAGTTATGAGGTCTACCTTTGTCTTTCAAGACTTTAACTTTGGTCTAATCGAGCCTTCTTATCCCTCTTGTGATCACCCACATAAATCTCGACAAGGTGCTAAAAACCAAGGAAGGGAATTAATGTGCCAAAAATGTCCATGCAAACAAACTTTAACCCCCTTTGTTTTGTGTTGGTTGATTGATTATTTAATCCAAAGAGGCAGGATAAAATATGTCAAGTTAGGGAGAGTCCAAGAAATGATAGATCCAACTAAAGTTTGTTCACAAGGACCACATCAATGATGGTGGTGCTCTACCTATGGTATTGCACCTCACATCACCATAAATATGAAGCTATGACACCTAGAGGGAAACACATTACAACTTCGGGATTAATAGGCATCACATCACCATGAAAATTTGATAGTTATAACATTCAATAACCGAGTGGTGGATCCCAGGGGCAATGTGCCTCACATCACCACGAATGTGAGATATACGAATCCCAAAGGATTGGGTGGTGGGGTCCGGGGAAATGTGTCTCACACCAATGTGAATGCAAAGTATGCAACATATAAAGGGCAATGAACCTCACATCACGATGATTGTGAGGGTTGTGATGCCCAAAGGATTGTGATGGATCACTAAGGTCATTGTGCCTAACATTATTATGAATGAACTTGGGTTATGATGCCCAAAATATTGAGTAGTGAAGCCCTAGAGGCAATATGCCTCACGTTACCGAGAAATGAGAGGGATATGAAAACCAAAGGACTAATTGGTGGAGTCTTAGGGGTGAGGCACCTCACACCACCACAGTATGAGGGTATTGTAGACCAAAAAAGGCTAGATGGGATCAAGAGTTCCTTTGAATCAATTCCACTTAGACAAGAACTCCACGTCATCGAAGGTGACTAAGAGTGGTCAAAGAAACAATAAGGTGTCCTTATTGAAAAGGAAGAGAGATAGTCCTCGAGTGGTCCATGGGAGTGCAAGAGAGTTCTTGAGGAAACTTAGTGGGTTCATCATGGGGTCTTATCCAAAAAAGGGTATCAACATAATTACAAATGAACATAATGTGTGGGAAACCTCATGATCAATCTCCTTTTCATCAACTTGGGTCACATCGGTGAGGGGGATATGGGAGGAAGCATCATGATTGATCAAATATGTTTCTAAGCATTTTTGGTGATGAGGGTGAATGGGATCCTTTAGTCAACTTCATTACCTTCTTGCAATATTTAATCTCATTAGATGTATGTTGTTGTTCGAAATGAATTGAATGGATATCAAAGTGAATTTTGAAAGAAATTACTTCCTTTGGGGAAGCATTGATCATGACAATAATAACATAAACTAACCTAGACCTAGAGGATAGTCTATTCTTAAAGGATGAGAAAATATCCACATATATATCCCTAAAATTTAGGAACCGATAAAGGGGCAAGGAGAAGCGTTAGGTGAGGCATCAAGAGTCTTTATACAAAGGCTATGGGGAAGCAATGAGGATGAAATATCTTATGTACTAGACACATTCAAACTTGTCATCTTTAACAAGGAAAGATTAGATAATGGGGAAATGAATAACTACCAATAAATTCTCTTCAAGATGTTGTCTTTGCATACACTTCTACCTAGGAATCATGATCATTGTCCTTGACATGACCCTTTTAATCATGCTCCAACCTGGACTACACATAACTTATTTGAGGTGGCCACCTACATTGTGATATTTTGGGACATACCAAGATCATATTCTATGATAAATTAATGTTCAACACACAAAAATTATCTTGACCATTTTGAATATGAACCAAATCCGAAGCTTCACATTTCTTGTAGGTGCAACAATATCATTGTTGAAATCTATGTAATTTTGTTGAGATTTGTAAAGCTTCATATGGATAATCTATATGGATTCAAACACCAATAACAAAATGATGTTCAAATTATCTCCTTCGTTAATGATGCATTGCTTAATATGATGCTCACCAACATAGGTCTTAACATACAAAGGAAATCAATATCTCTTCATGAGAATACCATATTTGGGGAGCAATGCAAACTCAAAGGATAGAATGGGAAGTCGTTAGAAGTGGAAAACATGTGGAGGATATCATTTTCACTATATAATGACATATATTTCTAGGGATCTTGAGAACAAATAATACAAAATACCTTTATTGGGGAAAGGTGGAGAAGATCCTTGGTGGAGATACCAAGTGAGAGGGATTAGAGCTTTGCAATCATAGACTATGGTATGGGTGATAGACTATGGATGTAAAATATTATATCAAAAGTCAAACTTGACCTTGAGGTTAGCTTCCCTTAATCCCAAACATGATTTTATGACACTAGATGTATCTCCAAGTACATCGGTAGAATGACTCAATTATATGTTGATAAGGAATTCACAACTTATGCTATTAGTGACGTCAATCAAAACAAAGAGCTTATTGTTATGACGTTAGAGCTTATGAGAAGAAGAGCCGAGTGGAATTTTGACATAAACTATATGCTTTTGTTATTTTATTATGTTTGTTTTGTTTGGATAGAGATTATGCACATGAAGACATATACAATAGGTTGCGCATAAACACTTAATAGAACAACATCTAAATTTTTGAAGTGGGTCTATAGATTTGCATGTATATCATAAAACACAGTTGAATAAATTGAACACATAAATAGAATTCCCTATTTTAACTCTTCCTATATATTTATATTTATCTCAAATAAATATTATAATGTTGATTATCTCTATCAATACATAAACTCAATCCGCTTCATTACTTTGTTCTACTCTACCTTATCTTCTCAAATACATACCTCTCTTCTACTTCGTACACACATATTTGCATAGACATGTATTCGTTATAATCCATCACATAAACACTCTTATACTTTGTACATACCAATTCTATCATCTTATATTTATACATATTACCTCAATTACAAATGTTTGTATCTATTATAAAGACTCCTTAATCTAACCCTCAAAGCACCCTTTGATACGTTTCTTTCTCCAACCCGTATTATATTTTATATAATTTACAGCCCGTGGTCAACATATTCTAATTAGCTTGATGAAGAACTCAACTAACATCATCCCCAAATTTAGTCAATTTGATGATGGAGCATCATTCACTTGTAAATAAAAATGTTGGTTTATGTTGCAATTTTGGAAGTGAGCTAGGTTTAGGGGCATGTTTATAGTGTTTAGTGTGGGTCCCAACTCATTTTTGACCTTTCATGTTTGTAATAAGGCCATTTTGGGTAATCTTGTGTCTCTTTTATTCCATTTTTTCTCTTTCTTCGCTTAGTATTTCTTTGGTTATGCAACACTCCTAGTTCATTTCAAAGCACATTTAATAACTATTTTTGCAAATTGAAAGCAAAATAGTATATTGATTAATGATGGGAATTGTGATGAATTCATAGGATATGTGTTGGTGAAAATTAGTGTGTACTATCCACCTAGTTTACGAATAAAAAGGAATCCCTCTGGACTCCCAAAACTTAGTTTCAAGGTGATTTCTATAAGGCATGCTAAGATGCAAGAGATCGGATGGTTCAATTCATCCTTAGTTTCAAGGTGATTTCTAAAAGGCATGCTAAGATGCAAGAGATCGATGGTTCAATTCATCCTTGTGATTCCGAAGGGGATTATAATGATTGGGTTATCTAGACACTTATCCGAGGTTCACATAGTGTGGATCTCATGGTGGTGTTCCATCACTTGATTAATGCTTTGGATTATTTTCTCATCCTTTCAGAAAAGGTGGTTACACTCATTAGGTCTTGGTACAGTAAAGAGGTCGAAGGTAAGAACTTCATTCTTGGAGCATTCCGCAATGTCCATTAGAAGCATGATCCTCATGGTCAAATGCTTCCTCATCTCTAGATTGTCACATCTCTCTTCTTCTTTCTCTTCCTCCTTTATCTACATTCTAATTCTTCATTGAGAATGTAATTTTTGGATTTTTCATCTTATTCACTTAAGTGACCTTTTAATTTGCATTATAAAAGTTACTTTTTCATAAATAAGAAAAGGACTTAATTTCATTCCTAAGGGAATATGAAAGGTCACAGGTGGTGGGAAGATGAAAATTCACCATGGGGGAGATGAAGAGGCATCATTATAAAGCTATAAATTGGGATGGATTCTCCATTCCAAATGGTTGATAGCTTTTGTTCTCCTACTACAAACAAGAAGCTATTTCTTCTATTTTCTTTTCTATGTTCTTCTACTTCCTATTTTCAACTTTGCAAGCATTGTAATCTTGAACAACCAAGAAATAACTTTGTATCTTTGAGGAATAAATCAATTGAACTTTGTGTCTTTGATTTGTTAATCTTTCTATTTCTTACACAATTATTTTCTTCCTATTGGATGTGGACCTACTCGGTTAATGTCAGTGAAGTTTACAAGTGCATATTCATTACCTTAACCCTCTCTCCCTATATTCTTATCTCCCCTTCACCTCTCCCCAAGAAAATTCCTCCTCGTATTCATTACAAGAAATTTGCTACAAGTTTAGTGGAGTATTCATGTGTGATCCCGACCTAATGGCCACCATAGATATCACTTTTCTTGTATTCAATAAATGGGAGCCTCCCCATTCCCAAGAGGAGGTACCTAGTCCCGTGGAGTTGGTGAAAACCACTAATTTTCCCTTTCGAAAAATTATTTCACCAACATCTCTCGTTTTCTCCTTTCTAGCTTTTGGTTTGTGTGAAGCACAATATTTACATCTTTTCTCAAGGTTTGGTTTTTGGTAGTGTTGGGGAGCGAGCTAAGTCAATAGATTAGTTGGTAGGCTACACTCAAACTCCATAACTTGTGTCTACATCCTCTTATCATGTGTCAAGTTTGGAGCTTTAGTGTGGGAAAAAACATCTATCAAAGCAATATGTAAACATAGGCTTTCACAAATGGATTTGTTAGGTGAAAATTCAAGCCCCACAACACTTTTGAGCATCATCTTACCATGTGCAAAAATGGGATCTTGAAAATTGGGTGTGATCATTTATAAGAGAATTATATAAAATGCATTTTTGTATAGATGTTGTGGTCCTGGAATACCCATACTATATGAATGAAAATGTGAAAGTAAATACAAGGCAAGTGAATTATTTGACAAAATGGCTCATACAGATGACATTTCATTGAATGTTCTTATTTCAATGATATACGTAAGACACACTAACTATTTTGTAAATGCCACGAAGAAATTTGGTCACATGAATCAAGCTATGATGGCAAGACATGCACAAAAATTATTTTGTTGAAAATGCAATTGAAATTTTAAGGCAAATTTGATTTGAATGTGTAAATTTAGAGTCCACAACCTCTACCACCATACTTCCAACAATGGATCTTCAAAGTAGGGTATGAACATACAATATATTATACTACAAACGAGATATTTGTTAGATGTTGTAGTTGTAAATGTCGTGATATAGATATATGTAAGATGTGCAAGCATATACGGGGTAAGGGAATTATTTGACAAAATACATCAAAACACAACTTTGTGGTTTTATGTATTGTTATATTTGCATGATATGCACAAGATGCTATTTTTGACTAATATTTAATATTTTTGAAGTAATGCCTCTAAGAAATGAAACACCACCTTTTTGTTAGGGACTACTCTCTCCTACTAAATCAATCAATTCCCCACAAGAAAGATAAAGAAAAAAGTTATAAAATTAATACTCAAAAATTAAGAGAATGTTAGGAAAAATAAACAAAACAAATGTGACACACCCTTTAATATAAACACTTTGTATTGTGTTGCAAATGCAAGATAGAGACAATTAGAAATAATCATTTATGAAGGAGGTACTTTAGACGTTATTTAAATGACTACGAGTTCTACTATAATAGGTTGATAGTTCTTTTTCTTTCTTAGACTATTGCAAAAAAACTCGGTCTTAAACCTAGATGTGATCGGGAGTGTGAGTCCTAATTCCATCACTTTCTCTGAAAATTCTTAGTAAAGACAAAAAAATGGATGAAAAATTCCCATTCGGAGGTGATTCATACTTAGGATAAAATATTGGGAGTGGGAGCTTTATAAAAATATCATTGTTAAACGCTTACTAGATATAATGCTCAAAATACCACTATCAATGCCTCTATAACATCATTGCAATAATATTGTGTATACGGTGGGTAAGGTTGTATCCCTAGTGGCGGTGAACTCTTCCCCAAAGCTGCAAGATGGCTTGAAAACCCATAAAATAACACCTTACCTCTACTTTTAGGGGTAATCTCTCATATTAAATCAATCAATTCCTAGAGGAAAGATAACACAAAAATGGTTGTAGGATGAGTATGTTTGCTTGCTCGGCCTTCCCGATTTTCCTCTATGGTTTCAAAAAATCCAAAGAAATCCTATTAAATTTCCTCTAAATACATACCTCATTTCTTAAGTCAAACATGCCTCTTCGGTGGATCTTGGAATTGTTTCTACAACTCTAATTCCACATTCAGTTAATAAATCATTCCCGGATTGGTTGGTTAGCCTCGTTCATGGTAACATATAAGCCCCAATATATCATGATCCATATGCCAATAAGGGTGAGGCTAGGGAAAATTTTAAGACCCCTTACCAAAATCCAACTTGGATTTTTTTGGCGAATTTGTAAAAATGGATTTCGTGTTGATGGCGAATATGAGAAAAATTTATATAGTGATGCAAGAGAATAATTTATCTGGGAAAAGGCATGTCGAGGACGGTCATAGGGGAGTGACCGCAAAAAAATGCACATACGCATCAGCTATATAGAAGTCTAGTAAGCATGTGCATGCACTGCAGACAAGATGTCTATACATAATCACTAGATGACAAAGGCTCCGCACATACAAATGCCCATCTCGCATATGTAATCGGGTGTCTACACATATGCACGCTTGTCTACATATGCAACCGAGTGAATGTACATGTAGATGCTCATTTGCATATACTACCGTGTGATTATATATATTATCGGGAGACGATAAACACAAATAAATCCATAATAGAAACTTCCTAAATATGAACAGGGGTTAACATCCATTCACCATATCAAATAATATAAGACTTCACAAAAAAAAAAATGAATTTCGAACTTTGCATGACAGATCCGACATTACATTAATTTCAAACTATAATGAAGACAACACAATGAGATAAAATGTTTTTGTGAGATGAAGAAATAATGTTATCCATTTTTCTTGAGATCTATGTTTCTTTGCTTGAATGTGTTGTGTTGTAATAGAAAAAATTCCCTTGCCTTCCTACTTAACAAATGAATGAGAAGTTTCAATCTTTTAGCTCAAACCCCTGGTCCCTAATAAACTTCTTTACAATCCTCAAGAAGAATCTGGGTGAGGCGCTGAGTCATATGGATTATAGGAAAAACATCTCGCATTATTTGGGTTTTCATCTGGAATATACGGTCAAGTATCTAGAATATGCGATCGGGCGTTTGGATTTTGTAGTCGACGTTTGGGTTATATAGTTGGGTGTCCGGAATATGCAATCGGGCATCGAGATTATAAGGCCACGCGTATGAAATTATGTAGTCGGGCATCCGGACTATGCAATCATGCTTCGGAGTATGTAGTCATATTTCTATAGCTGTGCATCCGGACTATGCAATCGAGCTCTTCCATCGGTCATCTTTTATGTATGATCCTTTAAATTTTGTAGATGCTTAGATTTTTTATTAGTATATGTATGTGAATGTACGCGATTGGTGTTTTGAGGTAAGAACAATATACACGCATAAGTATGAAATTTATTTTAAACACTAGGCGAGCCTACTCGCAAAAGTAACTTGCATCCAAATTTTTTTAGGTGAAATGTTTCTCCATACAAATCCTTAAAATCACCACATACAAATTTCAAAAATGTAAATACTCATGAATTAATGAAGATTCACCACTAAAATTTACCCTAGGTGAGACTGCAATGGAAGTGGCACTCTAACTAACATAACAATTGATTGATTATTGATTTAATTTAATTTAGTTTAATTTAATCTAATTGTACAAAGAACTATTGAAATAAATGATGTACTGAGATGCTACAATATAGTAATGACACAAGCAAAACTAAGATGTAAAATATGAAATCCTGAGCAAGAAGATAAGATGGGAGTATTTAGCTGATTTTTAAATGGACATGAAGTGATTTAGGAAGGTACATCTAATGAATAGACTAAAAAAAGGGTCATCACTTGGTCACATGTGAAATATGTAACTTGAGAATAAATGACTGGACGGGGCCACCCACAACAGGACATAGGTGCCTAGTCACCGATGACTTCTCCTTGGCGTTGGTGCCTACGCAGAGGATTAGGATCTTCTTTTTGTGTCACAAGGGTTTCAAAATTGTTCCATGTTGATTGCATGATGTTCGCATTATGATTGTCGAAGGTACATGTAAACTGCAAAAAGAGAAATTCACCGCACAAACCCACAAACCGCATCAAACCTAAAAAGGAAAATGTAGAATGGGGAGTCGACTCACCCCGATGGTCACCCCAAAAGTGAACTTATGACCGAGTGTTGTACCACATCTCGGACTCCATATAGTTCTTTATGTGCGTGTGTAGAAATTATGCCCTAGAATGCCCTTGTGTAAGTTGCACTTGATAATGGGTTGAATTAGAATGTAGCAATATAATAGTTAGTGTGGATGGAAAAATGATTTTCCCCTGCTATGTTGTGTATGTAGAGTTGATGTAACCCTTTTCCTTTGAATGAATGCTAGATGGATGCTTTATAGTGCTTTAGGTGCCTTTTGGATGCAAGCTTAGGTGGTGGTAATAATGCTTAGTGCTTGGTCCATGATTTGAACACATAACTATGTATTTATATGATACCCTTGTCTAAATTTCATAATTGACCCATGGAAGGACAACCCACAAGTGAAAAATATGTCCAAATTGCAAAACATCTAAAGATTCATACTTGTTGTTGAACCAAGCCTTTGCATTTTACTCATTTTCCAGTTAAATAATTTAGAGATAATTCAAGCAAATAAGGGTGTTAGCAAATATGTCAATGGAACTAAAATAATTTTTTTACTATTTTCTTGCTTTGTGAAAGGGCTTTCTTGGAAATACAGGTCTGCAATAGTCACAAGAAAGTAAAAGAATGTAATTTAATCTGTATTATATAATATAAGTAAAAGAATGTTACCTTATCTCACTACACCAATATCTTAAATCCCCTCTTCTTCTTTCTTCAGAACTTGACCCGCTACTTTTTCATAGTTTGTAATGTCATCTACCTCCAGCTTCCCATCAGATTGAATTGTCTCTACTTTCAACAGATCTAGAACTATAGAAGGTGTTCCATAGTCCTTTGAATTTCCTATCATAACATCTTCCTCTGTGCAAAGAATGTTATGTGATGTATTTGGCTCCAATACTGGACTTCCAATTTTGCATTCAACACCATCAACAACTATGCATTCCTCGCATCCAGACAGAGTTTGTTTAGCCTTTGAAAGGATTTGTTCAAAAAAACTTATCCTACAATAATTTTCTTCTTCATTATGGGGAATGTTCTCGGTTTGTATATCCTGTGTTTGAGGAGGTAGAGACTTCTCTTCTCACATTTCATTTTGTTGTGCTCTCCGCATCATTCACAATCATCTCCTGTTCAAGAACAACAACTCGAATCTTGAATTTTCTAGTTGGAATTTCCCCTACAAGCAATTTACAATAGAATTTTCCTTGAGGGAAAGCCTATTCTATTTTAGAACTTGCTAATTTTTCCGACATTACAAAACAAGTCTTGCAAAGATGCATGTTCAAACCGAGCTGCTAAGGTCTTGTCAAGCACAATTTAATTAGTTATATGCAAGCTATCAAAATCAATTTGATGAACTAAAAATTTGGCTTAAAAATTTAAAACCCCAAGAGAATAAATTTTTGAACTTGGCCCTGTCTCATATCCCTGCTCCCTACTCATCTTCATTCTCACATCGATCTCACAATACCTTCACGGTCTCGGTCTCGGTGGAATGTTTGAAAAATGTCTTTATTGGTTTTATTGTCAACAATTGATTTATTTTTATGGGACATATAACCCGCTTGTAGTAGGCATCTCCCAAGAGACGAATAACCATTGAAACCTTTAATCGAATAATTAGCACTCCATTTACTTTTTATCATATGGTTATTAGGATATAATTCAAGATATACATCAGTAAGTATGAAATTGTTAGTCGTAATGCATAATGAAAACATTTATTGGGGGATACGATTTCATGAACTTTAGTTTATAATTGTAGTAGACAATTTAACATTGGAGATTAAGTCTCCATTTTAATCCAATTTTCGTAACAAATTTTGAGGGAATGGGTTTTGTGCACCAGATGAGATAGCCATAATATGGTCAAATGGTTCTATTAATAAAGAAGGCATAACTTGGGGTAGATGTAGACATTATGTTATGGTAAAGGAAATATTAGCCACACAATCTCTATAAAAAATGGTTTTCTTCAGTTACAAAGAAATGAGGGAAAGGGGCTTATAAGTTTATTTCATAGTAGTGAGCCGGTTTTATGGAAATAGTTTTTTTTTGTTATTTTACCCCTTTCATGTCTATTGCATCCATTTTGAAATATCCCCAAGAACAATCAAAATATAGTAATTTGTATTAAGTATAGTTGGGAACATCTACCTATCCTTGAATTATAGGTACAATCACTCAGAGGTGTTATATTCCATGCCCATCATGTGTTGTGCACAAAAACTGCAATTGTGTTGATTATTCCTACACATTGATTCCCATAAGATGCTTCCTAGAAACATGTTATCCATTCTTGGTAACTTTTTGTAGAGATAAAATGTCTTTATCTAGTGACCTAACACAATGGGTTTTCCATGCCTAATATTGGAGGTAACAATCCATACTCTTAAGAGAAAATTTTTGTCAAAGAGGTCATGGTTTTTTCGATTACACTTGGTATTGCCTTCTAGGATTCGACTACAACTAAATTCATTAAGGCTTTAGGTTCAAGAATTGAAAGTTACATGTTCAAATTCTTCACATGCTATCTAAGCTAGTATCAACTTTAAGGGACTCTTGGATAACAATTCGCACTCCATAGGATTTTGGAAGCCCTTGATCTTATTGAGTAGTCCTGCTTGAAGCCATGACCAAATCTTCTCATGCCTAGAGGAAATCAACTAAGTAATCTCACCCAAGATTTAAGTTATTGTTTTCCATGCTCAATTATATGTTACATGAATAGGTTGTGTACTTTTGTGAATAATACTTTGGCATCTTCGCTTCTACAACAACAAGAGCAACCTTTTTTTTCTTTTTTGTGTTGGGAGTTAATGTCCCATATACTCTAATATAATTGATGTATATTTTATCAATTTTATTTAAATTTATTGGATTTCCTACGACCCTTACAATATGTGGAGATTTAATCTTGATATACCATGTTTCTATCTTGATGTACCACATTTCTTCTTTTGAAGTATCTTCTACTTTCATTGTCTTAAGAGTTTTTTTTTGTAGTAAATCAATGTTTTTTTATCAAGCCATAATATAATATAGTGATAGTAAATCCCAAAATGTTACAAATCCATTAAAACAAGGATTTTAGGTTGGCAGATATTAAGACACATTTAATACTCATCAATCATGTGTATCAATTATTAATGTCCAAGTTTGTAATGACACAGTTATGATTTAATTTTAAATTAAATATTAGTGTCCACATAAGGCCAAGAGTGCTCGATTGGAACAAAATTCAACTATACTGAAAATGTTAAAAGGGAAATAAATAAACAAGGTTCTCAAAGTCCATTATAGTATAGGCATATTTGTTGTGACCTAGACCACTGCAAAGATATTCAAAGTCAAGTCCTGTGGATTTGAAGAAATGCCCTATCACTATTTTTCCCACTAAGCTAGGAAATTTTTAGTCTCTACGACAATAAGAGAGCATAACTTCCATATTGCAGTCCTAGTAACATACCAAACCTATTATTTATGCTCTTAGAGATGTAATCAAGAATAGGGTGCATGGCATTATAATTTGAAGGCATTTAAAACAATAAAAAAATGAAATTATATTAATATGATCCACAAATGGCCGAATGATTCAGTCGCCCTCTTATTAATAGAATGATTTCGTATACTTATCCCAATGTTGTGATGCCAAAATAGAAGTTCCCCTCTTATTAATAAAATGATTTGTTTACGTGAGATGAGTGTGTATTAATGCACATCCTTCCCCTCCCCTCTTATGTAATCTTGATCAAATTCCTCTAAATAAACTCTGAACAACCACAAATAGGAGATATACATTTAATGTTGCTTGGAATAACTTTTACTATTGATTTTTTCTTGAGATGCCATGGGAGTAATTTCATCTTCTCTGCAAGATCTTATTGTTTTCATGGAGTAGCTAATTATATAATTATATAACGAAAGGAAACAAAGATAATTATATAATTAAAGGTAATAAAGAACAACATTAAAATTATATAAGCTTTGTTTTTGAAAAATGTTGATGAACTCATTTATGGGAGTAAATATTATTTAATAGTAAGGTCATACGGTTAAATAATTGATATTATTTACAACATGTACATTTCAAATGTTGTACACTATAAGCTTCTTATATGGCTAAACTATTGAAGTTGTTGCATAATAATACCCTTGAAGGAGCTTTAATACTAGGTGTTACGAACCTTCTGTAAACAAATTAGAAAAATATCAAAATATAGAGAAAATACACTAAACCAACCCTTCTATTTATCTAAGATTGCCATTTATTTCTATTATAAACTTTGATTATAACGGGTACACTACACTACATCTCCATTGGGATCATGTTGATGGATCTCCATTTCGGGTGTCATATCAATGTTTAGGATATCACATTAGTGAATAGTGTGTCCCAAATGTACTATGGGTGGTGACACATTAGTGTTTTATGTCATATCAATATTTCAGTGTTTAGGGTATCACATTAGTTTTTAAGATATCATTTGATTGTTTATGGTGTCATATTAGTGTTAGGTTTTCCTATCCATGTTATTTATGATTAACCCTAAATTCTAAACCCTTAACCTTAAGTCATAAACCTAAAGCTTGAACCCTAAGTCCTAAACCCTAAACCTAATCCTTGAACCCTAAGCCCTAAACCTTATACCCTAAACCCTGAACCTTGAGGCCTAAGCCCTAAACCCCAAACCCTAAACCCTAAGCCCAAAACCCTAAACCTTGAACCTTAAACTTTAGAAAATAATTATAGTTTTCATTATTATTATTAATTAATATATTTGAAACTGTAAGAAAAGGTGACAATTTGATGTCATATCTATTACCTAATAATTTTTAAATAGGAACAAATCTATGTGCTTGATATACACAAGGACAAATATAACATGAAACTTTACCTTAAGTACAAATATATAGAATAATTATTTGGAAGTTTCTTTTCAAAACGAATGACGTGGTCAAATATTTTGTTTAGTATATAGACACTAAATAATAGTGTGAACTAGATTATTATCATGGTATTATTGTATTCACGTATTTGTTAATAAATGATAGAGGATTTGGTAATTTCTACAATTTGTGTTTATTAATCGCTGTATGAGAATAGTTAATTATGTTGATATTACGTTGGTATTGGTTAAATATGCATGCAATCTTCGAGCTCTTAGTTGTAATTTCATTGCTCTTAGCTGTGTTAAATTAAATACATTAGGAAAATTTTGATTTCTGGATGCATTATAGTTGTAAAATATGTGTGAATGTGGATATGTTTTATTGTGTAATGTGTGTGTGTGTGTGTGTGTGTGTGTGTGTGATGTGTGTGTGTGTGTGTGTGTGTGTGTGTGTGTGTGTGTGTGTGTGTGTGTGTGTATTATTAGTTGTTAAATATTGGTAATTGTAATGTTGTGAATGTTTAATGAAAGTTGAAGATATAAAAATTATGTGATATCATAATCTAACTCTCAATTTGGCATGGGGGATAAGTGCCTTTGCAAAGACATGGAATTAGTGTGTGTTTGAATTTTCCCATTAGGATGCCACATCGATATGCCCAACTATATCATTGCGTGATGAAGGGGCTTGCCCCATTGGGAGCTTTAAACCGTGTTAGGATTCCACATCAATAGTTTGATTTCTTGGTGCATTATCTGTTGTAAATATTGCGGAGAAGATATTTTGAATATCGCTACCCTATATATATATATATATATATATATATATATCGAGAAATTAGTTGATAAATATTGGTAATTGTAATGTTGTGAATGTTTAATGAAAGTTGAAGATATAATATGTGCAAATGTTCCTTTTGCATATGGGGAAGCTTGTAAAGACAAGGAATTATGTCTTAAAGGAGGGTACATCTTGAGTGAAGGATTCCACATCGTTGGCATACTATTTTGAGAGGAGGTTTTTCAATACTTGAATTTGTCATGAATATTAGCTTCGATGTTGTGATTATTTTATCATATGGATTACGTATATTTGATTTGACATGTATCGTCTTAACGTTAATTGTATATTTCTAATTTCATTGCTTTAGTTTTTCATATTGGATGACATATATTCATGCATGTTGTGTTAAATTAAACACATTGGGAGAAGTTTGATTTCTTGAATGCATTATAGTTATAAATATTGTGAATGTGTATATATCATTTGTGTGTGTGTGTGTGTGTGTGTGTGATTTCCTGGATGCATTATATAAATACACTAAATATATATATATATATATATATATATATATATATATATATTAGTTGTTAAATATTGATAATCGTAATGTTGTAAATGTTTAATGAAAGTTGAAGATATAAAAATTATGTGATATCATACTCTAACTCTCAATTTGGCATATGGGGGCAAGTGTTTCTGCTGCAAAGATAGGAATCAATGTGTTCTAAAGGGGCTTTCCCCTTATGATGCCACATCGATACACCCAACTATCGTTACGTGATGAAGGGGATTGCCCTTAGGATTCCGCATCGATAGTTGGGTGGTATACTTGGCGAGGAGGTTTTTAAAGTCACCGACCAACCCTCCACTCAAAATGCACCCTCCCATAATATCACAATCGTCCCTTATACCGTTGGCATTTTTCGATACTTGAATTTGTCATGGATATTAGCTTTTGATGTTGTGATTATTTTATCATTTTGATGACGTATATTTGATTTGACATGTATCGTACTAACATTAATTGTATATTTCTAATTTCATTGCTCTTAGTTGTGTTAAATTAAATACATTAGGAAAATTTGATTTCTTGGATGCATTATAGTTGTAAATATTGTGAATGTGGATATCATTTATATATATATATATATATATATATATTATATTATTGTTAAATATTGGTAATTGTAATGTTGTGAATGTTTAATGAAAGTTGAAGATATAAAAATTATGTGATATCATACTCTAACTCTCAATTTGGCATATGGGGGAAAGTGCCCTCTTAAAAAGACAGAATCGGTGCGTCTTTGAAGGGCTTGCCCCTTAGGATGCCACATCGATATGCCCAACTATCATTGCGTGATGAAGGGACTTGCCCTTAGGATTCCACATCGATAGTTGGGTGGTATATTATGTTGAGAGAGAGGTTTTAAAGTCACCGTTGACCCTCCACTCAGAAATGCACCCTCCCATAATATCACAACCATCCCTTTTACAATGGATGGTTGTGATATTATGGAGAGGGTGCATCTTGAGTGAAGGATAGCCATTGGCATTTTTGATACTTGAATTTGTCATGGATATTAGCTTTTCGATGTTGTGATTATTTTATCATAGTGGATGACGTATATTTGATTTGACATGTATCGTACTAACGTTAATTGTATATTTCTAATTTCATTGCTCTTAGTTGTGTTAAATTAAATACATTAGGAAAAGTTTGATTTCTTGGATGCATTATAGTTGTAAATATTGTGAATGTGGATGATCATTTATATATATATATATATTATTAGTTGTTAAATATTGGTAATTGTAATGTTGTGAATGTTTAATGAAAGTTGAAGATATAAAAATTATGTGATATCATACTCTAACTCTCAATTTGGCATATGGGGGCAAGTGCCTCTGCAAAGACAGGAATCGGTGCGTGTTGAAGGGGCTTGCCCCTTAGGATGCCACATCGATATGCCCAACTATCATTGTGTGATGAAGGGGCTTGCCCCTTAGGATTTCACATCGATAGTTGGGTGGTATATTGTGCTTTGAGAGAGGTTTTTAAAGTCACCCATCGACCCTCCACTCAGAAATGCACCCTCCCGTAATATCAACCATCCCTTTTGCAATGGATGGTTGTGATATTATGGGAGGGTGCATCTTGAGTGAAGGATAGCCGTTGGCATTTTTGATACTTGAATTTGTCATGGATATTAGCTTTATGATGTTGTGATTATTTTATCATAGTGGATGATGTATATTTGATTTGACATGTATCGTACTAACGTTAATTGTATATTTTTGTTTGCATGTGTGTTGTTGTATTTAGTTTGTCTTTTGCGTGGTGAAAATGAATACACGAAGCTCAATTCCTCCTAATCCCGTAGGGATAACGTTGACAACTCCCAAATTCCAAAGGGAGGAATGCTTCAGGAGGTCCACATTTGTGGTCTATATAGACCATCATCAATAGAATAAGCCCCAAACTGGAAATTGCAGCCATGGTTAAGGCCCGACTCAATTTGCCGGAAACTTCTATTATTTATTTGTCTAAGTTCCGCACTATAGGGCCCCATTCGCGAGGATATGGTCTAGCTTATGACACGATGGAGGATGCCCAGAAGTATGAGCCTCCACATAAGCTGAGAAAGATGGGAGTTCGGTCATAAAACCGATGATAGATCCAAAAAAATTGTGCAAAAAAGATTACACATGGAAGCAACTCCAAGTTTGCTGCTAAAAAAAAAAAAAAAATAGTTATTTTTTTTATGTTTTGTTCTAAAAAACTTATGATGTGTTTGAAAAAAACCTATATAAATATTTAATTTTTGTCGGATGTTGATTCACACCAACTTAAATATATTTCATTTTGTTGTTTGAATATATTCTTGATTCACACGAGCTTAAATATTAAATATGTTTTGCATTGGATTAAATATGTTTTCCTTAGTATTAATATGTGTTTCTATGGATTATATTTTTAAAATTACTAATGTTTAGATATTTTATAGCAAGTTTAGATTATTAAAATTCATTTATGTTAAAATTATATTTAGGTAGGAAATGTGTAATGGTAACGATTTTCTAATTCACTAAGTATGGGATTATCATCATTTGTCCAATTTAGGATTGTATTGGTGCAATTATCATTTCCAATCGTTTATGGTATTCATATGGCCCCCTTTGATTATTTACTTATTTTTTAATTATCTTGTGTAGTTCTAAGACTTTTGCTAGGTCAGTGTACTTGACAAGGAACTTAAGTCAAAAGGTTTTGGTAGACTACATGTTTATGAGAAAAGAGTCCCCGTTCTCTTCGAAATTTATCCATGTGACCCTTGGTCTACCTTATTCACATTTTTGATAGTCATATACCTGTTTGTTTTTTTGTGTAAAGAGTGTTCTAATATGAGTTCAACTCATATAGAGATGCACATGTAGCCTACTTAATATACATAATATAGAAAACCAATATTGTTTGAAAAGGAGTTAATTCTAGAGAATTGAGTACTCATTGAAGCATGTAATTTTAATACTAGATATACATTACAATGGTTATTTAGTGAATAAACTATAAAATTATAACAATTATTAGAATGTCATTGCAATACTATAGGCTATAACAATTATTGGAATGTCGTTTCACTCAATACTATAACTAATCAAATGTTTATAGATATTGATATTGCAAATAGATTGAAATCTATCTATTCATAATAGACTAATCAATTTATTAAGTGATTTATTCAAATTTAATATTTACCCATTACATTTATAAACTCATAATTATAGGAAAACATATTTTTTAAAAAAATTCTAAATTGTGTTTGTATTAATTATATGTTAGCAACATAAAGTTATCTATTCAGAAAATGAGTGGAATGGAACCAAACCCATGATTACGATTCCAATATATTCCAAAATATATTCACACTTTAGTCTAACATATGAAATACAAAGTTTTAGTATTGTAAGGAATACAATGTTTTAATACAATGTTTCCCAAAAAGAAGTCGCTCATGAACACATGACGTTAACTCATTTAGAGTGTATGTCTCTAGACAAAGTACTAACTCCATTGACTCTCCAATAAGAAATCATTATTAATGAATGAACTCAGGAGAAAATGTTTTAGGGCCTTGTCATATGTTAAATTACAAATGTTTGTATTGAAAAAGTCAAATTAGAAGTGTTCATTCTATTTTTTTATGTTTGCTTATGATATATTTTTGTCCATTGTAAAGGTAAACATGGTTGCCATTTGGAGATTGGAAATTCATGGGGTGTCAAATACCTCGAAAATATTGCATGTTCATCGTTCATATTATATGACCCTGATGGAAGCAAGATAGTAGAAAGAGGTACAATTGTCGGAAATGCCACTATGACCTTCCACCAGGCTGAGTATAGGGCCTTGATATTGGGTCTTGAGGAAGCGATACGCCATGATGTTTGGAACATTTGTGTGTTTTCTCATGATATGCTTGTTGTGAAACAAATGACTGGTGTATACCAATGTAACAATGTAAATCTTTCAATTCTTGAGTTCAAGTGCTAGAGAGTGTATCTCGCTTTGTGAAATGTTCATACATGCATGTAAAAGTTAATAGAGGTAGGTTAGATGTATGTCAAGTGTCTAGGGACACTATAAACCAAGAAGTGGTAGCTTTTCTAGCACTTGCCATGGAAGACATTTCAATATGATATATGTACACACTGTATTTCCTTTTTGCGTAATGGTAGAGATACATTATTTATTAGATTGTGAATAACTAATATTATGTGAATTGTCTCAGCGTATATATTATATATTTTGTGGATAATATGATGATATATCCTATAGTGTTGGTTGATAGACTGGGCATTTTGGATACCTCATGCTTTATCCTATCTTCTCTTTTAACACACTTGCAATTCACATTTCATGTTTACTTTGAAACATCTAGAGTCGAGTATCTAGTTTTGAAAAATAATGTGTGGCTAATTTCATCACAAATCATTTATTGTGCACAATTTTCTCAATATGAATGCAAAATATGAATAAATAAGATCATGCACCATTTGTTTTAGTTTAACTTGTTTTACAATGCGTTGCTTCAATGATGGTTATGACAACGCACATGAATGAAACATGTGGAAGCTTCGGTGACATGGGTCGATCCATGTTCACAATCCATTCTTATGTTTTGGGGAAGACATAAATAATGAGACGGTAATATATAACTTTGTGAACATTAATTGTTTGTCGTAGTAATGTACCTAATGTCATTTGTTGGGATAACAATTATGAAATTGTTGTCTTTTCATATAGGTTTCTTCACATTCCATGATGGTAATATTCGAATATGTGAACATTACTTCTTTTTGCAAAATACTTAATATTTTATGTTGGGCTAATAGTTATGCACTTGGACTCCCTAGATACAAGCACCTTCACATCACATGGCACGTACGCGTTTTTCACAAGCATCACAGAGGAAGAAAAGGGAGATGATCCTCCAATAGTTGATGGTGATACATTAGATGGTCCTTCCGAGCCCATTCACTCAGATATCCATGAGCCACCCGTAGAGTATAGAACTGAATATGTTAATGGGTATATTATTATATTTAGCATGGATCATGTGTGTTAGTGGGGATGTTAGGTTTTTCGAGTTGCATAGACTAAATCGACATCGCCAAGTAGAACACAATCTTCCCTCCATGGAACCTCGTAAGCGTGGCCGTAAGCATATGGGAAATGATCACCTATCTCTCAAGATAGAAGCAAGGCATACATGTGCAAAAGAGGGAGGCGGATGTGAACTACGTCCTGAGGCAACGATTCTACTTGTAGCGGAGGAGGGTTATCGATCGAGTTTTACAAAAAGAATGCAAATATGATTCGAGGATTTGAGCCTAGAGGAAGGAAAGGGAGGTGGATGATGCAATGCATGCCTATAATTCAATGGAGATGTGAAAGGTGAGAGAGGAGCATTGGTTGAGAGTGAGAGGAAATAAAAACTCAAATATCGGAACAAGAGGTAAATTTAAGATTAGTATAGTATTTTATATATTATGTTTGGTTGGAAATCAAAAACTTAATATTTGTCATGAACAGGAAGCTAGAGAAGAGGGTGGAACAAGTAGCAAAAATGTTGACCCCCCTACGAATGATAACGTAAGTAATTATTGGTCTTTCGTAAGTAAGGATACAATGTAGTTTTTGTGTATTTTTGTATATACTAACTATAGGCATGCGTAGGATTATGACATTCCCTTGTGTCAACTCTTACGCCTGAAAGAGACACTTCGATTCGTAGTGTGAAACAAAGAGAGGTAAAAACCACTTAACACGCACTTGAAAAATGTATGTTTGCCTTATGTTGTTGATACTTTAATTGTCTTGATGACTCGATTGTTATAGGTGGATGTTTGCGATAACATGCCCCCTTCTCAATCAGCCTGTGGTCTCGATCTTATTGGAGAGATAGCTTCACGTGAGGTAAGAGAGGTGGAGATGAAAAATCCTAGAGTTGCAACTTCTTTTCCAGTCGAGGAGAGAGAGGGTGATGAGGGGAGGCACGAGGAGAGGGGCAAAAACACCATTGCTGCAAGATGAGAGAGGGTGGAACTGGACTGGTAAGTTATTGAATGTTCTCATTTGATTTTCTGTATTCTTTTTTGGTGAAATTAAGAAAAAGTTATTAATGCAATTGAGATTGTCGTTATTCTAGGATTTTCTGGGGGGGTGAAGTCAGGTTAATGTTCAGATGATATGGTTGTCATGAGAGGAGTGGTTTGTGATAGTAGCCCACACGTGAAGTGTCATGGCATCACACTCCCCAAATTTACTATCAAAGTGATTATTTATGAGGCCATTGTTCCCACTGCTCCATTTCCCTACCCTAATACATTTGCAAACACTTTGGAAGAGTGTGTCAAAGGGTTTTCTATTTGGATCTCTCGGTGATATCAGACTTGACACTCTAAAGAGGCAAGTAGTTGTAATGAATGATTTAATTTAATTATGTGTTTAACTGAGAGATTCATCTATGTTGACTTATTTACTATATGGTTGGCTTTTAGGATGATGCGGTACAAGTTGAGATAACGCACCATACTGGATAAAGACATCGGATGCCCCACCCATTCTTGGCATCACCAAATTTGTTCATAGAAATGAGAAGAAACGTATTAGATTTTATGATGGAGTATTGTTTGTCGCTAACACTAGGCAATGAAGGAGATGAAAACCTTTATGTATAACATTGATTGTGAGGAGTCGGATTAGTATATATGTGTATATGATGATGATGTTACTTTAATGTGTTTGAGGTTTACGACTTAGTACTGCATTATTGATATATTGAATATGGTTTGTGGTTATGGGTTACATAGAGTTATCCATTTACGATCTGTTTATAATGCATTAGATGGTTTTTATTCTTGTTATGTGACATTCCATTTACTGTATAAATGATGATGTTGTCACTGTGTATCTGGTTAATGTATTAATGTGACTATGGATTGTGGATTACGGTTTTTGGTATGTGGTTACATAGTTGAGTTCTTCTTCCTTGTATGCCTGCTTGGGTTTGACGTGTTCAGTAATTTATCGTAGATAATTCACAATTTTGTTTTCAAATTTTGTGTATTATGGATTACGGCTTGTGGTTTATCATTACATAGTTGTGTTCTTCATCCATGTATGCGTACTTGGGTTTGATGTGCTTATGAAACTTTCGTATATATTTCATCCATGATAATATTTTGTTACGTATAAGTTAAGTGCATTATTTCCTTTCTAATTATGTTTGAATGGTAACAAATAATAATCGATTGTTATAATACAAGTTTATTTAGATGGCAAGACTAAAGAAGACTGGAAAGCGCAAGGCTTTCAGTGTAAGAACCAAATGATTATGAATCATTCGATAGTGACACTTATCCATTCAAAAAGAATGCAAAGAGCTCTACAAACAAAGATGTCGGTGCTACAAGAAGATGAGCCTTCCCCGTCAATTCAGTATGGATTTAGAAATGAAACTTGTAACAAAGAAGACAAAGATATATCAAAACCAGTGTGAAAGCTTTGCATTGGAAAATTTATATTTTACGAAAAAAAAAAAAAGGAAATATTGGATGAAATAGGAGAAATTGCCTCAAGGAAGATGGAGTTGGAGCTCGAGGTTCAGGAGTTAGAACTGGAAATTAAGAATTGGGAGACAATGCGTGAAGTGGACAAAAAAGTGTTCACAAATCAAGTAGAAAACTTTAATACCATTCTTAAAATACATGAAGATCAGAAGGAAGTATGGAAGAAGATGTACATGCAGGCCAAGGCGACAATTGAGGAAAAAACACCAGGCACTCCCACCCAAGACAATGATAACAAATGAATATACTAGTCATAGAAATTTTATATTTCACTTACATATTTGACAAATTTTACTTATATATTAGACATATATGTATAGATATTGATTATGTGGTATGCAAAAAATTAGTTATATTTGATGAATTTTTCCTTTGTAGCATAATAGATGATATGGATAGATGTATGTGGTTAAATTATGATTATTAGATGTATGTGATTTTACACTAATATGGTTGTTTTTCGGTTGATGTTATGATGTGCACATTAATTAGTATTTAGATCATGTATTTGAATTGTTATATCTGGTATGTGATGTGATGAATAAGGAAGAGTAATACAAGTGTGATTAGAAGACAATTGTATATATGTGTGATGAGGTTGTTACTTTAATGTGTTTGACGTTTACGATTTAGTATTACATTCTTGTTAAATTGAATATGGTTTGTGGTTTTGTTTATAGCACATTAGATGGTTTTTATTCTTGTTATGTCACATTCCATTTATTGTATAAATAATGATGTTGTCACTGTGTATATGGTTAATGTATTAATGTGACTATGAATGTGGATTACGGTAAATGGTATATGGTTACTTTGTTGGGTTCTGCTTCCGTGTATGGTATATGGTTACAATTATGTTTGAATGTTAACAAATATTAATTGGTTGTTTAAATACAAGTTTAATTAGATGGCAAGACAAAAGAAGGTTGGAAAGTGCAAGGCCTCACCAATGTTAGAACCGAAAGATTATGCAAAATTCTATAGTGCCAGTACTAATGTGTTTGGAAAAAGACGTAGAGAGCCCTGCAAATGAAAATGTTGAAGTTGGACAAGAAGATGAGTCGTCCCCGTCATTTCGTATGGAAATAGAACTGAAACTTGTAATGAACAAGGCAAAGTTTTATAAAATCGAGCGTGAAAGACTTAGATTGCAATATTTAAAATTGTCAAAGATAAATAAGGAATTATTGGACCAATTACTAGATGCTTCCTCGAAGAAGATGGAGTTGGAGCTTGAGGTTCAAGAGTTGGAATTAGAAATTAAGAATTGGGAGACGACGTGTGAATCCAACAAAAAAGTGTTCGAAAATCAAGTAGCAAGTTTTAATTCATTGTTAAAATTCATGAAGGTCACAAAGAATTATGGAAGAAGATGTACATCTAGACAAGGCATCGATTGAGAAAAAGTACCAGTCACTCACACCGAAGACTGTCCAAGTGACCTTTGACATAAAATATGACTTTGTAATAAAATGACACTTTCCATGTGACCTTTGACATCAACAAAAGTGTTGGTTAAACGTATATTTTAGTTTTTAAAAGAGTAAATAATAATTATACCATCAAAACATAATAAAATATTAGAAGGTTTTAAAATCTAATAACAAGATTTAAATTGGAATAAGATTTAAAATGTGTGAGTATTGTGAATGTTACTTCTAGTTAATGTACATATTATAGAGAATTCAAATTTCAAGTTCTCATTGAAGCATGTAATTTTCATACTACGTATACATTACAATGGAATGATCTTAGTTTAAATGTGTGTTACCATTCATTAAGACTACAAAATTTTTTCATTGGTTCAAGTCTAACTTCTCATCTTCTCAAGTTTTTACATGTTATACAGATTTGATGTAAATGTCATTTAAATGTATAAATGGTTTTCAAAGTGCTGAAAAACACCATGCATTTTTCAACGTGGTGGAATACACACCATGTTTTTCATCGCTTTGGAAAAATTCAACCCATCTCCACATGATAGTTTGATGTGGAGTCAATGTTTACAACAAATGTGGAAAAGCATCGGGTTGCCCCTTTTGGAGAAAGATCATGCATTTTCAAAGTGAAAAACACCGTGCATTTTTCAACGTGGTGGAATACACAACCTGTTTTTCATCACTTTGGAAAAATTAAACCCATCTCCACATGAAAAGTAGTTGATGTGGAGTCAATGTTTACAACAAGAAGGAAAAGCACCACCATGGGTTACACCTTTTGAGAACAGGTTCCTTTTTTGAGAACAGGATCATATTTTTTTCAAAGTATTTTTTGAAAAATCATGCGTTTTTCAAATGTGGTTTACAACAATAAGAAGGAAAACACACCTATTTTTTTCATCGCTTTGGAAAACCTATTTTTCAACCCATCTCCACATGAAAAGTAGTTGATGTGGATTCAATGTTTACAACAAGAAGAAAAGTCGTGGGTTGCACCTTTTGGAGAATGAGATCACGTTTTTCAAAGTCTTTGAAAAACACTTTGTGCATTTTCAACGTGCGGAAAATACACACCTATTTTTCATCACTTTGAAAAATTCAACCCTTCTCCACCTGAAAAGTAGTTGATGTGGATTCAATGTTTACAACAAGAAGGAAAAGCACCATGGGTTGCACCTTTTGGAGAACGGGATCATCATTTTTCAAAGTGTTGAAAAAAATAAGAAGTGCATTTTTCAACGTGGCGGAATACACAACCTATTTTTCATCGCTTTGGAAAAAATCAACCCATCTCCACATGAAAAGTAGTTGATGTGGAGTCAATTTTTACAACAAGAAGGAAAAGCACCACGGGTTGCACCTTTTGGAGAACGGGATCACGTTTTTCAAAGTGTTGAAAAACACCGTGCATTTTTCAACGTGGCGGAATACACAACCTATTTTTCATCACTTTGGAAAAATTCAACCCTTCTCCACATGAAAAGTAGTTGATGTGGAGTCAATGTTTACAACAAGAAGGAAAAGCAAAACGTGGGTTTGCCTTTTTGGAGAGAATGGGAACAAGAAGTCTTTGAAGGAAAACACCATGGGTTGCATTTTTGGAGAACGTGGCGGAATACACACCTTTTTCATCACTTTGGAAAAATTCAACCCATCTCCACATGACAAGTAGTTTATGTGGAGTCAATGTTTACAACAAGAAGGAAAAGCACCGCGGGTTTGTGCCTTTTGGAGAATGGGATCACGTTTTCAAAGTCTTTGAAAAACACGTGTGTGTTTTTCAACGTGGCAGAATACACACCTGTTTTTCATCGCTTTGGAAAAAATCAAACCCATCTCCACATGAAAAGTAGTTGATGTGGAGTCAATGTTTACAACAAGAAGGAAAAGCACCGCGGGTTGCCCCTTTTGGAGAACGGGATCACGTTTTTCAAAGTGCTAAAAAACACCGTGCATTTTTCAACGTGGCGGAATACACAACCCTATTTTTCATCGCTTTGGAAAAATTCAACCCATCTCCACATGACAAGTAGTTGATGTGGATTCAATGTTTACAACAAGAAGGAAAAGCATGCTGGGTTGCCCCTTTTGGAGAACGATCACGTTTTTTTCAAAGTGTTGAAAAATACCATGTGTTTTTCAACGTGGTGGAATACAAAGTGTTGAACAACTTATTTTTCATCACTTTGGAAAAATTCAACCCATCTCCACATGACAAGTAGTTTATGTGGATTCAATGTTTACAAAAAGAAGGAAAAGCACTGTGGGTTGCACCTTTTGGAGAACGGGATTGCATTTTTCAAAGTGTTGAAAAACAACAGTGCATTTTTCAACGTGGTGGAATACACAACCTATTTTTCATCGCTTTGGAAAAATTCAACCCATCTCCACATGAAAAGTAGTTGATGTGGAGTCAATGTTTACAACAAGAAGGAAAAGTTGATGCACCTTTTGGAGAATGGGATCAAATGTTTCAAAGTGTTGAAAAACAAGAAGGAAAATACACACCTATTTTTCATCGCTTTGGAAAAATTCAACCCATCTCCACATGAAAAGTATTTTTTGGAGTCAAACAAGAAGGAAAATCACCTTTTGGAGAATGGGAAGTTTTTCAAAGTCTTTGAAAAAAACCATGTGTTTTTCAACGTGGTGGAAAAACACCTATTTTTCATCGCTTTGGAAAAATTCAACCCATATCCACATTGAATAAGTAGTTGATGTGGAGTCATGTTTACAACAAGAAGGAAAAGCACCACGGGTTGCACCTTTTGGAGAACGGGATCACGTTTTTCAAAGTCTTGAAAAACATTGTGTTTTTCAACGTGGATGGAATACACACCTATTTTTCATCTATTTTTCATCGTTGATGTTCAATGTTTACAACAAGAAAAAACAACCTTCTCCACCTTTTTCAAAGTAGTTGATGTGGATCATTTTTACAACAAGAAGGAAAAAAAACAAGAAGGAAAAGCACGTGGGTTCCCTTTTTGGAGAACGGGACCTTTTCAAAGAAAAAAACGGGATTGTTTTTTCATCGCTTTTTCAAAGTCAAGTTTACAAAAAAGGAAAACCGTGCATTTTTCAACATTTTTCAACGTGGTGGAAAACCGTGCATTTTTCAACGTGGTGGAAAACACACCCTCTTTTATTTACTTCATTTGCTTTACATTGTTACATAAAGGTGGAATAGAATCATGGTTTGTACCTTGTGGAAAATAATGGTTAATTTTTTATAGTGTTGAAAAAGGTTTATTTTTCAACACTTTGATAGTAGCAATAAAAATATGACATGATAATTTGTTACTATTGATTACATCATTTCATCATAATTACATCAACTTTCTATTTGTTAAAATATTTTATATTATCCATATATTACATGAGCGGTTCTACGTTGGCTAACACCACCGAGCACTTTTTTTAAATACTCTAAAAATAGTCAAAGACTAGGTCAGTTGTACACGTTCCATATTTATGTATTTTAAATATACACAATGTACAATCTCATATACATGAATTTTAAATGTTTACAATTATAATATAGGCCCACTCAACATGCCATACATTTACTTTCCAAAGCTCAACCTGCTCATTTCGTAAGATACATCTCTCTGCATATCCATTGCATCTGCAACACAATGCATTAAATATTAGACAAGGTATCAAAGGATTTTTACCTTACATACAATAAATAAATGTTATGAAATTAAGGACATTCAATACACACCTTGCATAGATGCTAAATTGTTGAAAGATAAGCGGACAATGGGGAGATGTTTCAGCTGCATTTGAACCACCTGCAAAATAAATGATGAATATGTTAGTCTTCGCCTCCACAATTAAAATTTCTTGCGAATTCACAATCACACTAATAGTTCAATGTTTTAACTTGTATGTTCCATTTGTGTGGTTTGTCTCCTCTTTGGATGATTTCCATCGGGAAATTGGAAGCATTCGTAGTCTTCAACGTGATTGTTCAAATCTTCTACAATGATTGGCCTCTTAGTCACTGCGGTGGCATTTTTACTCGCACTAAACCATGGACGCATGGGTGGTGGTTGTCTCATTGACATCTCCTTTGAAAGAAACATCCAACATATTTGATGCTTCTAGGTCTCTCCTAAACCTTTGAACACATTCAAATAATGTTTTTTTTTGTTCATCTGTACTCAGTCGTGTTTCAAAGACTGACTTCAAGAATTCTTTGGATGTGTGTTCCATAAAATCTGAATCACTTTCTATCATCAAAACACCAGCCCCAATTATTTTAGGAGTTCTGTGATGTATAAGACATTATAGAAAGTTATTTATTTATACACTAGGTTTTTCAATATCATTGTACACATGAATACACAATGCCACCTAATCATAAATATGTGTGATGAACATTATCATTGGCATCGATTAATTGATTGAAGGCATTAACAACTAACCATCAACTATCAGTGATTGTTGAGGTGGTGAGGAGGGGCCATCCCATAACATGCCATCATTTACAGTGCTTGTCTCTGCATAGGTATTGGCTGCTGCATGAGAAATGAAAATAATTCCAACACGATGCTTTTTTGTTACAACTTATGCTTAGCAATCTATATCACTACTTGCCACATATGATGACATTGAATTACCTTCCACTTCTGCTGCTGGATATGATGAAGAGGGGCCATCTCGGAACATGTGTCTTCATTTACCCTGCTTGTCTCCCCATAAGTATTGGCTCCTACACGTGAAATGAAAAGAATTTCAACACGAAGCTTATTTCATTATGACTTATGTTTAGCAATCTATATCACTACTTTCCATATACGATGACATTGAATTACCTTCCACTTATGATGTTGGATACGGATGAGGGGCCATCACAGAATGTGTCTTCATTTACCCTGCTTGTCTCCCCATAAGTATTGGCTCCTGCACGTGAAATGAAAATAATTTCAACATGATGCTTATTTTGTTACAACTTATGCGTAACAATCTACATGGTAACATATGATGGCATTGAATAACTTGTCACTTATGGTGCTTGATATGATGACATCGACACATATTGCTTTGCAAAAATCCAATGCCTTCAACACGTGCTTACATGTATTTCCTCTGATAGCCCAAGCACATTCGCATACGTCCAAGGCTCGCATTGTCTTACCAAATACCATGTGCTTCTAGTTGTTTGGCTCCTCACCCTCAATTGATTGCAATCAGGCGTAATTGCAAGGTAATTTGTATCGAATACTCTTTGCTCTCTCAACCACTGTCAATAGTTGTCTTTCTTTTTGAAATTGGTCAAGAAGCCAGATTTTTGCAACTTCCTCTTGTGTTTGTAAAATGGCTCCACCTTGTACACAAGTGTGTAGAACAAATAGTCCATCTAGTGAGTACATTTCTTTTTTTGTCACACAAGTATCTAGTCTTCAAAAAACAATGGTAGGACTCGATGGATGTGTTTGTTTCTTGATTTGCATGGGAGAAGTTTCTAAAATTTGTTTGCCCACATAGCTATCAAGTGACACAGATTGAAAATTAGTGACACTATAAACCAAGATTTATAATTGATGGTAATTAATAAGGAAACACACAAATGATAGTACTCACCAACATGTTCTTTTCTCTCACACCATGTATTCCTGAAGTACTCGAGGAACTTAGTTTCCTCTTTGAATTCATTAAATAAGTCTTGAATGATTGAAATGTGTGCTCGTGATGCATTTTGGAACCATACATGATGGTACCTAGTCTCTCGAAAATCTCCACCTAGACTCCTTGCTACAATACCTATGCACATTTTTCAACCATGCCCTGCGCACGTGCCATAGGCATAACACTACACGACAAACCAAAAACACACATGATGGCTTGGATTTCAGCCGATGCATCATCCGTAATGAATGCATTGATCTGCCAATCGACACGAAGGAATTTTCCTCATTTTGGACTTCCGCCAACCACCGTAAATGTCTTCAATTTTATTCCTCGAAGAAATGGCCCATGCTACGGGCACCCTAACCTCTTGCTCGTAAAAAACAAGCAATGTGTATAATTGGTACTACAAGGAATATGACATCAAATGGTAACATGAAGTTTAATATAACAGAAAGGGAACACTATTAATGATACATAAATTACACATCATTTCAAAATTCATTCCAATTACTTATGCCATATTTGTTGGTAGCAAATGTCGAGTCCATGGAGATTATGGAATTGTGCGAATGTTGAACCATTCTCTCACACATCCATGGTGTTTGCAACCCCATAATGAATGGAATGGTGGTTCCATTTGGGCATTGATAGTAGAAAAATATGTCTCTTTCCTCCGCATGCCATAAGTTCATGCTCATGGCATCATCGGCGTGCTTTTGAGACCTTCTGCAGTGAACTCTTTTCCATGTGTTCACCACGTCCTTTCTTGTCATGTATTCATCCCTCTTGCTCGATATACCCACGTTGGATGGATCCTCTATATATTTATCGTACACTATTTCCACGGTGACTCCCATCAACAAAAGACTCTCGATATAAGTTTTGCATTCATTTGATAAGTACGGGAAACATTCAAATGAGGATCATTAATGGTATTTTCATTCCTCCCATGACAACACTCACCATTTACATCACAATGAAATAGATGGTTGTATAATATTATGGCCATTGTCGGTCTCCCATAAAAAACCTTCACATTGAAATGACATTGGCAACCCCTTTTAATTATACACCTACTCACTTTTTCACTTGTTACTAGCTTATTTCTATTTGTCATGGACCATACGAACACCAATAGTTGCATTAAAAATGGTAACATCAAATGCTATACAAATGTTTATGAAAAGAACGTACAAAAAATAATTTGTTAGCAAATTTCCAAACCTAGAATATGACTTGGTTGTATGTGGTTTTGGATTTTCTATATTTGTTGACTTGTGATTTGTGCGGGTGAAGGTAGTCTCAAAAATTTTTGTTAGAACCTTCCCCCTTTAGAAATGCATGTAGTCTTGCGAGTGGTATGGCGGCACAAATGTCGACGTTCGGCTCATCCCCTATTGGTGTCCATTCTAGGTCATCATATGAAAACTGACTCTTTTCCTCTGTAATCTCTTGGACAGGAAGATCGATCATGCTCTGCCATTTGGGCCTCCTTCCCATCCTAAAAATTATTACATGAAGTTTTGCATCGTTAATGAAACAATTATTTCATACTTTCCAAAATAAATTTTGACTTGTGATTCATCATCATCAACATGAATACCATCTTAAAACATTGGAAGCATTCAAATTTTTGTCTAATTCAAAATCCACGTGTATAAAAGACAGTATTGAAATGCAAGGAAAACAACAATTTATAGGACAATATGGACTACCTCTGACTAAATATAATGTGATGCACAAGCATATCACAATATGGTCATCTATAATGTGAGAAAAGAATGCGACATAATAAATATAATGAGATAATATATTTTACAAAATTAATATTATTTCAAATACACTTATTCAATGTGGAGAGAAACTTCCATATAAAATATTATTACATTTAGCTAAAAACAATAAAAACTATCAAAACAAGAACATGTTTATTTAAAACAAAAGTTACAAAATAAAAAAATTAAAAAAATATTAAAATATTAATAACATATTATATATATATATATATATATATACATTTATGCATGCCAAAACACAATAATTAAACAACAATAAAATAATAATCATCGCAACACCCACATACCGTTCTTTTTGAAAAAAAAATTGAACTTACAAACTAAAATTGAGGAATATAGATATTTCAAAATTTTCACACTTTTATTTGAATTTTAGAATTGGTGCTAAAATTTTGAATCGTAATAAAAATTATTTGCTATACATTATGAACAACTAGTATTCATTGGCATACTGAACTATCTATAATATACATATAATTTATAAATTGTTAATAAATTGATGACTATTTTTAGGAACTCTTGTAGTTTTCAAACTTTTTATGTGAACACCCTTCATCTTCAGTTTACGTGGAAGCTCGTATTTTTGTATCTCTTCGTTTTACAAACAGGATCGGGAGAAATTAGGCTCATGGTATTCATATTCACTGCACAAAAGAGTAACTAGTACAAAACAAAATATACAATTAACGTTAGTACGATACATGTCAAATCAAATATACGTCATCTAATATGATAAAATAATCACAACATCAGAAAGCTAATATCCATGACAAATTCAAGTATCAAAAATGCCAATGGCTATCCTTCACTCAAGATGCACCCTCCCATAATATCACAACCGTCCATTGCAAAAGGGATGGTTGCGATATTATGGGAGGGTGCATTTTGAGTGGAGGGTCGAGCGAGTGACTTTAAAAACCTCTACTCAACACAATATACCACCCAACTATCGATGCGGAATCCTAAGGGGCAAGCCCCTTCATCACGCAACGATAGTTGGGCGTATCGATGTGGCATCCTAAGGGGAAAGCCCCTTCAAACACGCATAATTCCTCTTGTCTTTTTTAGAGGCACTTGCCCCCATATGCCAAATTGAGAGTGAGAGTATGATATCACATAATTTTTATAGCTTCAACTTACATCAAACATTCACAACATTACAATTACCAATATTTAACAACTAATATATAAATATATATATATACAAATGATCTCCACATTCACAATATTTACAACTATAATGCATCTAGAAATCAAAAATTTTCCTATTGTATTTAATTTAACACAACTAAGAGCAATGAAATTACAACTAAGAGCTCGAAGATCGCATGCATATTTAACCAATACCAACATAATATCAACATAATTAACTATTCTCATACAGTGATTAATAAACACAAATTGTAGAAATTACCGAACCCTCTATCATTTATTACCAAATACATGACTACAATAATACCATGATAATAAACTAGTTCACACTATTATTTAGTGTCTATATACTAAACAAAATATTTGACCACGTCATTCGTTTTGAAAAGATGCTTCTAAACAATTGTTTGATATATTTGTACTTAAGATAAAGTTTCATGTTATATTTGTCCTTGTGTATATCAAGCACATAGATTTGTTCCTATTTACAAAGTATTAGGTAATAGATATGACATCAAATTGCCACCTTTTCTTACAGTTTCAAATATATTAATTAATAATAATAATAATGAAAACTATAATTATTTTCTAAATTTTAAGGTTCAAGGTTTAGGGTTTAGGGTTTAGGGTTTAGGGTTCAAGATTTAGGTTTATGACTTAAGGTTGAGGGTTTAGAATTTAGGGTTTATCCTAAATAACATAATCAGGAAAACTTAACACTAATATGACACCGTAAACAATCAAACGATATCTTAAAAACTAATGTGATATCCTAAACACTGAAATATTGATATGACATAAAACACTAATGTGTCACCACCAATAATACATTTGGGACACATTATTCACTAATACGACATCCTAAACATTGATATGACACCCTAAACACTATTATGAGACCCTAAACAAGTTATAGAGTCATGTACAAACCCTAAAAATTCAAAATTCATACCTATTCCTAGCCATACCTATCACGTGCACAATGTTCCAAATCAAATCTAGAATACATTTAACACCATTATCCTCCCACGTTCTAGTAGAATTCAATATAAGCCCCATACTCCATTTTTTACTATCATTTGAAGAAGAAAAGGAGTTTGATACACATATTGTTGAGGTATTGTACTTTTGAGATATCTCAGAAAGAAAGTCCTTGTTGTTCAATATTCCCAATGTCAATAGTTGTTTTTTTGCAATGTCACTCCTAGTGTTTTGCAGTTAGTTAGAACACAATAATTTTAAGGGATTTCACTTGCATGTCACATGACACTATAGAGTTCAAGACATGTGGAGTAGAATATATCGACATCACATGTTGAGCTGATGTAACTTATTTAAATTTACTAACCATAGAACATGGCATGTCAGGTTGTTTGTGCCATCTTTCTAGACCATTATCTTGGGCCATCCTCCATGCATGCCCAAGCAACTATGTAAAAACTTGCCACAAGTGTTTTCTTAAGCCATCCATGTGTATATCAAGAACATAAATTTGTTCCTATTTTCACAAGTATTAGGTAATAGATATTTTTCATCGATCTCACTTATTAACATACTAGTGTAATTCCTACTTATTCTTGGAAAGATTATATGATCACTAACTTCATTTAGATAATATTGTAGATTTGATTTGTATTCCTTCCACATAACAAAACATTTAATTTTTTTGCATGATTGTTTATATAAAATGAACAATAAATTTAAAATTGTTTATAACATTAACATAACATCTCTAGAAGTATTAGCTAAAAGTATTCTAATTCTAATGATGAATGAAAATGTAATATTAGCTATAATTATTCTAATTCTATCACCATAAATAATATTAAGTCACCCACATTAAATTAATTTTGGACACTTTAAACACTTATACGACACCTTGAACACTAATTAGTCACCCCACATAAAATAATTGGGATACACTAAACATTAATTTAACACCCTAAAGATACTGATACAATACCCTAAATAATGTCATGATACTCTATGCACTAATGATTCATCCTCTATTTCATAATTAGGATAGCCTAAACACTAATGAAACACATGGTCTCATACAAAATGATAATCATCTTTGTAATACCCTATCAACTCATATGACACCCTAAACACTAATATGACATCCTAAACACTCAAAAATTGATGCAAAACCTTGGACACTAATGGGTTACTCTAAATAACATAAATTAGACACAAAAAAACACTAATGTTTTACCCTAAAAAATTATAAGACTTGATAAACACTAATATGACACATTATACATTATTAGAAGACTGTAAACATTAAGGGATCACCGTAAATAATATAATTAGGACACCTTACAAAATAATTTGATATCATAAGCACTCATATTAAACACTAATACACCACCCTAAACATTCAAACATTGATACAAAAACCTTAACACTAATGGGTCAACCTAAATAACATAATTGACAATCGAGATACTTTGAGCATTAACAAAACAACCGTAAACTTGATATGAAACCCTAAAAACTATAATGAGACCTTACAAACTAATGGGTCACTTTACAAAACACAATTAGCTTATGGAAGTGGTACAAGCCAAAATGCGTAGCTCATGGACATGCATATGTGTTTTGGTGGGTTATACTTATAAAAATAAATAAGTATAAGAAGATATTTTTTCTTTAAAATCTAATAAGAAATTAGGGTCACTCGCAGTAGTGGTCTTACTCATTTAGAAGATAGATTTGGTCAAACTGACCTAAAACTTTCAAAAGGCATATATATTGTAGTCGGTCTTTGTTTTGGGAAAGCATATAGTCATTTTTAGATTTTTTTGACCTTCTAAAATGGATTTTGGCCCTACCATTGCTTGAATTGGTACTAATTTTTAAATTTGGTCCATAATTCACTTTAGTGACCATGAATTAACTCTATGATGTTTGTCTACTTCTTACTAAAAAGAGATCCTCACTTTGTAGATAGAGGATTGTTCCCTGAATGGGATTCATGTCCTATGGCCAAAATGAGGTGATTGTAATGTGCCTCCTCCTTAAGGTGTGATAACACTACTAGGTGTTGAATGAGTTGTTACGAATAGTACAGTGAATTGCAAGTGAACTTAGATGATTCCTCATTCTTAGAAACATGGCGCTCCATATAAAGATCATCTCCTCACCTTTCCTAACTCTAAAAGCATCCTTTCATGGAATCAAATTCATGATTCTCATACATGCTTTTGCTCATATGTCTCTTATGGAGACAAACGATGCCTTAATACTTCACAAATAATGGTCCTTGATAACTCGATGACATGACTATCTCATTTTATCTTGTTCTAAAGGGTGTTCAATTAACTACAAAATGGCCAAAAATGCCTTTTTAGGCCTTCAAAGGAAGTAGTCTCTCATAAAACTAAATGGGTCAATTGATCACCTTAAACACTATTCCCTACACATTGAAACACATTGAATGATCTTTTTAGGACTTTCCTTTGGGTGAGGGTTTATGATTTAGGGTTTAGGGTTTAGGGTTCAAGGTTTAGGGACTCAAGTTTTAGAGTTTAGGGTTTAAGGTTTAGTGTTTAAGGCTCATATTTTAGATTTTAGGGTTTAGGTTTAGGGTTCGGGCTTAGGGTTCATGGTTTAGGGTTTGGGGGTTTAGGGTTTAAAGTTTTGGGTTTATGGTTCGGGGTTAAGGGTTTAGGGTTTAGGGTTTAGGGCTCAAGGTTCAAGGTTTAGGGTTGTTTGTTGGATATTTTGTCGATTTAAAATATGAGGTTCAACCACGGTTATGGGTTTAATCCTCCTCAAAGACAGTGAGGCTACCTACTTATTACTAATCTAAAACCAAGGAAAACAATTTATCGAACTTGGTCATTTACACTAATCTAACCATGGGGTTGGGATAGTAAATCCCGAAATCTATATCCACACGTTGGGAAGACATCGATTTTCTAAATGGACATGGTCAGAAATTATTACAACGGAAGAAACACAATGGAAAGGAAATGAGAGAAACGTATTTTCTTTCGAGTAAACACAGAGCGATGAAATAATCATACGAGCTTTAGATCATAAATATAATGTCTAAAATTATTAGAAACACTAAGATGCTAAACAAAGAATAGATTAAGATTATGAACGTAAGAACAATGTCTTAAGAAAGATATATCCCACAACACAAAGTTTGCAAAATAATATCAATTCCTATTCTTCAAAATGATTAAAAGAAAACACAAAGTTTTTCTTCTTTCCAATAGCTCCGCAATATTTCAAAATCTCAACCCTTTGGAATGTTTTAAGCATCCCTTATTTATAATAAAAAGTAGAGAGAAAATAGGATAAATCCTAGAAAATAGTGTTCTTTAAAAAGAGTTATATTTTGCCCGACTCTCATTTGTGGGAGACCAAGTCAAAATATGATTCAAAAATGGAAAAGAAATGAAAAAGACATGTCAATTTCAAGATTGAAATGACACATCACATCAAGACTTAATCAATCGTCATCTTTCACTCCCTCACCTTTCTCTTCCTCTAAAAATATATATGTTTGAAATTCTTGGAACTTCCGAATTATGCCTTGCATTTCACCCGATTAAAATCAAAAGTGCGGTGGAATGATCAAATTCAAAACTTTTGCTCATGAGTATCATGCAACCGCCGGAAAGATTTTTCGAGTCTTTTCTTGAGGGAATCAAGACCTCCAAAGAATGTTCAATCTTTACAAACATGTCGATGATTTCAATACAAAATGTGAGTTGGTTCATGCTTAATAGATTCTTGGATTTGTTTGAAAGATCATCGGCTAATAGGATGCCGAGTTTCCAACCGACACTTTCACACAAAAAGACAGCTTCTTCCTCCGTGTCGCTCTTGCCATCGATCAACCGATCTCTTGATTCCTCAATTTACCACAGCATCGTTGAGAATATTCACCCCAACCCGATGGCTTTGGTCACGCGGAAATGCTTATCCGCATGTGGGATGATGCCTTATTCTACCAAGAGATGTGATGGCATTTGCTTTAATGCCCGGAGAGCTTCAAAATTCAAATAAAGATGTCTAATTTCTTGGGAGAAATCATCGTCCATCTTCTCTCCATCACTCGAATGTTCCCAAAGATTGATAGACTTCCACGACGTCTTGAATCACTTCCTTCCCCGTGGAGCAACCTTTGGATCCATTCATCGACCACCCTTCCTTTTTTATTAATCTTCTCAATCGTAGGCATTTCGATGGAAAATCGAATCCGAATAAGGGACAGAAGAAGATGGTATGGATTCGAGGGGTTTTTAGAATTAAGCAAAACATATGTCAACATGTGTCAAGGCCCACCTTTCCAAAGCTCATCTCTGCTATCTTGTTTCCTTGGTGTATAAATATCGGATAGTTCCTCATACCGACTCATTGAGGCCGAGGTGACATACGAGGACATGTAAAATTTTCTTGTAGGTTGGATTTTTGTCATTTGAGAATATATCTCATTACTCGATGAGAGTACCCCAATCAATTCCTTGTTGACTCTTCTTAAGAGTGATCATGAATTGATACATCCACCCTTGAAATTGATTCGGGAAAACCAAAAAACCGACTAACAAAGTGATGATATCATTGATTTCTGAATGAAATCACTTCTAGAACAAGTTTTTTGGGAATTCGAATTCATGATGGTTTCTTGGCTTTGATCAAGGACTTCTTATTCATGTCTTGATGCAATCCTTTCGATCATTGTCCCAAATTTTGGGCTGACTTGAGATCCATATCTCCATATTCTTCAAAATTAGGTAGCTTAAGAAGGTCATCAAAGTAACCTTCATCCAATTTGATCACAACTTCTCCCGCCTAGTTTTTGTAAAATCGAGAAGCAGAGTCATAATTTTTTGCCAAGATGAACTCGGGCCTTCTTCTAGCGGACATACCCCAATGCTTGTAAGATTGTAGGCCAGTCGACTATCGATTTCATCCATGGAGTTTGAGAAGGGCTTTGACCCTATTCCAATGTAAATCCTCCATGTCTATGTTTCGAGCTTTAGATTCTGATGTTGAAATTACATGTCAATATATCATGGAGACTCCACCTTAGAATTTGTATTTCATCCTCCTTGACTTTTTAGTCTTTTCTTGAGATGGACCAGGATCCGACATGAGGGATTTCAAGGAGGAGAGTGTCGGGGATCAGGAGATGTTGAACACTACGCTTTGGAAAAACCCCGATGCCTTCCATGGAGATGCACGAAAAAAGGTGGAAAACCCGAAACACCGAGGAGGATGTCGGAGATTTTGGAAAACCCGACACACCGAGGAGGATGTCGGAGAGTGGACGGAAAACCCAACACAATGGGAGGATTCGAGTGAGACTTATGGAAAACTCACACATTCGGGAGGTTTAGGAGACTTTGGAAAACCCGATCACCGGGAGGATGCGTTCGAGACTTTGGAAAACCCGACACACCGAGGAGGATGTCGGAGAGTTCGAAAACCCGAGAGTCTCCAAATTTTTGAGGGAATACCGCAGGTTTTGAACACTACAAAGATTTGAAAACCCGAGAAGAGGGAATAGGGTCTTTGATTAAACATGCAAGTTTTTCCTTCAGGTTTATATCCCGAACATATTTTTAATTGCAATAACATTCTCGAGGGATAAAATAGAGTGATAATTCAAAGGGGAAAAACCTAAAACATAACCCCGATTTGAAAACAATCCCCAAAATGGAAAAGATAAAAACCCCACAATAACCCCGATAAGAAACATAGAAGAATTCCTTACACAATTAATCCACAAAAACCACAAACAAAGAATGAAAAATTTACCTTTTTGGACAAGGAATGATAAAAACGAGCAATGCAATCGGGCACTTAGGCGAGTTTATGGTTTAGGGTCGAAGGTGCATGCGCAAAAATCCACGAGGTAAAAAGTATGTCTCGTAAAATGACGTGGAAATAGGAATATATATAAGAAAATTACATTTAATACAGGATCGACACGTGCCAACTTCGACAACTCGGCATAAATGGTTTGTGGAGTTATGCTTGGGATATCCGGAAAGGACACAAAGATTTTTAGAGTAATTTGGGTTTCGGTTTGGAAAAAATCGACATGAAGCATGATGTTTGATAGGTTTGGAAACCGAAACAAAGGAGTAAACCGGGGGGTTTGGAGGATCGAGGGAAGACAATCGACATGAAGCATGTTTGGTTTGAAGGCATTTCGATGCTTGGAAGATCCACAAACTTGACTCGCCTTACTTGATGTGGGTTTCGGGTTTGGGAACACACGACATTAAGCATCCAAGACACATGTTGTCTTGCTTGTGAAACTTTAGGAAAACCCGATTATCTCTACGAAAGGTAATTTTTAGAAAACCAGCTCAAAAATTTTTAGGGTTAGGTTTTTTGGCGTAAACTAAAAAAACGAGATTTAACAAGGGTTTAGGGTAAAGGTTGAGGGTTTATGGTTTATGGTTTAGGTTTTAGGGTTCGTGGTTTAGGGTTTAGGGATCGGGGTTGAGGGTTTAGGGTTTAGGGTTTAGAGTTGAGGGTTAGGGGGTTTAGTTTTTAGGGTTTAAGGTTAAGGGTTTATGTTTGAGGGTTCACGGTTTAGGGCTTATGGCTTAGGGTTTAGGTTTAGGGCTAAAAAGGTTTAGGGTTTAGGGGTCTATGTTTAGGTTTTAGGGTTTAGGGTTTAGGATTCGGGGCTTAGATTGATGTGAACTATTTCACTCACCCTTTAGGGTTTATGGTTTAGGGTTTATGGTATAGGCTTTAGGGTTTAGGGTATTAGGGTGAAAAAGGTTTAAGGTTTAGGGTTGAGGATTTAAGGTTTACATTTTAGGGTTTAGGAGTTACGGTTTAATGTTTAGGGTTGAGGATTTAGGGTTTACGGTTGATGGTTTAGGAGTTAGGGTTTAAGGTTTCAAAAATGAAGGTTCGGGGTTGAGACCTAGGGAAAGGGTTGGAGGTTTAGGGTTTAGGTATCGGGGTTAGGGTTTAGGGTTTAGAGTTGAGGGTTTTGGTTTAGGCTCATAGGGTTTAAGGTTTAGGGTTTAGGAGTTAGGGTTTAAGGTTTAAAGGTTCGGGTTCCATGGTTTATGGTATTTTTGGTTTAGGGTTTAGGTTTAAGGCTTAGATTTAGGGTTTAGGTTTTAAGGTTAAGGGTTAAGGGTTTAGGTCACGAGTTTAGGGTTTATTGTTTAGGGCTTAGGGTTTAGGGCTTAGGGCTTAGGGTTTAGGGTTTAGTGTTTGGGGTTTAGAGTTTAGGGTTTAGGGTTTAGGGTTTAGGGTTTATGATTTAGTTTTTAGGGTTTAGGGTTTAGGGTTTAGGGACCTTTAGGATTTAACATTTAGGCCTTAAGGTTTAGGGTTTACGATTTAGGGCTCAGGGCTCAGGGTTTAGGGTTTAGGGGTTAGGGTGCATGGTTTAAGGTTTATGACTCAGGGTTCGGGGTTCAGAGTTATAGGTTTAAGGTTTAGGGGTTAGAGATCAAGGCTCTAGATTTAGGGTTTAGGGCTCAGGGTTTAAGGTTTAGGGTTTAGGGCTCAAGGATTAGGGTGTAGGGTTCAAGGCTTAAGGTTTAGGGTTTATGGTTTAGGGATTAGGGTTTAGGGTTCATGGTTCATGGTTTATGGCTTAAGGTTTGGGTTCAGAGTTACTGGTTTAAGGTTTGGGGGTTAGAGCTTGGGGCTCTGGATTTAGTATTTAGGGTTTAGGGCTTAGGGCTTAGGGTTTAGGGTCTAGGGTCAAGGGTTTAGGGTTATGGGTTTAGGGTTTAGGTTTTAGGGTTTAGTATTTAGTGTTTAGGGTTTAGGATTTTTATTATTTTTTTGGTTTATAGTTTAGGGTTTAGGTCTCATGGTTGAGGGTTAAGGGTTTAGGTCACAGAGTTCAGGGTTCATCGAATTTGTAGGTAGAACATTCAAAGAGAGTCATCAAAATTTGATGTTTTTCATCTATTGATATTTTGAAGGAGGGAAATGTCATATTCTTGATTGTCCAATCCTTCCAAAGACCCCAATAGTCCTCAATCCTTGGATGTACATGGAGACACTGTTACTTGGCTTCCATTTATAATGATAGAGATATTTGTAAATTCGTGTTATGACCTCTAAATCTATATGAATTTCAAGTTGCTTGGAAATCACATCACACCCTTCACTAGGATTGATGACTACCCCTATCTTTTTGTTTAGGGATTTTGAAAACATCCATGGGTTTATCATATAAGGAATTATCAATGAATGGAAGGTCACTAAGTCGTAGGCTAGGTAACTCCCATTTAGAACTAAACAAGAAAGATTTACTAGGTGATTGATAACCCCTTAGTGTTCTTAGCCATTCCCTATTTCTATGCTTATTTTGAACACTTTAGGAAGTTCTGTCAAATTTACTATCCATTCAGTAGAACACTTGAACTTTATCTTTCTCCGAGGAGAGGATACTATAGGAAATTCAATTATGATCCTACACCTCTGCATTAATATATTCTCTATGTTTCTTTTGTTTCCTTTAAGATTAATTTTTTGTTGTGATGGTTATTTTTCCAGCTTCCAATGGGTCATCTGGCTTGCATAATACCATACATGGAAATATGAGAAATGTGAAAAAAATTTGTTAGAGTGTGAATAAATTTACATTCAAGAGCGCAAGTATATGTGGGGAGAAACAAGTTTGGAAGAGATGTGTAATATATGCATTACAAGGCACAAGGTAGATGTCATATCCATTTAGTTACTTGTCCCACCTCTCATAAACAAGGTAGTTCTATAAGTAGACTCAATGATGGTTCTAGGCATGAGACTAGGAAATATTGATGAAATATGGTTTGGGGTTTAGGGTTTAGGGTTTAGGGTTTAGGGCTCATGGTTCAAGGTTTAAGGTTCAAGGTTTAGGGTTATGGTTTAGGATTTAGGTTTAGGTTTAGGGTTTAGGGTTTAGTGTTTATGGTTAGGGTTTACGGATCGAGGTTAAGGATTTAGGGTTTAAGGTTTAGGGTTTAGGGTTTAGGGTTAAGGATTTAGTGTTTAGGGATAAGGGTTTATGGTTTACGGTTTGGTTTTAGGGTTTATGGTTTAGGGTTCAGGGTTTAGGGTTTAGAATTTAATGTTTAGGGATTAAGGTTTAGGGTTTATGGTTTAGGGCTAGGGTTTAGGGTTTAGGGTTTAAGGTTTAGGGTTTAGGGATTAGGGTATATGGTCTAGGGTTTAGGGTTTAGATTTTAGGGCTCAGGGATAAGGGTGTAGGGTTCAAGGCTTAGGGTTTAGGGTTTAGGATTTGGTGTTTAAGTTTTAGGGTTTAGGGGTCGGGGTTTAGGGTTTAGGATTTAGTTTTTATGGTTCAGGGTTTAGGGTTTAGCATTTAGGGCTCATGGTTCATGGTTTAGGGTTTAGGTTTAGGGTTTAGGGTTTAGGGTTTAGGGCTTATGGCTTAGGGTTTAGGGCTTAAGGCTCAGGGTTTAGGGCTCATGGGTAAGGGCTGAATGTTTAAGGTTTAGGGTTTAGGGTTTTATATTTTAGGGTCTAGGGATCATGGTTTAAGGTTTAGGGCTCAAGGGGTTTATAGTTTAGTGTTTAGGTTTATGGCCTATGGTTTAGGATTTCGATGGTAGAAGCTAAATGCTAAAAGATTTAGCCCGAATCTTTGAAATCTTGAAAAATTACCTATGTCTTGACCAGATTATACTTTAAAAAACTATCTCCTAAACCACGACTCATGGAGCCGTGAGACTAATTCCATAAGGTGCAGAGTGACCCTAATAAGTATAAGTTTTTTCATTTATTATTATTTATATTTTATTTTTTTCTTAAATTATTATTTATATTTTATTATTTCTTATACTTAAACATTTATTTATGTAAATAGAAGCATGTCAAAAGCATACATAATGCTTATATACACAGTAACGCGTACGCGTTACATATAACGTGCACGCGTTATGTTTATACTACACAAAATGCATATGTGTTTTGCATTTTCTTTTTCCCAAGCCATTCCTCAAGGCTTGGGATCCGGTTTGGATTCTCAAGCGTGAGGCATGGACTTGCACAAACACAGCAAACAATGAGTTTTTACAAGAAAATGTAAAAATGACACTTCCTCTATGATAAATCAAAATAAAACAATCGATCCATTTTAAAAAAATTATACCATGACGTAGAATAGAGTCTATTCTTTCTAAAATTATAATTTTTCAGATTTTCTAACTAATATAAGGTTTCCATATTATTTATTTTCTAACTATGCCTTTTTATAGCTATTTTTTGAAGTGTAAATATGCCTATCTTTCATAGTGTATCTTTTTTTTTTTGGTGATCGAAATTTAAAAAAATATATACTAGCCCAAACTACACATAATTCTAGACATATTCAATATATATATATATATATATATATATATATATATATATATATAATATATATAATTATATTATATATAATTTTTTATATTTTTGAGGTAGGTAGGGGGTACAGTCGGAGCTCCATTATTTTTCAAAACATAAAATTTATGTACTAGAAAAATCATAAATAAAAAAATATTCACTAAAAATATCTATAAAAAAACTAGATGCTCCTAGCTATCTTTCTACTAAAGGGTTTTCAAAAATACTAAGTGGTGCTCAAAAATGGTGGGGGCACGAAAGTTACTCTATTATGTTTTTAACAAAAAGAGTAGCATCTGTTGGTATTTTAGTTGTTTGACCCACTTAAACTTATCCGTTGTCAATAAAATTTAGTAGCTTAGAAACTAGACTCAAAATGCTACGATTAATATTTCTACAACATCTTCCAATTTTGAGTGTAACTATTTGAAAAACTCGTACAAGTTGAAGTTTTTTTTTCAAAAAAATGCGTCCACTTAAGACCCCTTTTGGCCCCCAACTTGGTGCACTCACCCAACAACTAACATTAATTTAACATGTATTAGGGTTCAATTGGTATAAATGATTCGAAATCTAGCCCTAATACATGTTCAATTGTCACATTAGGTGTATTAGGGCTTGATCGATGGAAACAAACAAAAACTAATACTTGACACTCAAATAGGCCACCCTGAACATGTGGAAAACCGTCGTGTTTTTCAACATGCTGAAAAACATGAGTGTGTTTTCCATGTTGATGAAAAACACGTTGAGTTTTCCATCTTAACGAAAAATCAAGAATTTTTTTTTCCAAAATTTATGGGGAGAATAGGGCACTGCAATGGGTAGAGGAAAACATGAAGAGGGAGATATTTAAAAAACACGCGGGGAGGAGAGTTATAAATAAATATAGTAGTTATGTGGGCATACGTAGGAGGAGGAGTTTTATAAATAATAAAATAGAGGTTGTGGTGTATGCGGCGGGAGGAGATTAAAGGAGGGAAAACATCTCGAGAGAAGGAAAAAGAGAGTGTATATATATATACAGCATGTAAAAGGGAGGGGGATGTGTAGTAGAAAGAATAGGTTAGTTAGTATGGAAGGAATCAAACATTGGCAGAGAGAGAATTCAAGGGAGTAAAAGAAAGGTACATACGAGAAGATAAAGATACGGCCTAGGGAGTCGGGACGCTCGAGAGAGAGGAAATTAGTAGTATTTTGGGAAGATCGGGCATAGGAGGAATAACAATTGGAGAGATTATTTTAAACCATCTTTTCAAAATTTTCGAGTTTTTATTTCTTTACCAATTACTATTTACAAAGTCGTAAGTAAAAGAAAATAAAAATAAAATTAGGAACACAACAATTCTTTTTGCAAAATAAGAAATTATTGGTTAATGTCATATGAATGGATAGTGGCTACTTGGATGTGTAAAATAAATATAGTTTAAATTAGAAGCCCAAACTCTAGTATTTGTTTTAAACTTCACGGGTTTGAATCAAATGACTAAACACTTTAGAGGAAGTCGATTAAAGACGTCAACTTACTAGAGAGATATTCGTAGCACTACAAACATATTGTAAAACCATATCAAATTGAAGAAACAATTAATGGATTTACATTATACTATGGAACCTTAGGAGAGACATAACATCACCTTCTTATAGATGTAGGGTAAAATGATAAAGAGTAAGTTTCATTGTATATATATTAAGTTAAGAAAGGAACACGACTTTAAAATCTATAGAGACGATGAACCTCCGGACATAGGAGAAATAAAAAGATAAGAGAACTATAAACCTCTTTATTATTTGTTATGAATTACCTATATTTTAAAACAATGTAACACTCAAATACAATTGTTTGGAAAATGAGACATTTTTTTAAACATAGAGGAATATACATAGCTACAACCAATATATATCCCTTAAATCAGGTTTGTGCAATTGATCTATTCGACAACATTCATGTAAGCCATGTGTGGCTGAGAAGGGTGCATCCAGATCTCCACGATCTCCCTTCGACACTTCTTTGAGTGCTAATGCTTACTAGCATTCCATCTCAACCCTTGTCAAAGTTATGGGAACCATGTGAATGTCCTTGGGTCTACCCCAAAAGATGGTTTCCCAACTTCGTATTCTGCGGTATCGACAATTTTCTACCTCATGTTTAGTGTTCACTTCCCATGATCGTGGTATTAACAATTTTAATTGGACTAGGTGGTCGACAATGCACAACCATCAATGCATTACTTTGGCGAAGTTCCCTTTGTGAAGGTTACGGCTAAACTCAAGACAACACACTAGTCTAAAGAGTTTATGTCTTTTGCCACCTCACAACTATCCCCTTTCACGGTTGTCTATGTCTTTTAGTTTGTGTTTACTTTATTTTAAATTAGACCCACTTTGCAAGAGTTTACTTCGAGATGGATACCAAAGACCAGCTAGGATTATTACATGATAGGTACATCCATTACACCGAAATATAACTATTTCATCATCCTCGTATGTACCCATCCCCTAGTATGCCCAATAGGTATTTTCATCTATTTATCCTCTTACATGATTACCAAGAGATCTAAGTACATTTCCACACCATGGTTTTTCTTAACATACATTTTTCCATCCTTTATGAAAATGCAGACTAGAATCTTAAACTTTCAAATTTTGTTTACATCCCACGATGAAGTTAAGTTCATTATGCATGAATCAATTAATATCCCAGCGTTATTACTTAATAAAAACAACAACCCATTATTACGGTCCCTATTTTTCTAGAGTAGCTCATACTAACATATAACTAGTATCTCGTATTAGACACTTAGGTCATTAAGGTTTATCTTTATGTTTAATTAAACTATCCATTAGTCTCACAAAAGTAAATCTTAGGAGGCCATACACTATTCTTAATTCCCTTATTCACATACTTTTGAAATTTATTTCTAAACTGAATAGTCCCTGAAGCAAGTGGGAAATTATAAGTCTCTTTATTCCTATTTAACTTATCTTAAGAATACAAACATATTATGTCGTTTGATGCAATAACTAGTTTAGTAATATTTTTCTTTTTTTTTTCCCCTTCAATTACTTAACAAGCTTTAATAATCTATACTAAATTAGAATGACTATAAGAAATTCATAAACTCATATTTTCTCGTTCAAACCAAAGTTGGAAACACTCTTGCCCCAAATTATAGAGGATTTATCTTAAGCTTTACCTTATTACCACCAATTAATTAACCTTAATTGTTTAATTTGTACATCTTTTTAAACCCCTTTCTAATTTTTTATTTTTAAGAACGATAAATTTGTTAAATTAATAATACTCATTTATATCTTTCTCCTCCTTATTCTTGAAAATAGAATTTAAGTCTAACAAAAATCTTGTTTATTATTCATATAAACTAATAATGTCTTACGATGTCCTTATAATAAAGTAGTTAGTTAATTCCTTAACTATGAAATTAATACACACTTTGAATGTTTTCTTGACAGTCATCGTCATCATTTACGATCATTAATTAAATATAGTATTCAATTAATGCTTAAACAATAAAGTTTAAGTAAGGCTCCCGAAGTCTAGAATATCATCATCCAATTCCAAATGAGATCTCAATATACTTGAAGTACTTATCTCTTTATTAAAACATAGGATACATATGCCAAAAATGTTGGAATATATAATCGATACGGTAAGTCTCACATATAGTGAGGTTTGAATATTAACAATGAATCCAAGATCCCAACATTTTACAAACATTGATCAAAAGATACAAATTCCTTTTCAGCTTGATAGATAGTATCTCGCTTAGTTCTTATATTGACTTTAAACAAAACTTCACTCAAAAGAATCCAACATGTCCAAGCATAACGAGTAAGCGTCTGCCAATCTTGGAGTGAATATTTGGTATTAGTTCGAAAAGAATTGGCAAGATTATTACTTCCATTTGCTGATGTAATTATGTAATAAAATTATAAAAGGTATACATGTTGTTTTAACAACAAGCTCAGGGTAACAAAAATAGAGAATGATAATGCTTCAGTTTACCCTTAAAATACAACTGGAAATGATTTCCAATAGAACATCAAAATTTCTATTTCAGAGACTACTTAACCAACTAATCAAAAGCTCAAATATCATGATTTCAACTGCAATCACTGATCATTCAACATCCAAATTCAATTCAAGAACCAGTAGGGAAAGTATTATCAACAAGAGTACAAGTAAATTTTTTCTCCTTTACAATCACTAGTCATAGAACAACTATTTTTTTATAAGCTTCCATTACAAGAGAGTAAACAATTTGTAATCATGTTAGCATCTAAACTCATGTTATAATCATAAGCATATTATTACCAAACCATCAAAGAGCATAAAACAATCAAAACTTATTCTTTTGAGTCAACAAACAACTCTACTAGACCGCCCAAGATTAATATTACAAAACAGTCATAACATATTCTTTCTAGTCAACGAACAACTCTACCAGACCGCCCAAGATTAATATTACAAAACAGTCATAACATATTCTTTCTAGTCGGGTAAGTGCGTGAAGTTGGGGGCAAAAAAGTGGACAAAAACATGAAAAAGCAACACGCGTACGCATTTTAAATTCTTAGGTTTGGGATTTACCCAAGCATAACAGGTTATAACGCGTACACGTTATTTATGCTATAAAAAAAGAGGCCTAAGCCTCTATCATTTTATCTACCTCAAACGTGAGTTTTAGAGCTTAACCGTGCCCTCGTGTTTTTTCATTCACTGGATCTCAAGCTCAAAGGATCATTTCTGGATCGCAGGAAGATCTAAATTGATGATGGCACCACAGAGGAGAGGTAGGAACAATTCTTTTCTCAAAATTGCATTGAAATATGATAGTTATAGATTAGAATTTGAATTGAATACATTTTTCTATCGTTGTAGTTCGAGGTCGAGGGAATCAACCACAACCAAACCTTGTTATTCTGTCATCCCTCCCAACCCTCCCATAATTGCTCAACATCCCCTGGGTAGTCAAGAAGATTTAGCAGCCCACATAAATGAAAACAAAATTAAAATTGAGGATTTAATCAAAATAATGAGGGATTCACAATCTACAAACCCCCACCGTGCCTCTCTTGCAAACACATTGGATGCATTACTTGTTCAAGTTGACGCTGCAATAGGGAAAATTGATCGTTGGACAACTTACGAGAGAGGGTTATAGGGTTTATTGTTCCAAAAATTGTCATATGTGGATGTAAAGAAAAAGAAATTACAAAAGACCTCATATGCACCTTATTCACAAACCCTCGCACTAATTTTGCTATTCCGTTGTCATGCAAATGGTTTCCAATCCATTGGTGCAATAATAATTTGATTCAAAATAATTTTTGGGACCTATGGTGGATGGTGTTTGATTTTCCACCTTGCAACAACAATGAGGTTCCACTATACTTTACGAGGAAACCCTATTGCGAGTTTATCCTCAACAAGATCCCAAATTATTTTGATTTCTAAGATTTCCAAGGATGAGGAAAAGGATCTACACATGATCGACTAGGTACACAACATGCACCTATTCAACAGGGTAGAGTCCCTCCACGAAGCCCCTCACCCGAGTTTGTCCCTCCAATAGTGAAGGAGACAGTAGAGATTGATACACTCCACGCGCTTTGGGCGCTATTTGCGACCTTTGTTCGACATATGAGGGAGATTTTGAGCTGAGGTCCTCGTGGAGGTACACAAAGTCTTCCCTTAGGGAGTACTAGCATGAGGCCACATCTTTGCTCGTCATGTGGTAGCATATGTTTGGGGCCCGAGGAGGACGATACTTTCATGCATACTAATTTTGGTGGAGTTGGTGCTAGGGGTGCACACGATAATGTCACTATGTCAGATTCCTTTTTGAGTGAGACATTTGGATTACAATCATCGGTGTCACCTTCGTAGGTATTTGTTATGTTTTATTATGTGTGTTACAAAAAGTTCGGAGTACTTGATTTACTTATATATGTTAAATTTTTGAAATAATTGTATTTGTACATGTACATGCATTGATATTATAGCGTGCGGGAGGCACATCTTCATCCCGACCACAAGCGGCGAGCACCATGCATACACATACATTCACAGAGGTAATTTAGAATGTTAATTGTGTAAAATTTTCACATACATGCAAATATATATATATATATATATATATATATATATATATATATATATATATATATATATTAGTTTTGAAGTCAAATATATGTATGTTCTTGTATGTTCATCTAACTCACATGATACATGTTTGATAAAGATGTTGACTTCACTAGACACCCCACCATCTCTATGACAAGTAGAGAAAGGTGTTGCCGCTGCAATTTCATCTACGTAGAAACTCACTAAGGTATTCTTGAACAACATGTAAATTTTGTTAAATTTCTCATGTAATTCATATTATGTTAAATTACATGTTAGTAATGTATTTCATTGTAGAATTATTAAATTATGTTAATAATTTCCTTCATTGTGTATATGCAGGAGTTACTTGCGATAGATAACAACCCTATTCATTTGATTCACAGGTATGGGTGGGTAAAAACAATAGTTTTATATTGATAAAATTAGTTAAAATATTGTCATTACACATACATGTACTTAGTTCTATTTTCGCTAATTCTGATGTTAGATTTTCTAATCTTATGTGTATGTAGGGAACTTCAACCCCCTCCATTTTGACTTCGAGGGCACGAACTCCTCCATCTCGTCATCTTTGTACCCTCATTCATACCCCCATTCGTACTCTAGGATCTCTCGATGACTCATCTGAGTGTGAGATGCAGATTTGGCGTGATCGACAACTTGCGGTAAGTTTTTGTATTTATGTAAATACTTTCATTCTAGCATGGTCTTAAATACATGTTGAAAACATATATAAATTAAGTTTTGACAAAAAAACATTGTTTGCATTTACAGGTTCATCTACAGGCGAGTATTTAGCGGAAGAGGACTCATAGCATGGGCTCGGATGATCCAAATTCATCTCATAGATCTCCATCTTCGTCTAAGGGAGGGCCTTCTTTGAGAAAGGCCAAGAGAGGGATAGATTTTGATGATTAGGAAATATATATGTCTTACATGACATTTTTTTGTATGCCTATGTGCATGGCATTGTATGTATGCCTATATGGCATTTGAACTTGATGGTATATGACCTATTTGGGCATTTTTATATTTATTATGCACATTAAAATACTATTTGGAACTTGATATTTTTGTATGAGACCTTACATTTCTGAGATTATTTTTGCATGAAACTAATATGATGTGCACTTGACAATATTTAAGACATTATGAATTATTTTTTCATTTATTGGTGATGTACATGTACTAGCATTTTCAATGTATAATATGCATCAAACTTTGGAAATCAATATTTATATAATGTATGTATATAAAGAGTTACCTAATATGAGTAATTATTCATTCAATTTATCAATGTGTATATGTGTATTTACCTTGTGCTTCTTCTTGCTCATGGTCTCTTTGTACTAGTTCCTATCTTATCATGCACCTACTACATTCTTCAATGCTTCTTAGTCTTCTCCCTGTTAAAACACCTAAGAGTCGTCACAATTTGATGCCTTTCATCTGTTGATATTTTGAGAATGTCTCTCCATATGCATTACTCCAATGCTTGAGAATGTCTCTAGATGCAATGACATTCTGATGAACAGACACTCAATGATTCTTGATTGTCTAATCTGTCCAATTTGTGTTATTACCTTTAAATCATGTAGGCATTTCAAGTTATTTGGAAATCACATCACACCCTTCACTAGGCTTGATGACTACCCCTATCCTTTTGAAGACGCTTTTGAAAGCATCCATGGGTTTATCATAGCATAAATTATCAATGAATGGAAGGTCAATAAGCAAGTAGGCCAACCGACTCCCATTCATAACTAAACAAGAAAGATGTAATAGGTGATTGATAACTCCCATGTGTTCTTAGACATTCCCCTATCAAATTTATTCTTAAGCTAATCTAGTCATTAAAAAAAAACCCACGGATGAGGTGTTAGATCTAATGAGATGTTTCTAGGTCCCATGAAGTCTAAGAAATCACATGTCAAAGATATAACATGTTTTGGTCCCAGTGATCTTAAGGGACTATGCCGGATGAGGTAGCCCCAAAGCACGAGGAGCATAGGGAACCAAAACAAAGCCTCGCCTAGTGTTTACTCGGCCACCCCGACATGTTGGCGTCGTTAGTTCAGCGCTAAGAGCTTCCATTTATAAATTATTGTGTTAGCCACCTTACACTTACTCGATTGTAGTATTTGGCGTGTTTTCAAACAATAAAACAATGAGAGAACCAAATGGAGATGGATAAAGCGTGAGAGGCTTTCGTAGAGGGTCTTGATGTGGAGGTTTCGAGATCTAATGAGGTGTATCTAGGTGCCATGGAGTCCAAGAAATAACCCATCAAATATATAACGTGTTTTGGTCTCAAGGCTCTTAAGGGACTACGCCTGGACGAGGTAGCTCAAGAGCATGAGGAGTATAGGGAACAAAAAAAAACCTCCACTAGCGTTCACCAAGCCATCAGGACATGTTAAGATAGACGGTTGGGTCCCACAAGCTACCGTTTGCAAAATATAACATCTAAAAACCTTACACTCGACTCGAGACTACACTATTTTATGTGTTCGCAAACAATAGGACAGCGAGAGAACATAATGGAGATGGATAAAACCACGAAAGGCTTTTTGTAGAGGGCCTGATGTGGAGGTTTTGGATTTGACGAGTGATTTCTCGAACTCCGTGGCACCTAGAGACATCTCGTTAGATCCGAAACCTCCACATCAAGGCCCTCTATGAAATCCTCTTGTGGTTTTGTCCATATCCTTTCGGTGATCTCACTTTCATATTGTTTGCAAAGGCACGAAATAGTGTGGTTTGAGTCTGTAAGGCTACTTTCACGCTATTTGTCTATTAGATAAATATATCTTCGACGGGTAATTTCTTGGACTCGTGGCACCTAGAGACATCTCATCAGATCCAAAACCTCCACATCAAGGCCCTCTACAAAAGCCTCTCGTGGTTTTTTCCATATCATTTTGGTGACATTGTTGTCCTATTGTTTGCAAACACGCGAAATAGTGTAGTCTGAGTCAGTGTAAGGCTACTAGACGCTATATTTTGCAAACGGTAGATCGAGGGACCAAATCATCTACACTAACACATCTAGATGCCCTGGTGAATGCTAGTGGAGGCTTTTTTTTTTGTTCCCTATACTCCCGTGCTTTGAGGCTACCTCATCTAGGCGTAGTCCCTTAAGAACCCTGAGACCAAAACACGTTATATCTTCAACAGGTGATTTCTCGGACCGTGGCACCTAGAGATGTCTCGTCATATTCAAAACCTCCATGCCGAGATCCCCATACAAGAGCCTCTCACGGTTTTATCCATATCCTTTTGGTGATCTCGATGTCCTATTGTTTGCAAACGTGCAAAATAGTGTAGTTTGAGTTAGTGTAAGGCTACCAAACACTATATTTTGTAAACGGTACCTTGTGGGACAAAAGCTGTTTGCGCCAACAGTCCTGGATGGGCTTGTGAATGCTATTGGAGGATTTTTTTGGTTCCCTACACTCCTCGTGCTTTCAAGATACCTCATTTGGGTGTATTCCCTTAAGAGCCTGTTGTCGTGAGAATTTGCAACAGGAAATTGACAATTTCGAGCACAACAACTATACGCCTATGCCAAAATTTTCATGTTTTATCATTCCTAAGAAACCCCGAACCTGTTCAGTCAGTCCAAATGAATTCCCAACAAATTTCATGATATTATCCTAGGTGATTTAGGAAATTTCGTTCATTCCCCCTAGGTGATTTTAGGAGTTCATTGAAAATGTTATCTTTTGGTAGTATAGGGAAGGGCTATCGTTGGCCTTCTCGGGATTGGATCAACCCCCTGGAGCAGAGAAGAAGGGCCAAATTCAACACAGAGGTGAATGGAAGACCTTATAATGTCATGGAAATTATTTTGGAAGGCTTTTGGAAGTTCTAAAAGACTTGGAGCGATCTGAGTGAAAACAGGTTCACAAGCCTCAGCAAGCGTACACGTGCCTAAAGCAGCGATTGAGCTTCGAAAAAATATTTCGGGCACTCGGATGGAGTTGGAGGTAAAACAAAACATATTCAGAAATAGGATTCCAAGACCTACATGATAGTGAAATAATATTTTTCACAACACCTTGGTGCTTATGATTGGAAGACGACTTTTCTCGTGTACAAGTGGAGTTCCAGATCAAAACTCTGATTTTTCAGGGATCATATGATCAAATTAAGACATGAGACCCACATAATTGGATTCAAAATTAGATTTCCAATCAGGATCATATAAATTTTCACTAATAAATTCCACCGGAAGCTCAAGTTATCTGCATTCCAAGTTACCCTCTCAAAGGTAGTTCAGGACTTAGTCATTTTTTCGAGAGGACACGTGTCAGCAGTAGGAGCCTGGCGGGATTTCATGTTTCCCACATCCTTGAGGTCAGGTAAATCACCCCTTGGAAAAAATTTTCAGCCCTCATGTGACCCTTGGGACCCTCATATGACCTCCAGACCTGGTAGTTCAGCCCTCAAGTGCTTATTTGGAGCATGCATTCCCTACCGTCAGATCGGTCGCCACGTGTTAGCTCCAGGACCACCGTGGAATTTGATACACCTTATGCACCTAAGGTGGGTGACATAATACCTTGAAAAATTCTCCCAGCCCATATGGGGAGTCATTTCGACACCCACGGGACCGTCGTTCACCCCCAAGTGTGATTTTGGAGCATCCATTCCTTGTCGTTGGATCGGGCGCCATGTGTCACCTCCGGGACCACCGTGGAAACTGATGTACAATATTCACCCGAGGTGGTGGACATAAGACATGGAAAAATGCACCCAGCCCCTAGCAGAGTCTTTGACACCCACGTGACCTCCTTTCAGCCTCCCAAGTGCTTCAAATCAACTTTTTCCTCCTTCATTCCCTACGGTTGGATCTAGTGCCATGTGTCACCATCTTGCTCATTGTGGAGATTGATGTCCCTAATTTCCTGAAGTCGGGGACATCAAGCATGGAAAAAATCACCCAATCCCTACTGTGCACATCTTTTTGAAAAAAATTCCAAGTCTTTGCTTTTCCCGCTTCTAGCTTCTAACAGCTTTATTTGCACTCCTTTCCTCCATTCTTCCTCTCGCAACATTCTACCATCACTCCACCATTGCAAATACTCAGAAAATATCAAAAAGGAACTGAAATACCTTTCCCATGGTGATGCATAGGTCTCAAAAGGAATCCTCATCAAGCTAAGGAGAAACGAAGAACAACAAAGAAGAGAACAACAAAATCCCCATAGCTAAAAAATGGAAATCTAAACAAAGCTTGCAAACCAGTGCATGAATCAATGAACCATTTATTTATGTTCATTCCTCTATCCAATACCATCAATAAGACACCTTCAAACTCCCCCCATGTGTGACAAAGCATCCACAATGAAGAAATCTCCTTTCCGGCTCAACGAAGAAAGAAGTGGGATTTCCGTCAAACCGGTTGCCGGATCGAAGTAAGATTGCACGTGAAGCACCAGAAGAAAAAACCCACATCAAAAATACAATTTTATTCACAAACAGAGGAGAAAACTAGACCTGTAATTTTGAGGTCCATTAATAAGCTTGCACCGGAAGCACTACACCGAGTCCAAAAATTAAAACTTTAAAATCTCCTGGATTATTAAGCGAAAGCGGGCCCAAGATTTCACAGAATGATATTGGGAAAAAACCCATATCAAAAAAATTCATTCCACGTTAATCGACTCCCAGAGGCCAACTTTCTAAAAATAGTAGGTCTACTACATAGGAACTGTTATTTTGGGAAAGTCATTAATAGAAGAACTGCGAAGGAGATGAAGATGTCGAGGTGCACTACGGTGAGAATCCACTAGAATGGACATTTTGGCACTTACTAAAAATAGTAAGTGGGCCCTTGAGCACCTGCTAAAAATAGAAATTTGATCCAAAGGAGTGAGGAACGTAGGGAGAAAGGGGAATCAAGGTCACAACACTCAAAGAAAGGATCGAGAGAGTTACCTTTTTCACACTTACTAAAAATAGTAAGTTACACTCAAAGAGAAGTTTTGGCACAATGGGATGTACAAGGATAATCATTCAGGGGGATATCATTGTTAGGGAACATCCTGGTCATTTTTTCACAAGGCATTCAAGATCCACCTTAGTTCATTCAACTTAGTGAGCGTTCGTGAGATAATTTGGAGGAATTTCACAAAGTGTGTAAGGAGTTCAAACATTTGAGTTTCACCTTTGCATTTGGAGCTTTCCATCAATGAGGATCAACGGACTTCATCAGGAATGACATCTCCTCTTCCTCTTCTCCTCCTCTTTCTCTCTCCTCTTCCCTCCAACTTTCTCTCACTTTCCAATATTCTAATTTCACGTTGGGGTTTGCACTTTTAATATGACTTAAGAGACTTTAGAAACATAATGTAAATTAAGTCACCTTGCTATTATAAAAGGGACTTAAATATTTGAAGTGGAATATGAACAGTCTTAAGTCATATTAAGGTATTCGAAAGGTCATGAGGAAGATGAAGAGTCATATTCTATTCTATAAATTGTAAATCCATTCCCATTTCAAAGGGTTGGTGATTGATCTTGTAGACTCAAGAGTGCATTCTACCTTGAGAGAAAGCAAAGGAGATAGCCATTTTCTTCTACTCTCTTCCCCTCTCAAATTTCTTCCATTCCTACACTATGTACAACTTTTGTTCAAGCATCAATACAAGAAGGAGTTTCTAGCTTTCTTTGACCAAGGGATTTCATGACACTTTGTTCTCATCAAATTCTATTTGGTCTTGTTGTCATTTACAGGGTTGTTTCTTCTCATAAATGCATGTGATGAAGTTTCTAACTAGTGTGTGTGTGCAGGAATCTGATTTTCTACCTACAACATTAGTTCTCCTACCTCCATTCTCACTCCCTTTCCCACTTCTAGAAAAAGTCATCTCTTGCAGGTATATGCAAGCATTTGCTGCAGGGTCAGTGGAGTGCCCCTGTTGGATCCCCGGTCGAAAGGCCACCACAAAAATTCACCTTTTCATGTGCATGCACATACGGCAGCTACACCGGTTAAGTAGAGGGACTTAGATTCCCAGAGCATTGGCAAGAAATCCACAAGTTTTCCACCCGAAAATTTTCTCACCAATAGTTTTTGGCACCCACCGTGGGGCATATTTAGCAGCATCTGCACCCAAAATACGACCGCAAGGTCCCAAAAATTCAAAAAAAAAATCAAATATTGAAAAAATCATAAAAGAGAGTTCAAGAAAGTCCATTTCTGAAAGATACACTACTGATTTCTGCACGTGACTTTTCACATTCCACAGTGGCCTTTCGTATTTCACTGCAAAAGCTTCCAAAAGCTGGCTGAAGGAAGATACGCCAGGTTGAGAAGGTCGAGAGGTGTTGCTGATTTCAATTTCGAAGCTTCAAAAATTTGTAAGAATGAATTAGAGATAATCCATATTTCTTCTCTCAAGCCTCCTCTTCATCTGGCTCTTCAAGAAGTTCACCTGGTAATCCTATCCAAAATCCTTCAAATTCTGCAATTTTTTTAACCACCATTGAACATCGAGTTCATGGAAGAAGAAGAATTTGAAGAAGGATCTTCTGAAGCAAGATCTGAAATAGAAGAAGAAGAAACAATGGCGGACGAAGAAGAAATACCTCAACCCATTGTTCCATGGGGAAGGAATACAGGCCCGCTTGCTCTTGAACCCCCTCTTCATGATCTACCAACGGGTTCCCGCAAGAACTTTCCAAAGTTCAAAGGTGACAACACACAACATCCGAAAGAACACATCATTGCTTTCACGACATCATGTGGAATTCTTGGTGTCCAACATGAAGACGTTAATGTAAGATTGTTCGTGGAGTCCCTCCAAGAAAAAGTAGCTAGAATGGTTTTACCTCTTGCCTTCTCGGTCCATCACGGGTTGGAATGACATCAAGGATGCATTCGAAGAGAGATTTAAATCAACTAAATATTTTCAAGACCTCTTGGTGCAATTGGCTCAAATAAATAAAGTAGAAAATGAAACCATGAGAGACTTCGTGGCTCGTTTTGAACGGTTGCTGCGTAGGATTCCTGAAGAGGATTCACCATATGAAAACAATATCAAAAAATTCTTCATAAACGCTTAATCACCGGAGGTAGGATTTCTCCTAAAAAGAGTTCAACCAAGGAACATTGTAGAATTCAAAAGGAGGGCCATTGAATTGGATGACGATCTCATCCTCTCTGGAAAGATCAAGAATCCATCAAAAGGCAAGGCCCAACATCCTAAAGATGAGATAACTAATCCATCGCTACAAAAGTTGGTGAATGATATGGCCTCTTTGAAGAGGGAATTATTTGAATGAGTTTCTTCTCAGAGAAGCAACAGAAATCAGATTGTAGGAGCACCCCAAAGACTTGCCTTGGAGGCCCCACCCGTGAATGTAAATTGCAGATTTCAAGAAAGTGAAGAAGAGCTTGAACAAGAAGGTGGCGATTTCCAAGAAAGTGATGAGTTTTAGAACGATACAAAAATTGGGTTTTGTGAGTATTCTGGAGGTTATGAAGAAGATGAAGAAGATGCACCAAGTTTCTCATGTGCGGTATTCACTCATTCTCAATCACGAGAAAAGAGCATCTCCCTCCATTGCTACAAAAGAAAAGAAGGTTGATGATCCTCCTATGACAAATCTAAAAATAAAATAATCAGTCGAGGATCCCCACTTCCATCTTCCATGAATTTTGCATTGTTGGAGCTTGACCCTGTAGCAAGTAAGAAGGCTCCCTCAATCCCAAGTAAGTCTTCTAATGTCTCTTTCAAGTCTAAATCTAAATCTACTCCTACAAAATCTAATTCCTTGAAAGCTCCTGGTGTGCCTTTCAAAATACCCTCCATTCCTCAAACATCAAATCCTGCTCCTAAGCCTATCTAGACTCCAAAATCAGTCCCTTCACCCCCCTTATCCGCATCTGCTCCTTTTGACTTCATAGAATATGCAAACAAGGCCAAAGTGTAGATTACTGAAACTGAATATTTGTGGACTCATCCTGAACAATTTGAGAGGTTTTCCAATACATCAGAAATGGTAGTCTAACACCCAATGATGTAGCTCATCGTTCCAAAGGCATGCTACCAAACTCACCTACACCTCCCTCACAAAACATGTTTTCTCTGAGTGCATCAAAGACTAATAAAGTTGAACCTTTCTACGTCTCCCTTCTTGTTGGAGAATATGTATTGAACAATTGCATAATAGATTCTAGTGCCTCAGACAACATGATGCCTTTGAAGGTCACCAAGGATCTTAAACTTAAAATGACTCCACCGAGTGGCTCTTGTTACTCTTTGGAATAAAAAATGGTCTCACTTGTAGGGAAGGTTAAAGATGCACAGGTGACTCTCGCGATTTCTAGAAAAGAAAATTTTAGTGATGATTTTGGTAGTAGACGTCCCAACCTCATTCGGAATGTTCTTTGAGTAGAAATTGCTGCCGAGAATTGGGAGGAAAATTCAGATGAATTGGTCTTTTTGCAACCATACTAGTGAAGGTGTTGGTATCCATATTTAATCTCCTTCACAACTTGAACAAAGATCATGAATCTGCATAAGACACTCAAGGATAGATAGATGTTTTGTATGTCATTTGTAGTTGGGGATCACACCTATCTACTTGTTTGCATTCAAGAATTGAGGGAGTGGATAGCACCTTCATGAGGGTTTTGATCTAACCCTCACTATTTTAGGTTGTGCCTATCAACCAAGGTAAGAGAACCTATGTTGCAGCCCCTATGTGGTAAGGAGATGAAGATATCCTTGTGTTTTGCATATGGTGTGGAGGAAGCTTTGTGAAAACATGATCAAATATCCATTATCCAAACTCAAAGGAGCTGTCACTACTAAATGATGGAAATGTTCTCAAAACAAAGCTAGAGCTGCTAAAGACATGATAAAACCCTGATCAACCTTGTGCATTTTTGTGAAAGGATTGAATTCTTTTGTGGACACATAATGCAGATGGGGTATTGTAGGTAGGATGAGTTAGTTTAAAATGAAATTATGATGAGAGACCTTGGAACAAGAGTAGCTAGAAATCATCACCTTCTTTGGGAAACCTTGCAAAATTATTACAACACCTAAACAACAGAAATGTTTCAATGAATTTGAAGTGCTCTTTCACCCAGGATGTGTGCACAATGGATGCCCAAATATGCACTATTCCATACAAAATTTGATAGCCTGCCACAAAGGCTTGAAGCAAAATATCAATAAAGCATTCAGAACCCCTTGTTAGATCATGTCCTAAGGTACACCCAAAGGTTTGTAAATACCCTCAATTTACAAGGAAGGTAAGATGGATTTAAATTTGTTTATCTCCACTCAAATGAATGCTCTTCTGAATGGAAGATTACAGATGCCTTCAAACCCTCTACAAGAAATGAGACCATGTATGACCAATAAAGATCCCAAACACAAGATTGCAACATGAGCATGAAACACAAATTGAAAACATACTGAAATACAAGTGCATGCAAGCTTTTCCAAGAGATAAAACCAGTTAATCCAAAATTTGATCTATTATATCAGCAAGGAATGTTATTTAAACAATCTCAAAGATTGTTGATGGCTTTACAGCTGAAACCAACTCAACATGATGAACATTTGATGCAAACAGGAATTAAAATGGCTCTCAGGCAGTTTCTCCAGAAAGGAAATGGACTTCTTCCAGTTTTCCCTGTGAAAATTCTTCTCTCTTTTCTCATAAATTCTCCACCAGCCCTCTAAAATGTTTCCAAAACTACATCATATACCCTCTACCAACTTTGATCCTTGCATCCCAAGCAAAGAATATGCCAAAGGGATCAAATTTGTTACAAAACCCTATCCATTTGATGAAAAATGATATAAAGCGTGAAACAAACCCGCCAAATGCCGAGAGATGCAAAAATATTTTTAAATATTGCATGAACTCGAGATCATTATCCATCCCATGGTCACGTTTTTGGCATTCCAGCATGACAACATGCATTTGCAATCATTTTTCACCTTTTTCCCTTACCATTTTTAACTCTGCAACTTTTCATTTTTACATTTCACGTGTTTTTCACGGGCTGAGAAAAATATCTCACGAAAAACACTATAGGGCACCAAATTAGCTCAAATAAATGATGCCATTGTGTTCATAAGGCCGAAGGGATGCAGATTCATATAAAATTTCATGTGTTTTGGTGCAAAAATGATAATTCCACACTTCTTGGAGCTCCAATGGCACCCAAAAATGAAAATGCACAGCTGCCGTTGATTAAAATCAACTTTAAATGCCAGCCCTCCACGTGGCAGATCCAAATCCTCTTCAAAAGCACCCAAATTACCTTTTTTCCTTTTAGATGAGGTGGGACACGTGTCCAAATACCATTGGACTGGGCCTTCTTTTTTAAAATTTGCATTTGCGACTCCTTTTGACCTCGAGAAAATTTTGAAATTTTTCCCCATGAGCCCCGGACATGCCACGTGTCCTTCGTCAGGTCCTTCGAAAACCGCGGGCCAAAATGATGACTTTGCTCCTTTTTTGAGAAAGGAAAATTTTCTCAACAATCTCTACGGGCCCGAACACCCGCTGCCTCCTCTGCCACGTGTCTCCGTCTCATTGGATGCGGAGCCGACCCTCCAAAATTGCCTTTAAACCTCTGGAAGCACAAAACCGTTGCGCACCCATGTTCTCCATCTCTACTTTTGAAATGTGCCACGTGTCACCCCATGATTTGATGTGGGGGACACATTCAACTTTTCCCATCGGGGCCACGGACAAGCTTTTTGGTTTGGGATTTTTGCCAAAATTTGTAAATTTTTCAACATTTCTCCCATGCTCAAAATCCCCGCCAAGTCTGGGACACGTGTTCACTTTTCATTCGCCGTCAGGCTTCTAGGTCGAAATTTTTCCTTAGGCATTTTGAAAACAAAATCTTCAAAAAATTTCCATCTATTTGCCTCTCCATGCCGACTCTCCTGGACACGTGTCTCCATCCCATTGGGCACGGGCCAAGTCGAATTTTCCTCTAGCATTTGAAGCTAAAATTTTCAAACTCTTCTAAGTTCCCACTTTTCCGGTCAATCTCCTTGGACATGTGTCACCATCCCATTGGGCACGGGCTTTCGGGCAAAAATTTAATTTTGAGAATTTTTCCAAAATGGAAGAAAAAATTCCTAAGTTCCCTCCACCACCCGCCAATCCTCGACCAATCACATCAGGCCACGTAAGCACATCCCTGTGGAACTGCGGGGCCACGGGAAAAATTTTCTTCCGACATCCTTGAGCAAAAACAATAAAATTTTCCCAACTCCCATGCTGTCTGTTTGACCTCCCTGTGCCACGTGTTGCCCTCCCATTGGGTGCGGGCCTTCGGCAAAAACTTGATTTTGAGAAATTTGCAAAAATGAAGGCAAACAATTTTTAAGTGACCTCCGCCACTCGATGCTCCTTCTTTCCAATCAAATCATGCCACGTAGGCACAAGTAGGAAAATGCGGGGCCGCGGAGCAAATTCTCCCTTCGCCAAAAATTGAAAATTTGACAAGTTATAACATTTCTTCCGACCACACCTAGCCAATGAGAGCCTGCCATGTCAGCATAAACTTTGCCTTGATAAATTTGACGGGTAGAACATGCCCGTATGCCCATCAAAATGAAAAAAATGCAGGGATGCTTCTGAAATTGAATTTTCTCACAAAGAAGATGGATTTTTTGGTTTTGAATCCAATGAAACATGATGTGGGGATGATTTAAGCTTGGGGAGTGAGATTTCACCCTCATAAAAATGGAATTCGATCAAACACGGGTTTCTTTCACTCTTTGGCCAAGGAAAAAATAACATAGCCCATGCAACATGAAAAACTAGGGCACAAATAAAGGGGAAACTTGGATTTTGTTTCAAAAAAGGGTAGAATAACAACATTGAGGGCAGTTTGAAAACATTCAACTAGATCAAACGAGTTATAGATCTTCAGCTCGAGCCACAAGGACATTTTGGAGTAAAAATGGAAAATGGAGAATAAGAGTAAAGTGTGCAAACCCATAAATTACACCAATGAGAAGGGAGACATGGAGAAATTACTTCCGAGAAGAAGATGAGGTACACTGTGCAAAAGTCTGGAAGCCCAAAAGCTAACATTTTGTACCAAAATACTGTGGATGAATCACTTGGTGAAAACCGAGGAGGAAGAAGATATTCCCATCTTGATAGGTCTAGACATGCCTTCCCAGGAGAGATTTGGATTTTGAAGAAGCATTGAGGAGATTCGAGTTACAAGAGGGCAGCCCTGAATCGCCGATGTTTGCCAGACCATGAGGAAGAGGAAATGGTTCTCGGTGATTTTCAAAAAGAAAAAATAGCTTATATGCTTATCTGTGATGAAGAAATTTTCTCATTCCCATTTGAAGATGAGGAATCCCTTGATCATGTCACCCAGGAAGAGACCAAGCCAGTCTACAATGAGCCCTTGAGCAAAGGTTTGAAAGAAATGTCTATACAAGGACTGCTAAGAGCCACGGAAGAAACAAAGGACCCTGAGATCAGTCTAGAACTTTTAATGCAAGCCATGAATATGGAAGATAAACATGAAGCTGATTTTGAAGCCTTAACTAATGTGAAGGTCAACGATGTCGAGATAAGGCAAGATGAGAAATATGATGTCCCTCTCAAGCCAATGGTTGGTGGATACAATGATGAAATTGAAGTATTTTCTTTCCCATTTGAAGATGAAGACTCTTTCTATGATGAAGAAATTGAAGCAAGGAGTTTGAAGACCTCTAAAGATGAAGCTCCTTTTGATGAAGGATCAGTAGAGTGCAGCAATTCTCGAGATGATGAGGTAATCCCTCCAGATAGTTTCTTTGAGTTACAAGATAAAGATTCTTCAAAGGTGTACAAAGAGGGACTACAGGAAATGATGAAGCATTACTCCGTGTAAGAAATCTTGGATGCAGTAGAAGTGGCAGAAGACCCTGAGCTGATTCTTGATCTCTTCACTCATGCCATGGGCATACAAGACAAGTATGAGGCCGCATCCAATCTTTCAGTCAATACTCAAGCACCTCACAGTGAACTAAAGGAAACGGATAAGTGTGAGGTTTCTTATGGAAGAGATGTCAATGAGCATAGACATGGGAAAGAAATTAACTCAGAAGGTTCAATGAATTGGAATGAAAATCAGCATTGGGGCGGTGATGAGATGCTCGATGGAGAATCAGCTATATGGATAAACATGGACGGAAGCTGGCACGATGAAACCAATTTCAAAGAGCATGAAGACAATGAAGTTTCCAAGAAAGGACCTGAGCATCAAGAAGATCACATGGAATCACTCCTACCAAGTACACAGACAATTGTGAAAGAACCTAGCTTTCATAAGTAGCTAAGGAGGGGAGGATACTTTCTAGAACCCATCAATGGCTTTACAGAACATCATCATTCGGTGTTGCCTCTTTAGGGGTAACTTTTGTGAAATAAAAATTACTTCAGTGAAAGTGGGTTGTCCCTCGCTTTGTACCATAGGTGATTGATAGGTGTTTTTCCCTTTCCATTGTGTGTGTTTCCCTTCTTGTTGTGTGTCGTGTGTTTCCTTTCGATCGTTTTGTGTGTGGGTGTTTCCTTCTTCTAATCTTCCTTTCTTGAAGTTGTGCATGACTCCGTAGGGCCCAATGGATAAGGCAATGGTCAACGAATTATATGGTCTAAAATTGAGATTCTAGATTCCCATGTCATTTCTTCACTGTGCTCAGTCCATGTCATGTCCCCAAGCTAGAGCCAATTGTTGTCGTGAGAATGTGCAACAGGGAAATTGACAATTTCGAGCACGACAACTATACCCCTATGCCAAAATTTCCATGTTTTATCATTCCTAAGAAACCCAAGACCTGTTCGATCAGTCTAAATGAATTCCCAACCAATGCCATGATATTATCCTAGGTGATTTAGGAAAAAAATTCATTCCCCTAGGTGATTTTAGGAGTTCATTGAAAATGTTATCTTTTGGCAAAGATAGGGAAGGGCTATCGTTGGCCTTACCGGGATTGGATCAACCCCTGGAGCAGAGAGCGAAGGGACAAATTCAACATGGAGGTGAATGGAAGACCTTATAACATCATGGAAATGATTTTGGAATGCTTTGGGAAGTTTTGAAATACTTGGAGCGATCGAGAGAAAACGGGGTTCACAAGCCTAGGCAGTACACAAGCCTAAAACAAGCTGTTGAGCTTCAAACAAAGATTCCAGGAGCTCTGGATAGAATTGGAAGTAAAACAAAACATCTATAGAAAGAGGATTCCAAGACCTAAATGATGGTGAAATAATATTTTTCACAACACCTTAGCGCATATGATTGGAAGATAGTTTTTCTCAGGTACAAGTGGAGTCCTATATCAAAACTCATATTTTTCAGGGATCATATGATCGAATCAAGACATGAGACCCACATCATTGGATTAAAAATTCAATTTCCAGTTAGGATCATATAAATTTTCACCAAGAAATTCCACCGAAAGCTCAAGTTATCTGCATTCCATGTTACCCTCTCAAAGGCAGTTCAGGACTTAGTCATTTTTTTGAGAGGACACGTGTCGGCCACCGAGAGCTCTGGCGGGATTTCATGTCCCCCAAGTCCCAAAGGTCAGGTACATCACCCCTTGGAAAATGTTCCCAGCCCTCATGTGACTCTTGGGACCCTCATATGACCTCCATACCTGGCAGTTCAGCCCTCAAGTGCTTATTTGGAGCATGCATTCCCTGTCGTCAAATCGGTCGCCACATGTCGCCTTCAAGACCACTATGGAATTTGATGTACCTTATGCACCTGAGGTGGGGGACATCAGACCTTGGAAAATGTTCCCAGCCCCTATGGGGAGTCATTTGGACACCCACATGACCGTCTGTTCTCACCCCCAAGTGCGGTTTTGGAGCATCCATTCCCTGCCGTTGGATCGGGCGCCACGTGTCACCTCCGGGACCACCGTGGAAACTGATGTACCTTATTTACCGAGGTGGGGGACATAAGACATGGAAAATGCACACAGCCCCTAGCAGAGTCTTTTGGACACCCACGTGACCTCCTTTCGGCTCTAGTGCTTCAAATCAGCTTTTTCCTCCTTCATTCCCTATCGTTGGATCTAGTGCCACGTGTCACCGTGTTGCTCATTGTGGAGATTGATGTCCCTCATGTCCCCGAGGTCGGGGACATCAAGCATGGAAAAATACACCCAAGCCCTACTGTGCACATCTTTTTAAAAATTTCCAAGTCTTTGCTTTTCTCGCTTCTAGCTTCTAATAGTTTTATTTGCACTCCTTTCCTCCATTCTTCCTCTCGCAACATTCTACCATCACTCCACCATTGCAAATGCTCAGAAAATATCAAAAAGGAACTGAAATACCTTTCCCATGGTGGTGCACAGGTCTCAAAAGGAATCCTCATCAAGCTAAGGAGAAACGAAGAACAACAAAATCCCCATAGCTAAAAATGGAAATCTAAACAAAGCTTGCAAACCGGTACGAATCAATGAAGCTGTTTATTTCGTTTCAATCCTCTATCCAAGATCATCAATAAGACACCTTCAAACTCCCCCCATGTGTGACAAAGCATCCACAATGAAGAAATCTCCTTTCCGGCTCAACGAAGAAAGAAGTGGGATTTCCCATCAAACCGGTTGCGGATCGAAGTAAGATTGCACGTGAAGCACCTGAAGAAAAACCCACATCAAAAATACAATTTTATTCAAAAACGGAGGAGAAAACGAGACCTACAATTTTGAGTTCCATTAATGGTTGTCGTACCCAAAAGCACTACCAGGTCCAAAAATTAAAACTTTAAAACCTCATGGATTATTAAGCGGGCGGCCCGGAATTTCAAAGGAATGATATTGGGCAAAAACCCATATCAAAAAACTTGGTTCCACGTCAATCCGACTCCAGAGGCCAAATTTCTAAAAATAGTAGGTCTACTACATAGGAATTGCTATTTTGGGAAAGTCATTAACTGAAGAACTTGCGAAGGAGATGAAGATATCAGAGAAGGTGCGCTAACCTGAGAATCCACTAGAATGGACATTTTTGGCACTTACTAAAAATAGTAAGTGGGCCCTTGAGCATCTGCTAAAAATAGAAATTTGATCCAAAGGAGTGAGGAATGTAGGGAGAAAGGGGAATCAAGGTCACAACACTCAAAGAAAGGATCGAGAGAGTTTCCTTTTTCACACTTACTAAAAATAGTAAGTTACACTCAAAGAGAAATTTTGGCACAATGGGATGCACAAGGATAATCATTCAGTGGGGACATCATTGTTGGGAGCATCCTAATCATTTTTTCATTGTGGCATTCAAGATCCACCTTAGTTCAATCAACTTAGCGAGAGTTCATGAAATAATTTGGAGGAATTTCACAGTGTGTAAGGAGTTCGAAGATTCAGAGTTTCACTACATTTGGAGCTTTCCATCAACAAGGATCAACGGACTTCATCAGGAATGACATCTCCTCTTCTTCTTCTCCCCCTCTTTCTCTCTCCTCTTCCCCCCAACTTTCTCTCACTTTCCAATATTCTAATTTCACGTTGGGGTTTGCACTTTTAATATGACTTAAGAGACTTTAGAAACATAATGTAAATTAAGTCGCCTTTTTATTATAAAAGGGACTTAAATATTTGAATTGGAATATGAGCAGTCTTGAGTCATATTAAGGTATTCGAAAGGTCATGAGGAAGATGAAGAGTCATAATCTATTCTATAAATTGTAAAGCCATTCCCATTTCAAAGGGTTGGCGATTGATCTTGTAGACTCAAGAGTGCATTCTACCTTGAGAGAAAGCAAAGGAGATAACCATTTTCTTCCATTCCTACACTATGTACAACTTTTGTTTGAGCATCAATAAAAGAAGAAGGAGTTTCTAGCTTTCTTTGACCAAGGGATTTCATGACACTTTGTTCTCATCAAATTCTATTTGGTCTTGTTGTCATTTACAAGGTTGTTTCTTCTCATAAATGCATGTGATGAAGTTTCTAACTAGTGTGTGTGCAGGAATCTGATTTTCTACCTGTAACATTAGTTCTCCTACCTCCATTCTCACTCCCTTTCCCACTTCTAGACAAAGTCATCTCTTGTAGGTATATGCAAGCATTTTCCGCAGGGTCAGTGGAGTGCCCCTATTGGATCCCTAGTTGAAAGGCCACCACAAAAATTCACTTGTTCATGCACATGCACATACGACAAACACCGGTTAAGTAGAGGGACTTAGATTCCCAGAGTGTTGGCAAGAAATCCACAAGTTTGTCCACCCAACAAATTTTTTTCGCCAACAGAGCCCTAAGACCAAACACATGCTATATCTTCGACAGAGTTATTTCTCGGACTCCGTCGCACCTAGAGATGCCCCTCGGATATGAAACCTCCATGTCGTGGCCCTCATGAAATCCTCTCGCATTTTTGTTCATATCCTTTCGGTGATCTCATTGTCCTATTATTTACAAATGTGCAAAATAGTGTAGTCTAAGTCATTGTAAAGGCACATTAAACGCTATTTTTACAAACGGTAGCTCGTGGGACCAAACCATCTATGCCAACACGTCTGGATAGCACAGTAAACACTAGTAGAGGATTTTTTTGTGTTCCCTATGCTCCCGTGCTTTTAGGCTTCCTCATCCAGCGTAGTCCCTTAAGAGCCCTGAGACCAAAACACCCTATATCTTCGACAGGTGATTTCTCATATTCCGTGGCACCTAGAGATATCTCATTAGATACGAAACCTACATATCGGAGCCCTCTACGAAATCTTCATGTGGTTTTATTCATATCCTTTCAATGATCTCTTTGTCCTATTTTTTTGCAAACGCACGAAATACTATATAGTCCGAGTCGGTGTAAGGTCAGCGATGCTATATTTTGCAAGCAGTAGATCGTGGGACCGAATGTCTACGCCAACACATCTGGATGGCCTAGTGAATGCTAGTAGAGGATTTTTTTAGTTCCCTATGCTCCCCATGTTTTCGGGCTACCTTGTGCTGGGTGTAGTTCCTTAAGAGCCACGAGACCAAAACACATTATATCTTGACAGGTGATTTCTCGTCAGATCCAAAACCTCCACGTCAAAGCCCTCTATGAAATCCTCTCGTGGTTTTGTCCATATCCATTTGGTGATCTTTCTGTCCTATTGTTTGTAAATGCGCGAAATAGTATAGTCTAAGTCAGTGTAAGGTGGAAGATGCTATATTTTGCAAACAGTAGCTCATGGGACCAAACCACTGTACCAACACATCCAAATGGCACAGTGAACACTAGTGGAGGATTTTTTTGTTCCCTACGCTCCCGTGCTTTTGGGCTACCTCGTTCGGGCATAGTCCCTTAAGAACCCTGAGACCAAAACACGTTATATCTTTGATGGGTGATTTATCTGTCTCCGTGGCACCTAGAGACATCTCATCATATCCAAAACCTCCATGTCGGGACCATCTACAAAAGCCTCTCGTAGTTTTTTCCATATCCTATCGGTGATCTTGTTGTCTATTGTTTACAAACGAGCGAAATAGTGTAGTATGAGTCAATGTAAAGGTGCTAGACACTATATTTTTTAAAGGGTAGCTTGTGGGACCAAACCATCTACTCAAAAACATCCGGATGGCTTGGTGAACTCTATTTGAGGATTTTTTTGGTTCCCTATGCTCCCTATGATTTCGAGCTACCTTGTTCGGGCGTAGTCCCTTAAGAGCCATGAGACCAAAACATGCTATATCTTTGACATGTGATTTCTTGAACTCGTGGCACCTAGAGATGTCTCGTCAAATCCAAAACCTCCATCTTTGGGGCCCTCTACAAAATCCTCTCGGGTTTTATCCATATTCATTTGGTGATCTCATTGTCCTATTGTTTGCAAACACGTGAAATAGTGTAGTTTGAGTTAGTGTAAGGCTATCAGACACTATATTTTGCAAACGGTAGCTCGTGGGACCAAACCATCTACCCCAACACGTCTGGATGTCCTGGTGAACGCTAGTGGAGGATTTTTTTTGGTTTCCTATGCTCTCCGTGCTTCCAGGGCTACCTCGTATGGGCGTAGTCCCTAAGAGCCCTAAGACCAAAACACGCTATATTTTCGACGGGTGATTTCTCAGACTCCGTGTCACTTAGAGATGTCTCATCAGATCCAAAACCTCCATGTCGGGGTCCTCTACAAAATCCTCTCTCACTTTTATCCATCTCTATTTGGTTCTCTCATTGTCCTATTATTTGCAAACAAGCAAAATAGTGCGTCAAGTTAGTGTAAGGCTATCGACGCTATATTTTCCAAACGGTAGCTCATGGGAATAAACCGTCTATGCTAACACGTCCGAGATGGCCTAATTAACACTAGTAGAGAATTTTTTTTGGTTCCCTATGCTCCTCATACTTTTAGGCTACCTCGTCTAGGCGTAGTCCCTTAAGAGCCCTAAGACCAAAACATGTTATATCTTTAACGGGTGATTTCTCAGACTTCGTGGCACTTAGATATGTCTCACCATATCTAAAACCTTCATGTCGGGACCCTCTATGGAAGCCTCTCATGGTTTTATCCCTCTCCATTTGGTTCTCTCGTTGTCTTATTGTTTTGCAAACACGCAAAATCTTTGCGATGCGAGTCGTGTGTAAGGTGTCAAACACAATACTTTACAAAGCGAAAGCTCTTGGTGCTAAACCATCTACGCCAACATGGTGGGGTGGCAGTAAACGCTAAGGAGGCTTTTTTTTGGTTCCCTACACTCCTTGTGCTTTCGGGATACCTCATCCGGGCGTAGTCCCTTAAGAGCCCTGAGACCAAAACATGTTATATCTTCGGCGGTGATTTCTCGGACTTCGTGGGACGTAGAAACATCTTGTCGATCTAAAACCTCTATGTCGGGACCCTATATGAAAGCTTCTCACAGTTTTATCCATCTCCATTCGGTTCTCTCGTTGTCCTATTTTTACAAACACACGAAATACTACTACAGTCCGAGTCGGTGTAAGTCCGGACACAATACTTTGCAAATGAAAGCTCTTGGCACCGAACCAACTACGCCAACATGGTGGGGTGGCCAGGTAAATGATAGGGGAGGATTTTTTTGGTTCCCTACACTCCCCGTGCTTTTAGGCTACCTCATCCGAGCGTAGTCCCTTAAGAGCCCTAAGACCAAAACACGTTATATCTTTGACAAGTGATTTCTCGGACTTCGTGGGACCTAGAAATGTCTTGTCAGATCCAAAACCTCCACGTCAGGTCCCTCTACGAAAGCCTCTTGTGTTTTTATCCATATCTATTCAGTTCTCTCATTGTCCTATTGTTTTGCAACGTGTGAAATAGTGCGGTTTGAGTCGAGTGTAAGGTTGTCCATTGCCCAATCACTGAATAATATAGGTGGTTCATACAATATAGGTGGTGAAATGAGAATTTTTGTTTGTTGTTCCTTTTTAATATTTAATTTCTCTTAGCTTCACTTGGCTTCGAGAATAAATAATTTCTCTTGATGATGCTTAACCACGTGAAGGTGGAATCTTTTTGGCACTACTAACCTACATAAACATGTTAGTAAGCAATTAAATAGAATTTTAAATCATACAAAATTTAAACAAAATCATTTAAGTAAATATTTAGATTAAATTCATGAAGAACATACATTTGCAAATTCATCCAATGAACCGTAAAGATCAACTCTACTCTTGTGATAGCAAGAATTGCTTCATGATTCGATTCACGAACCTTCCCATGATTTTTTCTTTAATGGCCGACCTTGATAATTGATCAATTTAATATTTGTTGCAAGGACCAAATGTGAATAGTGAAGTATCTTTCGATGTACTTCATAGTCTTCAAACAACCAAATGTTTGATTTTTTGATAGGATATCGTCGAAGCCAAGTTCTAGTGACTACCATTGACCCAATGGGATACTCAAGGTATTCACCATCAATGAGTGTGGAAGTCAAAAATTTTCCCCTTGACACAACGAGACAAGAAGTAGTTTGTTCCCTCTTTGTCAAATTCCGTCGCAATAACTGCAAAAACGTGCCCTACATCACAAAGTAAAACTGAAGTCAAATTTAAAATACATTAAGAGTTGACCATTTAAAATTTTATAAATCTAAAACATGGCATGTACATATATGTATGTACCTTGTTGCACTAAATCGAAGACTTGGTCAAAGTCGGTGATGTTGTCAATTGTTCGAAGACCTTACAAGTTGTAATGCTCGTGGAACTTGATATGTGTCGAGTGGAATTAGAGGTCTACAAGTCCATTCATCCACCCACTGTTGTGACTCACATTCATTCCATGCAAAATCAATGCATGATATACAAAAATATGTCATGCACCAAGTATAAATAGTCCAAGCATTTACATCTGAACTACGAAATGAGTACATATCACTTGATCCTGCAACTATCATACAATATTCAAAGTTTTCCAGATGTTGTTTCTCTATCAACCAAAAATATCTATGAACCGTTGATCTCTCTTGAGATTCATGGCCCATATTCTCGACACACCAATCAAAAATATTTTTTGCATCTATAAATTTAGCACCATCCTTGAACTTTAACTCTTCTCTTGCAAGTGCTCTTTTCACACACGTTCTTGCACCATCATGCTCTCCTTTTCCATGCCCTGCCTTAATAAAAATCCATATATGTTATACATTTGTTTCTTTGTGCATCCTTTTTAGCTAATAAAACATCTGTGCATTCTTGAATTGTGATGTGTAGTTGTCTGACCAAATGTAATGTTGATCGAAACTAATGCTCCTCTCATTCAAGCTCACATAAAACACCTGGAAACACCCTTGTACATATTATGTAGAATGTGTTTGATCATCACTGATGTAGAAATTATACTCTCTTAATATTTTTGATCTTTCTCGGTGCTTTCGGAGAGTGCATAAATGCTTATATGCGAAAATAACAACTTGCACTTAGTTATAATATTGAGACCGAACCTCCATTTGTGGTGCAATGTGTAATTCTCTGCGAAGTCAACTCTTTGAAACAATAGTACTAAGTGGGAATGTGTCCTTGCTTAACTTGAATTGTTCATCCAACCATCGAGCTCTATGTGTGTGCCTTACATACGCATAAAACAATTTCTCTCGAATTTGACCATATATTACGATACAGGTAATTGTTTTATAACAAGCTCACACCTCTTAGATTCTTTTCCATCTTTTAATTGATATGCCGCCAATTTATATTTGTTGAAACCAGCCAATTATTTTCCTATTGAATATGTACTCTCCTCATGGATACAACTTTTCAGATTTGGCAAGCCACCACATACATTGCACGTTCCATCCCAACATGCTTTGTTATAAAAATTGTGTAGTTGATTTTTCACAAAATATTGTCGAGAATAAATTCCCTTGAAGTATTTTGTGGGACATTTAATCCACATTCCTACAACATGATGTCAAGTATGCAAAACACGACGTATTTGACAAAAAACATCATAATGCATTGAAAATTCAACACAATGATCTGCAACAACAAAGTGGTACGTGAGTGATTGATTTTCACATAAAAGGGTTTTCTCATTTCAAAGAATCTTTGGCTAATGTTAATTTGTGGATTTTCATTCTTAAACTTAGAGAACAATTGTGTTTGAGTCATATCTAAGAAATGTTTTACACATGATTCATGATTACGAGAACCTATTCTTCTTTTTACTATATCTCTTCTATTTGGTGACACCCTTGTGTTCTCATTCCAAAATTTTACTATTAATTATTGTAGAATATCAAATGTAATCTTGTCTTTTCATGGAATTCGCTAGAGAAAGCCCAATAGTTAGTGTTATTGACTAACTCAAGCGTTTACGTCTCTCTATTGCTTTCATTAGTGCTTTTCTGTTTAGCTTCAAATCACTACTTGTTTTTCTAATCAAGCGTTTATTAAGCTGTTTTATCACTTACTATACAATTAGTAAGTGCACGTCGTGTAGAACTACTATCTTTGATGCATCTTTTGCCACCTACTGGTTTGGTATGCTTTATGTATGTTTTCACATGAATTGACGCATTTTGGTCAACAACATTAGATGTTCTTAACCCCAAGGTCTTCATTATAGGTATCATCTTAATTAATTTCATCAATGTAACAAATAATTGACATTTTTCTCGTGTCATTTAAATTCTCAAAGTAATTATCCCAAATTCCACTAGCTTTTCTTCTCGCATTTCTTTCAGACATTTTGTTAGGCATTGGTTTTATAATGTTTTCATCAATTTCAATTAAGTGAATTGGTTTTCTTCGCAAAATGGAAGGAGGTGTTTTTAGAGGTGAAGATTCATTTACAAGGTTACTTTATTCATTCATTTTTTTCATACAAATTTTGGGGTTAACATTTGGATTCTTAGGTAAGGGTTCAACAATTGGATTCATATCAATTTCTTCATCCATACCAACATTATCATTCAATTCAATATCATTATTCATTGCAAAATCATTATTCTCTACATTTTCATTATGTATTTCATCCCCATTTTCTAATACATTAGCTACATTTGATATAGCAGATGTACCTTGCCCTACACGAAGTTTTTGCATTCTCTTCAATTTCTTTATTCTCATCTCTTCCAATTGCTCTGGTGTCTTGTTCTTGACTTTCCTCTTGTCCTTAGCTTGAATTTTATCACCCATGATTAGAAAAAATCAACTAGTGGGGTAGGGGACAAAATTAACTACTAAAAAATCATGCAAGAATGTAGAGAAAATTACAGACCAAATAGAATGTATGCAGAATTCCCATGAAAGAGATGAAAGGGACATTGGGGGCCACAATATATAAACAAAGCATAACGCGCATATGCGTTATGATTTTTACCTTTTCCAACACATGCCTCAAGGCTTGGGATCCAGTTTAGATCCCAAGCCTGAGGCATGGACCTGCACAAACACAACAAACCACGTGTTTTTACAAAAAAATGTAAAAATCCAACTTCCGCCATGATAAATCAACATCAAATGATCGATTCGTTTAAAAAAATTATACCACAACGTAAAGCAGAGTTTCTTCTTTGTATAAATATTATTTTTCAATTTTTCTAACAAATACAAGGTTTCCATATTATTTATTTTCTAACTATGCCTTTTTATAGCTATTTTTGAAGTTTAAACATGTCTATATTTTGTCGTGTATCTTTTTTTGACTCATTGAAATTGAATAAAAGTTTTTAGGCACAAACTAGGTGTAATTCTATACATATTTTTTTAAAAAGAATTGATATTTTTTGAGGTAGTTAAGGTGGGCATGGTCGGAGCTCTGTTATTTTTCAAGACATAAAATTTATGTACTAGAAAAATCATAAAACAATACTCGCTAAAAAAATCTACAAAAATTTCTAACACAAACTAGATGTTCCTAGCTATCTTTCTACCAAAGGGTTTTCAAAAATACTAAATGATGATCAAAAATGGTGGGGGCACAAAAGTCACTCTATTATGTTTTTAACGAATATAAGAGCACTTGTTGGTATTTTAGTTATTTGACCCAATTAAACTTATCCGTTTTCAATAAAATTTAGTATCTTAGAAACTAGACTCAAAATGCTACGATTCATATTTCTACAACATCTTCCAATTTTGAGTGTAACTATTTCGAAAAACTCGTACAAGTTGAATTTTTTTATTTTTCAGAAAAATGTGTCCACTTAAGACTCGCCTTTTGGCCCCCAACTTGGTGCACTTACCTAGTCAAGGAACAGCTCTACAAAACCGTCCAAAATCAACATTACAAAATAGTCCAAACATTTCCTTTCTAGTTAATGAGCGAGTTCCACAAAACCATCCAAAAACATCATTATTAATCACACAATGAAGTCAATTTGCATGTAAGGAAAATAATGTCTCTAAAACTTTCCATAATGAAATCCCATGAAGTCCAAATCAGCTTGCATATTTTATTAACACACATTTTCCCAAATTTCAATAATGAAAAGAACTTAATAGGAAAACGACTTGCACATACCCAACTCATTTTAGTCCAGCAATAAATTTCTCTGCTAACAATTATTAAAACTGAAGCAAAAATACCGGGAAAAACATTTTGTACTCATCTCAAAAATCATTTTGCTCAAGCAAATAAATTTCGTTAAAGCGTAATAAAATCCTAAGAGAAGGAATCGATCTGGATTTCTAGAAATTAACCTATTTCAACAAAAATTGATTTGAGTTTCTAAGAATCAAATTAGAATAGAAAAAATTGATTTGGGTTTCCAGAAATTGACCTCTTTCAAAGCAAAAATCGATTTGGGTTTCCAAGAATTAAATTAGAATAGTAAAAATTGATTTGAGTATATACAAAGCAATTTTCTTCAACACAAATTGATTTGGGTATACACAAAATGATTTGCTTCAACACAAATCGATTTGGGTATACACAAATTGATTTGGGAGAAGCAATTCCCATTTTATCATCAAAACTTCCAAAGATAAACAACGGATCAAATACCCATTTTTGTTTTTGGAGTTTCATACAATATCTACCTAGAACTTGCCAAGAAAACAACATGCATGCAAAATTCCCAATTTATTAAACAAGCAATAGAGAATGGAAGGAACATTCATGTCCTGGATTCCTGAAAAAACCTAGCACTTCCATGGTGAGCTCCTGCAAAGGGATTTGTAAATCTTTACTCCCTCCAAAGCAAGTCAAACCTTCATCCTTCTTTTCTAAAAATCATCTCATTTAAATAATAACCTTCGACCTTCACACGTTTGCACACTCATAGATGACTAGACCATATCTTTTAATGATGCCTTGGTTTTCAAAGGAATCCATGACACAATTTGATTCTCTATAATTATGATTTAAAACCCACTTAGGGATTTTATTTAACCAATGCAAAATGTTGGTGATAAAGTAGTCCAACTTCCAGGATATAGTTTTGTCATTTTGAACATCATTGATAACAACTTGGGAGTCACCTTGATTTCCAAAGCTTCACATCTGATACTAACCGCCAATTTAATACCTTCAAGCAAAGCTTGAGCCTCTGCCTCATTACATGTTCCATCCTTCAAAGGAAAGGATCATGCAATCACTAAACTTCCTTCCTCATCTCTAATTAAACACCCCACTCCCGATATGCCCGGATTTCCTTTCGAGGCTCCGTCAAAGTTCATTTTGCAAAAGTAGGAGGGTGAAAATAATTTTTTTGTTACTTCTTAGGCTGTGATAAAATAAAATGGGTTTTCGAGTTTTTAATTGTAATTGATTCCGCTTAATTTTGGGCATTTCAAATAATTTTGTGTTGCTTAAATTGGGTTTTGCAGATGTATTTCAACTGGCATGTCCTTTTTCTCTCAAAGTGTGTTTGGGCTGCTTGAAACTACAAGGTGGTTAGCCTTTCATTTAGCTTACCTTCCTTCTATGTGCATGATTTCATATAAACAGGACATTATCAATTGATTAGCCATGAATAAAATAAAATGCAAGGTGTGACTGAAATTTAGATAGTTTCAATAGACCTATAGGATAGACCAACATGGTACGAGTAAAAGTGTATCCTCCAAACAAGGTGTACTATTCACTTGCTCTTATTTTATGTGTTAGATAGGTATTTTCCTTTGTCATCCACTCTATTCACGAAGGGCTTTCGGGAATTATTGATGCTTGGTTTACAGTTTATGATTAGAATGCGGGTTTGGCAATTTGTAAGAAAAATGCAAAGTCAACTACTCAAATCAATTAAATGAGTCATGTTATTTTAAGGAAAATTGATAAGCTAGTTCCATATGGAATTCCCATTTTCTTATGATTGGTTTGATGAAAACCAGATAGATTTGACATTTAGTAGCAAGTTATTCCTTGTGTGTGTGTGTGTGTGTGTGTGTGTGTGTGTGTGTGTGTGTGTGTGTGTGTGTGTGTGTGTGTGTGTGTGTGTATTTTTGCTAGATTTATTTTGGATGAAACCTCAAAACAATTTGTAACTTTTCTTTTCAGGTTCCTTCTCTTGAGCACAATAGAAAAGTCTCGGGAGAGAGTTTGGACTTGTTGGAATATCTTGAGAATAATTTCAAAGCAGAGGACCCAAACTCTTTCCCATGGTATATGATGCCTCTAGAGATCTTCATTTCACTTTTTTTAGTGTTATTCCATGTCATAAGACAAATAAGCACATTAAAATATCTATTCAATTAGGGTTAATTTTACTCCATGTTACAAGCTAAATCAATATATCAAAAGGGATTTACAGAAGGGTTTTGTTAATTCTAGTGCCATTCTTGAGCGTGAGTCCCTTCATTTCAATTTTTTGGGAGGAAGCGATTTTAAGGGAGGCGCAGGGACAACTAAAACTTTAGCTTAATACCATTTTAAGCAATTAATTTTTGAACTTTGAGAAAATATCCTCTTCAAGCAGATTGAATCCTTTGGAATTGTGCAAGATCGGTGAAAAGGAGGTTGCAAATGAGCTATTGAAGTATATAGACACTTTTACAAAAGTAGGGTTTACTACATCGGCCAAGTTAGATGTCGAGGTAGCATAAGCATTTGGTAAGGAGAATGTTTTTTACAAATACGAGATAAACATTCTAAAAGAGGACATGAACATTATAATTCGTCATGGATAGATTGTGATGAATCTAATAGTTAAATTGATTTTTTGTTTTCCCAATCATGGCGGAGGCCTACTCTTGATCATTTGAAAATTCTTTGAGGAAGTTTGATGACGGACCATTCATAATGGGTGAATTTAGTTTGGTAAGCCATTTGATCAAGCACGATTATTTCTAGGACTCATGGCTTCTTACTCTATTGCTTACCAATTGTATGTTGTTAAATAAAATTTATGCGAGTTGATCTTGCATATGCTCTCCCTTTTTTGAGAGATTTCAAATTGCATATTCCAACTCAAAGAACTTTGACTTCACAATTAGTAGGCCAAAACTATTCAAATGGATTGAGGAAAGTGCAAATTCCATTTCATCTTATATTAGAGTCTTGAAAAGAATGGTCTTGGAATTGTAAAAATCATGTAGTATTTACACAAGAAAATCAAAAGATTGACAGATTCTACGTGTCATGATTAGTAGCCATGTTGTGACATAATGTACTGATTTGAATGCAAGAACCGAACAAGATTGATGCATATGCAAAAACAAACACGACCCATGACAATTTATTGAAAGATATAAGACCTTCACTTCGATACCAAGAAGTAATCATGATGTACTTGTTTAATATTGTTGGGTTTTGATACTAAGTAATAACAATGTCCGACTATAGACATGAAGTAACTAAAGTTTTTAAGTAGATGTGGAAATACTATGCAGTGTATAAACAGAAATTTTATTGCCTTATAATGGTTATAATAGTTCGGTTGTAAGGTAAAATAAATTTTCTTTGTAATAAAAATTCCATTTAAATATTCTCATGTGTATTGTTTAAATTAAACTATGATATGTGGTCAATGTCCATTTTTTTGGCAATTTTTATAAGTTACGTAAGTGTCGAGCGAGTTTTGATTGGCTCGTATATTGACATGTCATTAAATGAACCATCAAAAATAAGTTAATTGTGCTTTTTGAACAATAACTCACATAGGAAATAGTGTGATTTTTGGGTGTAGAAAGCAATTGCAGTTATGAATGGTTAAGACTTCATCATAAGTTTTCTACATCAAGAAATGAAAAGTTGAAATGTCAAGAGATATCAATTTCAAAGTTCTTTTTTTAGGATTTTTATTGAAAAATATAAAGTTATGGAAAGTTGAAATGTGAAGAAATGTCAATTTTAAAGTTATTTTTTTAGATTTTTTATTGAAAAGTATATTTCTTTATTAATACATATACATTAAAGTTATGTCTAAATGGAGAAAGTGGTAAGTGGGGTAGGTTGTTAATAATTATATCACATTAGTATTTTCCATTGATTGGTAACAAATACTATTTATTTAGAGCCACAAAGTCTCGAGGTTTGTTAATAAAAATGATATCAAAATATTTGTAATAATCAAGACATGACAAAAACTTGTCACTTCCAAATAAAATTTAAATTTAAAATAAAACACATGTCAAACAAATAAATGACACTATTTTATGTTAGGAACTGAAAATCAGCATAAAAATCATGAAAATAGAAAAAGGTGACACAAAAAGTGTGGAAAAATCCTTAAAATATACTTGTAGTGTGGGGCCCATTGACCTTTTTGGGTATTGGACATCAAATTTTTCATCATATAGTTAGCAAATAGAATTGGACAAGTTTTTGCCAAAATCTCCAATGGTGTTTATAACTCAACACAAGGCTATTGTTTATAACCCGGTGAAAACAATGTCCCAACAAGTGCTAAGGGCCATTTAAGGCCTTGATAGTCGAACACGTTTGATTCAATTCTTAGAAGTTATATGTTTCATAATACAATGGTTCATAAATACCATAAAGATTATTTGTATCATTGAACAAGACAAAATATGGAAATGTATGGGTTTTTACATCGAATGGGAGATATCTAGGTGCATTAGTATATGTAAGACACAATCATGGTTAATAAAAAATACACATGAGGAAGTGATAAAACAAGGAATCCATCTATTTCAAGATTATCCCCATGCCACAAGCATATTTTAAGCATTTATAGAAGAACATCTAACATTTACTTGTTGTATTGAATAAAGCATTGAATGTAATAAGGATTGCCATGACACTTGTATTATAGTGGATTACTTGCTTAATTGCATTATACTTGGCACATATTTTTTTCAAGATTAAAAACCTAAGGTCCTAATAATAATGGAGTGATAATAAATGCCGTTAATTACTCCCTTCATTTTTATGGTTTTGTGCGAGGTTTTTAGAATTTTGGACTAGGAGAATAAGGTTATCAACTCAAATACGACATTCCTTACAAATGTAAACAATCTATTATGATTTCAATAGAAGGCTATGATTTTGGCAAAGCTTATTATTATTATTATTATTATTGGCAAATAGTTTTTGAAAGGGACTATACCCTTATGCAATGCAAGGCTCGGAAGCGAGAATAGAAAAAATAAGTACAAAGAAAAGGATCAACATCCACGATATAACAATAAGGACCAAGCTGCAGAAGCGTAATATGCAAAGAAGAAACAACAACCAGCAACTCATCAGCAAATAAACAACTCATCGAAGCAATGAACAAACAACAAAGGTACAAAGAACACACATGGAAAGAAAACATGCGGTGATCGCAAAGCTTATTATTATTGTCTAGTTTCTCTACTTTTGTTCATTTTTGGGTTTATTTCATTTATATGTATGCACATGTGTTTATTTTTATAATTGTTTCTAAAATTACAACTTAGCAAATATTATTCTTAAACTGCTCTTGTGAATTTTTGCATTGATAGGCATTCTCTGATGGCATCGAGGGGTAGTAATTGTGGACTACGGTATTAATAAGTTGTTAACAATTAATTATGATATTATGATATTAAATTTGATGTCTATTTAACCGTCATTTAATTTTTTGGGATACCACTCAAAAATGCACCAAATATTGAAAGTTTGCATGACCAAATAAAATATTGATTTATGCAAAAAATTTCGAGTAAGAACAAGAAACTAAATAAAATCAATAACTCCCAAAATATCCACTCGAATTACTTGAAAATTTAAAGGAGCTTGATATTATTATAGAGGACATAATAAAATTGTTTTGGAATTTTACACAAATTAAAATGCTGCCAGAAAAAGCACAACATGCCCTAGACAACTGGAAAACTTCAGAGGGTCGTAACTCTCTAAATACAAGAGCAAAAATAAGGGTCTTTGGAAATAACATTAACAGATATAGGAAATAATATTTCCACCTTCAGATCTGAAAATGGCCGACTAGAAAACCCCCAAATAAAGGCTGCAAGTTGCCTCGCTTGGAAAGGGGTCAGAAAATGATGGAGGCACCTTCAAAGTGATGCTAAGCCCAACCCAAATGGCTGTCGTAAGTCTGATCTGTAACCCCTTTGATTATCTTCCCCAAATGCCCCCAAAATCCTCAAACCCTTCCTCTAAACCCTCTGGTAATATCTCTGTAGCACAACCCTGAAAATGGCTCCAAAATGACAGACTAGGGTAGATCTCTCACTATCGAAGAATGCCCTGCTAGCTAGGGACGGGTCTCTCACCACCGAAGCTAGGGTCCCTGTGGGATTTAACTCCACAAGTTGTAGATCATAAGAACAACAAGCAGTGCGCATGTGAAGGAGGATAAAAATGTATATAACAAAAGTTTTTTTTTCCTTTCTCCCCCAGCTCCTTATATACTTCCCCGAGGCAAAAGAGCCCCAACAGACCCTATACGCATTTCATTCTATGGAGGGGCCAATAAAATAAAGTGACTTAAGTTACTTTTCCCCTTTAAGTCGCCATGGTCCAAAAGTGACCCTCAATGCAAAATTAGACTATTAGAACCACGTGGCCCCCTCCCCATAGCTCCCAGCATCCACAGCTCCTTGGGTCTGACCACGGCTTGGACTCGACCTGGCCCTTAGGCCTTTGGCACAGGAAAAGGGGACATTACACTTGGACTCGACTTGACCCTTAGGCCTTTGGCGCAAGAAAAGGGGACATTACAATTGTTTTCAAGACTAAAAACCTAAGGGCCTAATAATAATGGAGTGATAATACATGTCGTTAATTACTCCCTTCATTTTTATGGTTTTGTGCAAGGTTTTTTAGAATTTTGGACTAGGAGAATAAGATTATCGACTCAATACGACATTCACGTGCAAATGTAAACAATCTACTATGACTTGATAGAAGGATATGATTTTGGTAAAGCTTATTATTATTGTCTAGTTGCTCTACTTTCATTCATTTTGGGTTTGTTTGATTACATGTATGCACACGTGTTGGTTATTTTTATAATTGTTTCTAAAATTACAACTTAGGGAATATTATTCTTAAATCTATGCTTGTGAATGTTTGCATTGATAGGTGTTCTCTACAATAACATTGAGGAGTAATATTTGTGGACTACAATATTCATGAATTGTTAACAATTAATTATGATTTTAAATTTGATGTCTATTTAACCGTCATTTAATTTAATTTAATTTAATTTTTATTGAAAAAAAGATATGATCTTAATCATACAATAGAGTTTGAAACCTTTTTCCCCTTCATAGAAATTAAAAGTTCCCAAAATAAATTATAGGATTATAAACTAGCGATCGCATGTGTTCATTGTATTGTGACGTCAAACAAGTATATGTTATTTGATTTAGAGGTATAATTATTACTTTTATAGTTGATGTTGATAAGGGGTTTGATTGATTTCGTAAGTGTAGAAATATAAATGTGCCACTTAATTTTGTTAAGGGTGTTTCTACATTTCAAACTTGTTAAAAATTTGTACATGAATACATTTGTTACCGTTTTCAATAGTTAATTAATTTTATAGTTGATGTTGTATGTATTTAATTTGGGTTTATTGTGTTAGTTGTGCATCGGTTGTTCGGTTGGTGTTTTGTTGGAAAAAATTAATTGGACAATTGCTAATGTGTGTGATTGATAGTGGTAGTGTAAGAATTTAGTTGAAACATTACATTGAAAGGTTGTATGTGTACATTTAATTCTTTGTAAATTCGTATATTTAAAGTTGCATATCATATTTCACAACATCAAATAAATGTAGATATGTGTGCACATAATGAGACATGTATACATTTGCAGTTTTTGTATCATGAATGATAGCCTTTAGTGGACGATTTCAATTTCAATAAACATGATTACATTTGATACCCCTTGAACAACGGTGCGTTTTGGATACAAGAAGTTTTGAGTATAGTAGTAGTGGAGGTGTGATCAAAGCAGAGGGTAGTATTTACAATGGGTTGAGTGATAGTAGTCTTGGTCATTACCCAATCTGTATTCCATTCTTGAGACAAAATGGCCATTACATGTGCATGAAGATGACAAAAACTCATCAAACCACATTTATGAATATTTAAGGACCAACCTTCATTCTCCAAATTTTGTAGCATTGAATTCAAATACTTAAGGCACGTGGATTTTCTAGTATGCATTAGAGTACAAGCAGTTGCGGAGGGAGAATGGAAGAGCAAGCCATCCTTGTTCTGATGTCTAAGTACTTTGTTCTAATCAACTATCCTCTGAATACCCTCAACAATATAAATCAGGGATGCGTCATATTCAATCATATGGTCTATTTCTATGCTGCAAAAATCAAAATAATTTAACACGTATGTTGAAAAAATAGATTATGTGATCCATATGTTCCACTTGCAATACATACATGCATTTATTTTAAGCGAATTATAGATTATTATGTTCAACAAATATAATGGAAAATAATAACAACAATATGTAAACTTGAAGTAACAAAACTATAGGTATTTATATGGAGATACTGATGATAAAGAAATTTGAAATCCATATTTGTTGGATTACAAAATTTGAACATGTGTTTAAAAAGTTTGATTCTTTGTCGATATATATTACCACAATGCATACATGGAATTATTTGAGTACGAGTTAAAGTTTGTTTCAAAAACACTTATAGACAAACACTTATAAACTAACCACTACAAGATTTTTCTTTAGATCAAATTTCTTGCTTTTGCTTGTGTAATTTTCTTAGACGTTTCTTGTATTTTTGTCCATTTACAAATGCCTCGATTGGTATTCCCATTCTCCTCAATTTGTGGGGTGGTTCATATTTCAAGTGCATCTTTGTTAGAATCATAAATCAAGCGAAGCCTTGTGAATGATCTCTAATTGTTTGGATTTTGGAGAGAAAATTGGGGATGTTGGCATCAAGTGGAGGCGGTCTCGATCATTTTGGCTATCAACTGTTTTAGGTGGTTTCGGTTAATCGCAATGTAAAACATTAACAACACATTGAATACGCTTAAAATCTTCCTCCCTCTGCAAGCGAGGCGTAATTAATGTCAATCCCATTGTGGGGAGGGGAATTGTGTTTCTAGCTGCATCGTATTAAACCGGAGAGGGAAAATAAGTATGTTAGTCCACCAAGATGTTCTTAGGTATGACGGCAACTTTAAAAGCCTTTTTTGATCGGTTTAACATCCAACTTGGGACGATTCGAAATGGCCTCATTTGGGAACGAGCCCCTTGGCACATAATGAATCTGTCATTGATGAAGGCACGTGCCCCCACATGTCACTTGGGAAAATGATTGGAGCCAACTACAAATATAAATGGAACAATCCAAACCAAATAAGCGGTCAAAGCACAATGTTGTGTCCCACTTCATGTCCCAAAAACGTGAGTAAGAGGTTGGGCGGGATCGGAAATCGAGGGTGTTTGCGAACACCCCTTTCGCATGAACCCCCTTCACCCGAATTGCCATGTAGGACAAAGAAAGTGGTTCGCGCGAATGGGGGTTCGCGTGAACACCCCTTCGCGTGAACCCCTTTGGGTTCAAATAATTTTGGCGGCAAAGAGTTATATATAGATATTTATATAGTTTTGGGCAGCAAATTTAGGGTTTAGGGGGTTCGGGTGAAGGGGCTTATCCATTTGGAGGATAATTTTATGCCAAAATGTGCCACTTAGGTGCCATACAATTAGGGTTAACAAATGAATAAAATTAAAAAATTTAATACAAAATACAAAATTTTATTAGCTTTCTAAAAATATAGTTTTCATTTTTAAAAATATGTTTTACTATTTATGTTTTATATTTTGCTAACATATGTTATTTTAGGACAATCGATCGTACACAATCAACCCAATTTGAAAAATAGCAAAATATATAAAAAAAAATTGAAAAAATAAAATTACTATTTTTGAATTATTCTTCTTACCTGTGAAAAAAAAATCAATTTTGATATAAATCTTAAAAGTTATTAGCATAAACATTTGTACGCAATTTATTTGAAAATATTTTTACTAAATAATTAATTAAAAAAACATATAAGTCCAAAAATATGAAAATTTGCACCTCAAAATTCAAATCTTAAACATATATCTAAAATTTCATGGTGAAAAAATAAATTTTCATTTTAAAAAACCACCCAGGGACAGTCATTCCTCTTTTATAACATAAGAAACAACGTATGAATAAAATTAAGAAAAAGACCATTTTTTTCCATTTTTAAATATTTTTTTACATGTATTCTACACTCTAAACACAACATTTCATTAGTTTGTGGAATTTCATGAATGTGTACGGTTTTGTGGCTATTACCTTTAGAAAATCAATGAAACTAAAAATTCATGTTTATAAAGGTACAAAACATACTAAAAAGTGGGACATTATATTAATATTAATATATAGCACAAACAAAAACTCTCTACAATAATTTTTTATTCCATAACATGTAATAAAGCAGAACAATTGAATAAATACTTCAATCAAGTATTGAAACCCACACGAAGTTCATTTAGAGACAACACTCTTTTCTTACACAATCTTATTTAGCTCACAAGCCCACACATTATTATCTTGAACAACCGCTAAAATGGAAAGAGAGATAGGGGTATGTTAAGTTTAGCTTTATCAAGCTAGTTATATCCCCGATGCCTCGGGAATCATGCTTGTGAGTTGATGGAAACATTCTCCAAGCCCAAATGGAATCTCCACAGTCAAATAGTTGTTAAAGAGATCCAACAATAGAATAATGATCACCAGGGGGTTTTAGGGGTAATTGGGCTAATTCTTGCAGCTCTTTGGCAAATCTCGAGACTCGGGAATTTCCTACAATGTAGAGCCTCTCATGAAATGTAGAGCCTACCTTTCAAAACTTGAAGTCCTTTCATTAGTTCTCAAAGCTTTGCCTTACATCATAGAGGCCTTGTAGCCATATTGAACACTTAAGTCATTTGGACCAAGTTTATTACTGAGACCCCCTTGTCTTGAGCATCACCTACTGGACTGTAGGGTGCCATTTGGACTTCAATTAACACAAGTAACATCATGGAAACCCTCTCCACGAGCTCAATTGTATAGCACCCTCTCCTTTCTATGACGCCACAACCCCTTGGACTGAAATTAGTTAACTATCATCTCATTTCTTTGGAAATAATCCCATTTATTGCTACTATGATTCTAGGATCTCTCAATTGTGTTTGGAAACATATCGCCGATAAAGCTTGTTTTTGGTTTTGATCATGGAGGCCAAGCATGACAGATAAGAAATTTATAACAAGAGGAATAATCCATCAAATTGCAGGTACTTCTGGAGAAATCCTTTCAAGGAAATAGTTTCTTTGAAGAAGAGGATAAAGGCATTCAGGAGTTAACTATTAGTAAGTCATTGTGCGGTAATGACGGGGCTGCTCTGCAGGTAACTAAAGGAATTTTGCAAAACAGATCAAGTCTTTTGTCAACAACATCTGCCCCCATAAATCATGGGCATGATCCTTCTCGATCACATGCAATCTCCTTAGGTGAGTAGGTGTCTGTAAATATTGTTAATTCTTCATATCAGAGTAAAAAAGAGTAAAGTTGCCTCTCGAAAATATCAAAGCTTTATACGAAACACTTCTATTGCTAATACATCAATCTGCGCTTGAAAAATAAGTAAATCTGTGTTTAAGAAATCTAAAACAAATAAACCTTAAAGACGGGAAGAATGTTATTTACTGGACTCAACACAAGACCTCGATGCGGTGAATGCGAGAACAAAAAAGAATGGACCTCGATGCGGTTGAATGCGAAGGAAACCGAATGCTTGATAATTTGCGTTGTTTTAGTTGTTATCGAGTATTTAAAAACAATTCAACATGCAAAATAAGCTAATCGAATTCAACATGCGAAAAAACCAATTGAAAAAACAACAAGATTAATAATAGGTTGTTAAAAATAGAAACTACAAAGCCACGCTTAAAAATTGCCTGCAAAAGTGAAAACAACGTGCAAATGGCAAGTCAAAATTAAACACCTTGGAAAAACTTTCGGGAGGTTTGTCCAAATTTAACATCATTGCAGAAATGTCGGAGGTCCTTTACCATAACAGGACCTCCATCAAATTACTGAGTATACGGAGAAATCCTTTCAAGGAAATAGTTTCTTTGAAGAAGAGGATAAAGGCATTCGGGAGTTAACTATTAGTAAGTCATTGTGCGGTAATGATGGCGCTGCTCTGCGAGGACCTAAAGGACGTTTGAAAATAGATTAGGGTTTATACAAAACACTTCTATCTTGCTAATTCATCAATCTGCGCTTGAAAAATAAGTCGTATGTGTTTAAGAAATCTAAAACAAATAAACCTTAAAGACAGGTAGAATGTTATTTCCTGGACTCGACCCAAGATCTCAATGCGGTTGAATGCGAAGAAAGCGAATGCTTAATAATTTGCGTTGGTTTAGTTGTTATCGAGTATTTAAAGACAATTCAACATGCAAAAAAAGCCAATTGAAAAAACCACAGTTAATAATAGGTTGTTAAAAATAGAAACTACAAAGCCACGATTAAAAATTGCCTGCAAAAGTGAAAATGACGTGCAAACGGCAGTCAAAATTAAACACCTTGGAAAAACGTCCGGGAGGCCGTCAAATTTAACATCGCTGTAGAAATGTCCGGAGGTCCTTTACCATAGGGGGAATGCCTTCGGCGTAATCAATATTGAATTGATTAGGTTAGTGTATTGTTGATTCTAAGATAAACAACTAATGGAATAATCGTCCCGACTGAAACCTGCAGAAACCTGGCCATTAACGTCATTAATGACCTCAGCATATGGATATTGACAATGTCATTGGTTCCTGCAGGTGCATGCACCTAAACCATCAAATTTTTAGTATAAGTAGACAACGCCTGCTATTATTCCACTATAGTGGGAGTCATCCTTGAACCGATTGACCCAATAAATAATTATTTGCAGGCGGGGTAAATTATGTGAAAATACTTCTGTTTTTCTTAGATCTGTGTTAAGAATCCAAAATAATATTAGGGAAGTTTATTTGCAGGAAGTTTATTAGAACATCAATTTGAGAACAATCATGGGAGCAGTGTGAGTATAATCAATATATTCTGTTTTGTGCTGATCCTGCAAAACATGGGTGCTATCATCAGCAACGCATAATTTTACTAAAACTGATTTGGATTGCATTGCAGCGATGAAATTCCACGTCTTTTGAATTCTGAATCAGACCCTCCTCCATTGTTTGATGGAACTACAAGGTATGCTCTGCATTCTTTTGGGGATCTCAATAATTTTGTTTGTTACTTCTTAGGCTAGGATAAAATAAAATGGGTTTTGAGGTTTTCTATTGTAATTGATTCCTGCTTAATTTTGGGCATTTCATATAAGTTTGTGTGTTGCTAAATTGGGTTTTGCAGACTGTATATCAATGTGGCATGTCCTTTTGCCCAGCGTGTTTGGGCTGCCAGAAACTACAAGGTGGTTTGCCTTTCTTTTAGCTTAAATCCTTTCTATGTGCAGGATTCATATAAGACACAGATTATCAATTGATTAACCATGAATAAAATAAAATGCAGGGCCTGACTGAAATTAAGATAGTACCAATAGACCTACAGGACAGACCAGCATGGTACAAGGAAAAGGTTTATCCTCCAAACAAGGTGGACTATTCACTGCTTTCAATTTTTTGTGTTAGATAGTTGTTTTCACTGTCATCCACTCTATTCACAAAGGGCTTTCTGGAATTATTGATGTCTGGTTTAGGGTTTATAATTAGAATGTGGGTTTGGCAGTTCGTAAGATAAATGCAAAGTTAATTTCTCAAATCAATTAAATGGGTCATTTTAATTTAAGGAAAATTGATAAGCTAGTTTCATGTAACTAGCCAGTGCCCGGGGAATTCCCAGTTTCTTATGATTGAATTGATGAAAACCAGGCAGATTTGACATTTAGGGCAAGCTATACCTTGTGAGTCTCTGGATCTATATCTATATATTTTTGTTAGTTTTATTTTGAATGAAACCTGAAAACAATTTGTAACTTTTCTTTTGCAGGTTCCTTCTCTTGAGCACAATGGCAAAGTCACAGGAGAGAGTTTGGACTTGCTGGAATATCTTGAGAACAATTTCGGAGGACCTAAACTCTTTCCCACGGTATATGATGCCTCTGGAATACTTCATTTCATTGTTTTTAGTGTTATTCCATGTCGTTCGACAAATAAGCAAATCAAAAGTCTATGCAGTTAGGGTTATGTGTTACTCCATATTACAAGCTAAATCAATATATTAAATGCTCTGTACAAGGGCTTGTTAATTCCAGTGCTAGCCATTACTGAGCAGTCAGTCCCTTCATTTCAGTTTTCTGGGAGGCAGCAGTTTTTAGGGGGCAGGGGACAGCGAAAACTGTGGCTTAATACCATTTCACGCAATTAATTTTTTGAACATTGATAAAATATCCTCTTCAAGCAGTTGAATCCACTGGAATTGTGCAGGATCCAGCAAAAAGGAGGTTGCAAATGAGCTATTGAAGTATACAGACACTTTTACAAAAGTAGGGTTTACTACATTGGCCAAGCCAGATGACGAGGTAGCAGAAGCATTTGGTAAGGAGAATGTTATTTACAGATACAGATAAACATTCTAATTCTGCCATGGACAGATTGTGATGAATTTAATAGTTAAATTGATTTTTGCTTTCCCAATCATGGCAGGGCCTACTCTTGATTATTTGGAAAATGCTTTGGGAAGTTTGATGACAGACCGTTCTTGTTGGGTGAATTCAGTTTGGTAAGCCATTTGATCAAGCATAGTTATTTCTAGGACTCCTGACCTCTTACTCTATTGCTTACCAACTGTATGCTGTTGCATAAAATTTATGCAGGTTGATCTTGCATATGCTCCTTTTTTGAGAGATTTCAGATTGCATATTCTAATTTAAAGAACTATGACATCACATCTGGCAGGCCAAAACTATTGAAATGGATTGAGGCAAGTGCAAATTCCATTCCATCTTATTTCTTGGCATTGTAAAAGTCATGTAGTATTTACACAAGCAAATCACAAAATTTGCAGTTGTGTGTGTTATGACTAGTAGCCTTGTGACAAAATGTACTGGTTTGACTGCAGGAAGTGAACAAGATTGATGCATATGCAAAAACAAGACCTGACCCACAGCAAGTTATTGACAGATACAAGTCCTTTGCCAAATAATCACGATGCACCTGTTTAATATTTTTGGGTTTCCTGATACTAAGTAATAACAATGTCTGGCTGTAGACATGAAGTTAGTGAAGTTTTTAAGTAGATGGGAAAGATTATGTAGATTTCTCTATTAGACAGATTGTTTTTATTGCATTATAATGGTTATAATAGTTGGATTGTAAGGTAAATTAGATTTCTCTGTAATAATACTTCCATTTGAATCATCTCCTGTGTATTGTTTAAATTGAACTATGATATGTTGTCATTGTTTTTTTGGTTTTTAAATGGCAACTTTTTCCAAGTTAGCGAAGACTCTGGCAGGTTTCTATTGGCTTGTATATGGACATTTCATTGAATGAACCATTAAAAATAAATTGACTGTGCCTTTTGAAACCCATTATGGTGGGAGACATTAAATAATGGAAAGTTGAAATGTTAAGAAATATTACTAATGGAAAGTTTAAAAATTAAAAAACATCAATTTTAATGTAACTAGAAAGTTGAAATGTCAATTTTAAGTTATGAAAAGTTAAAATGTCAAAAAATAAAATTAAAAAAATAATCAATTTTAAAATTATTTTTTAGGATTTTCAATTAAAAAACATGAAAATCATATTATATATATATATAACATGAAAGCAAGTGAAAAGCTAGTCAAATATATTATATATATATATATATATATATATATATATATATATATATATATATATCGTGAAAGCAAGTGAAACGCTAGTCAAATTGTTAACAATTATATCATATTACATGTTTACTATTCATTGTTGACAAATAATATTTTTATGAGAGCCACAAATATGTAAAGCTTGTTTCTCATATTAAAAAAACCATATCAATTTTTTTATAACTAATCAAAGATAGAAAAAAACTTAAATGATTAAAGTTAGTTGTAATTATAATTACATTATTGTAAAATTTAATAATGAAATGTCTTGGAGACTCAATTATTTACAAACATGTTAACTCTTAGTTGTAATTATAATTGCATAATATTTCATAATTAATGGAGCCTAAATTTTAAAAGAATGGTTATAGATAATGTCTTGATTGTTTGAAAAATATTTAGAGTTTTTTTAATTTTATTTTATATAACCCTTATCAATAATATAAGTCTAATACTTATAATTATAGTAAGTGTATTTATGGACACTATAGTAAGGCTCATAGATAATATTTAAATAATTTGTAGTGGCAATAACGTAGAATGGGAGTCAAGGATGTGGTGGAAAAGTATGATAGTGTGAGGTATCAATAAAAATTTGTAAAAAATCTTTGAAATATTTTTTAAGCTCAATGCGATGATGGTGTATTTTGATTAATGTCATTTAACAAAACATTTGTGTTATTTTATGGAGTTATTAATCAATATGGAACCATTTAATAAGTAAAATTTTGCAACAAGCCTAGACAAGTGCTTTGAGATTTATATCTCTGCATTTTCACATGCATATATTGAAGATATATTTACTAGTTTGGTTGATAGGCCAATAGATAATCAACTTCTTTGAAAACTATTGTTTATGTTCCTAAAAAAACTTAATCACACATAAGTTCCAACATGACAAACTATATCAACCAAATTAGCCACACCCTTGCAAATTGATTATGAAATGTGGTCTTTTACATGTAGTCTTCTAATTGGGAAGTGATATGGGTTGTGACATGATTGAAATTCATGCTAAGTGTCGTGAAAGTCATTAGGAGGTAGTAAGAGGGGTGTTACTTTCATTCAATCTTACATCATTTGGGTTATTAAAAACATCGTGCTCTTCATGGTCGAGATATGGGTTTCAACATGCATCTAACTTCATGGATAAGGCAAGTTTAGGTTAGTGTTTCATTTGATTGAGGTATCATTTATCACTATATTTTAGTCATTCACTTCGATATATGGGTATTAAGTTTTTTTCTTGAAGACCATCTCACATATTATTGTGACACTCGTGGATCTTTGGTTGTGGTATATAAACACATCTTATTTTACATGAACCATTTTCTTTTATAGGTTGTCGGCATGTTAATCCCCTTGTTTGCTTGAATTGAGCGGTGCATCGATATTGAGGTTTGGGCATGTTTGTAGCACCTTGTTAGAGATCATTGTGGCACTTATCCTATTATTTTATGACCACTTGATACCTTTAGTGTTGCCACCTTTGTATCATATTCTTGTAACACATTTAAATTACCTTCATACCTCCTCTAAGTGTATTGCTCCACTCTTCCCTCTCCACCTCACCTTTATGGACTACTTTTGGTCATGGCTAATGTAGTCGGCAGGACATTTATTTCTAGTCGGTCGGTGTGGTTGGCTAAGTCGCGACTTTAGGTTGTGTTCCCCTATTTATAGATTTTATTATTTTCAATTTTCAAAGATATAATTGATTAATCTACTATACTTGTACTTGCAAATTTGTGCTTAGAGATTAAGAGGTTGTATGGTGTGGAGTTTCTAGAAGCGTGAAGGATAAGAGTTGTACTTATGAGGTCTACCTTTGTCTTTGAAGACTTGAACTTTGGTCTAATCGAGCCTTCTTATCCCTCTTGTGATCACCCACATAAATCTCTCACAAGGTGCTACAAACCAAGGAAGGGGATTAATGTGCCAAAAATGTCCATGCAAATAAACTTTAAACTCCTTTGTTTTGTGTTGGTTGATTGATTATTTAAGTCACAGAGGCAGGATAAAATATGCCAAGTTAGGGAGAGTCAAGAAATGATAGATCCAACTAAAGGTTGTTCACACAAGGACCACATCAATGATGGTGGTGCTCTACCTAGGTAATGCTCCTCACATCACCATAAATATGAAGCTAAGACACCTAGAGGGAAACACATTACAACTTCAAGAGTAATAGGCATCGCATCACCATGAAAATTTGATAGTTATAAAATTCAAGAACTGAGTGGTGGATCCTTAGGGGCAATGCGCCTCACATCGCCACGAATATGAGATCTACGAATCCCAAAGGGGTGAGTGGTGGGGACTTTGGGGAAATGTGTCTCACACCAATGTGAATGCAATGTATGCGACATATAAAGGGGCGATGAACCTCACATCACAAAGATTGTAAGGGTTGTGATGCCCAAAGGATTGTGATGGATCAATAGGGTCATTGTGCCTCACATCATAATGAATGCAATTGGATTACGATGCCCAAAATATTGAGTAGTGAAGCCCAAGAGGCAATATGCCTCGTGTTACCGAAAATGAGAGGGATATGAAAACCAAAGGGGTGATTGGTGGAGTCTTAGGGGTGAGCCACCTCACACCACCACATGTGTGAGGGTATTGTGGACCAAAAGGCTAGATGGGATCAAGGGTTCCTTTGAATCAATTCCACTTAAACAAGAACTCCACATCATCGAAGGTGACATAGAGAGGTCAAAGAAACAATAAGGTGTACTTATTGAAAATGAGGAGAGATAGTCCTTGAGTGGTCCATGGGAGTGCAAGAGAGTTCTTGAGGAAACTTAGTGAGTTCATCATGGTGTCTTATCCCAAAAAAAGGGTATCAACATAATTACAAATGAACATAATGTGTGGGAAACCTCGTGATCAATCTCCTTGTCATGAACTTGGGTCACATCGGTGGGGGATATGGGAGGAAGAATCATGATCGATCAAATATGTTTCTAAGCATTTTTGGTGATGAGGATGAATGGGATCCTTGATTGACTTCATTACCGTGCAATTTTTATCTCATTAGATATATGTTGTTTTTGAAATGAATTGAATGGATATCAAAGTGAATTTTGAAAGAAATTACTTCCTTCGGGGAAGCATTGATCATGACAATAATAATATGGACCAACCTAGACCTATAGGATAGTCTATTCTTAAAGTATGAGAATATATATATATATATATCCCCTAAAAGTTAGGAACCGATAAAGGGGCAAGGAGAAGCGTTAGGTGAGGCATCAAGGGTCTTTATACAAAGGCTATGGGGAAGCAACGAGATGAAATCTCTTATCTACGAGACACATTCAAACATGTCATCTTTGACAAGGAAAGATTTGATAATGGGGAAATGAATAACTACCAATAAAGTATCTTGAAGATGATATCTTTGCATACATACGCCTAGGAATCATGATCACCGTCCTTGACACGAACCTTTCCATCATGCTCCAACTAGACTACACATAATGTATTTTAGGTGGCCACCTACATTGTGATAGTCCGGGGACATACCAAGATCATATTCTATGATAAATTAATGTTTAACACACAAAAATTATCTTGACCATTTTGAATATGAACCAAATCCAAAGCTTCACATTTCTTGTAGGTGCAACAATATCATTATTGAGCTCTATTGTAATTTTGTTGAGATTTGTAAAGCTTCATATGGATAATCTACATGGATTCAAACACTAGTAATAAAATGATGTTCAAATTATCTCCTTGCAATCGATGATGCATTGCTTAATATGATGCTCACCAACATAGGTCTTAACATACAAAGAAAATCAATATCTCTTCATGAGAATACCATGTTTGGGGAGCAATGCAAACTCAAAGGATAAAATGGGGAAGTCATTAGAAGTGGAAAATGTGTGGACGATATCATTTGCACTCAATAATGACATATATTTCTAGGGATGTTGAGAACAAAAATACAAAATACCTTTGTTGGGGGAAAGGTGGAGAAGATCCTTGAAGGAGATACCAAGTGAGAGGGATTAGAGCTTTGCGATGATAGACCATGGTATGGATGATAGACTATGGATGTAAAATATTCTTTCAAAAGTCAAACTTGACCTTGAGATTAGCTTCCCTTAATCCCAAACATGATTTTATGACACTAGATGTATCTCCATTACCCCAGTGAAATGACTCAATTGGATGTTGATAAGAAATTCACAACTCATTCTATTAGTGATGTCAATAAAAGAAAGAGCTTATTGTTATGATGTTAGAGCTTATGAGAAGAAGAGCAAGTGGAATTTTGACATAAACTATATGCTTTTGTTAGTTTATTAAGTTTTTTTGTTTGGATAGAGCTTATGCACATGAAGACATATACTGATAGGTTGCACATAAACACCTTTGAATAGAACAACATCCAAATTTTTGAAGTGGTTATATAGATTTTCATGTATATCATAACACATAGTTGAACAAATTGAACACATACATAGAATTCCCTATTTTAACTCTTCCTATGTATTTATATTTATCTCAAATAAATATTATAATGTTTAGATTATCTTAGTCAATACATAAACTCAATCCGCTTCATTTACGTTTTCTACTCTACCTTATCTTCTCACATACATACCTCTCTTCTACCCCATACACACATATTTGCATAGACATATATTCATTATACTCCATCACATAAAAACTCTTATACTTTGTACATACCAATCGTATCATCTTATATTTGTACATATTACCTCAATTACAAATGTTTGTGTCTATTATAAAGACTTCTTAATATGACCCTCAAAGCTCAGTCCCTTTGATATGTTACTTTCTCCAACCCATAATATATTTTATATAATTTACATCATGTGGTCAATATATTCTAATTAGCTCGATGAAGAACCAATCGACATCATCCCCAAATTTATTCAATTTGATGATGGAGCATCATTCACTTGAAAATAACAATTTTGGTTTATATTGCAATTTTGGAAGTGAAATAGGTTTAGGGGCATGTTTATAGTGTTTAGTGTGGGTCCCAACTCATTTGGGACCTTTCATGTTTGTAATAAGGACAATTTGGGTAATCTTGTGTCTCGTTTATACCATTTTGTTCTTTTTCTTTGCTCAAGTATTTATTTGGTTTATGCAAAACTCCTAGTTCATTTCAAAGCACATTTAATAACTATTTTTGCAAATTGAAAGAAAATAGTATATTCATTCATGATGGGAATTGTGAGGAATGCATAGGATATGCGTTGGTGAAAATTAGTGTGTATTGCCCACCTAGTTTACGTATCAAAAAGGAATCCCTCACTGAGACTCCCAAAACTTAGTTTCAAGGTGATTTCTATAAGGCAAGCTAAGATGCAAGAGATCAGATGGTTCAATTCATCCTTGTGATTCCAAAAGGGGATCATCATGATTGGGTTATGTAGACACTTATCTGAGGTTCACATAGTGTGGATCTCATGGTGGTGTTCCATCACTTGATCAATGCTTTGGAGTATTTTCTCATCCTTCCAGAAAAGGAGGTTACACTCATCATGTCTTGGTACAATAAAGAGGTCGAAGGCAAGAAATTCATTCTTGGAGCATTCCCGTAGTGTCCATCGAAGTAGGATCCTCATGGTCAAAAGCTTCCTCATTTCTATATTGTCACATCTCTCTTCTTCTTTCTCTTCCTCCTTTATCTACTTTCTAATTCTTCAATGAGAATGTAAGTTTAGGATTTTTCGTCATATTCACTTAAGCAACCTTCTAATTTGAATTATAAAAGTTCCTTTTTCATAAATAAGAAAAGGAATTAATTTCATTCTAAGGGAATTTAAAAGGTCGCGGATGGTGGGAAGATGAAAATTCACCACAGGGGAGATGAAGAGGCATCATTATAAAGCTATAAATTGGGATAGATTGTCTATTCCAAAGGTTGGTTGATAGCTTTTGTTCTCCTACTACAAACAAGAAGCTATTTATTCTATTTTCTTGTCTATGTTCTTCTACTTCATATTTTCAACTTTGCAAGCATTGTAATCTTGAACAACCAAGAAATAAATTTGTATCTTTGAGGAATAAATCAATTGAAATTTGTGTCTTTGATTTGTTAATCTTTCTATTTCTTACGGAATTGTTTTATTCCTATTGGATGTGGACCTACTCGGTTAATGTCAGTGAAGTTTGCAAGTGCATATTCACTACCTTAACCCTCTCTCCTATATTATTATCTCCCCTTCACCTCTCCCCAAGAAAATTCCTCCCTTGTATTCATTACAAGAAATTTTCCACAAGTTTAGTGGAGTATTCATGTGTGATCCTCGGCCTAATGGCCACCACAGATTTTACTTTTCTTGTATTCAATAAATGGGAGCCTCCCCATTCCCAAGAGGAGGGACCTAGTCCTCGTGACCGTTGGTGAAAACCACTAATTTTCCCTTGCGAAAAATTATTTCACCAACATTTTTGTTTTATCCTTCCTAGCTTTTGGTTTGTGTGAAGCACAATATTTACATCTTTGCTCAAGGTTTTATTTTGGTAGTGTTGGGAGTGAGCTAATTGATAGATTAGTTGGTAGGCTACAACCAAACTCCATAACTTGTGTCTACGGCCTCTTATCATGTGTCAAGTTTTGAACTTTAGTGTGGGGCAAAAACATCCATCAAAGCAATATGAAAACATAGGCTTGCAAAAATTATTTGGTAGGTATAAATTCAAGCCCCACAACACTTTTGAGCATCATCTTACCATGTGCCAAAATGGGATCTTTAAAATTAGGCGTGATCATTCATAAGAGAATTATATAAAATACATTTTTGTATAGATGTTGTGGTTTGGAATACCCATACTATATGAATGAAAAATGTGAAAGTAAATACTAGGCAAGTTAATTATTTTATGAAATGCCTCGTATAGATGGCATCTTATTGAATGTGGTGATTTCAATGTACGTAAGACACACTAACTATTTTGTAAATGCCACGAAGAAATTTGGTCACATGAAGCTGTTATGATGGCAGAGACATGCACAAAAATTATTTTGTTGAAAATGCATTGGCAACTTTAAGGCAAATTTGATTTGAATGTGTAAAGTTAGAGTCCACAACCTCTGCCACCATACTTCCAACAATGGATCTTCAAAGTAGGGTATGGACATATAATAGATTATACTACAAACGAGATATTTGTTAGATGTTGTAGTTGTAAATGTCGCGATATAGATATATGTAAGATGTGCAAGTATATACAAGGTAAGGGAATTATTTGACAAAATACCTCAAAACACTTTGTGGTTTTATGGATTGTTATGTTTGCATGATATGCACAAGATGGTATTTTTGACTAATATTTAATATTTTTGAAGTAATGCCTCAAGAAATGAAACACCACCTTTTTGTTAGGGACTACTCTCTCCTACTAAATCAATCAATTCCCCACAAGAAAGATAAAGAAAAAAGTTATAAAATTAATACTAAAAAATTAAGAGATTGTTAGGAAAAATAAACAAAACAATTGTGACACACCCTTTAATATAAACACTTTGTATTGTGTTGTAATGCAAGATAGAGACAATTGGAAATAATCAAGTATGAAGGAGGTACTTTAAAGCGTTACTTAAATGACTACAAGTTCTATTGTAATAGGTTGATAATTCTTTTTCTTTCTGGATTGTTGCAAAAAAAAATCGATCTTGAATCTAGACGTGATCGGGAGTGTGAACCCTAATTCCATCACTTTCTCACGAAAATTCTCAAGTAAAGACCAAGAAATGGATGAAAAATCCCCATTCGAGGTGATTCATACTTACTTAGAATAAAATATTGGGAGTGGGAGTTTTATAAAAATATCATTGTTAAACGCTTACTAGATATAACGCTCAAAATACCATTATCAATGCCTCTACAACATCACTACCATTAATATTATGTCTAGTGGGTATGGTTGTATCCTTAGTGGAAGGAACACTTCCTCAAAGCTACAAGATGGCTTGAAAACCACTAAAATAACACTCCACCTCTACTTTTTGGGAGTACTCTCTCATATTAAATCAATCAATTCCCAGAGGAAAGATAACACAAAAATGGTTATAGGATGAGTATGTGTGCTTGCTCGGCCTTCCCCACTTTTCCTCTATGGTTTCAAAAATCCAAAGAAATCCTATTAAATTTCCTCTAAATACATACCTCATTTCTTGAGTTAAACATGCCTCTTCGGTGGATCTTGGAATTGTTTCTACGACTCTAAATCCACATTCATTTAATAAATCATTCCGGATTGGTTGGTTATCCTCGTTCGTGGTAACATATAAGCCCCAATATATCATGATCCTTATTCCAATAAGGGTGAGGCTAGGGAAAATTTTAAGACCCCTTACTAAAATCCAACTTGGATTTTTTGAAGAATTTGTAAAAATCGATTTCGTGTTGATGGTGAATATGAGAAAAAAATTATATAGTTATGCATGAGAATAATTTATCCGGAAAAAGGCATGTCGGGGATGGTCACAGGGGAGTGACCATAAAGAAGCACAAACACATCAGCTACATGGAATTCTAGTAAGCAGCGCATGCAACGGCTATGCAAACGAGACGTATATACATAATCACTAGATGACAAAGGCTCGCACATATAAACACCGTCGCATATAATGGGGCGTCTATGTATATAGACGCTTATCTCGCATATGCAATCTGGGAGAATGTGCATGAGATGCTCATTTTTCATATACTACCGGTGACTATATATACTATCGGGTGACGAGTAAACACAAATAAATCCGTAATTGAAACTTCCTAAATATGAACTTAACATCCATTCACCATATCAAATGATATAAGACTTTATAGAGAAAATAAACATGAATATGAACTATGCATGACAGATCCGACATTACATTAATTTCAAACTATAATGAAGACAAAACAACTAAGATAAAATGTTTTGTGAGATGAAGAAAGAATGTTTTTCTTCGGACCCTACATTTCTTTGCTTGAATGTGTTTGCTTTGTAATAGAAAAACTTCTCTTGCCTTCCTACTTAAAAATGAATGAGAAGTTTCAATCTTTCAGCTCAAACCCTATTAAAATCCTTTATAACCCTCAAGAAGAATTTGGGTGAGGCAATCGTGAGTCATCTAGATTGTAGGACAAATGTCTCGCATTATTTGGGTTGTCGTGCCCTGGAATATATAGTCAATCATCTAGAATATGTAGTCGGACATCCTGGATTTTGTAGTCGACGCGTCTGGGTTATATAGTTGGGTGTCTAAAATATGTAGTCCAAAATCTGGATTATATGGCCACGTATGAAATTATGTAGTCGGGCATCGAACTATGCCATCATGCTACGGAGTATGCGGTCATATGTCCGTAGTCGTGTCTAGACTATGTGGTCGAGCTCTTCCATCGGGCATATTTTATGTAAGATCCTTTCAATTTTGTAGATGTTTATATATATATATATATATATATATATATATATATATATATATATATATATGCGAATGTACCCAATTGGTGCTTCAAGGTATAAAAAATATACGTGCATAAGTATGAAATTTATTTTAAATACTAGGCGAGCCTACTCGCAAAATTAAATTGCATCCCAAAATTTTAGGTGAAATGTTGCTCCATATGACTCCTCAAAATCACCAAATGAAAATTTCAAAAATGTAAATATTTGTGAATTAGTGAAGATTCACCACTAAAATTTACCTTGGGTGAGGTTATGCAATGGAAGTGACACTCGACTAACATAACATGATTGCTTGATTATTGATTTAATTTATTTTATTTTAATTAAATCTAATTGCAGAGTAACTATTGAAATAAATGATGTACATATGTTACAATATAGTAATAACACAAGCAAAAATAAGATGTAAAATATGAAACCCGACCAAAAAAATGAGATGGGATAACTTAGCTGATTTCTAAATGGACATGAAGCGATTTGGGTAGATACATCTAATGAATAGACTACAAACAGGGTCATCACTAGTCACTGTGAAATCGGTAACACGAGAATAAATCTAGGACAGGGCGCCCAAACAGACAAAGGTGCAGGCACCGATGATCGCTTACAGGCGTTGGTGACTACGTAGGCTCAAAATCTACTTTCTATTGTGTCGCAAGAGTTTTGCAATTGTTCCATGTTGATTTCTGATGTTCGCATTATGATTGCCAAAGGTACTGTAACATGCAAAAGATAAATTCACCTACACAAGCCTAAAAAATGCATCAAACCTAAAAAGGAAAATATATAATGGGGATTCAGACCGACCTTGACAGTCACCCCAAAAGTGAACTTACAACCCAGTCGTACCACATCTCGGACTCCATGTATTTCTTGTATGTGTGTGTGTGTGTAGAAATTGTTCCTAGAATGCCCTTATAAAAGTTGCACTTGATAGCGGGTTGTAGCTAGAATGTAACAATATAGTAGTTAGTGTGGATGGAAAAATGAGCTTCCCCTTCCTATGTTGTGTATGCAGATTTGATGCAACCCTTGTCCTTTGAATGAATGCTAGATGGATGCTTTAGAGTGCTTTAGGTGCCTTTTGGATGTTGCTTTAGGTGATGGTTATAATTCTTAGTGCTTGGTCCATGATTTTGAACACATAACTATGTATTTATATGATTCCCTTGTTTAAATTTCGTAATTGACAACTAGAAGGTCGACCCATAAGTGAAAAATATGCCCAAAAGATAAAAGAGGCCCAAAAGGAGCGAGTAAGGTGGAAAAGGGTTAGGGATGCCCAAAGGGGACAAGAGCGCATGAGCACTTCTATCCTAGTTGGGTCTTTGGTGTTTGGAGCCATAAAAGATAAATCAGTAAAATCCCAACTAGGTGTAGGGTGTGTAAAACCAAATAGAAAACAATAAACACATAAAAGAGGCCAAGGATAATCGTCAATTACTAGTTTTCTTGCTTAGGAATCATATGAATGCTAGTATGTGTTTAGGACCTAGAAATGTACCCAAGTGTGTGATTTTGTGTCTACAATTATGCAAAGATGTTTTTTTCCTTGCTACCCAATTTAGATATGCCTCTTTAATGCATCTTGGAATTAATTCTACGACTCTAAATCTAAATTGAGTCAAAAAATCAATTCCACATTTGTTGGTTTTCTACGGCCCATGGTAATATATAAACCTCAATATATAATTATCCTTATGCCAATAGAGATGAGGCACATGATGGAAATAGCCCTCTCACTAACATAATAGTTGATCGATTTGCGAGATAATGTTTGTTGCCTTGTTACCTAAGTGAAATTTGTCTTTTTAATACATATGTGGATTGATTCTATGACTCAAACAAATAATCATTTAATCAACATAGTAGTCTAACATATAAACGTAATATATCATGGTCCTTACACTAATAGGGGTGATGCCACAATAGAAGTGTACCTCTTACCAACATAATGGTTGATTCATTACAAAATCAATATGTTTCTTTCCTCGCCCTTCCCTTCTCATCTTTTATACTTTCAAACAACCCAAAAACATCCTCTACAATTACCACTACATACATACATCTTTTCCTAAATGGAATATGGCTATTTAGTGCATATGTAAAACTCCTCACACATCACTCAATATGTTACCAATGCCTTTACTTTTGGTGGGAGTGCTACTATTATTTATTTATATTTGAATTGCAATGGGTATGTATAAATTATAGTTCGGTGTCGTTGTAAACAACTTTTCACATTCGAGTTAGTTTAACGTCATCGGTGACCTCAACATATCGAGAATGACATTGTCTTTATGTCCTCCTAAATACGTTCATATGCCTAAAACATCAAATTTTTAGCACAAGTAGACAACTACCCCTACCATTCTACTAAATTTACTAGTGTGCTTTTCAATCTTTCTAATGATTTACCAAAAATATTTTAAGGTAGTGTAAATTATGTGAAATTATTTCTGATTTTCTAGATGTGTGTTAAGGATCCTTTTGACAATTTTTTGCACTCGTGCAAAAATAGGAAAATCAAAACTTTGTTTTCAATGAAAGTAATTGATGAATGAACCTAACTAAGGCAGAGAAGAGAAGTAAAATGTCACTTTACCAGTTTTAGAATTTCTATTTTCTACTTAGCATGTCCTTCCATCACATCTTCGTCACGATCATGCACCATATCCCTTCGGAAAAGGTGCGGGACCTTGACAAAAATAGGAAGGACGAAATAAGCAGAAGATGGACAACCCAAATCTTATAGAGGGACAATCCATTTCAGGGGTGAGGTAGGTTTCAGATTATCTTTGTTCACTTTTTAGTTGTTATCAGTTATCTTAAAGTTCATTAATTATGATTAAATGAAATGTTCCTCGTATTTATGAGTTGTACATTTTCATTTTACATCATGTAAATGAAATAATAATCCAAAAAAATAAATTTACAACTCATCACATGAAGAAATTCTCATTTATTTCATAATTATAAAGTACAATGAACCCACACAAGCCATGGGAATAAATCTGAAAACAAGAACATAATTGAAAGTACATATACGTAAAGTTATGAACAAAGAAAGGATGGAATCCATCATTTCCTAGATTTCCATCAGTTTGTTGTGAGTTGTTTTCCTCACTACTCCTTCTTCACCATTTTCTCCAGCTATTGGCATTGTACGAAAGGAAAAAATGAACGATTATCAAGCTCTTCATTTCAAGCTTGTTTGTATACACAACTTTAAGCAGATGAAATTTCAAATAATGCACTTGAAAACAAAATTAGAGTATAGAAATAATTCATAGGAAGAGTATCAGTTTGATAAATAGAACACAAGAAGATATCATCGTCTAAGAAGATTATGGAATATAAAAGAAAATAATGATCATCATTCACAATTGATAGGACCAACATGTTGCCATTTTTAGAATGATTAAGTTAAGTAATTTTATAAATTACAATAAAGGTATTCACGGGAATGATGTAAGTACAACTCAAATCAAAGTGTGCATTCGGAGTTCCAAGAATCATCAATGGTACAATTCATCAATCATGTATTCTCCAAGAACCAAAATCTTAGATGATCAAGTTTAAGTACAATGATGTTAATTAACGATGAAACTAAGGTAAAAAGTAGGGCCTTGAAAATAGAATGCAATTCATCTTATATTTTCAAGAGGTACAATTAGTACGAGTGAAATTGCTTATAGCTTGCAGAGATCACTCATAGATTCGAAAGATGAAATATGTATCAAAGATTCGAGCTAAGTATGCTTTCAGAGGAAGAATTATTGCAGATGTTACAGGGTCTCTAACCAACCATTCATGAAGGAGTTGATATACAACCATACACCTTAAGATGATTACCAATAATCATTAAAGAGCATAAAATTTGTAGATCATCAGGTTTGTAGACAAGCAGTGGTGCTTCTTCAAGTAAAGGAGATACAATTGTTAGTTCTAACTTGTCAAATTTTTACAAAGATCTTCCCAAAAGCATACATCTTTGTTAAATACCTATTCAAGGGCATAGTATAAGGAATGTGTTCTTTTATAATGGAAAAATATGAATCAAATAAACAACAAGATAGTGAAATATCATGCAAGAATCACTTTCAAACTAGAATAAAAATACAAACTTCATATGTGAAAGGACTAAAGCAACTTCCAAGAAATTTCGGGAAGGAGTGATACATATACAAATTTAGAAATAAAAGTTTCCCATACTCTCAAAATATAGTTGCCTTCAAATTTTTGTAAGGCTTTCAAGCTTTCAATATATGGATAAAGATGTCAAACAAACGGAGAAGCGAAGCAGTTCAAATTCTTCTCGGTTTTGCAAAATAAACATCCAACATATGAGTTCATAGTGTTATATGACCAAAGTAGATTTTCAAGACTGAAGCGCAAGTACAATAATAGGTTTGGTGATACAAGATGAAGGAAAATAATGATTGTTTTTCCTCATTATCAAATAATATTTCCATATATGCTTCCCAAGAGAAAGTAATTACAATCACTACTACAAACCTGGAATATGCTAACAATAAAAGAGATCAAATACACGTATCCTCAAAACATTAGAATATAGAGAAAAATAAAAAATGTAGAGTTCTTTCAACTCATTTCATACATGTTTGAAGTTCAAATTAGCATGAGTTAATATTTTCAAATGAATGTGAGCAACACAAAACTACAATGAGGTGGCTATAATTACAAAAGGAAAATTGTAGTTTCTACAAATAACAATCCATACCCAATAACAACACACTTTAAATGATCAAAACAATATGTCATCAACAAAGGAACATCATAAAAGTAAGACATCATGTTCTAGAATGGAGTACAAGCATGAAATATAGAATACATATTTAAGGTCTCTACAAACAAATTTGAATTTCAAATTGAATGATTAAGAGCCATTTATGTGATGCGGTCTAGTTACAACAACATATAACCTTTTGTATACGAATCTAATCCTCGAGATAAGGTTAAAGGAAATACAACCATGGTGAAAATAATGAATTCATCAATGAGGAGTGCACAGAGTTATACAAGCGTCTAAAGCACCCAAATAAAATTTCCAAGCCATCATTTTAAGAAATTTGGATATGCATATTTTCAAAAACTTATTTTTACAAAATGAACACAAATTTGAAAGAGATGCTACAAGTCTCTAAAGTGCTCATTCATTTTGAGTAGTGAGGAACATAAAAAAAAATAGAAGAAAAGCTAATCGAGGAGTTATCAATGAATTAGAAAAACTATTCTAACTAGGTGAATAAACATTCAATCTGCTCAACCTAGAAATTCCATATTTGAGTTCATAGTATATCATCAATCATGAGTTTCCATAAAGATGCAAATACCCAATGTAATGAAACGATATCAAAAATAAATCTTCAATAGAAGAAACTTCAAATGACATTTAGATACAAATCCAAAAGGCGTATTCCACAACTAAAACAACAACCTCGAGGGTTTATGATATTAACTAAGTTTCCTAAGAGCGAAAATTTTGAATCATGGAGAAAATGTAGGGTTATAAGTCAATAAAAGTAAATACTAGTTCAAACTTCACAATCGAATGAAATTACAAATTCCCATTGGACATGGTGGGGCTATGAAATAGTAAACAACAATTAAAATTCATATATTTGAGGACCCGAGAAAGATACTGAGAGGCTCACCACATCCGAAAAGAAGCTCAGGAAACCCCAAACAACCAAATATTCATATAGAAATACGATCTTATTTACAAAACTCGAATTCAATAGGAACCATTGGATGAAAGTGATAGGCACCCAAATACAATTTCAAACTTATGAATGCAAAGTATTGTTAAAACATGCATAGAAAACCCATAACACGATCTAGAGATCAAAAGAATGAGTCGAATAATCAAAGAAGACAACCCAACTCATGGGTTGTAGCTTTTCGACCAATTAGTATAGAAAGGAAAAATTTACCATATTTTTAGGTTACAGAAGCCATTAGTACTCATATTTTGAGCTCTAAAGACACTCATCAATGGCAGATGAGTTATGTAAAATTTACTAGTAAAATAGATATCTTCTTAAAAGAATAGTTGCACAAGGGAAAGAAAAATCACGAAACCATGGTTTAGAGCTTAAAGAATCACCATGATGAACATAGAGCAACCAAAGAAACAAGGAAAAATTCAAAGTATCAAATGAAAATCGCTATCATTGACCCAACAATAAGAAATGGAGAGCCTTCAAACCATAGCTTCTAGTCTCATCAATGGCGATAATTGTTTAACACATTCTCCTCGGCTTAGTGGAGCTCCAATGCAAAAATGCCAACAGTTTGAGGTTTTGAGTGTTTTTATGACCGAGCCCAACCATCATATGTTTCCAAATCAACCATGGTTTGAAATAATGCAACGTGTCAAAATTGAAAAACCCTAGATCCAAATGTGGTAAAGGATCACCGACAATACTTATGGGTTGAGCCTCATGGAAAGGGAGGCAATGATTAGATCAAATGATTAAGTCTTTTACACTTAGTCAAAGGTGGTAATCATTATTTTTGACCATAGTCTATGCTTCGTGATAAACAAAGGGAGGTTAAATATTCAAAAAAATCATTACCTTTGAATATAATGTGTGCAAAGAAGTATTCAAAGGAGACCATTGTGATATGCCAACGAGGTGGAAGCTTTGAAAACAATCATACAATGATTAATTAATGCCACATATCCAGTGCAATGCCTTGTACATTCAAAGGAGGGGGTCATGATGAAAGAACGTGTAATGTAAGACACTTTACCTTAGTCTACTTTGTAATTTTTCCTTAAACTTTGCTAAAATAACCTCGTAGAGGAGGGGAGGGATAAGTTTTTGCACATGCTCATAGGTGGTCCCCATAGTAGAGATGAATTATTTTGCTAAGTATGAGAGACAAAGGCATTATTTTGCACAGGATGTATGTTTGCATGCCTCCACAAGAGGACAAATCATAGATAAAGACAAAATGCCAAACAAGGGGATAATGAACATGTGTCACATCATGCACAAGAAGATAAAGAATATGCACTTGCATTAGAGGAGACTTGAACAACAAGCAAGTGGCTAATATTAGCCAAAAATATTCACCCAAGTATTTTAATTGTATTAAAAATAGAGTAGTCAACTACACTTTGACTAAGTGTATTTTCATAACTAAGGCTATTAATGCCTTATTGTAATCAACATGTCTATTTTTATTCCTTTATTTATTCATGATAAAAGGTAAAATTAGCATGCATGGGAGAGTATAGACTATATTCTATTTTTAGGAGGGTTGGGTGAAGTATTTTTGCTATATATATTGTGTGCATTAGTAAGGCACAAGGAGGACTTTTTGGATACAAGAATCTGTGAAGCATATTTTTGCAGTTTGCCCATGAATGAGAACCAATTATTGCCTTTCCAATTATTTACAGTGGTGTGTATCTTTCCATTAATTCTTGTGAATTTTAATTCCCTAATTAATTATCTTACCTTGTTGTAAATTTGGTGCTTTCTATATAGTCTTAGTGTGCATGTTAGCTATTGTGTTGTTTTGAGTTATTCCCTCAACACACAAGTGTTTGCCTTAGGATCAAACTAAAACCCATTGGTTCATGCATTTGTAATTTATTCTTAATTTTATTGTGCATGTAATCAATTAAAGCCCTCAATAAAATTTTTGTATCCCCCATTTCAATTCAATTACAACAATCTTTTTACCCCCAAAACCCCAAAAACTAGTTTATGATACATCAATAAGGAACTAGACTTAAATCCAGAGACTCACCTCAATAATAGGAATACCCACAAACCTTAAGTGTTTCCATTGTATATATAGAAGTGAGATATAAAGAAAGATTAGAACCCTTGATGTCATCTCTCAACAAGGGTGCACTTATGAGAGATAATAGGTTTTGCAATGCCCAGTGGGATGAATCAAATTCAAATCAGATTTTGCAAATTACAACATATTTACAAGAAGAAACAACACTTTTGGAAGGAAAAATTGCAAAAATCTATTGAAAAATCAAAATAAATTATTTGGCAACTCGTAAATCTAATTTCAGATTGGTACAACTCTTTTCAACATCATCAAATTTTTTTTAAATTGCTGATTTTAGGTATTTTTGAGAAAATCATATATGTTAATTCATTATTATCAATTATTTTTTATGAGTAGAAGACATAATTTCCCATATTTTCATACCTTGTGAAGTTATGCATCCATGAATTCCCATTTTCAACAATATTATCACCAAACCAACAACCTTTTATCCATTTTGCCCTTCATACCTGGTATATGATCCATATCAAAATGAATACCCTTATGACCCAAATGTTGGAAATAAATATGACTATCAATATGATGATCATTATGTTATTCAAGGTCAAATTTATGCAAAGGGTTATGCTAATTGTGAGAGGTAGAGAGATTTTGAGATTGATTTTAAAGAACTTAAGCATACATTCTTAGCTATCAAAGATCAATATGATAAATCACAAGCAGTGAATAATGATAGGCATCAGGTTGAGGAACACTATTAATGGGATGTTCCCACTTACCTTCCCCATCAAGATCCAAAGTGCCCACACACTTTCCTTGCAAGAGAAAATAACCCATTTATCAAAATCCAAGTTTTTACATTGTTGTAAATATTGCTCCTTCTATTCCACAGTCAAATACTGAAAGGAAATTTAGCGTTCCAAGTTTCCATTCTGATATTGTCCTAAAATATAGAGCATGTACCTCAATATTTCATTCAAAAATTTTAAATTCAAGCTCAAATGCATCCCACTCCTCCTCCTTCATTCGTAAGTTCTATTCATGAAGGAGAAAATTAGAATATCTTCAAGGAGGGGTAGCTAACCAATCGAGAAAACAAATAGCTGAATTTTCTACAAAGCATGTAGAAATGGGTTTCAGATTCATTTGATCATATTCCAGAGTTAGAGAAGCAACCCATTCAAAATTTATAATCTGATTTTACAAAGCAGATCAAAAGCGAGGTAAAAGAAGATAAGCAATATGTATTCTCTAAGTGTAGTGTGCACGAAGGCACCATACTCACACCAGTCATTGATTCATCACGATTTGAAAATTTTGAAGAGGGGATAGTATCAATTAGTGGTGAAGAGGATTTATAGATCATTTTTATGATAAATCATCAACTTCAAGGAATGATCATCCTATTTGCAGCTTATTAGATTCCATGGTTGATGATGAAAAAGAAAAAAAACAGTTTGATGATCAATCATGACCAAGCAAGTTGAGTGTGAAGACCCTCATTGTGCTGCATGCATGGAAATTATTGCACTATTAGAGAATTGCAAAAATACAAAAAGATTATCAAATGATACTGCAAGTATTTATGAACATAAATCTTCCATTGAAGATGACATTGAATGTTCAGGAAATACGGTAAATATGGATAAAATGGAAGAATTTGAAAAAGCTGTCCAAATATCAGTCATTGAAGTAATGGATCAACAACTTGAAGATGATGAACAACATCTTGAAGATACTGAAAATGTTTCAAATCAGTTTAAAGAAGTAAAAAAATCAAATCAGCTTTATGATGTCATGATTGATGAGTTACAATAGAGCTTGAAGGGGCTGATAATAATTTTCAGATCAGTTTCATAATGTCAAAGAGATTAAACAACAACTTATAAAGGCTAAACAACCTTCAAAAAAAGCTTCAAAAAGAGCCCATGAGTGAAAGGAGGATGTTTGTGATTTAGTACAAAACAAGAGAATATGTTTACCATTGTTTGGAGCTCATGTCCTATTCAATACCTTTGGTTCAAGACAAGTTACAACAATACTAGAGTTCATGCTTGTATCAAGGCCTAAAATGAGCATCAGATCCTCAAGAATCAATTCCAAAGCCCCTCATAATAGTTTGCAGATTAGTTAGAAAGGTTCTTCATGTTTTGGGCTGATTTTTGGAACAAATTCAAGGTACACATCTCATTTTCAGTTCTGTCATGTTACTTGTTTTACAAGTTGATTTCATTGCCTCAATTTTGGAGAAGAGAAATTTATTTTTGTTGCCTTTTTCAGGGTTTGTTTAGCTTCATTTTGTAGTTGGTTAGAGTAGGGTAGATTAGGATTTCCCTTTCAATAAGTGTAGTTCATGCACATTGCAATTTTTTTCAATTCAATAAGTGCATTCATGCACATGATCTGGTTTACCAAGATCCTTTCCCAACTTTAGTTTTTTTCAGAAAAGGTAGATTTTGGTTATATGCTTTGACTTCATGCCCAAAGGACTAGAGCAAGGCACTCATCTACAAGCTAGTAAGAAGCTTTCCCCACAGGATCACCAGAAATGTTTACAATTTTTTCACTTGTGCAAAAATGGGCAACTCAAAAATTTGTTTTTGATGGAAGCAATTGATGAATGAACATAACTAAGGGAGAGAAGAGAAGTGAAATTTCAATTTACCAGTTTTGCAATGCCTATTTTCTGCTTAGTATGTCCTTCCACCACATCTCTATTATGATCATGCATATCCCTCTGGAAAAGGTGCAGGACCTTGACACAATAAGCAGAATATGGATATCCAAAGCTTGCAAAGGGATAGTCTATTTCATGGGTGAAGTAGGTTTCAAATTATCTTTGTTCACTTTTCAATTGTTATTAGTTATCTTAAAGTTAATTAATTATGATTAAATGAATGTTCCTAATGTGTATGAGTTGTAAATTTTCATTTTACATCATGTAAATAAAAGAATAATTCAAAAAAGATAAAATTACAGCTCATCGAATGAAGAAATTCTCATTTATTTCATAATTATAAAATACAGTGAACACACAAATCGTGGGAATAACTATGAAAACAAGATAATAATTGAAAGTACATATATGTAAAGTTGTGAACAAAGAAATGATGGAATCCATCATTTCCTAGATTTCCATCAGTTTGTTGTGAATTGTTTTCCTTGTCGTATTCCTTCTTCACCATTTTCTCCAGCTGCTGGCATTGTACCTAAAAGGAAAAAAAATGAACGATTGTTAAGCTCTTCATTTCAATCTTGTTGTATTCACAACTTTAAACAGATGAACTTTCAAATAATGCACTTGAAATCAAAATTAGAGTACATAAAATAGTTCATAAGAAGAGTATCAGTTTCAATAAACAGAACACAAGAAGATATTAATGTCTCAGAAGATTATGAAATATAAAAGAAAATAATGATCCTCATTCATAGTTGATAGGACCAACATGTTTCCTTTTTTTCAGAATGATTAAGTGAATTAATTTTCAAAAGTACAATCAAGGTACTCAAAGGAATGATGCAAGTAAAGCTCAAATCAAAGTGTGCAGTCATGTTTCAAGAATCATCAATGGTATAATTAATCAATCATGCATTCTCAAGGAACCAAAATCTCAGATGATCAAGTATAAGTACAATGATGTTAATTAACAATGAAAGTAAGGTACAATAGGCCTTGGAAATAGAATATAACTCATCTGATCTTTACAAAAGGTATAATTAGTACAGTGAAATTGCTTATAGCTTGCAGATATCACTCATAGATTTGAAAGATGAAACAAGTATCAAAAAATTTAAGCTAAGTATGCTTCTAGAGGAAGAATTATTGCAAATGTTACATGTCTCTAACCATCCATTCAAGAAGGAGTTGATATACACCCATACACCTTAAGGTGATTACCAATAATCATTAAAGATCAGAACAATTACAGATCATCAGGTTTGCAAATAGAGAGCAATGCTTCTTCATGTAAAGGAGATACAATTGCAAGTTCTAGCTTGTCAATTTTTTACAAAGATCTTCCCAAAAACATACATCTTTGTTAAATACCTATTCAATGGCATAGTATAAAGAACATGTTATTTTATAATGGTAAAATATGAATCAAACAAACAACAAGATAGTGCAATATCATGCAAGAATCACTTTCAGCAATTTGGAATAAAACTACAAACTTCATATGTGAAAGAACTATCAACTTCCAAAAATTCTGGGAAGGAGTGATACATATACAAATTTAGAAATAAAAGATTCCCATAATCTAAAAATATAGTTGCCTTCAAATTTTTGTAAGGTTTTCAAGATTTCAATGTATGGATAAACATGTCACAAACAAATCGAGAAGCGAAACAGTTCAAATTGTTCCCAGTTTGCAAAATAAAAATCCAACATATGAGTTCATAGTGCAATATGATCAAAGCATATTTTCAAGACTGAACTACAAGTACAATAATAGGTTTCAGCTGATACAAGATGAAGGAAAACAATGATTGCTTTTCATCATTATTCAAAGAATGATTCTATGCCATTATAGAGTTGCTTATATTTGAATCAAATAAGATTTCCAGATATGCTTACCAAGAGAAAGTAATTACAGTCACTACTACAAACTGGAATATGCTAACAATAAAAAGAGATCAAATACAGGTATCCTAAAAACATTAGAATATAGAGTGAAATCAAAAATGCAGAGTTCTTTCAACTCATTTCATACATGTTTGAAGTTCAAATTAGCATGAGTTAAGTTTTTCAAATGAATGTGAGCAACACAAAACTACAACGAGATGGCTATAATTACAAAAGGAAAATTACAGTTTCTACAAATAACAATCCATACCCAATAAAAATAAACTTTAAATGATCAAAACAACATGTCATCAACAAGGAACATCATAAAAGTAAGACATCATGTTCTAGAATGGAGTACAAGCATGAAATATAGAATACATGTTCAAGGTCTCTACAAACAAATTTGAATTTCAAATTGAATGATTTAGAGCCATTTATGTGATGCAGTCTAGTTACAACAATGTATAACCTTTTGTATACAAATCTAAGCCTCGAGACAAGGTTAAAGGAAATACAACCATGGTGAAAATAATGAATTCATCAATGAGGAGTGCACAGGAGTTATACAAGTGTCCAAAGCACCCAAAACAGATTTCCAAGCCATCATTTTAAGCTGGATATGCATATTTTTCAAGAACATATTTTCTATAAAAGGAACACAAATTTGACAGAGATGCTACAAGTGTCTAAAGTTCTCATTCAGTTTCGAGTAGTGAGGAGCACAATAACAATTGAAGCAAAGTTAATCGATGAGTTACCAATGAATCAGAAAAACTCTTCTAACTGGGTGATAAAACATTCAATGCAGCTTGACCTAGAAATTCATATCCGAGTTCACATTATATCATTCAGTTATGAGTTTCCATAAAGATACAAATACCCAACATAATGAAATGGTATCACAAAATAAAGCTTCAACAAAAGAAACTTCAAATTATATATAGATACAGATTCAAAAGGCATATTATGCAACTAAAACAGTGACCTCAAGGGTTTATGATATTAACTGAGCTCCCTAAGAATGAATATTTTGAACCATGGAGCAGATGCAGGGTTACAAGTCAATACAAGTAAATACTAGCTCAAAATTTAGAGCAAAATGAAACTACAACTTACCATTATACATGGTGGAGTTGTGAATTAGTAAACAACAATAAAAATTCATATCTTTGAGGACCTAGAAAGATACCGAGGCTTGCCACATCTGAAAAGAAGCTCGGAAATCTCAAATAGCTAGATATTTGAATAGAAATACAAATCTTATTTACAAAACTCGAACTCAATATGAACCAAGAAGAAAGTGATAGGCACCCAGATACGAGTTCAAACTCATGAATGCAAAGTATTGATAAAACATGCACTTAAAACCCATAATACGGTCTAGAGATCAAAAGAATGAGTTGAATAATCAAAGAAGACAACCCAACTCATGGGTTATAGCTTTACGACCAATCAATAAAGAAAGGAAAAGCTTACCAGATTTTTAGGTTGTAGAAGCCAGCAGTACTCATATTTTGAGCTCTACATGCAGACCACTCTTAAATGGCAGTTGAGTTATGTAATAGTTGCCAACAAAATAGATATCTTCTTCAGTACTGGCACAAGGGCAAGCAAGATCCCAGAAACAAGGGTTTAGAGCTTAGAGATTTAACCATGGAAAACATAGAGCAACCAAAGAAACATGGAAGAATTTAAAGTATTAGATAAAAACCATCATTGACCTAGCAATAAGAAATGGTGATCCTTCAAACTAGACCTTCCAGTCTCAACAATCGCGGTAGTAAATTTTTAGCACAGTATCTTCAGCTCGATGGAGCTTCAATGTAAAATACTAATGATTTAGGGTTTCGAGCATTTTTTCCGACCTAGCCCAACCATCGGTTGTTTCCAAATCAACCATGGTTTGAAATAATGAAACATGTCAACATCTTAAAAACCCTAAAGTGCAACCGTGGTAAAGGATCACTAACATTACTTATGGGTTGAGCCTCATGGAAAGGAGGACCATGGTTAGATCAAATGATTAAGTCTTTCAAACTTAGTCTAAGGTAGTAATCAATTTTTTGACCATAGTCTATGCTTCGTGATAATAAAGGGAGGTCAAATATTCAAAAAAATCATTACCTTTGAATATAATGTGTGCAAAGAAGTATTCAAAGGAGACCATTGTTATATGCCAATGAGGTGAAATATTTGAAAATAATCAAACAATGATTAATTAATTCCACATATCCAGGTCTAATGCCTTGTACATTCAAAGGAGGGGTCATGATGAAAGAAAAAATAAAGTCAAACACTTTACCTTAGTCCACTGTGTAATTTTTTTACCTTAATTTTCTAAAAGAAATAAGGAGGTGAGGGATAAGGTTTTACACATGCACACAGGTGGTCCCCAGAGTAGAGATGAATTATTTTGCTAAGTATGAGAGAGAAAGATTATTATTTTACACATGATGTATGTTTACATGCCTCCACAAGAGGACAAATCAGAGATAAAGACAAAATGCCATGCAAGGGGATAATGAACATGTGTCACATCATGCACAAGAAGACAAAGAATATGCACTTGCATTGGAGGAGACTTGAACAACAAGCAAGTGGCTAATATTAGCCAAAAATATTCACCCAAGTATTTTAATTGTATTAAAAATAGAGTAGTCAACTACACTTTGACTAAGTGTATTTTTGTAACTAAGGCTATTAATGCCTCATTGTAATCAACATGTCTATTTTTATTCCTTTATTTATTCATGATAAAGGGGTAAAATTAGCATGTATGGGTGAGTACAAACTATATTCTATTTTTAGGAGGGGTTGGGTGAAGTATTTTTGCTATATATTGTGTGCATTAGCAAGGCATAATGACTTTTTGGATACATGAGTCGTTGAAGCATATTTTTGCCAGTTTTTCCCTTGAATGAGAACCAATTATTTCCTTTCCAATTATTTGCAATGGTGTGTATCTTTCCATTAATTCTTGTGAATGTTAATTCCCTGATTAATTATCTTACCTTGCTGTAAATTTGGTGCTTTCTATATAGTCTTAGTGTGCATGTTAGCTATTGTGTTATTGTGAGTTATTCCCTCAACACACAAGTGTTTTCCTTAGGATCAAACTGAAACCCATTGGTTCGTGCTTTTGTAATTTTTTTCTCAATTTTATTGTGCATGTACTCAGTCAAAGACCTCAATCAATTTGGTATATCACCCCATTTCAATTCAATTACAATAATTGTTTTACCCTCAAAACCCACAAAAATTAGTTTAGGATACATCAATAAGGAACCGGCCTTGATACCAAAGACTCACCTCAACAATAGGTATACCCATAAACCTGAGGTGTTTCCATTGTATCTATAGAAGTAAGAGATAAATAAATATTAGAACCTTGTTGTCATCTCTCAACAAGGGTACACTTATGAGAGAACATTTTTGGCACGCACGGTGGGACGAATCAAATTCAAATCGATTTTTAGAAAATTACAACAAATTTGTAGTGAAGAAACAACACTTTTGGAAGGACAAAGCTGCAGAAATCCATTGAAAAATCAAAATAAGCTATTGGCGACTAATTCAGTAAATTTGATTTCGGATCAAGACAACTCTTTTCAACATCATTAAATTTTCAAATTTATGACTTTCAAAGTTATTTTCAAGAAAATCATGTGTTATTTCACTATTATCAACTATTTTTTAGAGAAACATACCTAATTTCACATATTTTTCATATCTTTTGAGGTCATGCACCATGAGTCCCCATTTTCAAAGCAATATTATTAGCCAAAATAGTAGCCTTTGTATCTATTTTCCCCTTGAATCAAAAGATCATGATACCTATCAATATGATGATCATTATGTTATTCAAGATCAAAGTTATGCAGAGGGTTATGATGATTGTGAGAGGCAGAGTGATCTCAAGATTGAGTGTAAAGAACTTAAGTAGACATTCTTAGCTATCAAAGAACAATATGAGAAATCACAAACAACATTTAACGAATGATAGGTATCAAAGTTGAGAAAACATGTCAATGGGATGTTCCCACTTACCTTCCTCATCAAGATCTAATTCCCACACACTTTCCTTTCCAGCCAAAATAATCCATTCATTAAAATCCAAGTTTTGGACTCACGTAAATATTGCTCCTTCTATTCCATAGTCAAATATTGAAAGGAAATTTAGCTTTCCAATCTTGTGTTCTTCTACTTGTCCTAAATACATATCCCGTACCTCGGTCTTTCGTTCAAAAATTTCCAATTCAAGCTAAAATGTAGCCCACTCCTCCTCCTTCATTCTTAAGTTCTATTCATGAAGGAGAAAATCATAATATTAGCAAGGAGGGGTAGCCAACCGAGGAAAATAATAGGCTGGATTTTCTGCATAGCATGTAACAATGGGTTTCTAGATTTCAGTTTGATCATATTCAGAGTTAGAGAATAAACCCATTCAAAAGTTACTGATCTGATTTTGCAAGAGATTAAAAGAAGGTAAAAGATGATCAACAATATGTATTCTCTCGAGTGTAGTGTGCATGAAGGCACCATACTCACACTAGTCACCGATTCATGTTACTTGTTTTACAATTTGATTTCATTGCCTCAATTTGTGAGGAGGGGAAGTTATTTTTCGTTACCTTTTTCAGGATTTATTTACCTTCATTTTTGAATTTGGTTAGAGTAGGATAGATTAGGATTTCCCTTTCAATAAGTGCAGTTCATGTACATTGCAATGTTTTTTCAATTCAATAAGTGCATTCATGCACATGATCCGGTTTACTGATCCTTTCCAGCTTTAGTTTTGTTTTTATAAAGGTTGGTTTTTCAAAAAAGGTAGATTTTAGTTATATTCTTTAACTCCATACCCAAAGGACTAGAGAAAGGCACTCATCTACAAGCTAGCAAGTAGCTTTCACGCAGATCACAAGAAAAGTTGACAATTTTTGCACTTATGCAAAAATGGGCAACTCGAAACTTTATTTTCAATGGAAGCAATTGATGAATGAACATAACTAAGAGAGAGAATAGAAGTGAAATTTCACTTTACCGTTTTGGAATGCCTATTTTCTACTTAGCATGTCCTTCCACCACATCTCTATTATGATCATGCACCATATCCCTCCGGAAAAGGTGCAAGACCTTGACACAAACAGAAGGACATAATAAGCGAGAATATGGACAGCCCAAAGCTTGTAGAGGGATAGTTTATTTCGTGGGTGAAGTAGGTTTCAGATTATCTTTGTTCACTTTTCAGTTGTTATCAGTTATCTTAAGTTCATTAATTATGATTAAATGAAATGTTCCTAGTGTGTATGAGTTGTACATTTTCATTTTACATCATGTAAATGAAATAATAATGCAAAAAGATAAAATTACAGCTCATCACATGAAGAAATTCTCATTTATTTCATAATTATAAAGTACAATGAACCACACAAGCCATGGGAATAACTATGAAAACAAGATAATAATTCAAAGTACATATACCTAAAGTTATGAACAAAGAAAGGATGTAATCCATAATTTCTGGATTTCCATCAGTTTGTTGTGAGTTTTTTTCCTCGCTTACTCCTTCTTCACCATTTTCTCATTTGTTGGTATTGTATCAGACCAAAGGGAAAAAATGAACAATTGTCAAGCTCTTCATTTCAAGCTTGTTGTATACACAACTTTAAGCAGATGAAATTTCAAATAATGCGCTTGAAATCAAAATTAGAGTAAAGAAAATAATTCATAAGAAGAGTATCAATTTCAGTAAATAGAACACAAGAAGATATTAGTGTCTCGTAACATTATGGAATATAAAAGAAAATAATGATCCTCATTCACATTGATAGGACCAACATGTTTCCATTTTTAGAATGATTAAGTGAATTAATTTTCAAAAGTACAATCAAGGTATTCACAAGAATAATACAAGTAAATATCAAATCAAAGTGTAAAAAGGGTTTCAAGAATCATTAATGGTACAATTCATCAATTATGCATTCGCAAGGAACCAAAATCTCATATAATCAAGTATAAGTATAATGATGTTAATTAACAATGAAACTAAGGTACAATAGTCCTTGAAAATAGAATGCAATTCATCTTATCTTTGCAAAATTTACAATTAGTACGGTGAAATTGCTTATAGCTTGTAGATATCACTCATAGATTTGAAAGATGAAGCATGTATCAAAAATTCAAGATAAGTATGCTTCTAGAGGAAGAATTATTACATATGTTACATGTCTCTAACCAACCATTCAAGGAGTTGATATACACCCATACACCTTAAGATGAGTACCAATAATCATTAAAGAGCATAACAGATTTAAGATCATCGGGTTTGCAAAAGAGAGCGATTCTTCTTCAAGTAAAGGAGATACGGTTGCAAGTTCTAGCTTGTCAAATTTTTACAAAGATCTTCCCAAAAGTATACATATTTGTTAAATACCTATTCAAGGGCACAATATAAAGAACAATTTATTTATAATGGAAAAATATGAATAAAAAACAACAAGATAGTGCAATATCATGCAAGAATCACTTTCAACTGGAATAAAACTACAAACTTCGGATGTGAAAGGACTATCAACTTCCAAGAAATTTTGGTAAGGAGTGATATAGATACAAATTTAGAAATAAAATATTTCCATACTCTCAAAATACAATTGCCTTCAAAATTTTTAAGGATTTCAAGCTTTCAATATATGGATAAAGATGTCACAAATGGAGAAGCGAAATAGTTCAAATTCTTCCCAGTTTGCAAAATAAACATCCAACATATGAGTTCATAGTGTCATATGATCAAAGCAGATTTTCAAGACTGAACTGCAAGTACAATAATAGGTTTCAGCTGATACAAGATGAAGGACAACAATGATTTCTTTTCCTCATTATCCAAAGAATGATTTTATGCCTTTATAGAGTTGTAGATATTTGAATCAAATAAGATTTCCATATATGCTTACAAGAGAAAGTAATTGTAGTCACTACTACAAACTAGAATATGCTAACAATAAAAGAGATCAAATCCACATATCCTCAAAACATTATACTACAAAGTGAAATCAAAAATGTAAAGTTCTTTCAATTCATTTCATGCAGATTTGAAGTTCAAATTAGCATGGGTTAAGATTTGCAAATGAATGTGAGCAACACAAAATAATAGTGAGATGGCTATAATTACAAAGGAAGAGTGCAGTTTCTACAAATAACAATCCATACCTAATAACAACACACTTTAAATGATCAAAAGAACATGTCATCAACAAGGAACATCATAAAAGTAAGACATAATGTTCCGAATGGAGTACAAGCATGAAACGAGAGAATATATGTTCAAGGTCTCTAAAAACATATTTGAATTTCAAATTGAAGGATTCAAAGCGATTTATGTGATGTAGTCTAGTTACAACAACCTAGAACCTTTTGTATATGAATCTAAGCCTTGAGTTAGGGTTAAGGGAAATAATGCCATGGTGAAAATAAAGAATTCATTATTGAGGAGTGCACAAAAGCTATACAAGTATCCAAAGCACCAAAAAAATTTCCAAGCCATCATTTTAAGATGGATATGCATATTTTTCAAGAAAATATTTTCGTAAAAGGAACACAAATTTGAGAGAGATTCTACAAGGGTTTAAAGTTTTCATTCGGTTTTGAGCGGTGAGGATCACAACAACAATAGAAAGCAAAGATAATCGATGAATTTCCAATGAATTAGAAAAACTCTTCTAAGCGGGTAAAAATACATTCAACGTAGCTCGACCTAGAAATCCATATCCAAGTGTGTAGTATATCACTCAATAATGAGTTTCCAAAAAGATGAAAATACCCAATGTAATGAAATGGTGTCACAAAATAAATATTTAACATAAGAAACTTCAAGTGACATATAGATACAAATCCAAAAGGCGTATTATGCAACTAAAAGCGGTGACCTCAAGGGTTTATGATATTAACTAAGCTCCCTAAGAACAAAAAATTTTGAACCATGGAGTAGATGCGGGGTTACAAGTCAAGAAAAGTAAATACTACTTCAAAATTCACATGTGAGAATGAAATTACAACTTACCATTGTACATGGTGGAGCTATGAAATAGTAAACAATAATAAAAATTTAGATCTTTTAGGACACGGAAAGATACAGCGGCTCATCATATCCGAAAAGAATCTTGGAAAAACTAAATGTACCAAATCATTAATAGAAATACTGAGATCTTATTTACAAAACTTGAACTCAATACGAACCCAAAAGAAAGTGATAGACACCTAGATATGATTTCAAACTCATGAATGCAAAGTATTTCTAAAACATGCCAGAAAACCCATAATACGTTTTAGAGATTAAAAGCATGATTCGAATAATCAAATAAGAACACCCACATCATGGATTCTAGCTTTTCGACCAATCAATAAAGAAAGAAAAATCTTACCATATTTTTAGGTTATAGAAGCAGTAGTACTCATATTTTGAGCTTTACAGGAACTCATCAATGGCGATTGAGTTATGTAACGATTCTTACTAGAAAAATAGATAGCTTCTTCTTGAAGTGGCACAAGGGCAAGAAAGATCACAGAACCAAGGTTTAGAGCTTCAATATTCAACCATGGAGAACATAGAGAAACCAAAGAAACAAGGTATAATTCTAAGTATCAAATTAAATCCATCATTGACCCAACAATAAGAAATGATGCGCCTTCAAACCAGAGCTTCTAGTCTCAACAATGGTGGCAATAAATTTTTAGCACAATCTCCTCATCTCGGTGGAGCCCTAATGAAAAATACCAACAGTTTAGGGTCTTGATCAATTTTTCCAACCTATCCCAACCATTGGTTGTTTCCAACTCAACCATGGTTCGAAATAATGCAATGTATCAACAGTGAAAACCCATAGATCCAACTGTGTAGTAAAGGATCGCGAAATTACTTATGGGTTGAGCTTGATGGAAAGGGGACCATGATTAGATCAAATAATAAAGTCTTTCAAACTTAGTCTAAGGTAGTAATTGTTATTTTTACCATAGTCCATGCTTCATGATAAACAAAGGAGGTCAAATATTCAAAAAAGCATTACCTTTGAATATAATGTGTGCAAAGAAGTATTCAAAGGAGACCATTTGGATATGCCAACTAGGTGGAAGATTTGAAAACAATCAAACAATAATTATTTAATGCCACATATTCAGGTCTAATGTCTTGTACATTCAAAGGAGGGGTCATGATGAAAGAACAAGTAAAGTCAAACACTTTACCTTAATCCACTTTGCAATTTTTACCTTAAAATTTTCTTGCATTGGAGGAGACTTGAACAACAAGCAAGTGGCTAATATTAGCCAAAAATATTCACCCAAGTATTTTAATTGTATTAAAAATAGAGTAGTCAACATTTGAGTGAGCGAGAAAAATTATGACACTTAGTAGAAGGCACACAGAAGTTTCACCCATGGGAGCAGGCACATTTAAAGGCGCAGAAGGATAGGGAAGGAAATGTGGGCAAAAGATAGGGATAGATTCAGGAATTAGCTATTTTCATGATTACGGGCTATTTTTGAGCTAGTGTGCGAGAGAACACAAACCGGATAAAGACTTGCGTGACACACATAGGCTATTTTTGGAAGAGAGTCTACTAAGTGCTTCGCATGGGTTCGAGTTAATAATAGAATTACTATTGCTAGTTAACTGGAAGATATCTATTATTAGTGAACTTTCATGTGTTTCTATTATTGTAAAGGTGCATGGCTATTTTCAGCATACAACCTATTTTGGGAATTATGTAAGCGGTGACGGGCAAGTCCCCACCATTACAACTATGTAGTAATTTGTGTAGAATAGGGGAGTGAGTAGTGAGCTATTATGGAGTTATGCTTCTAGACTAGATGCACGCATAAGTTTATGGTAATCTTGAATATTGTGAGAAGCTTCTGTGTATTTACCATGTTTAATATAATGGAGTGTATTGAATGATTCAAGGTGTTAAACATGAACGTAATTAGTTCTTGCATGGTTGAATTCATTATGGCTATTGTTTAAATCCATTACTCTTTAGATCTAGATCTGGAATATGCTCTGTAGAATGTTTATACTATTTATGGATCTAAATGCATCAACTCTTCATCTTGCTAACATCCTACACAAGCAACCCTAAAGAGGAGCCCTATACCTTTGCACACTTTTGGTGAGCGCTCAGTCTAGGTTGAGTGATGTGCCAACGCAACTAGGTTGTTTATGGTAAATTCTAGGCTACATCATTGGCTCCGTTGCTAGGACCTCTTTTTCAAAAAAATTTAGGATGGTTCACGATGAAGACGTATCGCCGTTGACCTTAGAAAGTGTTGAGGAGTGGATAAAATATCTAGAAGAAGAGTACACATAGAGGTTCAACACTGGATTTGAGTTTGATGCACGCGCATGGGTGGAATAGAATCTATGACAATTTATATGAGAGCTTCTTCACTATTTTTCCGGTAGAACTGCACGAGTGGCTGGTTGATTATGCATCTAAAAGGAATTAGAGGTATCACGCACTTATGCGGATCCGGGAATAATTTTAGGACCTTTATGATGTTGATTTGATTTGGACACGCGATGTGGATATTTGGTTTCATTCATTCTAAATAGCTATATTCTGAGTACTCAATTTCCACTTATTTTTGCCTGAGGTGAGAATTCCATTTTACGGTATCTCAAGGGAACTTACTTGCAATCCATTCCACCGGCAATTAAGATCTTGATGGTAACCTTGAACTTGGAAAGCAAACTAATGGCTAACTAAACCGAGAGAATAAAGGTAGATTAAGTACAATGAGGTGTGCGAGAGGGAGATAGAGAAGCAACGTGACATTGAAGAGAAAGATGGATCACGAAGGATTTGGAGCTCATGCAAAAGGCATAGAGCAAGAACATCAGGAACTCCCCATTTGGGAAAACATGAAAGGGAACCCTCCTCGGCCTCACATGGAAGGACGTCGGCGGGGATGACATAGGCCATGGGTACGCATCTCGAATCTACTTGGAAACCTCGCCCTTGCACTTGGTTTTCTAGTAACTAGTACGACAAGTAGTCAGCAAGATAATTTAGGTAGTGGGAGAGCAGGAGTAAGTCACATAGCAAGTACATCAATGTCAGGGAAAATGTCTTCATTTTTATTTAGAGGTACCTTTTCATGTGTATTATCTCGCACGAGAATTTGAGTGCGCAGAATTTGGGGCTCACGTCTTGGAGTAGTACCACCATGTAGACTATAGGAGTTCAAGTATAGTACTACTTGTTGGGACACATAGAAATACATTTTCTCGGTCCACTTCCGGCTCTAGGTGGAGGATCGGGAGGTATAGGTGGTTCTAGTTCCGGTGGATCGGTGGTTCTAGAGGAAGAGGTGACATAAGAGGTTTTGCATTAGGTGGGAAAGGTCCACACTAACCCCAAAATACGTACATGGAGATGTCTCTTCATATTTTAGAGTATAGGGGTATAGAATATGTTGTTGAGTATGTGCACATGTGTGAAATATTATGGTGCGCAAAAGGGATCATGGATTTTGAGCGCAAGGAAAGTCAATTTACAACTACATTACAGGGATGCACACACAGTTAGTACAGGAAGTTTGACCCTTATCAAACTTGCGTAGATTATGCAAATGGCGTTCAAAGATGCATTCCTTAAAGAGTTATATATCCCTGAGTTTGAGCAGAAGAGTATAAGAACTCTCAAGGATATTAAACAAGGCACTACTAAAAGTGTCCGGGAGTATGATTCCCATTTCAAAACACTTTTATCTAAGCTTTCTTATGATATTCATATAAGCTAGCATGCAAAATGGCTCGTCAAACTTGATCACACATTTTAGAAGGGATTTGTCACATAAGACATACATTGATCCACACAAAGCACTTGAAGCAACATTACACACCGAGGCTATAATGAGAGTATAGACACGGAGTCATCCCATTCTTGGAGGCATTGATTGCAACTATGGAAAAAAATTTGGCACATGAGACGTGCACTAGGATTTGGTGTACATATTATGAAGTGGAAGGTCACACCAAGGATAATTGTCCATGTAGATCAAGAATTTCCGTGCTTGTTACTGGCCCAAGTTAATGCACCAAACTAAACATAAAAACTCGAAAAACTCAAACAAAGTTGATACCTAATTAATTGGACAAGATTTAAAGATGTTGATGGAGGGAAAGCTGATGAAATTAAGATGGGTGCACACGAGCAATCCTGCGATGCACGATACTTGACAAAAAGAGATGATGTTAGCAGATATAAGGTGAACTACTACGAAAAGTGGGTCTAGGAAGTGATTAGCTTCCTTGGTGGATGTCAGTTCACATTTTCAATTAAGAATAAAGGTGTACATGATAAAAGATGTAAGAAAATGTTTAGATTTTCTAATTTTAAGTTGTAGACATCAAAAACTGAAAGAAAGCAGGAAACTATAAAAACAAAGATGAAATTGTGTCACCTGGATTTTGTACCTTTCACTGATGGTCAGTGGCGTTGATCGAGATAGTGATTGGTGTCGGCTTGATAGTTTGGAATGGCACCGATTTGGACAAATCAGCATCAATTAATGTTGGGTCATCGTTAACCAGGAAAAAATCACGATGACGGCTTGATTGGTGATTGATGATGATCAGATTGTGGAGACCCGCAGGAGCTACAGAGATGTGAACAAAGTTCCACCTTGGCTGGATGGAGAAATGGAGTCACCCAGAGGTTGAAGAACCTAAGTGATATCAATATTATGTGGGTAGAATAACGGTGCACCTCTCCGGGATTGATCTAGATAGAATTCTCTCTCTCAATTGATAATTCCAAGATTCGCTCAAGTTTTTCACTATTTCTCAAGTCTCTACCATCTAACCGAGTGAGATCAGTCGTGTATTTATATTGATGCACCGAATAAGGTAAAATTGGTACCATTACGAAAAATTGGCGTCGATCGAGGACCGGTCGGCGCCGATCAGGGAACAGACTCCCAAAGTGGCGAAAAGGGATGAGTTGTGAGGATAAGAATATTATACCTCTAACTCAAATACGAAAAAATCCTGCCTGCACGGTTCCAGGAGAGGAGAAATAGGTGGGATGGATGGATAATAATAGCATGGGAGGTTGGGAAGTGATATGGGGTGAATAAGTAGTTGGAATAAATGTAGAAGATAGAATTACATGGTTAATGTTTAATTATCCATGGGTGAAATATAATGGGGTGGAACAAACTTAGGATAGGCATTTAAATTAGATATTTAATTAATACCCTAAGAGATAATTAGTGATACAAAAGTGCACCGGGTTACCCGAGAATAGAACAGGTAAGCAAACATGGGGACATTAAATTGAGTAACCAATTTTATGTGTCTACATTTGCCCCTTTTTGTTGAGTAACTTGCGATAAGCAATGCTACGAGACAAAAACAAGGAGTTGGAAGAAAAGGAAGAATATTGATGATGTGCTCCCCCTCAAACTAGGGATGGGGTGGCCCAAAAAATCCAACCGATCCCGAGTTTGAAAAAGGTAGATGAAAAAGAATAGAAGAGAGGATGCCCCAGCTAGATGTCTGGAGTAGATTTGATCATTGATGACACACGTAAAAAACAAAAAAGGCAGCAACCTAAGGAACTCACATTGGTAGGGCTAGACTAGCATGGTCTTTGTATGAGATGACGTTAGTGGCTACAGATTGGTGAGTTAAAGGTGACTACAAAATAGTAACAACCAAAGAGTGACACATTGGTAGGGACAACTAGATGACCTTCAAATGAGACAACGTTAGTGCCTACAGACACTGCTTATCTTTAGGTTGCAAAAAATGTGAGTTACCCATGTATAGGGAAAAAACTCAGAATGGGTGATAACACCGAAAATATGTGCCAAAAGGTGGAAATAAGGTCATAACAATGATCAGATAAACAAGCCAAGCATCAACACTTAGACAAGAAGGATGAAGTGACGGCCTCGAGAGGAGAGCCACCGTGGAAATTGAAATATGGCCACTATAGTGGACTTTGCAATAGAAATGTTGCCAGACTAGGTAGAACAAGTGTGCTATGGGTGGCACATGCAAAAGATATAATGATGAGATGCCCCAAGCGGGAACGACAAGCAAAGCCATGCTACAAGCGACACACATGTGGGGTTATGTAAGGTAACAAGGTACAAGTACCTAAAATAAAGACCCAATGATGGCAACAATGTGTTACGGGTGACACATGTACAAGACAAGATAATCAGATGAGAACGAAGCACGTCCTGGTGTGATGAGATGAGAAAATATATCAAAATCTACTCGATCGGCCCCAATGGGCTCCAATCGGCGTCGACTCATACCTAATCAACATCAACCCAAATAATTGACGCCAACCAAAATAATCAGCTCTCGACCGCTCCAAAACCTATAAATATAGAAAAGGTGAATGGTAATGATTCATTTGCATTGTGACGATTGATTTAGAAAAAGTCAAAAGTTGAATTTGAGCGAAATGGAAGCTTCAGGGAGCGGTCGAAGAGGAAGAGGACGTGGCCAGGGGTAAGTGGTCCTTCCTTAGCTTTGTACATTTGTGTTATTTTGTAGTAGGAGGCAAGAGGGTGTTTTTAGCACTCGCCTCTCGATTAGCGTCGATTGAAAAAATCGGTGCCGACTAGTATGCGATCGGCGTCAATTGGAATACAATCGGCGTTGACCGTAAAGTAAACAACACTAATGGAAATGAGTCGGTGCGATGGGAAAGATGAGACATTTGGAAGCTTTTGAGAAATATTTTGATGAAATTTTAATGATGTTGATTTTAATAAGTATGAACCTAATGACGATGTTTGATGTGATGTAGGCACGAGAGGTCCTACACATGTGGGATGCTATTCCTGAGCTACTGGAGACTATACTGCCAGATGTGACAGATGATGAGTGGCACCATCTAGAGTTAGCCAGACTAGGGGGTTTCCGTTATTATCGATGGGTACCCCGAGATGTGGAGCTTATGTAAGCATTGATGCAGTGGTGGGATAGCCAAACATGCACATTTTGGTTTCGGACAAGTGAGATGACTATCACCCATGAGCACATCTATAGGATCCTCAGGTTGCCAATTACAGGAGACTTGATAAAGATTACGCCCTCGAAGTAATGTGAGAGGAGGGCCCTGGTACGGTTATATGGGGACAGGGTAGATGATTCAAGAGATAGTGTCGAGGCTATGAGGATAGCCTCACAGTACCGGCAGGATGACCCTAGGAGTAGACTGATAGCCTTGATCTAGATGGCTATCTCATATTATGCACTACTAGATTCCGGAGGTGGACGGTTCCCACTACTCCTGCTTGACTGCGTTTGTGATATCCTGGAGTTCATGTAGGTATTCGCATTCACCGATGCACTTTTAGCACAGATATATCATGAGCTATGGATGTATTCCACAGGTAGACGGACCAGGATTGACGTCATTTTTGTGCTCCATTATTGGGCTTATGAGCATATATCAGTGATTAGACCGTCCGAACTTCCATGGATGCCAGGAGCAGAGGGAGCCCTTGATTATGGGTTTCGACGATGGCGGGTAGACATGGCCCTTGGAGATACAGGGAGATCATTAGAGTGGTATTCCCAGAGATTCAAGACTCTGACACCATCACAGGTTATATGGAGGCCATACAGGGTCTATCCTACATGGGCCGGATAGGACGCCCACTTAGTGGAGCTGAGACGCAGCAGAGTGGTCAGGGGCCGCAGGCCAGAGATTTTAGAGTGGGTCTCATTTTTATGGGTGATGAGACACAGTTCAAATTGACACATATTATTCCGACTGTATATGTGCCATACAGACGGGATAGCATGGAGATAGATCTCGCCGATCTGGTCCCGAGAAGATCCACTTAGGGAGGCCCTGCCTCCCACAGATGATGATGATGATGATGTAGGAGTAGATGAGGGCTACGAGGCGTGGTATCATGAGGAGCTACCATGGCATCTCACAAAATCTCGTGGAGTCGGATGATGAGGAGGATACGGCGGCGGAGCTGGAGATACTACGAGGGAGAGAATGCCGCCTTGGTTGAGACACACCAAACTACTTTGGAGGAGATCGGCCTCACGAGGGAGGAGAGGGACACAGTGATACAGGAGAGAGACACCACTTTCTAGGAGCAGGATACAACTATCCAAGAGAGGGATAGATATCACAGACATAGAGAGGCCCTCAGGGCTAAGTATGGTTATACAGGCACCACTTCGAGTTAGGGACACACAGGTGCCGTAGTAGGAGGACCACCAACAAGTAATGCCATTGAGAGAAGGGCGACACGGTGAGTCCGAATACCTATCAGGATCTCCTTGCTAAGGTGAGATATTACAAGGATGCCTTGACATAGCATGCCCCAAACGTGCCTTATTATGGAGTGAGGAGGAGGATAGAGATAGCCACCACTGGCGGTGCATTGGAGGGTGCGAGCACCGGGGGAGACCGAGGAGGTCATAGGGTCACGAATGTGGGCACCTCCGATTTGTAGGTGTTGGTTAGGAGAGAGAGCCTGTTCCCGAGGAGGGAGGAGGAGACAACATGTTCCATTTATCTTATTTTACTAGATAGAGATATATAGATGTAGCCTCAATTTGAAGGAATTTTGATACGATGTATACGGTTCAATTTGAAGCCATTCGATATATATATATATATATATGCATCTTTGTGTCATATGATTGTACTCATGCTTTTTAATTTTAATAGATACGAGATAAATAGATGTGATTTGATTTTGATTTGTCATGGGTGAATAATTGACTCAATTAACATGTTATAGATAGAAGGATAGATGGATCCACATAATATGTGCTTTGCTTTGATGATTTTTAGATGAAGTAGATAAGATGAGCTTAGATAGATGATAGATTTTATTGATTAAATTAACATGTCAAATGTCAATTTAATGGGATAAATAACAAATGAACAAAGATAATGTCCATTTGATTTGATGAAAAGAAAGTGATGTAATGATCTTATCCTTTAGAAAATAAAAATCACTGCACCTAGATAGGAAAAAGAATGATAAGCTAGTCCCCTAACCGACCATAAATAGATACCTTGATGGTAAATCGAAAGATGATGCACACAAGGCCATAGACACGAGATAAAATAAACCTGACACTAGTTAGTCACAAACTAGATCTAGGAGGTAGATAAGGACGAGAGATAAGTATGCATCTTGTCAAAACACATGAAGGATTAAATGCCCACTCATATGGGGAAAACAGGGTCTCCATATGATCAAAAAGGTCTCATATCACAGCTTCATGATTTTTCTTTTGATAGAAAAGAAAACTGATCAATGCGGGTAGTTTTCTAGATATGGAAAGACTGATCGATACGGGAAGTCTTTCAGAGATGCTAATAAGTGAACAAACTAGCCGAGAGAGGAAGTTTGTTACTGCAAAGGCTCAAAATGCCATAAAACAAATAGTCGTCCTTCAAGGGAGTGGTCTGTATTTTGAATTTGATGGTAGCCATCCTTCGAGGAATGGTCTACATTTTTATTTTATTTGATAAGGCATGGATAGCTATCCTTCGAGGGATCAGTCTATCTTTTGGGACTAGGATAACATCTCTCTCTTTTTTTGAGCTTTGGAAGAAGCTGAGTTTAGACCAGATAGATCAGATAGAGGGGAAGAAAATGTATATAAGCACGTACTCATGCCCCAAGTGGATTTGATCAAGATGAACACCTAGGGTAGATGAAGTAGTGATTAAGGTATTCCTACCATGAGAAGGAACAAATCCGTAAGGAAAATTCCATGAGTAGATCCACGGTACTCATATTTAAGGTATAAAAATAAATAACGTGGAGAACCACATAGTTCCAAATCACTACAAAATGCATGACTGGTTGCAGATGGATGAAAGATCTGTTTTGCGACTAAGATTGTGTAAGATAGATTTTAACAATAAAAGGGCCTTAGATGCAAAACATTAAGAGGTTCCATTTCAGGTATACCGTCCATGGAAGACAGATGATAAGCCCCATACCTGTACTTATGAGTGACAACGTATGGTACATCCATTAAGAGAAAACTTACCACGTTGACTCTGTTCTAGAGTAATGACATTTTGGTTTTCTTTAAGAACAAGATCGCCAACTTGGAAGTCATGCTGCTGCAAATGCTTGTTATAAGCACAGTTGACACACTCAAGATAGACTTGATGATGTTCAAGAGCGTTGAGACGATTTTCATCTAACAACTCAAGCGGTGCTAGAGGCGATTGTGGCAATAATTTTCATCGAGAGACAAACTCACTGAGAGAGATGCAAAGAGAGGGAATCTGGACTTCTAAAGGAAGGACAGCCTCAGACCCATAGACAAGAGAGAAGGGAGTAGCACCGGTAGGGGTACGAATGCTAGTCCGATAAGTCCAGAGTAAAAGGGATGTGTAAATTCCAATCCCTACCAGCTCGACTAGTTACCTTTGTGAGGATATTACACAAAGTTTTATTAGAAGCCTCAGCTTGGCTGTTAGCTTGTGGATAGTATGGAGAAGAAAAGCTGAGTTTAATATTGAAGGTGTCACAAAGTTTCTACATATTTTTTTTTGAAATACTTTCCATTATTCTGTAATGAGTTTTGGGAACACCAAAGTGACAAATGATGTGTTGATAGAAAAAATAAACAATAGGTTTAGCTTTGGTCGATGAAAGAGGAATAACCTTCACCCATTTAGTGAAGTATTCTATGGTAGTAATGATAGAGTGATGTCGCTGTAAAGAGCATGGATTGATGAGACCAACGAGATCAAGACCCCATTGTAAAAAAGGCCACAAATCAGCTGCAGGTTGCAAGGCCTGACTAGGGATATGTGTAAGATTAGCATGTTGTTGACACTTGATACATTTCTTGACATATTCACAGCAATCTTGATTAAGAGAGGGCCAATAATAACCTAAATGTAGGATACGCTTAGCCACGGATAAACCACCAAAGTGTCCACCACATATACCGTTGTGGACCTCCTGAATGGCCTTAGATGATTCAGGGGTTTTGAGGCACCGAAGCAAAATACCCTCAAAACCATGTTTGTAAAGGATTCCACCCAGAATAGCATAGTGGTTTGCGCATTGGATAAAAGATCTTCTACCATTGGAAGTCAAATCTAGAGGAAGCACTGAGTAGGATAAATAATTGAAAATGTGCTGATACCACTCATCTTGAGTGTCGGTCGTGTGACGGCGTTGATTGAAGTCAATTGTGCGAGATGAGATGATTGGTCTAGACGTATTTGAACAACCACATAAAGTCACGAGTCTTTAGTGAATGGAGGAATAAGTGAGGATAAAGAAGCCATAGTATCTACAAAATGGTTTGCGATAAAGACGAGGAATAGCTTGGATAGTAAATTTATCGAAGGATTGAAGGCGAAAAAAGAGAACGATATCACGATATTTTTGAAGGATATCATTTTTACATCGATAGAAACCGGTGAATTGATTAACAATGAGCTCGAGAATCACCGAAGATGTCGATATGGTGAGCGCTGAGATTAAAGGCATTTTGAAGACCTAAAGCGAGGGCTTCATATTCAGCCATATTATTGGTACATTCAAAGTTAAGCTTGTGTGCGATAGGGATAGGTGCACCCTAAGGAGGAATCATGACGAAACCTACACCTCCCCCTTGCTGACACTTAGACCCATCAAAGAAGAATTTTACTTTAAATGGAGATAGACCGAAATCAATTTATTGGATGTACTAAATGCTGGGAATTGAGTGAGGGGACTTGAGTCTCGGAAGAGGGCATCAACTAATTGATCGAGAGATAACCGACCCTTGATATATTTACGTAAGATGAACTCAAGATCAAACTCTATCATGAGCATGAGCCAGTGAGTGATACAATCATTGTGATAAGGTTTTGCATGCATTGTCTTGAGTGGATTGACACTTGTAACAATGTAAGTTTTATGATTAAGGAGGTAATGAAGAATTTTAGAAGTCGTGAAGAAGAGAGCACAACACAACTTATCAGCTTCGAAATAATGAGTTTCATACTCATGAAGAGTGTGACTGATATAATAGATAGCCTATTCCTTACCATTAGCATCTCGATGCAAGATCATGGCTCCCAGAGCATGGTCAGTCACATAAATATAAAGATAGAATGGCTCCCCCTCACATGGAAGTGTAAGCATAGGTGGAGAAAGAAGATAAGCTTTGAGATCATCAAAGGCTTTTTTGCAATGCTCATCCCATTCAAAATGAACATTTTTATGGAGGAGATGATGAAAAGGTTAAAAACAGTCTGAAAGATGCGAGATAAAACGACGCACTGCTTGAAGGCGTCCTTGAAGACCATTGAGCTGCTTTAAGTTGGAAGGATGAGGCATCTTGATGATAGTCTTTATTTTTGTGGGATCGACCTCAATACCCCTGATAGAAATGATAAATCCTAAGAGTTTTACTAGTGAGAATGCCAAACATGCATTTAGATGGATTTAGGCGAAGAAAAAAATGAATGAGTCTCTCAAAGAGAGGTGCAAGGATGAGAAGATGATCCTGATGGTGTTTGGATTTACCAAGGATGTCATCGACGTAATCTTCTACAATTTTTTGTAAGAGGTCATGGAAGATGTAGGTCATTACGCGTTGATAAGTCACCCTTGCATTCTTAAGACCGAAGGGCATGACGTGATAACAAAAAGTCCCCCAAGGAGTTATGAAGGAAGTCTTGTGTTGATCCTTTGGTGTGATGAGAATTTGATTATATCCAGAGAAAACATCCGTAAACAGAAAGCATCTCGTGACTGCGAGTTAAGTCCATGAGTTGGTCAATATTAGGTAGAGGGAAATCATCTTTTGGGCAAGCGAGATTAAGATCCCGAAAGTCGGTGCAAATTTGAATTTTCCTAGTAGCTTTGGTTACTAGTACTACATTTGAAACCCATTGTGGATAGTCAATGGGTTGGATGAAGTTAATGCAGAAAGCAAGCACCTTTGTAACTCTTCTTTAACGAGGATAGCTACATGAGGATGCATCTTATGCGTTTTTGTTTAACTTGGTTTGATGTATGGAAGAGTAATGATATTATGGACCACGATATTAGGATCGAGGACTGACATATCTTCATATGACCAAGCAAACGCTTGGAAATTGTTGGAAAGAAAAGTGGTGAAGTCTCATGACTCTTGTGGGTTAAGAGATTGTCGACCTTAATGATGTGACGGTCTTGAAGTCCCTATATTAAGGTTGTGCAAAGTGTCTTCGTTGAGAAGTGTAGATGTGTCGGAAGGAATGGTTTTAGGAAGATAAGAATCCTATTCCCTAGATAAGTAAGGACAAAATCATCATTTGAAGCAGGTTGGATAGTATTGATAGTAGGAGAATCATCTCTGACTATTTCTGGGAAGACCAATGGTATGGAAGTGGATTTTCCATTAGTCTTATAGGTTAGTGGACCTAAGGAAATGGTATTGACTAAAAAAAAAAAAAAAAAGTTAGGCGGGATAGAAATGGTGTCATCCACATCGAGCAATGCTTGGACGACTAGAGAATATGGTTCCTCAATGCAAAGAGGCTCGGCGAGAATGGTGACAGTGGCTTTCGAGGAGGTTTGAAACCTAAACCAAATTTTTGATGTGGTTTAAGAGTTGGAATGGATGTGAGGTCATGCAAATTTTTTTCATACTTTCCCAGGCCAAATCCCTTCCACGTGCATCGATATAGATAAGTTTTTGCGAATGCGGGATTCTGTAGATAATCAAACCCTGCCGAATAGGGTTTAGCCCTAGGAGGAGAATCTAGACGATAGTGAGGTGTATCAAGACCACCGTAGATGAAGTCAGTCTATTGTCGATTGGGCAGACCAATGGTGACGATGCGGCAAGACTGGTTGATATTCAGGTTGTTTGTCTGGCCTACCATACTCATTAGGTTTGAGATGGGTGTCAAAAGAGAGAAGGGGAAGCTCCCCTACTAAAAAATGTTGCAAGGTATCTTCCAGATTTTGTAGATCTGGTAGTTTTTTTGTAGGTATGGAAGAGGACGAAGCCTCGTCAGGAGAATCAGCGTTCTCCTTTGGAGGGACAGACCCTATGGTCATGTCACATTGTGTGGATGGAAAAAGGCCTCTGGATGAGTATAGATTTTCCCTCATACCGATATTTTATACATCGATGGAGGGTTGATGGGATTTAATGCATTGTATAGATACAGAGCATCCAAGGATCATATTTAAGTGGAATTTCCCTTTGACAATGTGTAAAAAGCTCGTGAAGAAGTTTCTTGCCTACCTGAATGGGCAGGACCAAAGTTCCTAAAGTAACCACCAGCTAATCATTAAATGATCGAAGGGCTGAAAGGTGGTGGTGACACTACGTTCTTTGGTAACTTAAGTTGCTCAAATGTGTGGGAGGAAATGACGTTGAGTGCAGCACCACTATCGATCATAGTGTGTTTTAATGTAGTGTTATTGATTTGGATTGTGATAAAGAGAGGAGCCTCTAAATCCTCAAAAGAAAGGGGAGGAATTTCAGAATCCTCGAGGGAGATGGTGGTTGACGGTCTATTTAATCCAAAAACCATCTCGAAAGGTTGGGGCTCATCTAAATTCACCGTGATCTCTGTGAGATGATCAATCAAATCCTAGCGATGTTGGGAGATAGTGAATGAGGTCAAAAAGAGGCATTTTGAGTGGAGCATCGGTGAGTTGTTTCATAACACTCTCCTCAACTAACACGAGAATCGAGCCCGAGGTGAAGCACGAATAGAAACCCAAGATCTCGGGGCCGATGAGGAAGAAAGAACTCTTTGGGGAAGCAAAAGTAACGACTCGTGGTCGAGAGGCTATAGAAGATGATGGATTTTCATACCGTTGTGTTCTAGTGGCAATATGAATTGCATCAATTTGAGAGGGTGGAAGATCATCTGGAGTGATATCAATAGAATTGGGGGCCTGAGTAGACTGTTTAGGCTCAGATGTAGTTGGGATGACAGGAGACACTTGTTCCTCCTCCTCCAACAGGAGATCATTTTCTTCCAAGAGGTTGTTAATGACAGATTGAAGGGCTTTACATCCCTCGGTGTCATGACCTGGAGTGCGATGGTAAGCACAAATCAAATTAGAGTTGAACCATGAAGGTTTTACTCCTTTGGGATTATAGGGTTTGATTGGAGGAAGCGATATAGATGAAGATTGGATAAGTTGGCGAAGGATTTCAGTATAAAATCTGGTAGATGAAGATGTGGACAGAGGTGAAGAAGGCACCTCTTTAATCTTAGCAGATCTTGAGGTAAAAGATCCTACATATCTGGTTTGGCAGTCTTTTAGTGGACCTGTTTTTTTCTCTTCGAATCTTGGACGAAGCAGCCTTAGGTGCTTGAGATGGAAGTAAGTGAGGCAATATTGATTTTAGCGGAGGAGAAGCTCCTAAGATAGATTTTGAAGATGACGAAGACATGACAAGTGTTTTAATATTTGGAGATGAAGAAGGTGTTTGGTCAAAGCAGACAATGATTTAGATAAGACTGATTTAGATGGGGGAGGAGCTCCCAAAATAGATTTGATAGGAGGCACAAAGGGTGCCTTGGTTTTTGGTGACGAAGATGATGGTTCTGATAAAAGAGGTGACACCTTTCCAGTAGGTAAATCCACTTTACAAGGCACCGATGAAGATGGTGTTGTAGAAGAAGATGCCTTTTTAGTGGATAAATCCAATCTTTTATGAGGCAGAGAGGGATTTTTGAGGGAGGGCACCAAGAGTTTTGATGGTCTGAAATATTGGTTTTCCCTTTTCAAGGATGGTGACAACTTCGACCACATAAGGTGATTGTAACCATTTCAGAGGAAGTAAAGGAGACAATACCGATGATGTAACCCTAGGCTTAAACTCCAATTGTTTATGTCTGAGTCCGGATTTGGAAGTATAGGTGTCGATGCTATCTCTTTAGATGTTTCCTTAATAGGCAAGGAAGCACTGATGGTGGAAGAGGTAGGTAATGAAGAAGCAACCTCTTGTGAGGAGGGTACTTCAGATGTAGTAATTGTGGGTGTAATTACTGTAGGAAAAGAGATAGGAAGAGTCAAGATCGAAGATGCTTCCAAAGGCATAGAAGTTGGTACAACTATGGGTATGTTAACCAAAGGCATGGTCGTGGCAAAAATGGGAGCGACAAAAGTAGAAGTATCCATAGTGGAAATTTGAAGGGATGTAAATGACTCAAGCACCGAAAGAATATATGATGATGAGACAGATGAAGATGACACTATCTCAGGTATAGGTGGAAGATCAGATAGAGAGGTAGAGGGAGACGACTTTGTTTCTAACAATAAAGGAAGACTCGAAGATGGACCATCCGAGGATGGTGGAATCTCGAATTTGAAGGAGCAGAAGGAAGTTCCGATTCAGTCGACACATTTGTGGATGGCTCAGAATTAGAAGAAGAACTATTAGTAGAAATGGAGCTGATAGTATGCGTGTTTGGTTTTTGAGACCCCGAAGCATCATTGTTCGGGAATGATTTTGAAAAGGTTGTTTAAAAATGTCAAGCGCCTGATTTGGGGGCATTTGGGTTATCTAGAATGAGCTCGCCTTTATCAATGAATTTTTGGATGAGATTTTTGAAGGTCTGACATCGTTCAATGTCATGGCCTTTGTTTCTATGATAACGATAGAAGTCATTTTCATGATACCAGAATGGTCATTCTCGGTTCTCATCAAAATTTCTAATAGGAGGAAGTTTGATCATGTGAACTTCTAACATTTTGTCTAAGATAGAAGCATATGATTCCCCCAAGGAAGTAAAAGACCGAGATGACGGAGGTTCTTTTCGAGAAGATGTGGAGTCTCTCCGAGGTGTTTGATTAGAAGTGTTATCAGATCATGATGTTTTTAATATGATAGCGTTTGTGGACCCCTGATTCTTGTCTTTGTTAGAAGCATAAGAGTTTGATTTTGTAAACCAAGAAAAATCTAGTTTAGACTTAGAGAAAAGTTTTAACTTCCCTTATTCAATTGTGCAAGACTCAAGTTTGCATGCCATCGTAAAGGATTCTTCAAATGTATGAAAGGTTTGAATCCTTAAAGTGGAAGAAATATGATTGGCACAAGATCGAGTAAACAACTCGATTTGCTGAGATTGAGGGAGGGAGAAGGATAACTGATTTATTATTCCTCTCCAACGAGTGACAAAGTCTACAATAGACTCGTCATCGAATTGACGAATGTTATAAAGATCTGTGATCGAGATCTTATGTGTGATGTTTATTGAGAAATTTTTAACAAACATCTGGGCTAATTGAGAGAAAGAAAACAAAGAATGTTGGGGTATGTTATTGTACTAGTCTAAAGTGGCCCTGCTAAAGACATAGGAAAGGTACGGAGCATAAGCTCCTGGTCCTAGACTATAAGGTAGCAAGCATGTTTAAATGCTCACAGGTGTTGTTGAGGATCCTCTCGACTATGAAATTTTGAGAACTTAGGAAGTTCCCATTGGGGAGGATAAGGCTTAAAAGCCACTGATGGATGAATTGGTTCATTACATACTTCTTTAAAAGAGTATGAAGGGCGAGCCCCTTTGGTGGAGGCTTCTAGGTCTACGATTTTCTTGAATTGAGGAGGGGGCATGTTGGTATGTCCCGTATAAGAAGCGAATGGTATGTTTTGCTAAGGCGTTAATGGGGGATTCATCTGCTGATTAATAGGATGATAAGAGGAATAACCAGGCATTCTAGGTGATGCCTGACGAGGTATTTGGTGTGAAGGAGCCTGAGTATAAATAGGCTATGAGATGACAAGTGGTTGAGAGAAAGGTGGTTGAATGAAAGATGGAGCCTATGATTGGTGGGTTCCTACACTTTCCGACTGAATCGAGAATGGATTGAGGAATGTGGGTGTTGATTTGATTTGATATGGTGGGAAAAAAACTCTGAATGAGGCTTTTGACTACCATATTAGTTATTAATGGTGTTGATGCCAAGGGATGGGTAAAAGCCACTATCACTGGAGCATTGGAAGAAAGAACAATTTGGAAGATGAGAAAGAAGAACCGATCGAATCATAGGAGGGGTTGGCTCATAGAGAGATACTAGCCCTGAGATGCAATAGACGACATAGAAGAATTGACAGTAATTTTTTGGAGTGTGAACGTGGTCATCATAGCTGAAGAAGAGGGCCTCTCAAAAGTAGGCTATGGGGTAGCCAAGGTAGTATGCTACACTAGGGATAGGCAAGGTCATTTGAGAACCAGTCAACATGGTTGGTGGAAGAGAAAAAGGAGGCATAGATGCACCACCTTATTTCATGGTTCAAGGTGAGAAGAAGCATGCTAACTACTCTATGAAATCCTGGGATGGCTCATGAGAATAATCGTAAACCTGCTAGATCGGTGGTCCCTGATCAGATATTCGAGTAGACTTATGCACTAAGTAGTCCATAAGGGCTACCGGGTTGTGGTCAAGGAGTGCCTGAAATTCAAGATCTCCGCAAGGAACATACTCTATATCAGAAGCATATGACACCTCTGAAGGAATGGGGGAAGCTGGTTGTGATGGGATCACTTTAGGATTATAGAAAGGATTATATAACCAAGATGGGGATCTAAATAACATTAGTCCCGAAGAAGACCCGAGGGGTGCCAAAACATCCACATTAGCGGGGGTCTCAGATGAGGAAAAGGTCGGTTGAGACTTTTTTCTATATTGTGACCGGGTGATGACCGTCATAAACAAGCACAAACACAGAAAGAGATTAACCTAATTAATGCATAGACAATTCAAGCAGTGTAGGTGATTATCTCTTTTAAATTTTCATGCTTTTTAAGAAAGAAAATGTTAGGAAAGGCTTTTAGAACAGGTACTACTCAATTGGCCAAACTAAGCATGGTTTGGGGAATGTTTTGGTGAGGAGTCCCGAAGGCACTTCAACAAAATACCTTTGGTACGTGGCTTAATATAGGGGCCTACCCCCGCACTTCACACACCGCGCACACCGCTGCAATAAGGGAGTCGGGTGCTTGCCAATATATACCGAATTTCCGTGAATTTATAGCGTGATCCGAGTATCACGTACGTTCTTCCTCTTGGATGTCACTTCCAAGTAGGCGAGGCTAGGGAAGGAGTTTTTGTTTAAATGCTTTATACCTAGTGATTTTGGCTTTGTGTGCAAGGGTGAAAAATAAAAAATCAAATAGTGTCACTACCAATTTTGATCAATTTTCCAACCTATTTAGAGAACTAGGTGAAGAACATACAACATAAATGAAAAAGAAAATGTTCTTTTTAAGCACTAAAACCGAAGTGTTTGATTTCAATGAAGACAAGTCAAACAAGTTCTTTCCCAATGTGATTAATTCATTTTAAGGACCAAAACCGAAGTGTTTGAGTGTGATAAAACACAAACAAATGAGTTCTTTTTAAGTTTTTTAAAAGGAGAAAACACAACAAAAGAGAAATACATGTAGATTTATCTCTCCAAGGTGTGTGGACATCAAGAAGCGCGTTGTTGAGCTCTTCCCTCAAACAATCTCGTGAACAAGCAAACCGCTCTGCAAAAGAGGGTTAAGCGGAGAACATGCAAACAAATCCAACAAGATACTAGTGGAAAGGAAATTTCTATTTTAAAAAGCTAGAAAACTTTCAAGGAAATGACAATTTTGCACAAAGGGATGAATAAAAATGTAACTTTGAAATCAAATAAAGGATTTACTACTAATTTTAGTGTAGACACCCCAATTTCACTTCTATCCTAAATCAATTAATTCCCCATCCTCATTTCCCACAAAAATACACTTGAATTAATCAAATATAATTTGATTAATTATCCATTTCAAAATCTAAAAATAATCTAATCCTCACCACATGTCATTATTCTCCATGTTTTTCCACTATTGAATTAAAAATTCAAATTCAAATATTCACCCACCATTCGTGGTCCCCACTCACCTAAAATCCTCCACTTATGAATTAAAAAATAATTCAAATCCTCACCCATTCTTCATGGTCCCCACTCACCTAATCTTGCCCACATTTTCAAACCACTCACATAATCTTGCCCACATTTTCAAACCACCCACTTAATCTTGCCCACATTTTCAAACCACTCACTTAATCTTGCCCACATTTTCAAACCATGATTACTTAAATTAATCTAAGCTAATCACTCCCTCAGCTATAAATACAACCTTACCCCTCCCTCTAAAAGACACGGAGAATAAGCTTTCATGCCATATCTAAGTTCTTGCATCCTTTGAGCAAAGAACATCATTTTACCTCATCCTAATGCCAAAATAGCCTCATAATCCTTTTTCCCATCTAGTGCAAAGTAAGAGGATCGTTGTTGCAGGAAGGTCTTGCTCCATCTTGAAGAAAAGCACCTACATATCACAAAATCAAGGCTCAATCCAAGTTTCCTAGCCCATTCTGAGGTTTGCTACGGAACACGAAAGAGGAGGTATGATTATTGGTATTTTATTTCCTTATTAGTAGTGTATTTTTCATAGCTTACATTCTGGCACGCCCGGTTACTTTCGATCTATTACCATTAATTTCCCAATTAGTGGTTTTATCTATTCTTTGTTTATTATTGTTCATTATTATTTCCTTTTCTGTTCCTTATGGTCTTCTTTGGTTAACCTTCACGCTTTGGGTAGTATTTTTGTTGTGTGGTGTCTTGTGGTGTATCTGCAGGTTATAGCAACAATGAAACTCTGAAGCTCATCTTGTCTTTGATCTCCTCGGTGCTTGGTGTTTAGTTGACAGTTTTGGCTTTGCTATTTACTCGTCATCTGTAGAAACACATGAACTATCCATTAGTTTATCATCTTACTGTCATGGGACAACCAATCCGGAAAATGCATTTATTTATTTACTTTTGCTAAAATAACTGCTTTGTAGGAAGTTAATCATTTTTTTTCTTTTATTTTAATCAATCATTTTGCGATCTAACTCTTTCTTTCTGTTTATTGTTCTTTTTTAACCTTGCTGTCAAAATTTTAGCTTCTCAGGTAAACTACAGAGTCAGAAAATTAAAAACCACCTCCCAGGACGTTTTTCTCACGTTTAAAATTTGCATTCGAGCGTTCTCGTAGCCCATCTTAGGAAGCCATAACTTTTGCTCCCGAACTCGGAATGACTTCATTTTTTTAACGAAAAGGTATTGAAAAGATCTATGTAATGAAAAACTAATTTTTAGATTTAGATTTACAAAAAAAAATTGGTTTCATTTCTTCTAACACTGTCTTTTTCACAAAAAAACAACAAAATTATAGTTTTATTTATTTTATTTTATTTTATTTTTATTATTTCACGTAACAACCTCACACGTATGCTCTTTCCTCGCACTTCAAAAGTGATCTTGGAAATCGAAACGTGAGGCCGCTCGAGCTCGCACAACCATTTTTTTCAATTTTTAATTTTTTGCTTTACGTTTCAATTTTCCACAACAACACTTCTAAATAACGTTTTCACCCTCTTCTTTCATCGTTTTTCTTTTTTATGAAAATAATTATTGTCACTATTTCACAATCATGATTAATTACAATAATTATTAACATTTAAAAAAAAAAATATTCCAATTGTATCCACGTATGCTCTTTTCTTACGCCTTCAAGCGATCTGGAAAATCAGAAACGGTCACAATTTTTTAGTTTCTTGTTCTAACATTGCAGGATCTTCTAGCTTTGTTTTCCAACTGTCATTTTAATAATTATTTTCCTTTGTCATATTCTTAATATTTTTTTAGTCGTTGGTTGTGTATGCTCTTTTCCTGTGCCTTTGAGCGATCTGGCAAATAAAAAACAACCATGATCACTTTTCTAACATTTCATTTGCAGGATAACTACTAATTTGTTTTCTGTAGAACCGTGTTGCTGGAATATTATCAAAAACAAAAACAAAACAAAAACAACAAAAATCCCGCAAAAATACCACCATTCAAAGACAACTACTGAAACAAAAAAAAAAAAAGTACACTCGTGCACGCAATATTTTTCTGCTAGTGATTTATTTCAAGTTGGAAAGAACCATGCGTTTAATCACTTTATCATATTGTTTTTGCACGTAGACGAGGTGGATTTCATCACCACCAAAGCTACACCGGTGACGTGGACTTGACTACCACGCACCAATAGCATTTGCATCTGCATTGCACTTTGAGACCTAGTCTCATCACAAAGATTCGGTATTTACCTCGCCGCTGCTCTTCACTTACAGGTAATGTTGTCGTGCAGCGCATGTGAGTCACACCTAAATAGCTGTAACAACGAAGCCTGGGCATCGTCCCTGTAAATCTTCGGGGAGTTATAAGGACACCATACACATTCATCCCTCCATCACCTTCCACCTTTTCACAAAACCTGTTCTGGACGTGGTGATTCACTCTGAAATAGGCAAGTAAGAATTGGTGAGTCTCCTCCAGTGCTCTAAGGGTTCCCGTACCAATTCTGTCCCCGTACAAAATTAGGTATATCAGGACTAGGGTATATCGAAGGACGCATCTTCTTGGAGTAATAAGAGCCTGCATCCACCATTTCACAGCATACTTATATGATTGCATGAAATAATAATCATTCCTGAAGAAGTTACCTCATAAGCCAAAACAATCGAATCCACATGATTGCTTGTTGTTTGAAAACAAAATAGTTTAGCATTGTTTTTATCATAAAACTTGGCTAATATCAATGTGTTTATTGTAAAATTCAAATCCTAATTGTGTTCCACAACACCATTTCTCGACCGATTCAATACCAAGCAAAACATTCAAGCAATCCCACAATGAAGATCAAAATGTCACACTGATTTCATTAGCCTACTTCAGCCAACAACAACTCCACTATAGCTTGTTTTCAGCTATATCCAATAGATATTGAGTGACTTGCGTTCACTCCTTATCTCATCAATTGTCAGAACATCCTTTATAGCTTGTTTCAAGCTATATCAAAATGACATTGGGTGACTTGTTTGAGTTCACTCATTATTTCATCAGCTTACAAGTTTAACAAAATCCCATCCGACACAAATCCCTTCAAATCTCATTTTGAGTTCGCAACTGTGTTGAGTCACTTGTTTGAGTTACTCTTCCTATCAAAAATCCAGAGCTTGTTTAAGTCAAACCAATCAACATATTCATCATAGCTTGTTTGAGCTATATCTCACTTGTATTGAGTACCTTGTTTGAGTGTACTCCTTACATTTTCATCTGCTAAGCTTGTTTAATCCAAACCAATCAAGATATTCGTCATAGCTTGTTTGAGTTATATCCCACTTGTATCCCGAGTACCTTTTTTTTAAAGCTTTCTCCTTATAGCCTTACTTGTTAAAACTTGATTGAGCCAAAACAAAGATCACAATCAATAGGTTGATTTCTTCATCGCACCTTTCTTCATTCTCCCTCTCTTTCAAACATGATGAATTCACGAAAAACATCACACAATGAGCTATTAGAACAAATTAATAAGATGACGACACAACTCTTTCATATGGCTACCCAAATCAGTGAGCAATCACCCAAAAATCTGATCATACAACCTCACGAAGAAATCAGTTCATGTAAAGTCCAACGTCAGTTTACCCCCTTGGAGAAAGTCTCTCTAGTGTTTTTCATCAACTAAAAGAGGCTAAACTGATAAGATATCCAATTACAAAACCCTTTGTCAAAGGGGAAGCTAAGCCATGTTGGTACAAACCTAACACATATTGTGACTTTCATCGCATTGATGGTCATCACACAGATAAATGTGTGCGATTTAAGAATTACGTCCAAGACTTAATTGACGACGATGTCATCTCTGTAGAACTTGATGACAATGCTCTTGCAACCAATGACACATCCAATACCACAACTTTCCATGAAGAGTTGACTACTGTCGAAACTCCTATATATACTGAAATTCCACGAGATCATGATGAAAACATTCAAGACTTTCTAATTCCAAACCAATCCATATCTTCTTCAAATTTTCTTCCATCAGCCCAAACATATATTGAACCTGTTTTGGGTGACAACATTCTTCCAACATCTAATGAGAACTTGACCTTGATTCAAGACTCTCTTTCAACCCAAACATACATTGAACCTATTTTGGACAACAACATTCTTCCAACATCTACTGAGCACTTGAACTTATTTCAAGACACTCTTTCAACCCAAACATACATTGAACTTGTTTTGGACAACAACATTCTTCCCACATCTACTGAGCACTTGAACTTATTTCAAGACTCTCTTTCAGCCCAAACATATATTGAACCTGTTTTGGGTGACAACATTCTTCCAACATCTAACAAGACCTTGATCTCGTTTCAAGACTCCCTTTCAAACCTTGATATTACTATAGACACTACAGACGAGGTTCCATCAACAGGTACCATTAAGTTTGATTCTATTCTTCCAATATTGGCTCTTATGCCTAACATCTCTAGCCTTTTTGTCGAAACACAACCACATCGAGTTTGGACACTTGCGACAATGCAACCCATCATGTCCATCATGTTTTCAACTATCAATCTTGCAGGCATCTCATCACTAATTAGTCTCACCTATCAAGACTTCTACGTGCATCCATTCTACGAGGTACTTATACCCAGGAATATCTTTACACAACCTTTTCCATCTTTAATTGTGAATCTATCCTCAAAACAATCAATTAATGGACAAATAGAAGCAAAAAACCAAATAACACAAACCATCATTGTCAACACACATGGAAGCTATTGGCTTAACCAAATCTATCCCACTCTTTGGGCTTACCGCACATCTTATCCCTTCTACTTTATTTATGGTTGGGAAGCTATTTTATATGTCAAGGTTGAATTTTCATCCTTCATAATATCCTTCAAAGATGTAATCAATAAAGATTATTATCAACAATCACGCCTTAATGAACTCGAGCTTCTTGATGAAAAACGACTTAATGCCCTAGATCATCTTCAAGTATATCAAAATCAGTTACGACATAGCTGCCATAAAAAATTCAAACCTAGAAAATTTCAGGTCAATCATTTCATTCTCAAAGAAAATCGAAAGAACACACCCAAAGAATGAGACAAACAAGACAAATTTGAGCCCAACGAAATCATAGATAATTTTGGGTTTGGAGCTTATAAATTGGCCATTGACACAGGCCAAGTCCTTGAAAAACCCATGAATGCATTCCATTCAAAGAAATTTTATTCTTGAAAGCACTCTCTATTCGGGAAACAACAACGTGTACATTGTTCATTCTGTCTTGCTTATCTCTGAATAAATTTATTCATTTCCATTGGCAAATATTTTCTTTATCAAAATCACATCTTCATATTTATCATCATGAGACAAGTGCTAGTATAAATCCTATTAAGTTTGTGAGCATCATACTTCTTCTATTTTCAGTCGCTTTCCTCTATGGTCATACCTAGAAGCTTACTGATGGTAATATATCCCCTTCTAATACATTCTCTCTTTCATAACAAAGCTCTAAACTTCGTTACCTAGTTTGTTTGGTCGTCCATCTCAGTCTTCGGTGTTGAACCCTCGCATCCTACTAGTCGTGTGGGGCTGAGATTGGGGGCAGATGTTTCTTCCCAAATACAAAGCACTATTGTAAAAAAATCCATCAATTCAATAACTTATGAATAATTCATTGACACATCTTTCGTCCTTCATAGTCTTTGGTGTTGAGCCCACACTTCTTACTGGTAGTGTGAGACTAGGAATGGAGGAAGGTGCCCTTACTCGTCTACGTCTTGTCTTCGGTGATAAACCCTTGCCTCTTACAAGTGGCATGGGGCAAAGCATAGAGGGTCATTCTCATACAAGCATAAAAACATTGCAAAATATTCCAAAAAAAATAAAATAAAACAAAACAAAAAAGACTAAAAAGAAATTCACTCGCCTATATTTTGCCTTTGGTGATGAGCCCTTGCTTCTCACTAGTAGCATGGGGCAAGGCATAGGGAGTCATTTCAAAAATACAAAATCTTATAGTGCTTACAAATTATAGAATCCCCAAACACGTAATTTAGATGCCTAAGTGAAGAGAGAACTATCCCTTAACCTCATATCTTATCAATCGCCAGAAGCCACATAAGCCTCTAAGTCTAGCATGTGACTCATAAAGTGAAAGCTATTTTGAAACCGGATCAGTAGCATTATGAAGAATGGAGTCACAATTTCCCAAAGGGATTGTTGTTAGCATTTGTCTCTATATTCATTATCCACCTCCTGCGTCCTTCTTGATTCTCGGTGATGAGCCCACACATCTTACTAGTTGTGTGGAGTCAAGAATGGAGCTGGAATTCTTTTCATCATATCATCACCACCATATCCTGCCAATGGAAAGAGAATTTGTGTTATTCTGAGCATAAGTTACCACACTGAACACGCTACATACGAATAATATCCTGGTTTATCGCCTCTCAAAAATAAGTCTGCACTCTGGGCCATAAATTGCCACTCACAGTGTAAAAAAATCTACCAACATTTGAAAATCGTCAAAAATCCAAAAACATTTGAAAATCGTCAAAAATCTAAAAACATTTGAAAATCGTCAAAAATCTAAAAAACAGTGTAAAAATTCAAAAATCCAAAAACATTTGAAAATCGTCAAAAATCTACCAACATTTGAAAATCGTCAAAAATCTAAAAACAGTGTAAAAATCTCAAAATCCAAAAACATTTGAAAATCGTCAAATTCCCAAGTATAAAAATCCCTCAAAAAAAAAAAAAAAAAAAAAAAAACATTCAAAAATCTCCAAAAAATCTAAAAAAATTATAAAATTCAAAAACAAACATTAGAAAATCTAAAAATCCAAAAACAAAAACATTAGAAAATATCCAAAATACAAAAACATTTGCAAAATTTTCAAAAGACCAAAAACATCCACAAAATCGTAAAAACTCAATAAGCAACACAATTCAACCTTTGGACTATTATCCCCAACGAATGATCCAATCACCTTATGACTACCAAATTCAAACCACTTCTCCTTGCGTGAATCCTCGCTTGGGGCAAATCCGCCCTCATTACTTCCTTGTTTGAGGACAATGACCTAATATTTTACTATGTCCTCGTGCCCCTGCTTAGGGCACATCCGATCAATCCTCACTGTGGAACACGTTAGGGACATGTTTATTGGTTCTTGTGTTGCATTATTAGTTGTAAATTATTAATTACTTTCTTGTATCTTGCTATATTACAGGGGGCATCTTGATTTTATGTATCCGATGTTTTCGTAATATTCTTATTCGCATGTAAATCTTTGGGGCATCATACTTTCTTGATGGCCTCTGTCTATGCTCTCTTCCATTTGCATATGCAGGGCATCAAATCTTTTTGATGGCCCCTATCTATGCTATCACGCATATTACAGTCTAGTCATCCTGATCTTTTATATCACGATGCATCCTGTTATGTGCTATATTAAAATTAAGATGTTTTTCTTCACGTGAGTATCTTCCTGCATGATCAACATCTTACTTTGCACCCCATCCATTCACCCATACTAATGCATTCTCCAGTTTGCGAATCCTACTTGATCACCGTTGCAGTTTGCGAATCCTACTTGACGATCTTTCTCAAGTAACATTCACTATCCAAAGCAGCTCCTTCTCCCCACCATGATCACCATGTATTTGATCCATTCATTCTCACTTCTCATTTTTACTCCTTCGCCGCTTATACCCATATTACCCTTCTCACCATTCCTCTCCCCTCTCACCCATGGTATTCTTTCCTTTCACCCTTTTTCTTCCCGCTTGACAATCTTACTTAATAACCCCTTCTATATGGAATCCTCGGTGGAGGTTTACCCTCTCCCTAAGATCTTCCCACTTTGTAGAAGCTTCTTCACCACCTGCCCTCTCATCAAATAACCATCACCACCAAACACATCTTCCAACTCCACCTCTTCTACTTCCCATTCCCGCATCATTACTCTCACCACGTGGGCATTCCAATTAAGGATTCCCCTCACACTCTCCGCCCTCCACTGCATATATTCCTTCATCCATTCATGTTACACTCCTTTGTGTCCTTTCTTTCTTATTATCACCTCATCTCATATCATATACCACTTAGGCATACCTCACTCACTCTTTTCTCATCCTTCCCCAAATCCACCTTATGCCTGGTCATCCTACTTACACGCTCTCGTAGTATGGAAAATTCACTTGAGGGTTCCCCTTCAGTCCATTTTGTCATACCCTATTCCCACCAACTCTAACATCATCCTTCTTCCTCAGCTTGGCGATCTTACTTAACCATTCCAGCCGCATGGCAATCTTACTTAAGACTTCCACTTAAGGTTGATCTGCCCTGTGGCCTTCCCCCATCCCATCATATTTCCCCCATCTTCCTTCTCCCACCTCTCATCGCGATCATCTTCTTCACCCTACCATTCCACCCCTATCTCCAATATCATTTTGTCTTTCTCTTTGCATATCATCCCTGTCGGTTGGGTGACCCTACGAAACCTCTCCAGAAGATGACGATCTTACTTAAGAGATTCTCTTAAGCATGACATGTCATCTTACACTCGCCCATCACTCTCCAATCTCACCATCCATATTTCCTCTTCATTCCCCATCATCACATCTTTTTCCCACCACTATCACTCTCCTCTCGCTGGCAATCTTACTTAACCACTCACCCAAAGATGGCGATCTCACTTAAGAGTCCTCTTAAGGATGATCTGTCTCATTGCCTTTCCCCATCACTACACACCCTTCACCCTTCATTTTTGTTGGCATTCCCCATTATCACATCCTTTCACCTCCTTTTCGATTCTCGCAAACACCACTTCTCGCTTGACCATTTTTCATCTTCAATTTTGCTCACATGGCAATCTTACTTAACCACTTCCGTCACATGACAATCTTATGTCAGGGTCCTCCCTACACTTAACTTGTCATCGTGAACTTCTCCCCCGCCTCATTCTTCGTTCACTTTGTTGATCGCTTCTTCCACCTGGTATCTCCTATTACCCACTTTTTCCTCCTATTATCCTTTCTCCACATATCCTCTTACAACATACAACTCATCTCTTCCACCTACAATCACATTCTTTTCCCCCATTTTCCCCTCCTTGATCCATCATCCTTCATACCGTTTCTTCCCATTCTTTTCATGTCTTGGTTCTTCATCCTCACCTCATTCATCCTCATCACCCACATCCTCTCCTCACTTCCACTTAGCCCCAACTCATCCCTCCCATATTCTTCACTCTTTCCACTTCCTCTTCTCAAATCCCCCATATTTCTACCCACACACACATTCGCCCTTATTGTTAACACTCCTATATCATTCTTTCATCGTCATCTTCTCTTCCCGCGCTAATAATTGTCACAACGGGTTTTCCTAAAAATTATCAATCCTCATTCACTCCCTTGGACCTTCTAGAGTTTCCCTTCATTCCTTCCCTCCTCTAAGCCCACCACTCATTGTCAAAGGGTTTTCCCTAACGTCCCTTTGTTGGCGTTACCCTTTCCAGTCCTCATTAGTTTTCTCCTTTTCTTCATTTTTTCTCTCACCCTTCCCCACCACTCATTGTCAAGGGGATTTCCCTAACGTCCCCTCATTGGCATTGCCTCTTCTATCCCCTATTCTCTTTTCTCTCCTATTCTTTTCCCTCACTCCTACCCTTTCTTGTCGCTTCTTACCCATCTCTCCATCTCCTCTTTGCCCTCTTCAATATCTTTACTGTCTTCATCATACATCCTTTTCCTATTTTCTCGTCATCCTAGTATCCTCATTTCATGCATCTCCACATCTTTTCCAATCGATGTCATTCCTCCCCTCTTTCTTCTTTGAACATTCCTTATACCATTCCCTTTCCACTTATTACCCCCTTTTTGTATTCCCTTCCTTCTACATCATTTTCTTTGTTATCCTCTTCTCTCTCCCACCCCTCGTCTTATTTCCCTTCCCTTGTATCATCTTCTTCCCCTTTTTCCATCATGTTTCCTCCTTACTTCCCCATCGATAACCTGGCTGTTCAGCGTTGTCCTATCTTTTTTATCATACCACCCTCCACATGCATCTCCATACGGTCTGTTCCATATTCTTAGCCTTGGTCTTCCTCACAATGACACGATTCCTTCAATATTCTCCTTGTATTCGTTTCTATCTTCCTTTCCTCTCCCCTAATTTTCATGTTTCTTCCGACCACTTCTCCTTTTCTTTACCACCCCTACCCTTTCGTTCATTCTCAGATCTCTGTTTCTCTTCCTTTCTCTCTCTCTTTTCACACTTTCCTCGCCTCCTAGTTTCTTTTTTTTTTTCTCCGTTCTACTTCTTCTTCTTTGTCCTCTTTCCATTTCCCTCCATTTCACCCCCTACTCCCACCTCGTTTTCTCCTTCTTATTTATCCTTTCCCATTTCCTGCTTTTCTTCGCTCTCTCATTTATTTCACTTCCACGTATCCCTCTTTACTATCTCTGTTGCTTCCTTCATTTTGCACATCTCTCTATTTCATCCCTTCACCCTCTACTCTGTCATTTTCCTCTTTTTGCCTTGTTTGTCCTTCATCATTCCCTTCTTCCCCTATCATCCCTCTCTCTTATTTCTACCTCTTTCATTCCTTTTTTTTTCCCCTCCCCTATCTCCCTTACTCTTCTCATAATCAACCCCCAATCCTATCCATTCCCTTTTCTCTTTCCCACACACCCTCACACCTAGCATTCAAGGTCGATTAAATACTTTCTCCATTTGCGTCGTGCGGTCATTCCAGTCTCTTCCACTCCATTATCATCCTCTTCTCCACCGAATCTATTTCCTTTCTTTTCGAGAGTTCTGTTGTATATTTCATTCTCGTCAATCCTCTCGAGGGGGCATCACCACATCTATCCATAATCACATCTTCTCATGACATTTTTGTCTTGGAGGATACTATAACATCCGTCACTCACCACTTTCCATTCTCCCCAACAAACATTCGCTCTACCTTTTAAAAAGTAGATTGAATTCTTCCCCCATACTGTCTACTTTCTTTGAAAGGACACTACTTTCATAGTACCCTTCCAATGAGGGGCAAATGTAGACACCCCAATTCACATCTATCCTAAATCAATTAATTCCCCTTCCTCATTTCCCACAAAAATACACTTCGAATTAATCAAATATAATTTGATTAATTATCCATTTCAAAATCTAAAAATAATCTAATCCTCACCACATGTCATTATTCTCCATGTTTTTCCACTATTGAATTAAAAATTCAAATTCAAATCCTCACCCACCATTCGTGGTCCCCACTCACCTAAAATCCTCCACTTATGAATTAAAAAATAATTCAAATCCTCACCCATTCTTCGTGGTCCCCACTCACCTAATCTTGCCCACATTTTCAAACCACTCACCTAATCTTGCCCACATTTTCAAACCACCCACTTAATCTTGCCCACATTTTCAAACCACTCACTTAATCTTGCCCACATTTTCAAACCATGATTACTTAAATTAATCTAAGCTAATCACTCCCTCAGGCTATAAATACAACCTTACCCCTCCCCTCTAAAGACACGGAGAATAAGCTTTCATGCCATATCTAAGTTCTTGCATCCTTTGAGCAAAGAACATCATTTTGCCTCATCCTAATGCCAAAATAGCCTCATAATCCTTTTTTCCATCTAGTGCAAAGTAAGAAGATCGTTGTTGCAGGAAGGTCTTGCTCCATCTTGAAGAAAAGCACCTACATATCACAAAATCAGGGCTCAATCCAAGTTTCCTAGCCCATTCTGAGGTTTGCTACGGAACGCGAAGGAGGAGGTACGATTATTGGTATTTTATTTCCTTGTTAGTAGTGTATTTTTCATAGCTTACATTTAGAAATAGAAAATGGAATTGAGATTTGCAAAAAAAGAAAAAAACCTAACTTTACAAATTTAGAAATGAAAGAAGCAAGACCGAAACGATGAAAGGAAATGCTTAAGAGCAACTGATGAAAATCAGTGAAGAAAAAGAACAAAGCTCAAAACTAGAAAAGAGATGAACTTACCAATAAGGGACTTTGGTGGGGTCCCACCGGGCGTGCTAGAATGTAGATCAATAATTTCCATGCTTGTTACCTGTCCAAGTTAATGCACCAAACTAAACACAAAAACCTTGAAAAACTCAAACAAAGTTGATACCTGATTAATTAGACAAGATTTAAAGATGTTGATGGAGGGAAAGCCTGATGGAATTAAGACGGCACACACGAGCAATCCTGCGGAGTAGATCTAAGAAACCTACGATGCACAAATACTTGACAGAAAAAGATGACGTTAGAAGATATAAGGTGAACTACCTAGAAAGCGGGTCCGGGAAGTGATTAGCTTCCTCGGTGGATGTCAGTTCACGTTTTCAATTAAGAATAAAGGCATACATGATAAAAAAATGTAAGCAAATGTTTAGATTTTCTAATTTTAAGTTCATGAAATAGAATGTAAAAACAACAAGCAGAATCGAAAGAAAGCAGAGCTCAGTAAAAACAAAGATGACATTGTGTCACCCGGATTTCGTACCTTTCTGACTAGTCGGTGTCGATGGTTTGGAATGGTGCTGATTTGGACAAATCGTGTCGATTGATCTTTGGGTCATCATCGAGCAGAAGAAATCAAAGAAAATTTGATTAGTGATTGATGATGATCAGATTGTGGAGACATGCGGGAGCTCGCAGAGATGTGAAGAAAGTTCCACCTTGGCTAGATGGAGAAATGGAATCACCCAGAGGTCAAGAACCTAAGCGATATTGGTATTACGTGGGCGTAATAATGGTGTAACTCTCGAGATTGATCTGGATAGAATTCTCTCTCTCAATTGCTAATTCCAAGATTCACTCAAGTTTTTCACTGTTTCTCAAGTCTCTACCGCCTAACAAGAGCCGAGTTCGTGTCGTGTATTTATAGTCGATGCCGACTGAGGTAAAATTGGTGTTGTTCGAAAATCGGCGTCGATCGAGGACTAATCGGCGTCGATCAAGGAACAAACTCCCAAAGTGGCAAAAAGGGATGAGTTGTGAGGATAAGAATATCATCCATCTAACTCAAATACGGGAAAATCCCACCTTTGCACGGTTCCGTGAAAGGAGAAATAGGTGGGATGGATGGATAATAATAGCAAGGGAGGTTGGGAAGTGATATGGGGTGAATAAGTAGTTGGAATAAATGTAGAAGATAGAATTACATGGTTAATGTTTAATTATCCATAGGTGAAATATAACGAGGTGGAACAAACTTAGGATAAGCATTTAAATTAGATATTTCATTAATACCCTAAGAGATAATTAGTGATACAAAAGTGCACCGAGTTACCTGAGAATAGAACAGGTAAGTGAACACAGGGGACATTAAATTGAGTAACCAATTTTATGTGTCTACAGTCCCCACAAATCAATACGCTCATTGTTGCTAGACTAAGATATGTCACCTAAACCATGATGTCGGTCATTTCCCATTATACAACATGAAATAAGGAAGAACATCTCTTGCTATTGTAAAATTTGTAGGTCCACGACTCATGATATGGAATACTTCCGCTAATTGGTCAAATCCATGATGCTATAGATATTGGTGTATGAGACGGGAGTATCAAATAAATCTATAGGAAAGGGTGAGCATCGGGATCAAAATCAAGTGCGCTATGATCGGAATGAAGGGAACTTTGATGGAGGACTTGGATGAGGTCAAGGATACCGTGGTGGATTTAGAGATCGAGGCTGTGGTGGTGGGACGAGGTGAATCCGTCGTGTAACATGATTTACATGCGGATCACCTGACCACTAGAGGTGCGAATGTCCTAAGAATATTACATGTTCTTTCTCTAGAAAGAATCATAGCTATGAGGAATGCCTAGACTTATATGAGCATCTTAGTAAGCAACATAAACAAGAAAACAAAGGTGCATGAATGGTTAGGATATAATACTGTTGTGGAAAATAAGTGGATTCCCAAGTTAGAACTAGAATTTGAGGTATTTACGTAAATATTACTACCCGCGTTGATGTTGCACGTTAGAGGGGAGTTACAACAAAATCCTACTATCACTAAAGAGGAGGTTTTGCATGCCCAATACCTAGATCCTACCCATCAGAAGGAGGTTTATCAAGAGACCATGGAGGTCCTTAGAAATCTTCAGGGAGAAATAAAATGTCTAAAGGAGCAATAACAAAAGATGGAACTAAAGAAGGAGGTAGAGACGGTCCAATCAAATATTGATGACTTGAAGGGGGTATGCAAAATGTTGCGCCAGGAGAATATTATTCCATTACTAGGGATTTGGATGAAGGGAAAAACTCGTGTGCTAATACTAAGAATGGGAAAAAGATCCTACATGTAAATCCCCCATAGCTTAGTCTACAACAAGGAAATCACTCTAAATGTTGTTCGGGTGGATAGATTTTAAGCAATATATTGATTGATACATGTGCGGAAGTCAATGTTCTTACTTTAGATGCATGGGTACAAATGGGGAGACCTACATTGCAGCCATCCTCTAATGAATTATTTATGGCTAATCGACTAAGGTCACTCCTATCGAGTTTTAAAAGATGCATCCATTACTATACAAGGGGCCAATTTCACCGGGATTTTGAGATTTTAGCGCTGCACTTAGAATTAGACAGTTTCCCAGCTCTCTTGGATGCCCTTGGTGTTATCTAAATAATGTTGATCTTCAGTTCATCAAGGGATATATTAGTTTTGAAAACAAGGAAGAAAGATTTATTATCCCTTTAATAGATGGAAAATCTGCACCCTATATTGAGCCTTTGAGTGAGGAAGATCTTGAATAGGATTTATGTACGCGCCATCCGAGACCCAGAAGTGCTTGAGCCATCTAAAGAAGGAATCCTTCAATGGGAATATGCATAGTCTATTAGTGATACTACAAGTATTTCTTATGATAATTGGGCTCATGGTACTTATGAGTTAGTAGGGCACAAATTAAGGAGCACATTTGCATGTAGGAACATTAAACCTAGTTGCAAAGTCAGAGAATAGGTAATAGCCCTGAACCTTGGTACACTAGGGAAGGGGACCCTATGGTATTCCTGCGTGCCATGGAGGAACAGTGGATAGACCAGTTGGAGAGAAGAATTATGCTAGCATATACCCTATGTGGGAAAGCAACACACTAGTGGGTGGTTCACAGGATAATCTTGTAGAATGGAATGAAGTCAAGATTGCTCTTACAACTCGGTTTTCAAGAGCAATGCACCAACTCGAATCTACACATATCATGGTAATCAACCTGTTCAACACCACATCTAGTAGTGTGAGAGGCTCTAGACAAAGGGACAAGAAGCTTTACCACCTTTTCTATGGTGCACAAACTTTATTCCACTTTACAAGGTTGCACACATGCTTGGTATGTATATGTAGAGCTATGTAGAGAAACTGGAAATTGGCAAGATTTGATTATTGGTATGGTCCATAATTTTTACTACTTCTCTACTAAACCTCTAGTAGAAGAGGCATTAAGGGTTATAAAGAGGTTAACTATGGGAGACAATGTAAAGGTAGAAGAACTCATTTAGGAGTTATTGGATGGAAATGACTCAGGAGCGCGTTTTGTTGAAAAGAAACAGAGACAAATGCCACACTACTTAAGCACGCATGCTTTGAGAAAGAAAAAGGGAATATGGTCTACATAGTGGATAATGAATAAGTAAAAGAACATGATATAGACCATTCAACATTTGTGCACAAGGTCTTGGAAGATAGATAACAACACACGCACCTATCATGAACCTATGAGGACCAAGAAAGTGAATATTGGCATGGATGTTGAACCTAAAGAGGTAATAATTGGAGATTATTGGTATGAATCTGAAGTAGAAAAATAGTGGAGTTACTTCGTGATTTTTAGTATTTATTTCCTAAGGGCTACCATGAATTGAAAGGAGTGCATGCATCATTAGGATAAATGAAGATAAAGCTTAAGGAAGGTGCATACCCAATCATGAAGAGACCCTACAGGATGAACCCCAATTTGCACGAAAAGGTCAAGGAAGAAATTGACAAAATGTTAAAGTCTGGAATCATCAAGCCCCTAGATGAGTTAGAATGGGTTAGCCCAATGGTGATCAATATAAAGAAAGATGGTCAGATTAGGATCTGTGTGGACTACAAGGAGCTGAATGTTGCATGTGTGACTGATCCTTTTCCTATGCCATTCACAAAGGAAATATTAGAAGGTGTTACAGGGCACGAGATCTATTCCTTTACATATGGATTCTCTGGGTATCATTAGGTTAGGATTGCATAGGAGGATCAGGAAAAGACTACTTTCACCACTGAATGGGGAAGTTTTGCATACATTGTGATGTCATTAGGACTAAAAAACGTGCCCGTTGTATTTTCATGAATAGTTATTCAAGCATTCCAAGATTTTATTCATCTTTTCTTTCAAGTTTACTTGGATGATTCGATGGTATATGGTCTTTCAAGGATCATTCTGAAAATTTGTGCTTAATGTGTTTGAAATATGTAGACATTTAAGCATCTCTTTCAACATCAAAAAAAGTGTGTTTTGCTACACTTTTGGCACTTTGTTAGGCATATTATCTACAAGGAAGGTTTGTTGGTAGATCCAGCTAAAGTTACAGTTATTGCCTAAAAGAACCTACCAATGTCAGAGTGAGGTGCGTGGATTTTGGGTCACACTAGGTATTATAGAAAATTTATCAAAGGATGTATTAAGTTTGCACACACCCTTAGAGGAGTTACTAAAAGGAAAAGAGACATTTTATTGGGAGGAGCTGCAACAACAGTGCATTCATTTGAGACATTAAAGGAGAAACTTACGACATCGCCTATTATGTGCTTTCCTCGTGGGACAACTATTTCATGTACATGTGGATGCTTCTGGCATGGCCATTGACATGGTTTGGCTCAGCCTAGAGATGGTATTATAGATCATCCTTTGTTTTTGCTAGTAGAAATTTGACTCATGCAGAGTAGAATTATACAACTATAGAGCGCGAAGCTTTTTCAATGATATATGCTACATAAATTCAGACAAGATCTACTAAAGAACACCATTTGTATTCTATATTGATCACATGGCATTGAAATACTTGGTAAATAATCCATTTTATAGGGCACATATTTCGATGGGTGATCTTATTCCAAGAATTTGATTTTACAGTTGTGGTAAAACTAGGGAAAAGTAATTCTGGTCCAGACCATTTATAAGGATACGATTAGGAAGAAGACACGTAGAAAATTGAAGACACCATTCCCGATGCATAATTATATATAGGTTACAATGCACGCCATCAGAATTAGAGGACATTTTTGTTTTCTACGTATGTAGTGTGTGGTATGACACTAGAAGGAATGAAATCCTTAGAGAAGAAACAACTTTCCATTCGTGTGGCACCATTTATGTTGATTAGTGGTGACTGTACAAGTTAGGTTGAGATGAAGTATTGCATTGATGTGTATTGGAACATGAGCACACAGATATCATGGAAGAGGCTCATGGTGGTATTGTAGGTGGGAACTATGCAGGTGATGCCAATGTGCACAAGATTCTACTAATTGGATTATGGTGGGAGACACTATTTAAGGATTGTAAGGCATATTGCAAGGTGTGTGATCACTTTCAGTGCCTTGGAAAACCAAGAAAAAGAGATGAAATGCCTTTATGACCTATTCCTAGTGCAGAACCATTTGAAAAATGGGCTATAGAATTTTTGGGTCCTATTTCGCACCAGCCACACGTAGGACTGGATCATGCTACATCATCACTTTCATGAATTATCTTACAAGGTGGGTAGAAGTAGCACCTACCAAGGATTGTACAATAGCTACGGCAATGAGGTTCTTATGGGAAAATGTTCTTACAAGGTATGGATGCCCGTTGAGTTTGACTAGTGATAGGGGCACACATTTTTTGAATGAGACAATCAAAATTCTATTGGATGAGTTCATGATTGCACACCATAAGACTACACCATATCATCCTTAGGAAAATGGGACTGCTGAAGCTTTTAACAAGATTTTGAGCCAGACATTGACAAAAATTGTGATGTTGGAAGAAAATATTGGGATGATAAAGTTTTTTGTCATGCTTTGGGCGTATAGAACAACATACAAGCGGTTAAACAAGGCCACACCATTTCAATTGGTGTTTGGCACAGAAGCAATTCTTCCTATGGAATTCATGTTACCTTCTTTACATATTGTGCATGCAGGAGGTCTAGCTGATGAGAAAGCATTAGAGGAACAAATTGGAAAGTTGATCAAGCTAGATGAGCAACGAACAATAACATGATGGAGTCAGAAGCAAATAAAAGACAGGTGAAAAAGCATGGCATGACGGAACATCAGGAAAAAATATTGAGATAGGACAGATGGTGCTTCTTTATGACTCTAAGTTTCTGCGCCATCCAGGAAAACTTAAAGTGCATTGGTTGGGACCGTATGTTATCACTCACATACTTGAAACAAGATCTTGTCAGTTAGAGGTGCTTGATGGAATACGGTTACCAGTTACTTCAATGGGAGTAGGCTGAAGCCCTACTATAAATAAGTCTTCTTGGTGTTTGTAATAAGGCAATGTTTCCATTTAGATTAGGTTTTCATTTATGTATTCCCTTAATGTATTTCCTTCTTTATCGCTATGCTTTGTCATTTTAGTTGGTGTTTTGTGTAATAAGCACATTTACATGCTGGAACCTAATTACCATTTATAGAATTTTTATGCACAGAGGATTGCACATACCATTTTTGTGGGGTGGCTATTGAAAAATGGGTACACATAAAGGAAAAAATGCTACAGGTGTTATTCAAGTTTGGAGAGTTGTTGGAAAGAAGATTGCTTCCAAACAAGGACCATAGATGGAGATAAATGAAGGAACAATATAACGCGAGGTAAGCAAAATGGCCATGGAGACTACCAAGAGAAGGCGCATTAGTGAGGTACTTAAGTGCATAAAAGCACGCTAAAGAGAAGTCTTGTAGCTAGAAGGTAGGAAGGCGTGCTAGAAGGTTATATTTGAGGCATGAAGATGTACCATGTGAAAATTGTGAAAATGGTCAATTAATGAGAGAATTGTTGGTAAGTGAAGGAGCAATAAATGCACTAAATTTTTGAAAATCTATAAGAGACGGGATGTGAGTTCATTTTTACCATCAGTAATGGAAGTATTTGAAAGAGCTAAGTGAAAACGAGATGAGCAACATATATTGAGGTGTGAAGAGAGTGAAACCAGATGTGGAGAGATCAGATTTGTGTGCAAAAGAAGCTTGCGTCCCCATTGGTGAAGGGTTTGAGTGAAGAAGATGTGTTGTGAAAGAGATAGGACACGTGATTTCAAACTAGGGCACACAAATTTGAGCTAGGGTTTGGACCTGCTCGCTATAGAAAACATAAAGTGAAGCATTTTCACATTACAAAGGACATAAATTTGAGGTTTTTCATATGGCACCAAAGAAAGTACCTACTGCAGAGCCAAAGGAAAGAAGAAAGTGGAGGTAGAAGTTGAAGTTACACCCGAGAGTAATTTTTTAGAGATGTAGTACCCAGAAGGTGTTATAGTTGGGAAAGAATGGGATTCCCACATCCATAAGTGTAAAATAAGTGATTAAAACCACCACACATCTGGATAACAAGAAGGATTTAGATGTGTTTTTGAGCATGAAGACCAACAAGCGCACACAATGAGGACATGCCAATATATGATGACGCTGGGGAGAAGTTGTTAAAGTAGGTTGGAGTCTATCAATTATATGAGCTCCTTATTTTGGAAAGTATGAACCATTATACCAAGTGGTTAATGAGCAGAGTCCATGAGGACTTCTTCTATTTCGCAGAAAAAGGGTCAGAATCACAACCACCTTGATTACAACAATGAAAGGATTAAAAGGCACAGGGGTAGACCTTGGAAGTGATCTAACTGATAAGGAGAGATCATGGAAACATGAAAAGAGTTAGGATATACAAAGGGTCGTGTGGGATGGACATTGACAAATTGAAGAAGTACCCAATGGTTCAGGCAGAAGCTTGCACATCTGGTAACAAATTTGAATGACCAAGAGAGGTGGTCACAAGTGAATACAATGTGGCTGCATATCACAAGGAGAATGTCGCAGGGAGTGATCTACAACATAGTAGGATACATTGTAGAGAACATTATCGAGGAAGCACACACATGTGATAAAATCAGTTTTGGCACTATTTTACTTTCTTTAGTATTTATGGAGATTGGAGTGCCCGATGGGCCAAAGGACAAGATCTGGGAGTATCCCATGGAGAAAAATCCCTTGCAGAAAGGTTTGACAAATATTTATGTGAAGGTTCGATGAGTGGGCCATTAAATAAATGGCAAGAGATGTGGTATGACAGGCTCCATGCGAGATTTGAAGAGGAGTGGCGCATTCCTAAGGAGTTACCATCAATGGTGGGAAAGGTAGTACAATTCGTGATGTACCAACACTTCTACATCACGATTTTCTATGAGGGATGGAACTTGGAGCCCATGGTGTAAACTATCGTATGCCTTCACAATAAGTGCTACTTCTAGGCATCATTCCACCATTTTACTGATGCATGCCACCTGAATTTTTTTACACAAGGTAGACTGTGACTACCACACTGAGGAAGACATATGTATTTCTAGGTCGACTGCCTATGTTGAGAGGCTCATTTCAGACATTATAAGCATGAAGCTTATAAGCTTGGAAATTGGGGACATTGGAGCAAGTGCTCATATACCTTCATCTTAATCCCAAGTTAGAGAATAAAAATATGTGGAGAATGAGTTTCGCACTCCTGGGGCCACCTAAGGGAAAACATACAGTGGAGAATGTACCAACTCCAAAGCCCACGGAACCTATAGAGGTAGATGATGAGGAAGAAGAGCATGAAGATAGTGGTAGCTTAAAATAAGGGCGGAGGCAACCCATGGATAGAGTAGAAGTTGAGCGTGTAAGTACCCACCTCATGTAAAAGAAGAAGAAGAAGAGGACTTGGAAGTAGTCCAAGGAGAACATCATTTCAAGAGGGTGTTCAGAAGAACAAGAACACAAGGCACATGAACTCCTTAATCTATTAGGAGGTCACCATGACTCTCCCCAAAAAGAGATAACTGAGAGGAAAAGGAGGAAGTTGAAGCTGAATGAGGAGGTGGAGGAGTCTAGATAGAGAGAGTGTGCCCAGAACTCCTGTACCACCTAGAGGATGTGGAGGAACCCAAGGATGAAGAAATGAAGGATGAATAAGAAGGAGTAAAGGAGGTAGGAGAAATAGAACAAGATACTACTCAGAACATAGAAGATCCAACTCCAAACCTTGGTGCTCAAGTTCCTAAGGGGCCAAGAACAAAGAGGGAAAGTGGGGAGTATGTTGCACCGATCATGGGCTATGATGAGGACACAAGTAAAATTGTTCGCACATGATTCCATAATATAGTAGGCCTCAAGGAGTTGTATGGATGGGAGTTGATGGACCCATACATGAATATTTCACCCGCGAGGAAATTATCATGGTCCATGCAAACTCACATGGATGAGCCTGATTTTGATGTATGTGAAGAGTCATGTGTGTCAAGAAGAATGAGAAAGGCACACCAAAAAAAATAGGCACATAACTATCAAGCCCATTGTTATGTCTGATGAACAGTGAGTAATGCCTTGGTGAAGGTATCTACGAGGTGGGAATGGTGGAATGTAGATAAGGCTGCAACTATTAGAGTGCTAAGAGAAGATATCAAAGCCAAAGATGCAGAAATAGTGCATCTAAAAGGAGAGAAGGACCTAGAGAAAAAGAAGAATGGGGTTCTCATCAAGCATGGCAGAGGAGATTAGCGATCATGTCCTGAAGGCAAGACCACACTTGGAGTCCAAGGTACCTAAGAGGTTCCCTTGGCTATGCATTATGTGTGTACCCTAGTTGATTTGGTGCTTGAGGATGGACCGATTCGGATGCCAAACCAAAGGACTCAAATGGAAGTGAGAGAGAGAGTAAGGGCCTCAGTAGTTAGAAAGATTTCATCTTATGAAGCCTTGCTCTAGACTTTACAGAAGAGCTAAAGAAAGAAGACTAGGCATTAAATATTTATGCATCTCCGAAATAGTTATCCGAATCATGACAATGGTAGAAGACAATGAAGGTCCTAAACGTGATGAAAGATGAGACATTGGGGTGCGTAGAATGATTAGCACTAGTAAAGAAAAAGTGTGAGGCCCTGTAGTAGCAGCCCAAGACCCACATAAAGAAAGGCTAGATGAAATTGGAAAGCTTATAACACAGAAGATGGATCTTCTAGAAGGAAGGGTGACTGCAATGTCCAACATTGTTATAGTATTATAGAATGAGAAGGAAGATATTGTGCAAGAGGAGTTAGATTCTATTACATCGGATATTCCAAAAAGGTAGAAGCCACGCTAAGTGATTAACAAACCTTAGAGGTTGAAATCAAAGAAGAATATTTGGAGTTAATTCTTCCAGTTGAAATAGAGGACATTGTAGGGTGAAAGTTCATTCTTTGTACAATAATTCTTTAATTTCCTTTCATTCCCATTATTTATTCTTTAAAGTATCAAAATGCAACCATTGTTGGGGTGGTAATGTAGTTTAGTGTGGGGTAATGTTGAGAAAAAAAAGTATGACACTTAGCAGAAGGCACACAAAGGTTCACACGTGGGAACATGGCGCGTTCAAAGGCGGAAGGATAGGAAGGAAACACACGCGAAAGACAAGGACAGATTCGAGACTTAGCCATTTTCATGATTACGGGCTATTTTTGGAGATAGCGTGTAGAGCACACAAACCGGATAAAGACTTGCATGACACACGCATAGGCTATTTTTGGAAGAGCGTCTACTAAGTGCTTTACATGGGTTCAAGTTAATAATATAATTACTACTTCCAGTTAACCAGAAGAGATCTATTATTAGCGCACTTGCATGTGTGTCTATTATTGTAAAGGCACGTGGCTATTTTCAACATGCGACCTATTTTGGGAATTATGTAAGCGGTGAAGGGAAAGTCCCCACCCTTATAAGTATGTAGTAATCTATGTAGAATAGAGAGAGTGAGTAGTGAGCTATTATGGAGTTATGTTGCCAGACTTGATGCGCGCATAAGTTTATGATACTGAATATTGTAAGAAGCTTTTGTGTATTTACTATGTTTAATATAATGGAGTGTATTGACTGATTCAAGGTGTTAAACATGAACATAACTAGTTCTTGCATGGTTGAATTCATTATGGCTATTGTTTAAATCCATTACTCCTTAGATCTAGATCTGGAATATGCTCTGTAGAATGTTTATACTATTTATGGATCTGAATGCATCAACTCTTCATCTTGCTAACATCATGCCTATTTTTATTCCTTTATTTATTCATGATAAAGGGGTAAACTTAGCATGCATGGGAGAATATAGATTGTAGTCTATTTTTAAGATGGGTTGAGTGAAGTATTTTTGTTATATATTGTGTGCATTAAGAAGGCACAAGGAGGAATTTTGGATACATGAATGCTAAAGCATATTTTTGTCGCTTTTCCCTTAAATGAGAACCGTTATTGCCTTTCCAATTATTTGCAAAGTGGTGTGTATCTTTCCATTAATTCTTTTGAATGTTAATTCACTTGATTAATTAACTTACCTTGTCATTTGCAAATTTGGTGCTTTCTATACAATATTAGTGTGCATATTATTTATTATGTTGTTGTGATTTATTCCCTCAACTCACGAGTTTTTGCCTTAGGATCAAATTGAAACCCATTGGTTTGTGCTTTCGTACTTTGTTTTTAGTTTTATTGTGCATGTACTCACCAAATCCCTTAATCAATTTAGTGTATCACCCCATTTCAATTCAATTACAGCAATCTGTTTACCCCTAAAACCCTAAAAAATTAGTTTAGGATACATCAATAAGGAATCGGCCTTGATACGGAGACTCACCTCAACAATAGGTATACCCACAAACTTGAGGTGTTTCCATTGTATCTACAAAAGTGAGAGATAAAGAAATCTTAGAACCCTGTTGTCATCTCTCAACAAGGGTGCACTTCTAAGAGATAACAAATCCAAACTAAGGTTTCCTACTTTACTTTGCGGGGAAGTTTATTAGAATAGTAATTTAAGAACAAATATGGGAGCAATGTGATTATAATCAATCCATTATGTTTTGTTCTATTTCGACAAACATGGGAGCCATCATCAATGAATGTATGTTTTTAACTAAAAATGGTCCGCATTGCATTGTAGTGATGAGATTCCACATGTTCTTAATTCTAAGTTAGACCTTCCTCCATTGTTTGATGGAACCTCAAGGTATTCATTTCTTATTTTTGGGGATTTGAATATATGAATTGGTTACTTCTTAGGATAGGATAAAATAGAAGGGGTTTTGATTGATTCCATTCCAATAGATTCATATTTAATTTTGGGCATTCATTATAATTTTGTACGTTACTAAATTCGGTTTTTCGATCGTATATCAGTTTGGCATGTCCTTTTGCTAAGTGTGTTTGGGCTGCCGAGAAACTACAAGGTGGTTTTCCTTTCACTTGACTTAATTCAATTCCATGTGTAGGATTTCTTATAAGATAGAGATTATCAATTTATTAACCATGAATAAAATAAAATGCAAGGCTTGAATGATATTTAGATAGTTCTAATAAACCTACAGGCATACCAAAGCATAGTACAAGGAAAAAATTTATCCTCCAAACAAGGTGGACTATTTCACTACCTTTTATTTTTGTTTCCTTTTGCCGGAGTTAAATAGTTATTCGCACTATCATCAACCCTAGTCATGAATGGATTTCACAAATTATTGATGTCTAATTTAGGGTTTATGATTAGAATGGGGGCTTAGAAATTTGTAAGAAAAATTTGATGTCAATTTCTCAAATCAATGAAGTGGTCACATTATTGTAAGGAAAATTAATAAGTTAGTTTCATAAAAGTAGTGGGGATTCACATTCCATATGATTTGATTGATGGAATCCGGGAAGATTTGAATTTTAGTGAGAAGATACTCCGCGAGTTCGATTTCTGTATATTTTTCACAAACATTACCTCAATGAAACCTAAACAATTTTAACTTTTTCTTTTCGGGTTCCTTCTCTTGAGCACAATGGAAAAGTCATAGGAGAGAGTTTGGACTTCTTTGGGATATCTTGAGAACAATTTTGGAGGACCTAAACTCTTTCCCATAGTATATTACCGTAATTCATTGTTTTTATTGTTATTGCATGTCATAAAACAAATAAGCACATCAAAATGGCTATTCTCGTTAGGGTTTGTTAATAACTTAACCACGAGATACATTACTAGAACCTAGGAATACATTTTAGTCTAGATTATTCATCTAAAATACTTAATTGGAATTTAGTGTTAGTGTTACTACATGTTACAAGATAAAATAAATATATCAAAAGGGATATACAATAATGGCTTGTTCATTCCAATGCCATTACCGAGCACTAGTAAGCTTAGATCCCATCATTTTAGTTTTTAAGGAGGCAAGGGGAGTAAGAGCGTTGCTTAGTACCATTTCAAGCAATTACTTTCTTTACTTTGAGAAGTTATCCTCCTCAAGCAGTTGAACCCATTGGAATTGTGTAGGATACCATGAAAAAGGAGAATGCAAATGAGCTTTTGAAGTATACTGACACATTTACAAAAGTAGGGTACACTACAATAGCCAAACCAGATTACGAGATAACAAAAGCATTTGATAAGGATAATGTTATATATATAAACATTCTATCTTTGGACAGATTGTGATGAATCTAATAGTTACTATTGCTTTCCCAACCATGGCGGTGTCTGTTCTTGATCATTTGGAAGATGCTTTGGGGAAGTTTGATGATGGGCCTTTCTTTTGGGTGAATTCGGTGTTGTAAGCCATTAGATCATACATAGTTATTTCCGAAGGATTGATCTCTTATTCTATTGCTACCAACCGTGAGTGATGCATGAAATTTATGTAGGTTGATCTTGCATATTCTCCTTTCTTTGAAAGATTTCAGATTGGGTGCCTCAGATTAAAAACTATGATGTCACAATTGGCGAGGCCAAAACTACGTAAATGGATTGAGGCAAGTGCAAATTATACATTATCCATATTTGGCTATATTAGTCTTGAAAAGGAATGGTGTTAGCATTGTAAAAATCTTGTTGTATATACACAAAATAAATTCACAAAAATTGCAGGTCTTTGTCTCATAATTAATAGCCATATTATGACATGATGTACTTGTTTGACTACATGAAGTGTACAAGATTGATGCACATGCAAAAACAAGACCTAACCTGAAGTAAGTTGTTGAAAAATACAAGAGCTTTATCACTGATACTAAGAAGTAATCTTGACGTATGTGTTTGGTTTTGTTGGGCTTCCTAAAACCTAACTAATAATAATGTCTTTAATACTTTATAAAACAAAGAGATATTGGGCTTTCAAATACTACTACCTAGTAGTTGTATATATGAAGTTGGTGGAGGTTTTAAGTAGACGTGTTAAGTGTATGAAAATAAATGTTATGTGCAATATAATGCTTATAGTAGTTCAATTGTAAGGCAAGATAGATTTAGCTGTAATAATTTTGCCTTTTGAATCTTTTCTTGTTTAAATGAATCTTATAATAGATTTATTTGTAATAATACAACCATTTGAATCCCACCTAATCTATGGCATCGAATGTATAAACTTGACACCTTATATATACTAAATAACCAATGAGCATGGAAGTCAGAAAAAAACAACACCTAAATTTACTCCAGAAAACAACATTTTTGCAAAATCTTGATCGAAATAAAACAAAAAATTTAGGAAAGCATTACATTTCCATACATTTTTTCCTTACACTACATGATTTGAAATGCCAATCCACTACAGCGATTCCTCTGCCCATGTATGGATTCTGTGTTTCACATTTTGCAGCATTACTTGACCGTTTGCAGATCAGAGCAATAGTCTATAGAATAATTTTGTTTACCATTAATTCTTACCCAAATGGAGGGCAGCGGGATATGGTAACAATTACATCTGTGCTTTCAGATGTTTTTTGTATGCCCTCCTTTTGATCCAACCAAAAGTATAGATCAGACAACTTCCAGGTCATCTATCGAGAATGGGACTCACAAATATCAGAATGCATTGTTGCTCATGCATAGGAGTTTTGGGTTGTTCCCTTCTGATTAATACATCTTACCAGATAATCCCCCTTGTCAGGTTGGTGCAAACCCTCCTATCCAGTACTCAGAGGTGACAATAATTATGGGTATTATTAAGCGTATGATTCAGGTGTATGAGTGGATGTCCCCTGTATTTGTCAATGCACTTTTCAGGTAAGCAGAGGTGACAATAATTATGAGTATTAAAGAGGATGGATGCCCCCATGCCTCTCCATAAGTTAGAGCATTCCCAGGACAGTAGGAACGGGTAGCTCAAATGTAATTGTAGCAATAGTGCACATTTGGGATAACCCCTGAACAGTCGAAGATTGAGCTCGAAGGATGAATAAAGTGTTGTCCCTGAGTACCACTTCCTCAAAATATTATCAAATCAGTTACGTGAATTTTCTCCAACGATAGACCTGTGTATCCAATTTTCAAAGAAAATTTTGATGAGAGTGCACAAATTTTTAGTGGCAGAGATCTAAATATGGAGGAAAAAACGCATCAAATCATGAACAAGGAAAAATGTTCATGACCCATTTCATACAAAGTGACATGTAAACCAAACATTATATTCAAAACAAATTCGAAATGAGAAATTCACTAGATCCTACTTACCAGTACCATATGTCCATAATTACGCATGAAGAGATGCACACATAACCTAAAACGAGAAGAAGAGCAGAACATGCCATTTTCTGGATCATCTTACAAGAATTGACTGTAAATATCCAACCAAAACATGTGAAACAACTCAATGGATTATGAATTCTGAACAACCCAACAAAGAATTGACATTCTAGGTGCAAGGGTTTAAGCTTATCCAACACAATGTTTACGTTCCATAAACTAGTTCGTGACTACCCCAACACTAAATTTGCTTCATCAAAAGAAAAATACACATTCATGTAAGAATTTTTTTTTTTTTATGAAAGGGGGATCTTATATTATATTAAATGCAACATGATACAAGATTATCTCAATAAAAAATCGGTTGGTATGAGAGCACGCCCCAAAGCCACAAACAGAAAAGGAAAAGCCTAGAAAAACAACAAAAGAAAACACCTAGAGGGGTGTCTAAGGAACACCAAATACAAAGTTACTTAGGTCTAAAGGAGAACGAGAAACATGAGGCTCAAAATGCCCCTTCTTCTCCTTTGAACATGTGACAATGGTCCAAGGCACCTACTAGGGAGCCAAAGAAAGTGGAGGATTGAGGCATGGGTTATCTGAATAGGGTCGAGTCAGAAGAGTTATATACATGTGACCACTTGGCACCACCGCCGATATTAGAAAGCTCGATTTTCATGTAGTCCGGCTAATCTTGGACTTCGGGCTGATCTTTGACTTCCGGCGTAGAGAATGGTTGCCAACCCTTAGGCCGTTGAGAAGCCCCTTTGTTCTTCTTTTGTTTATTCTGAATGGGGGAGAGCGGGAAAGCCTCGTGAAGGTGCCCAGTTTGATGGCACAACCGAAAACGAAAGGTTGTGTTCTCATAATCGAGAGTTTGAGTCCATTTGAAGTCATCATGGATTAATTCCATTTTTTCCGAAGACCTTTGCTGAAATCCACCTCAATGTAGATGCATGCATATGTAACCCTTGTTTAGACCGCTCATCATCCAACTTGATGAACCGACCAAGAGAGCTATCAATCGTTGCACAAGCCTAAGGATGCCAAAAGGGAAGAGGAAGATTGGGTAGACGAACCCAAACTGGCATTTTTGAGACAACCATAGACGATGGGTCAAAACCCAAAAGTTGTGGTGTAATGAAAATACCAGCGCTACCCCAATACAGGGACCCGCACTAAAAACCCATTGGTAATCTGTAGGAGAAGAGAACTGGACAATAAAAAAACCTTTGGCACACAACTGGACCTCACAATCACGGGACCAAGTAGAATAAATCCATTGATGCAATTCTTCACTCCAAGGCCAAAATCCGTTAAATCTACAGATAATGGCCAAAGTTTTGAGGGCACAAATAGAATCGATTACCTCACGGGAGTGAAAGGGTAACATCGGGGGTGTCGGCTTCTTTTCCATAATAAACAGTTCATCGGGATCCCTCGAAGAAACATGTGTGTGTATGCCAGTAGTAGCAGCCAAGAATTTTTTCGGAGGACCCATTGGAGGGCCACGGGAGAGGACACTGTCGACTTTGTGGGGTCGGCGCCATCCTCAAGCGTGTTCGCCCCTACTACTAGTGTGGAAGGTTGAGGTTTATGCGGGGCTCGGGTGTTTGGTTTCACTCGCGAGCAGGACTCATGGCTTGGAGACCCTGCATACCAATGTTGACCCATTTCTAGGACCCATTCGAGAAGGGAGTTAGGGTTTAAAGATTTGGCAGGGGTATGGCCCCCTTATGGGAGGACCGGAACCCAACCTGGAAAAGAGGCAAACATACAAGGGTAGTCGCGTGCGCGCATGACGTCCTAATAAGCTGCAAGACAAGTCCGCGCGTACGCGCTACGCGTGCGCACGCGCGCGTGTACGCGCGCACGTGCGCATACACTGCGCTTGCACACACGCCACGCACACAAGCGCGCATGCATACGTGCACCCACGTTTAATGACCACACGCAGCGCAAGGCCCCGCGTCTAATAACCACGAGCGCGTGATAAACCGCACATGCGCATGTATACACGCACGCGTGTATACGCGTGCGTGTGTGTGTCTTGGAGACCGAGATGGCGGTATTACAGCAAGCGAGAAATCGCCATAGAGGGCATTTTTCCGTACAAAAATAGCGATTAAAATTACTAGAGGTGGCATATCCTGTGCGAGATATGCCACCACCACCATGCCCAACGTCTCTGTTTATGGTTACGCGGCTTGCGGCCAAGCCACTTGTCACTTGGAGAAAGCATTTGCGTCGCCATTGGAAATTTTTTTAGTAAGATTCACTTTGAATTCCATGTAAGAATAACTTGACTAGCTTGTCATGTAGTAAAAGAAATGCGAGTTTTGCATATTGATTGTATATACCATGAACTAATAATATTTTTCTAATGATGACGATTTGTTGAATTTAGACTTCTAAAAGCATAAAGGAAATGGTAAGACAAGTGCATCAATTAATTGGGCGGAAGATTAATGGCCCTGCTGCAAGTCGACACTATGAGACTTACAAATATTACCTTTGATTTCCCACTCAACCATAAATATGTTGTATTAAAATCTTTAAATAACATTCGCATAACATCTACGAGACTAAGTAGTATGTAGGATGAAAAGGGATAATGTAATTTGTTATGTGCACAAGCACCTGTGAAAGAAGTTCCCAAGCTAAGTATGTGTGATATCCATTTCCTTTTTAATCTTAAATCTTTGCTATGAATTTTGATTAAGAAATCATTTTTTTCTAATTTATTTGAAGAAGATAATCGAGTCAACTATCAAGATCTAAGTGTACTTGATTTGGATATTCTTGTAGGCGCAGTGCACTCCATGATTTAGTACCTATCTCCATTGACCCCAAAACATGAAATGACAAATTATATCTACCCAATTTTCTTTAAGAGTTGTCCACCTGCCACCTTGCACCTAAGATGATGTGAGCTAGTCCTTGGTTGTTATCATTTTTTTGTCTTCCAATTTATTTCTTCTCTCATTTATGTTTTTGCATGTGGTGAAAATTGGGATTGAATGCTCTTATATAATGTTATTTCTTTCACCTAAAGTGTTTTGTCCACATGATTTCCTTCACTTTTTATCACACACCTTTTATTTCATCATTGGTGTTTGGACACTATTGCATGTTAATGTCTTATTTACTCATTTACTTGTTATTTTGTTTCATCTCGTTTTTTTTTTAACTTTCCCTCGACTACCATTTTGGCCTAGTTGTGGGACTTCAAGTTATTTCTTTTCTTCCAAAAACTTAACATCCAAATCAATGTCAATGTCTCCAATGAGAAAGGTTGTACTTCAACCAATAAGATTTCATATGGCACCAATGTTTTAGTTTTAAAACTGCTTGTCCTTATATGTTTTTGAATCCCTATATCTATCTTCATTTTGGGTTTGATGAATTGTTGACCCAAACTTCTCACCCATAGAGCACTATCGGTGTTACAAGCAACCTAAAAAGGGTTCTCTTGGTTTTCCAATCCTCTAATTTTGTATTTCGCATCTATTTTGTAGAAGGTTTAAAATATTAAATACTTCTAACCTCATATTATTTCTTTCATACATGTCACCCAACTAAGATTTCTATGCAAATTGAGGCGAAGGTACTTAAATTCAATGACCACTTGAAAAGGGTTTCCTTAAAATATAAAATTGATTTGCTTCTTTTTTCTTTGCAAGGTAAAGATCATGACCTTCAATTTGGTGGTGTTTAATTCCATCTCCACCCCTTGAAAAAAAAATTCTAGAGCTCATATGTGCTCTCTCAAGCTATGTGGTCATTTTATCATTAAGACACGGTCATTTACATATAGGAGCAACTTTACAACATAGTTGGCTAAGTAGACACCCCCACCTCCCTATTTGTTTATCCAATGTAACTTATCTATGTATAGTCCAAACAAAGTAGGGGGTAACAGACAACCTTTCTTGACATCGATGCCATCCTAAAGCATTCCAATAATATTTCCATGTTCTAATTTTGGGTCAAAACTTTGATTATAGAGCTTGTGAACCGCTTCCATGCACATCTCCATAATTCTCAACTCTTCCATCACAATGTCAAATACTTTCTTGAAATCAACAAAGCAACAAAAACTCATTCCGCTTTTTCTCTATCAAATGTCTAATATTTATGCAAAGCTCATATGTGGAGCATTTTACCCTAAATCCCACTTACCCTTTCGCCCCCTTCCTTCCTCGTCTGCCCAATTACTAACATTGTGCTCTACAACACTCCCAAAAACTTTTCTTAAAAAGTAATCAATCATTATAGTTTGATATTTTGATGGATTGTTAATATCTCCACTTTTGTAGAGAGAGATGCTAACATTGGTCATCAATTTGCTAGAAAATCATTCTAAATGACCCATTGAATATGTTTTGATGTGCGGTGTGAGAGCTTCCAAACCTCGCTTTAAAGATCATGCATCTAACCCCTCTGTGTCATGGCTTTATCTTCTACTAGCTTCTCAATCCCTTCCTTAATATCCCTTATAGAGGATTTTTTTCATTGTATGAATTAAGGGAGCCTATCTTTATCTTGGTATCACTCATAAAATGGTTTCGCATATTCTAGCCATTAGGAATTGTAATGTTTTTCTCCACAAGTTTACTATTTATTAACTCTCTATAAAATTCTCTAGGAAAGATGATTTTGTTGCCTCTCTTAGGTCCTTATCTCTTGCATGGACTAAGTACTTTGTAAATTATCATTATCATTATCAAAGTGTTTTTCCTTATTATTCTTCTATTTATACCATATATGCCATAATATTTTCTTTCCTACAATTGTTTTTGACTATTGTCTTAATGATTTATTGGTTTTCATGGATCGTAAGGATATTTCCTTGAAGTAATGTTTTCTTTTTATTTTGGTAGATTTTATCTCATTTTTGAATCTCCTTTTGCATACCAATTTTTAGATATAATGGATAGTGATCAGAGATAATTCGAATGGAATCACCCCACTTCCACATCTATCACTTCAAAATAATACTATGCAAACAAAATAACATGTTGTCAATCAAACATTGACCATGAAATGTTCTATAGGTGATATTATTCCCTTTATTTGGTCATGCTCTTATGCCATCACATATGATCAAAACATGAAGAATATATAACCCAAACATTTTTCTCCACGGTGTGTGATAGCTCCTCTTTGATCTTTTGAGACCCTTTCTCATTGTTTATTCTCTTCTCACTCTAGCCACACGGGTTGGTTTTCACCCATTCTTTATTTCCTAGGTAAAGACCTTGGGTATTTGATGTTCTTGCATTAAATTTCCATATTAAAATTACCTCCCGTGGAAACTAAAATAAATATGAGCAAAATATTAAAAAGCTTGTATCTTTTGATCGGTAACTCGGTTTTGAGTGCCATTTTTGCAAAAGTGCTTGTTTTTTCATGCTCTTTCCATTGGAGTTATTTATTTTGATACTTTCACTATAATTATAAAGTGCCAAATATGGAGGAGTGTTGTAATCAATTGTGGATGCAATTTTGGCTGAGCCCAACATCCTAAATTTTTGGGAGTTGTAGTTTGTACCTATCATGGATTATGAGAATGATATGATTTTCTCTGAAGTATGTGGACTTCAAGAGGATATTGTAAAATTTGTGGAAGAAAATAGATTGCTCAAGAAGTGAAATTATCTTCTACAATCACTCATTCATGATAAGGATACAATAATACACTCCCTGCAGAACAAACTTACTAGCCTACAACATCACCATCATATTGTGGACAACCATATCCATGCTCCTAGTCCACTTGCAGCTGTTGCTCTTGTACCCACTGACATTGATCTACCAGTCTTTGAGCCTGAACCTGCTTTTGATGCTTCTAAACCTATGAGGCTTATTATTGCATGCTCTTCCACATTTATGCCTATTACAATACCACATGTTGTGTATCCTACTTCTGTTTAGCTGCATGGGTTTTTAAGAAGCATACCACTGCATTCAGTTCTCACATGCTCCGTTCTATGGGTTTCACTAATGGAGTCATTGTGAGACATTCACAGGGGTATTTTTTCCTCTATTCCACATGTTAAGTGGAATTCTCATCATGACATTTGTTTTCGAGCAGATATTTCATTGGGATCACACATTGACAGAGCTCCTTTTTTGTTCGCTCGACTCTTTCTGAGGATCATGAGCAACACATGAGTTCTGCACCTTCACTCAAGATTGAGAAACTAAGATTTCAGCTATCGGACATGATCAACCACGACACACATTCTCGATGTTCTTTTATATGCACCCATTGTGCATTTTGCACCAAGTCCTATGCGAGCATCTTCTTTATCCATCCGTGTTGATTTGAGGTGGATATCCGATCACTGTGGAGGTGACATAGGTATTCATTGAGAGGACTCTACAAGCGTGGCTCCTCCACCATTTGGCCTCTTTCTCCACTTTCTATACCTTATGCATTGTGATGCTTCTTGTTTTGAGCATTTTCTTTAGCAGGTATAGTGTAGCTCTCTTGTTTATTGAGAGATTTTGTATCTGTATTTTCGACACTTTTGGCATGTTGAAGTCTCTCTTGTGGGGGATCTATTCTAGTGGAGCCCAATGTTAGTTTTTCAGTGTTCGAGTAGTTGTTTTGACAACTCATACAGATTTGTAGTGTCATTCCACCCATTTAGCAATATGGGAGGGTGTGGTGTTGATCCTACTTCTTTGGGTTTCATGTCCTTGCCTTGTTACCTTGGCTTTTTTTGGATCGTGACACTCTGGAGTTTGTGTCCTTTCCTTGTTGCCTTGATTATTGTTCTTGGATCGTGGCACACCTATTTGCAGTAGTTGATAGAATTATGTTTGGTGTTTTTGCACTTTTGACATCACTCCATTGTGTCTCTTTGTATGGAGCTATTACGGTGAAACCCAGTGTCAGTTGTTTTTAGTTTTGTGATCGAACAGTGGATTCAGACCATAGTACACACCAAACTTCTTCTTCATCATTGTACGAGTTTTTGAGCCGAGCTTCTTGGGATGCCTTGGAGCAGGTTTTTACTCTCTTTACTTTATTGTTATTGGTTTTGGGTACCTTACGGTGTCCCTTTTTTCCAATTATTGTACATGAGTACCTCATCAGGCCTAGTTGCCAAGACTCATACTGTGGACATGCCACTTCTATTTTGGCCCCTAGCTTCACTTGAGGGGGTGTTAGAGTAGGTATTTACCTTAGCCCATGTTCACCTAGGTACTTTATTTACCTTTATTGTATTTATCCTCACCCACTTATGTGTGTGGATATTTCCTTCTATTTATTTAGATATAAGGAGATATTATCTAGTTGTTAGGTATAGTTCTTTCCTTGATCTATGGTATTGACTAGATCCTTGATGTCTAGTTCTCTCCTAAATCTATGGTCTTGACTAGTTCTTTGATGACTAGTTATTTCTTTGATTCATGGCTTGATCTATGACCTTGACTGGTTCTTATATTGTTATTCCTTGCCTATTTAAGCAAGACCCATTCTCAATATATTGCATTGATTTCCATAATAATATATAAGATTGTTTCTCATTTTTTTGCAAAGGTTTTATATAAATTTATTCGGCGCGAATTGCTTTCATCTTATTGATCGTGGTGTTTGATTAGTATATGTGTTCTTGGCTTGGTACGATCTGATTATCATTCCTTTCAATAATATGTATCTTTTTAATAATGTCTATGTGTTGTCATGCAAATGTGTTGCATAAAAATTTCAAACTTTCAAGCATGACAACTTAGCCAAAATTGAAAATTTTGCTCCCGAGTCTTCTTGAAACCCTCTCCTAGCCAGTTTGTATATTGTGTCATTCCCATATTAAATTTTTAGGTACTTCAAATATGATTAAAAATCAAATATAAGTGTTTGGAGTGATGTGACAAGGTATGCGATTTCATTTAGTGAAATGCTCCCAATGACTAATATCTCAATGGGCCTAGAAAGACCAACTTTGACCTTCTCAGGACTATTGTGCATCCTTTAGGACAAAAGGAAGAATCAAACTCATCTGGATGAAGTATTTAATATCTATGAAAATTTTGGAACTGATTTAGGAAATTTTTTTAGGTTTAGGAGCAGATGAGTAACATCAGGTTTCTAAGGTGTAAGGAGTAGCAATCAAAATTTGTACTTGATCTTCCGCGGATGATTACGAGAGCTCCGTAAGGAGTTAGGATTCACAAAATTAGTCATTAGAAATATATAACAATTTTTTAAATGATGTAATTTTCAAATATTTCACAAGATCAAGTATATTTCAAGGAAACTCAAAGCTGTGTAGACACGCCTGTTGTCCCTAGAAAAAAAGGGACAAATTTTAGGGAGTTTCGGGGAAGAATCAAAGGTGAGACCCATCCAATTCATTTTTAAGGATATTGGGAGTCAAAATAATATAATGGTTTATCATAAAATACCTCATGGAGCTCTGCAACCTCTTCATCAAATTTTCTCTCTTATGCAAGGTATGCATTGCGAGTTAGCCATTTTTACAAAAGGACACATATCACCTCCAGGTTGAGGTGCACTTTTGTGTCCATATTTTCCAAATTCCCAAGGGAATAAATGGGAAAAAAAAATTTCCCCTCCTCATACCCCCTTCATGGATCCTTTGGTTTTCAATATCACCAAATTCTAGCCCTCGGAGTGTTAAACTAGCTAAAACCCTACCTTGCCCAGTTGAATCACTGCATGACACTTGGCACCGTATCCTTAGAGAAAATTTTGATTACCTCATTGTCCCCATTCAAAATGGGATAGAGGGTACAAAAATTTTACTCCTCACCTAAGCTAAAAACCCTAATTGTTGACTTAGGTAGTTGTTTCTTCTACCATGAGTAAATTTGACTATTGAGGCAATTTCTTCATCTCCCTCACAATGCAACTTCCGATTGACACTTGTACTCATCTAGTTAGGGAAAATTTCCATGTCCCTCTTTTCCCCCTTCCTAATGGGATATAGGGGGAAAAAATATGTGATCCTCACCCAAGCTAAAAAACCTAAATGAGGCCCTAGTTGTTGTTTCTATTGTCGTGAGAAAATTTGACTATCGGGTAACTTGCAAACTCAAAAAAAAAAATTGTTGAAGTGTTTTATCACTGCCATTTATATGTTATCAATCATCAAAAAACCTTCAAACACATCCCCAATGATGTCAAAATCATTCTAGGGCATCCATGAATGCAAAAACAGAGATCTATTCATAGCTTGCAAACTTGAAAACATGTTCCAGTGAGACTTTCATAGCATATCATCATACCTAGTTCAATGAAGCAAAAAGAATCCATTATGGATGTAATCACAATAGAAAACCTAAAAATCCTCCATACTAAAATTTTCCTTTTTTATTTGTGATAGTTCTAGCAAGAATCAAACGTTGTGAAAATCGGAGCGTGAGATCATAGAACAATGTATAATCCAAATATGATGCTTTTGTTGCAAATAAACACCACTATTTATAGTTACTATAAATAGAAAGTATTCAATTCTGACACATAATAAAAATAGTAAACCAATCAAAGTTTGCAAGCTCCAATCACTCAAAGCATCTAGAAGCGGTTGAAAATGACAAAGCAAGGTAAAATTGGTAATTTTGTGAAAAAAGCAAAAAACAAAAAAACAACTTTCCAAAAATAAAAACTTGCTTAAAATAGCAATGCATCATCAAAGGATGAGAAGTGCATGTATCATAAGGTTCAAAAGGTAAAATTTGAGCAAAACAAGGGACCCCATCTTCCTATTTATTGTGGGGGATTTTGTCGATGAAGTTGAGCTTTCCCATTATACAACAATCCCCCTTTTCCCACCTTCCTTACTGTTACCACTTTCTCTCTTTCCTTATTTATTTTAATTATAATTAAGTCTTCATCAATGCAGAATTGTGTGCATTTGATAAAAGAAACTTTTATTAATAATCTATACTTCTATTCTTTACTTTTTAAGATAACTCTTATACTCATATTCCTTCCTCTCTTAATCATTCTTCCAAATTTATTTTCTTGGTGGATGTGCTCTTCCCATTGAATTTTTCTTGCTCTATAGTGTTTATTTATTTATTCCCACATTTGCAATCTAACTTGCTTCTCTACAAATTCTCTTTTTATCATGCAAGTTATTTTACTAATTATGCCAAAGACTTGGCATTTTCAATTTTTCCCTTGTCTTATTTTCTTTTACCTTCCATTCTTGCTATTTCTAATTGAATTTTGTTGATATGGGGATGTCTATTTTGGCCATATTTCCCGTGAAGCTTGTTTTGGCGTATGTTTTATGGACAAAATCTCATGTTAACCTATTTCTATGGTGGTTTGCAATTTATTTACTTGATCCTTAAGAAACTTGTTTTCTTACATTGATTTATAGTTGGTTTCCATGATCTCATGGATCTTGTTGTACATAACCTTATCTTCATCATTGTCCTCATGATGTAGGTGCTATATTCTAGCAACTTCTCCCTCTTGCGATTCAACCAATGGTTCTTCAAACAACTCCTTTTCTTCTACAATTGTGAAATTGAATCAATTGTGTTGAAAGCGTAGCATTTCTTCTTCTTCTCTCTTAAAATTCTATTGCACAATGTTATTAGATGTTTTCTTTATAAAGGTTCTTATGTTAATGATCATAGTTAAGTATTCAAAAGTTGGCACAATTTTATACCATATGGTGCAAAGAATAAATAATGACTTAGTGACTAAAAGATATTGAACAAACAACAAACACACATGTATCATAACACCACCTTGTTATAGTACAACATCTAGACCATTTAGATTCACATCTTGTAGTCATTCTTTAGTCACCCATCATAAAAGACTTTTTTGGTTAAAATAGGTTGTTTTAGTGATGTTGTATAGTCATATTGACTATAGGGTGACATTAGATACACAACACTAATATGCCTTTTTGTGACTTTGAGATGACTTAAGTAGTGATGTTATCATGACTATAGTATGTGAAGCGACCATGAGTTAGACATATGATGTTATTCTTCCTATAATTTGTGAAATTGCAATGGTTTTTTGTATGTTCTTGCCTAGGTGACGTTAGGGTGTTAGGTGTTGAATTCACCCTTTAACGTCGATACAACATTTAATTTCAATGTATTACACTTCCAACTTGCATTTTCTACATTATGTATTGAAAATCCATAAATTTTAATTGGAAAGTGTAATTTTTGAGGATAGGGCATCTTCTAAAAGGAAATATAGTAGTATGAGAGGGATATGACATCATTTTAAAAAGGTGGGGTATAATTTAGAGAAAGGAAGAACATTTGTTTGAGAGATTTAGAAATTCACTTTAGGAAACATAGTAAGAATGAGGTTTGATAGGTTGAAACTTTGCATTCTATAAGTAATTTGATTATTTATAATGCATTTTTATATTATTGAGAAATAGAATTTTGAATGATTTGTAGAAGATTTTGGAATCACAATTTATTTTTATTTTTAATTAGAATTATGTTGATCAAAGAATACTTGTCGGATATCACACAAGAAGTCCATGGGAGAGAAGGTCATGATCAAGGGCGCGAGAGGGACAGGGAAGAACCCACGCGTGGAGGGAAAGTTACGTATTCGGGACTTAGCCGATTTTGAGCATGATGACCTATTTTTAGAAGATGGTGTGCGGAACACACCAACGATGCGAGACACATGCGTGCCACGCATTGTTTATTTTGGAGGATCAGATTAAAGCATTTTGCATGGAGACAAGCTAAGAAGATGATTTACACTTGATTAAGCTGTAAGATGTCTATAGATAGCACACTTGCATGTGTGGCTATACTTGTAAACGACACATGGCTATTAATAGCATGCAACATGTTTCTTGAATAGATAAGTGGTGAAGGGAAAGTTCCCACCCTATATATATGATGTGAAGCACTTAGTAGTGAGATATGTGTGTGTAATGGAGACATATACACGTAAAGAGATGGATGTATGAAGGTGTAGAGATATATGCATATGACTAAATTACTTGTAAGAAGCTTCGTATTTATTAATAGATGGAAGATATTGGCTGAATCTAAGTGTCATTCTGTGTGTAATTGAGTAGTGCATGTTATTGATTCAATTATGATTACTATTTAAAGTTTGATCTTTCATAGATCGGAATGTAGCATGCATTGTAGAATGGTGGATTAGTTATGGATATATATGTTTCTTCCTTCATCACACTAACATCCTGCTACAACAACCCTAAAGAGGACCGATACATTTGTGTGCTTCGGGTGAGCGTTGAGTCTAGGTGGATGATGTGCCAAACATGACTAGGGTGTTTTGGTAAAATCTAGGCTGCATCATTGGTTCCATTGCGGGACCTCTTTTTAGTTGTGTCTAGGATGGTTCACGATGAAGACGTATTGGTTAACTCTAGCAAGTATTGAGGAGTGGATACACAATATGGAGGAATAATATGCACGGCGGTTCAACATTGGATCTGAATTTAATGCACACACTTGGGTAGAACAGAATTTGTATGACAACTTATATGAGATATTTTTCACCATCTTTCCAGTAGAACTATACGAGTGGCTTACTGCTTATGCATCTCAATAGAATTGGAGGTATCGCACACTTGTCTAGACATAGGAATAATTTCAACCCCTTTCGATGCCTATTTAACTGGACTCACACTTTGTGGATACATGGTTTTGTGGTGTTCTAAATAGTTATATTCTGGAGTATTCAATTTTGACGTACTCTTTCCCGAAGGTAGTTGGATTCTAGTTTTTACATTATCCAAGAGGAGTATATCTGCAAGGTATTCCATTGGCAATCAAGATCTTGATGGTAACTTTGAACCTAGAGAGTAAACGGATGGCTAATTAAACTTCACCACGTGCGAGGGCAAGAACAAGTTTGGTGAAAGATGGTAGACCTAGTGTCGAGAGAGGAAGAGAGAGGAGAGGTGGCTTAAGTATAAAGAGGAACCACACGAGAAGGAGATAGAGAAACAAGGTTCCGTTGTAGAAAGTATGGCGTTGAGGAGAGAGATGGCCCGTAAAGGATTTATAGCTCACGTAGAAGACATGGAGCAGAGCATCGGGAACTCCCCATCTTGTAAAACATGACAGAGATCCCCCTTAGCCTCACACAGTGAAGTACACCAACATAGACAACTGGGTTTTAAGTATCTAGTACGATAAGTAACCAACAAGCTAATTTGGGAAGTAGGAGAGAAGGAGTAAGTCGGGAGCAAGTACATCAATGGTAGGATGACAGACAACTTCAATGATATTTGGAGGACCATTATTAGGCGGCGTCATCCACATAGAATGTGACCAATCGAATGTTGGATTCACCTCTGAAGTGGAACTACCTCACAGCTGTAGGGGTTCAAGTATAGTACTACTATCGAAGCAAAGGGAGTACATCTACGAGTCCTATCTAGCTACATGTGGAGGATCGGGAGGTATAGGTGGTTTTAGAGGTAGAGGGAACACAAGAGGTTATGGATTAGGTGGTCAAGGCCCGCAACAACCACAAAATATTTATATGGAGATGTCTCTTCATCTTCCAGAGTATAGAGGCATAGAGGATGCTTCGAACATGTGCATATGTGTGAAATCTTGTGGTGCACTAAAGGGATCATGACTGCTGAGCATAAGGCAAGTCAATTTACTACTACATTACAGGATGTGCACATAGCTGGTATAGGAAGTTTGACCCTGATCAAACTTGCATGGATTATGTAGCATTGAAGGATGCTTTCTTGAAAGAGTTCCATATCCCTAAGTTTGAGCAGAAGAGTATAAGCGCGCTTAAGGATATCAAGTAGGGCACTATTGAGAGTGTACATGAGTATGATGCCCATTTTAAGACACTTCTATCTAAGCTATCTTATGATATTCATGCAAGCCAACATGCACAATGGTTTGTTGGAGGATTGATTACACCATTTAGAAGGGCGTTGTCACATAAGACATACATTGATCTACGCAAAGCACTAGAAGTAGCTTTACATGCTGAGGTAGTTGGGAGTATTGACATTGGCATTAGTCCATTCTTGGAGGCATAGATTGCAGCTATGACAAGCAGTTAGAGAAGCTATTAGCAAATTCATCCCATGAAACGCGCTTAGGAATTTGGTGTTCGATTGTGAAGTGGAAGGTCACACCAAGGATAGTTTCCTTGCATATCTGTACACTCATTACTATTGGATTGTGAGATATGTCATTTGAATCATGATGCTAGTCACTATCCTTTGTTACATCGCGCAATAAGGACGAATGTATCTTGTTTTTGCAAAATTTGTAAGTCCACGACCCATGATGCTTTGAGGATTGTCGGTTGATTTCTCAAATCCAAGATGCTATAGACATTGGGGTATGATAGACAAGAGTAATAGATAATTCTAAGGGTAAGAAATAGCACAAGGATTGGGATCACAATCAAACACAATATGACAGAATGAAGGGCGTTTTGACGGAGGTCATGGAAGGGGACATGGATATCGTGGTGGATATGGAGGACGAGGCCGTGGTGGAGGAAGAGGTGAGTTCCCTCACGGAACATGTTATATGTGTGGATCTCCTTACCACTATAGGTGTGAATGCCCTCGAGAATATTACATGTTCTTTTCCGTGGAAAGAACCATTGCTATGAAGAGTTACCGAAATTATATGAGCATCCGAGTAAGCAATATAAGTAAGAGAAAAAAGGCACCTAGATGGTTAGAATCCAGCAAACAATAGAAGATCGGTGGATGCCCAAGATAGCAGAAGGAACTGAGACATTCACGGTGAAGATAACTACATGAGTCTGAAGCGATGTGTGCAAGAGAGGCATCATACCGAAGCCTACGATCACCAAGGAGGAGGTTTTGCATGCAAGGTACCCAGATCCTACTCATTAGAAGGAAGTTTACCAGGATACCATGGAAGTGATAAGGAATCTTTAGGGTGAGATATAGTACTTAAAGGAGCAGAAGAAAGCATCAGAGACAATCCAAACTGATATTGATGATCTGAGAGAAGTGTGTAAAATGTTGCACCAGGAGAACATTATTCCACTATTAGGAAGTTGGTTAAAAGGGAACACTCCACGCACAAGTCTTGAGACCGGATGATAGATCTTGCATGTAAATCTTCCCCTTGATAGCATTGACTATGACAAGGAAATTACTCTGAATGTTGTTGTGAATGGATGGTGTTGAGAAACATTTTGATTGATATAGGTGCGGAAGTAAATGTGCTTACATTAGACGCATGGGTACAAATGGGAAGGCCTCCATTGCAGCCATCATCAAATGTGTTTTTATGGAAAATGGACTAAGGCCACTCCCATAGGAGTTTTGAAAGATGCATCTATAACTATACAAGAGGCCAAGTTCACTTTGGAGATTTTGAGGTGTTAGCACTTGAAGAAGCGGACAATTTTCCAACCTTTCTTGGATGCCCTTGGTGTTATGCAAATAATGTTGACTTGATATTCAATAAGGGGTATATCAGCTTTGAGAACAAGGAAGAAAGAGTTGTGATACCTCTAACAGATGGGAAGTCTACACCATATGTTGACCCTCTAAGTGAGGAGGACTTAAACAAAATTTATGTACGTGCTATGCGGGACCCCGAGGTCAATGAGCCATCAAAAGAAGGCATCCTGCAGCAGGAGGATTCTCATTCTATTAGTGATACTATGAGTATTTCTTGCAATAATTGGGCTCATGGTATATATGCACTAGTAGAGCACGAGGTAAAAAGCATGGTTGCGCACAGAGAATGGACTTCGTTCGGTTCAACGAGATAGGTAGCACAAGTACCTTGGTATACAGGGGTAGAAGATCTTCCTACATTTTTGAAATCCATGGAAGCACAATAGACAAATCAAATTAAGAGAAGAGCTATGTTAGTATATACCTTGCACGGGAAAACAACGCGCTTGTGGGTATTCTCTACGAGAGATAATCTTATAGAATGGGAAGAGATTGGAATCGTCCTATCTATTAGGTTTGTAAGGAATAATGCACCTACATAGATATGCACTTATCATGGTGATCAACATGTTCAACATCACATTCAATAGTGTGAGAGACTCTACAACAAGCAGGACATGAAGTATTACCACCTTCACTGGGTGTATAGATTGTACTCTAAGCTACAAGAATGCACATGCGCCTAGTATATATATACGTAACTACATTGAGAGACCAGGATTTGGCAAAATTTGATTGTAGGAATGATCGAACTTTGACTACTTTTCTTCCCAACCTCTAATAGAAGAGGCATTAAAATTTATCAAGCGCTTAACTATGGGAGATAGTGCAAAAGCTAAAGAGCATATTCAGGAATTATTTGGTGAAGCAAAGTCCAGAGCACATTTTGAAAAGGAAGAATAATTGGAATCCATACTAATTGAATGTGTTTGCCTTGAGAAAGAGAAAGGAAATATGGTTTACATTGTGGATGATAAGGAAGTTAAGAACTTGGATATTGAACATTCACAAGGGTGTGTGAGGTCTTGGACCGGTGCAAACAAGGATATGCGAGCCTATCACAAACCCATGAAGACAAAGAAGGTGAATATAGGTTCGTAGGTGAGCCTCGGGAGACCATTATTAGAGACTATTGGTCGACTTGGAGGTAGAAAAGATCATTGAGTTACTTAGGGATTATCGGGAATTATTCCCTCGAGGGTATGATGAACTTAAAGGCATGCATAAATCACTAGGGAAATGAGGATAAAACTTAAGGCTGGTACATGATCGTTAGGAAGTGACCTTATAGGATAAACCCCAATTTGTGTGAAAAGGTAAAAGAATAAATTGATAAAATGTTGAAATCTAGAATTATCAAGCCCCTTGATGAGTCAAAATGGGTTAGTCCAATGGTGATCAGTATCAAGAAGGATGGATGAATTAGAATATGTGTGGACTATAGGGAGCTGAATGCTACATGTGTCACCGATCCATTCCCTACACCATTCACTGAGGAAATATTGGAAGGCATGGTGAGCGTGAAATATATTCCTTCACAGATGGGTTTTCCAGGTATCATCAGGTTAGGATTGCTCAAGAGGATCAAGAAAAGACAACATTTACTACCGAACAGGGTAGTTTTTCCTATCTTGTGATGTGTTTTGGATTGAAAAAAGTGTCTATTGTATTCTCGCACATAGTTTTTCAGGGCATTCAAATATTTTATTCATAACTTCTTACAGGTCTATCTAGACGATTGGACAGTATATGGGCTTGTGAAAGATCATTGTGACAATATGTGCTTAATGTTTGAATGGTGCAGACAATTGAGTATCTCTTTGAACATCAAGAAGTGCATATTTTCTACACCATTTGGAAAAATGTTACAATGTATAATCTGCAAGGAACGTTTACTGGTTGATCCAAAGCCAAAGGTTGCAGTCATTCTAAGCCTAGAAGCACCTACCAAGTAAAAGAGAGGTGCACAGATTTTTAGGTCATACAGGATATTACAGAAAATTCATCAAAGGGCATGCCAAAGTTGTTGCACCCTTGGAAGAATTACTCAATGGGAAAGGTACATTTTATTGGGGAGAACTGCAAGCAGATGTAGCACGCATTTGAGATATTAAAGGAGAAAATTACCACCGCACCCATTCTACGCTTTCCCATTTCATGTGCATGTGGACACCTCTACGGCATGGCCATTGGCAATGTGTTAGCTCAACCTAGTGAAGGTATTGTCGATCATCCAATTTATGTTGCTATTAGGAAGCTAACTCTGCTGAATGGAATTATACAACTACGAGTGCGAAGCTTTGTCCGTGATCTATGCATTACACAAGTTTTGACAAGTATTTTTTAGCAACACCATTTGTGTTTCATACATATCACATGGCATTGAAGTAATTGGTAAACAAGCCCATCTTATAGGGGTGCATATGCAGATGGGTACTCCTATTTCAAGAGTTTGATTTCACAGTTGTGGTGAAGCCAGGGAAAAGCAATTCTAGACCAGACCATTTATCTAGAATCAACTCAGGAGAGGAAGCATCAGACAATTGAAGAAACCATGCCAGATGCATAGTTATATAGGTTACAACACGCACCCATGGAATTAGAATACATTGTTGTCTTTCTACGAACTGGTGTGGCACCAGAAGGAATAAAGGCATTAGAAAAGAAACACTTGCTATACACGCAACATTGTTTATGTTAATCGGTGGTGGCCTCTACAAGATAGGAATAGATGACGTATTACATCATTGTGTATTAGAGCACTAGCGCAAGGATATTATGGAAGAAGCCCATGGTGGTATTTGCAGAGGAAATTATACAGGTGATGCGACTTCTGGAAGATCCTACTTGTTGGATTATGGTGGGAGACATTATATAAAGATTGTAAAGAATATTGTAAGGCATGTGATCATTTTCAACACCTATGAAAACCATGCAAAAGAGATGAGATGCCTTTGAAACCAATTACTAGTGCCGAACTGTTTGAGAAATGGGCCATTGACTTTGTAGGACCTATTTCGCCATCCACGCACTGAGAATGCATTGCATTATATCATTACTTGAACATATTATCTCACACGGTGGCGAAGCAACACCTACGAAAGATTTTATAGTAGCTACAACATGCTAGGTTTCTATGGGAGAATGTTCTTACAATATATGGATGTCCTTTAAGCTTGACAAGTGATAGGGGTATGTCATCACCAATCCGGAACTATGATAATTATTCACGGGAACTCCTCGTGCTATGATTATTTACTAATGCATAGCCTTTAGTTTGGTGGATGTAACTGAAACAAAACAACAACATACACAAGAATACCATCGACTATGATAAGACAGAATGATGACAAATCTGAAATATCAAAGTAAAATATAATATTAACATGAAATTGTTACAATCTCACCCATGAGGTACTTCAAGTGTTATTGACTTCACTTGCCTTTCACCAAGACTATGGGAGAAACTTTACAATTACACCTCTTAATGGCTTCTTCAACACACCTTTAAACTGATGGCTTCCTTTGCACACTTCCTACAATATTTCTCACTACTTCCTTCTATGCTAAATGAGGGGGGTGGCCTCTTTATTTATAGAACTTTCAGGCTTATCCATCTTATCTCTAAGATAAGATAAGAAATCCACTACGACGAATCATATTCCATACCTTAACTCTTATCTCGTACATGTAAGCTTATCTTTTAAGATAAGATAAACCTTATCATTTTACATGGGTTCCACATTTTTAGACTTTTTACAAATAAAATACACAAAATATTTATGACCTCACTCCTTGTCCTTATTACCAATATAATATTTCTAATTCCTAATCATGTAGACCCTACTTCTCTAATTACCCAAACTTTGACATTTTAACATTACTAGACCACTTACGACAAATATTTACTTTTACAACATTCCTATTGTACTTTGATGCTACCGTACTCCATATTATGGTGGCACCGTATTGACGGTGCCATTATCTTCTATCGACGCTACTACTAATTATACTTAACAACATCCTATTACTAATACATACATTAATGAAATAGAAATTATGGAGGAAAATTTTAGTGTCGACATCTTCCCCTTCCTAACTTCTACTCCGTCCCTGAGTAAACTATTCAGTGCTTGGAAAATCTTCAACTTGTCGTGGTTGACCCATTTCATAATGGGAGTGCCATCCAATTCCTCCAATCGATACGTACCATTTTTTCATGCAAACTGATATTTTGTAGGGCCCCATCCATTTTGGAAGAAATTTTTCTGTCTTCTTTTTTGTATCTCGGAATCATATACTAGAACCAAGTCATTCACATGAAATGGAGACCAACGGATCTTTTGATCAAAGTATTCCATTCGCTTCATTTTCTTCTTATGGCTTGTATCCTTTGCTATTTCCCTCATTTCCTCTAGCAAATGAAGATGTACCAACCTTTCTTTTCTTCGAATCACTTTCATCCATCCTTTCATTTTTCATAATTCTCATAGTGGGAATATCAAACTCAATAGGAAGAATCTGGATCAATGCCATAGGCCAACCGAAATGGGGAGTATCCTGTTGCTGACTTTGATGTTTCCCTATATGCCCACAATGCTGGATGAATCTTTTTATCCCACTTATGTACTGTAAGGCTGCATCTTTGCTAGAATTTGACACAACACAAAATTGGTTTGTTCCACCTGTCCATTTTGTACTTGGCTTGTATGTTGTTGCCTTCTTGTGCTTAGTAGAAAATTTATTGACTAGGATTCTACTACCTCATTAATGAAGTGGCTTCCTTGATCTTACAATTTCTAATGGACAACCAAATCTGGTGACAATGCGTTCATATATTAACCTTGCCTCCTCATCCATGGAAGTTGTTTTCAATGGCCTAGCTTCAACCCACTTGGTTAAATAATCTGTGGCAACTACAATATACTTATTTTGGCGTGAGGTAGTTGGAAGTGGACCTACAATGTCTATTCCCACTTTTCAAAGGGACCAAGTCGAAGAATAGGGCATAATGGAGTGATGAAGTCTTACGATTACCATGTGTTTGACAAATATCACATGTCTTACAATAATTATAACAATCTTTAAAAAGAGTGGGCCAATGATAACTCGCATCCAAGATCCTTCACGTAAGTTGTCAGAGAAGTGCCCTCCACATGTACCATTGTGGAATTCTTCTAGCAGTTCCTTCCTTGATCACGTCCAACTCGCCCTCAGATCTGTCCATCAGGTCCTATTCGAAATAATACTCCATGCAGAATAGAATATGGACGACTGGCTTGAGTAATCTTTCTCTTAGTCTTTGCATTGGCACCATCAGGAAACTTGAATTCATTTAGATAATTCTAAATATCTATGTATTCACTAGGGATTGTGTCAAGGGATAACAAGGCTGCATCGGGGAAATCATCATCATCACAAGATGATCCTAAACCATCATAGGCTCGAGAGAGTGCATCTACATTGACATGCTTCTTTCCTAGCCTATCTATAATATCAAATTCAAATTCTTGTAGCAAAATTATCCATCTTGCTATCCTCCCTGATGGGTTAGGCTTATTTACAATATATTTTAGAGCCTGATGATCTGTTACAACTAGAAATTTTTGCCCTAGCAAGTAATTTCTAAATTTCTTTACAAAAAAAATGATAGTGAGCCTCTTTTCGATTACATAAAGATAATTTACCTCAAAGACTACTCATTTGTCCTGCTCCCAAAGTAAATTGGATGTTCATTCCCATTTTCATCCTTTTGGCTCGTAGTACTTCCTAGTGCTGCATTTGAGGCATCGAGTGTACATGCAATGAATGGCTTGCTCAATATGGATTCTTTTAGAACAGGTGAAGACACTGTGGCTTCCTTGCTTGTCCAAAAGCTTCATGCGCCTTATTTCGATTCATAAGTAACATCCTTCTTCAAGAACTCTGGGTTAGTGGTCATGCAATCTTTGAGAAATTCTTGATGAACCTTCTATAGTAACCCACATGGCCTAAAAATGATCTCAACTTACTTCTATTCATAGGAAATGGTAAATCTTTGATTTTTGAAACTTTATCGGATCGCACCAATACCATCTTTGGATACAACATGTCCTAACAAAACACCTTTAGAACATCCAAAGACACACTTTGTAGGGTTTAGTGAGGCTTGTGCTTCATCTAACCTTTGAAATGCTATCTCCATCTCAGTGCGGTGGTCCAACTTGCTCCCATAGATGCAAAAATCATCCGAAATACTTTGATGAAGGTCCCAATGTAGGGTTCGAACACCCTATTAATCAAGCTATTTGGAATGTTGTTGCTAGAGCATTACACAACCCAAAAGGCATAACTCTATAAGCAAACGTTCCCAAGGAGTGGTGAATGTGGTCTTCAACCGATCTTTCTCTCGCTATACAAACTTAGTTGTAGCCATTATATCCATCAAGCAAAACTATAGCACTCTAGCCAGCCTACTTTGTCCAAGATCCGATCTGAAAATGGAAGAGGGTAATGATCCTTCTTTGATGCCTTATTGAGCTTCCCGTAATCAACACAAATGCGTAGCTTCCCATTTTTTTTATTGAGATCACAATGGGAGAAACCCATTCTAAATTCTCCACAAGAAATATGAATCCTACATCAAGCAACTTATCTATTTCTTCTTTTACAGTCTTGGAAAAATTAGGATTCATTCTATATGGCATTTGCTTTATGGGCTTAGCACCATCTATCACTCAATAGAATGTTCTACCCAACTTACTTGACGGAGTTCCTTGTAATCAAAAGTGAATATGTGTATGTACCTTCGAAAGAGCTGGAGGTAGGATTCCTTCTCACTCTCCATCACAAGCATCACCAATCTTTATTTGTTGGAGACGATCATCAACTTCTTCTTCAGATAATTTTATGGGGTCATGAGTTGGTGTGTGACTGGAAGGATATCCGTGATCAAACATCAACCTCACTTTCTTCATCTTTAGTGTCCACTTCATGGTACTAGAGTAATCGAGAGGATGTCCAATCATCAGTTTCATCACTTGAATCCACGAGTTTACGCTTTATGATGTCGAGGGATCACGTTTATCTTCACCCTCTCTCTACCACGTCCAAGTGTCATGAAACCTTCATTCCAAAGTAGTTTCTTTCATGAACTCTCCTTAGCCATGGTCTTCCCAAGAGTACATTGGGTACGCAACAATACCATTTTTCATCACCCGAAAGTCTACCACACATACAACACCCATAACAGATATTGTCACATTTGAAACTACACCTTCTCGGTTTAGTTTTCCCTTATTTAATGACCTTAACATAAGTGTTCAAGGGCGATCAATTTTTAAACCCAACATATTCATTACTGACTCGATCATTACATTAATCGCAGCACCTCCATCAACTAAGACATTATGAATTGAAATACCATTACATAATACCTCAGCTTGTGGAGCATAGGGATCCGCCTCGCCTCCAAAACAGGGGACCTCAACCTCCTTCCTTCGTCGAGCATTGAGTCCACTTCGCAGCTCCCGCCTCTTCTCAGAACACATAGCCAAGAGTTGACCGTATGTAATATTTGCAGGCCTTTTGGATAGATCTTCCAAGATGGAGTATGGTCCTTGCCCCTGTGAAATCGAAAATCCCGCACACCCAACTTTCTTCTCCTATGTTTCTTACTAGTTTCTCCTTTCATCTTCTTAGGGTCATTTCCATCTTCATTATCTTTTTCTTTCTTTCTTTTTGTTACAAACACATCTACTTCATTATTTCTGCTCTTATCTACTACATCAAAAGAATTCACAGTGCTTTTCCTTTATGATTATCTCCTTTACCGGATGTAGAAGCTCTATCTCGGACAATTATACTTATAATGACCCTTTTATAACAACCATAACATACAACTTTAGACATATTTCTTTTTCGACCTCTATCTCCTCCCCGAGAACTAAATTTTTTTCCTGAAGAAGATTAATAGTTAATCGACCCATATTTTTAGCGAGATCTTCATACTCGGTAGATGTACTAGGAGAAATATTTGTGCTCACCGGGAGTGGTTGTGGATTCGGACCAAAGGTGCTAGTGTAGGCTCTACTTTAGCAACAATTTCTTTGGGCTCCTCTTCTATGCTTTCTTCTTGCCTTTGCAATCTCCTTTGTTTGTTCAATGGTAGCCGGGTGGTCATACTTCACTCGTCGATCTCTCGGCTTCATCCCAAGAATGAAGTGCTTACAGAGGAGATTATCCACGCCATTCATCAACCCATCCGCTAATCCTTCCTTTCGGATCGAGCATCGAGCTTCCTCTTTAGCTCTAGAACACGAGCATGATAATCCCTTATCTTCTCCTTCTCTCCTTGGGATAGGTTTGTGATCTCGATCATGAGATCTGCATATTTTCGTTATTCACCAAATTCATCAAGAAAACTTTCGAGTTAATAAATCCCATGAATTTTTCACATTATCACCTAGTGTTTCAAACCACCTAAGTGTTGAACCATCAAAAAGGTAGGAAAAATTCAGTCCATTGTTCCCTTCTTATAAGGCCATTACAAATACAAGATCGTTTAAACTCTTGAATGAAAGAAGAAGCATCTTCATTAGATTGAGCTGAAAAAATAGGAATCTTTCCCATTTTCAAAAGTAACCATAGTGAAATACCAACCCACAAGTACAATCAACAAGACTTATGTGCACAAATAATTGGAATCACTATACTAGAAAGTGACTTTACACCTTTCTACAGTAAAATAGAAATGACCACGGTAAACTATGGTAAAACTTGACTTATTGTGGTAAAAACTGACTTTACTATGGTAAACACTATTCACGGTAAAAAGTGAAGTTACTGCGGTAAATACTATTCACGGTAAAAAGTGACTTTACTACGGTAAATACTATTCATGGCAAAAATGACTTTACCATGGTAACTACTATGCACAATAAAAACAAGGTTACCCTCCAATTGATTTTTGACTAAGTGGGAATATCTCTCCAGAAAATCCACCAACGAGGAATGGTCCCGAAGAACGGAACCAAAATGTCATCACCAATCCGGCACTATGATAATTCTTCACCGGGAACTCCTCGTGCTATGATTATTTACTAATGCACAGCCTTTAGTTTGGTGGATGTAATATGGAAACAAAACAACAACATAACACAAGAATACCATCGACTATGATAAGACAGAATGATGACAAATCTAAAATATCAAAGTAAATTATAATATTAACATGAAATTGTTACAATCTCACCCATGAGGTACTTCAAGTGTTATTGACTTCACTTTCCTTTCACCAAGACTATGGGAGAAACTTTACAATTACACCTCTTAATGGCTTCTTCAACACACCTTTAAACTGATGGCTTCCTTCGCACACTTCCTACAATATTTCTCACTACTTCCTTCTATGCTAAATGAGGGGGGTGGCCTCTCTATTTATAGAACTTCCAGGCTTATCCATCTTATCTCTAAGATAGGATAAGAAATCCCTCGACGAATCATATTTCATACCTTAACTCTTATCTCGTACATGTAAACTTATCTTTTAAGATAAGATAAACCTTATCATTTTACATGGGTTCCACATTTTTAGACATTTTACAAATAAAATATACAAAATATTTATGACCTCACTCCTTGTCCTTATTACCAATATAATATTTCTAATTCCTAATCATGTAGACCCTACTTCTCTAATTACCCAAACTTTGACATTTTAACATTTACTGGACCACTTACGATAAATATTTACTTTTACAACATTCATATTGTACTTTGATTGTTACCGTACTCCACATTATTAGTGGCACCGTCATCGACGTCGTTATCTTCTATCGACGCTACTACTAATTATACTTAACAACATCCTATTCCTAATACATACATTAATGAAATAGAAATTATGGAGGAAAATTTTAGTGTCGACAGTACAATATTTTTGAATGAGACAATCAGATCCTATTAGATGAGTTTATGGTTACACACCATAAAACTACACCCTATCATCCTCAAGAAAATGGAACTGCTAAGGCTTTCAACAAGATTTTGAGCCAAACTTTGACAAAAATTTGTGATGTTGGAAGAAAGGATTGGGATGACAAAGTGTCAGTTGTTCTTTGGGCATATAGAACAACTTACAAGAGATTGAACAAAGCCACACCATTTCAGCTAGTGTTTGGCATGAAAGCCATTCTCCCTATAGAATTTATGTTACCTTATTTACACATTACACGCGTTGGAGGTCTAGCTGATGAGAAGGCTTTAGAAGAGTGTATCGAGAAGATGATTCAACTGGATGAGCGAAGAGCCATAACACGATGGAGTCAAGAAGAAGAAAAATCTAGGCGAAAGCATGGCATGACGAAACATAAGGGATAAGGAGTTTGAGATTTGACAAATGGTACTTCTTTATGACTCTAAGTTCTTGCGCCATACATGAAAGATCAAAGTACATTGGTTGGGGGACGTATGTCATCACTTACATACTTGAATCAGTTGTTTGCTAGTTAGAAGCACTTGATGGAACATAACTACGATTACTTTAACGAGAATAGGTTGAAGCCCTACTATAAATAAGTCTTCTTGGTGTTTGTAATAAGGTAGTATTGCCATTTATATTAGGTTTTCAATTATGTATTTCCTTTATTATCGCTATGCTTTGTCAATTTGGTTGTTGTGTTTGTGTAATAAGCTCGCTTACGTGTATGAAGTGATTACTATATGAAGAATGTTTATGCACAAAGGACTACACATACTTTTAGTGTGGGGTGATGGTTGTAGTTATCCAAGTAAAATCTGTGGGAATTGAAAGGTGAAAGGAATAATCTGCTTCACAGTGTGCTTTAAATCAAAAGAAGATTTCTTCTCAAAAGTGACCAAGGATGGAGATGAATGAAATAACAAGTATAATGTGAGGTAAGTGGAGGTGATGATAACTACCGGGAGAAGGTACAATGATGAGGTAATTGGGCTCAAGGGCACACGTTTGAAGAGAATTCTGCGACTGGAGGATAGGAAGGCGGGTTAGAAGGTTATAGTTGGGGCATGAAGATGTACCATGTAGAATGAATGAATTTGGTCAATGAATAAGAAGGTATTTAGTAGGTGAAGGAGCAATAAATGCATCAAAATTTGAAAAATCTATATAAGGATGGGATGTGGACTCATTTTAACTCACTGTTGTGACTAAAATAATTTGAGGAAATAGCTAAGTGTGAAGAGCATAGTGATCGGGTTAAGGTGTGAAGGGTGTGAAACCAAGCGTGATAACTAGATCTATGCGAAAAGAAGCTTATGTCCCCAGTGGTGAAGGGTTTGAGCAAAGCAGGGAGACAAAAAGGAGTTAGGGCATGAATTTTCCACCTAGGGCATGATTGAATCGAGATAGGGTTTGATTCACAAGATGCAGAGTTAAAGAGGAGACATTTGCAAGGTAAAAATGGCACCTAAGAAGGCATCTACAATAGCAACAAAAGGAAAGAAGAAGGTGGTCATCGAGGAAGAAGAGATGGCACCTGAAAGTGATTTTTCAGAAATTCAATATCCAGAAGGAGTCATCATCGACCAGAATGGGATTCACCTATCAGAAAGAGAAAAGTGAGTGAATACAATCACAAGACCATAGAGAACAAGAAGGAGCTCGATTCCTTTCTCATTTTAGGAAAAACAAGCGTCTGACGGATGACATGCTAGTTTATGATGATGTAGGTGAGAAGCTTTTGAAGAGAATTGGGGTCTACCATTTATATGAGCTTCCATATTTCAGGAAGTATGAGCCCTTGTATCAGTGGCTCATGAGCAGAGTGCATGAGGACTTCTTCTACTTTGCAGGACGCAAAGTTAGAATCTCATTTGCACTTATCTCATTAGTTACATGTTTGAAGGCCACATGAGAGGACATAATTAATGATCTTACAGATAAAGCCATGATCTTAAAGACTAGATAGGAGTTGGGGTACTTGAAAGTTCCGCATGGTATGGATATAGAAAAATTGAAGAACTATCCGGTTGTGCAAACAACAACACACCTTGTTACAAAGTTGAATGATCAGGAGCGGTGGTGACAAGTAAATACTTTATGGTTACACGTTGCTCGTAAGATTTCGAAGGGAAATCTACAATATTGCGAGGCTTCATTAAAGAACAAATAGTCAAGGAAGCACACATAGGAGGAAGATCAGCTTTGGGGCTATTCTACTATCACCTGGTATTTATGGAAATTGGAGTACAAGAGATGTACGAAGGAAAAATTATGGGAATACCCCATGGAGAATAAGTCACCAGACTAAAAATTTCAACAAGTACCTATGTAAAGGGGCCATGACAGATGATGTAAAGAAAAGGGAAGAGAAATGGTACAATAGACTCTGCGCGACATTTGGAGAAGAGTGGTACATCCCAAAGAACCTACCATCGGTAGTAGGGAAACAAGTCCAGTTTATCATATATCAACATTTCTACATCGCATGCTTCCCAATGAGAGATGGAGTCGGAGACCTTGGTGTAAATTACCTTATGCATTCACTACAAGGTATTTCCAAGCATCATTCACTGATTCTGAGACACGCACCAACCGTGGTATTCAATGCATATAAGGTAGACTCGACTACCATACGTTGAGGAAGAAGCATGTGTATCTTGGAAGAAGTGCATACACCTAGAGGATCATTTCAGAGGTGGTGAATATCAAGCCAATAAGTCTAGTTGTAATAGATGTAGGGGTGGCATTGGTGTATCTTAAGCTGAAGCCCAAGATGGAGAAAAATAAGTATGTAGAGAATGAATTTGTGCTCCCAAGGCTGCCAAAGCGTAAGCACACAATAGAAAACATACCGGTGCAAAGGCCCATAGAATTTTTGAAGTAGAGGGTGAAGAAGAGGAGCGTGAAGATAGTGGAGGCTTGGAGCATAGAAGAAAGCAACCATATGACAGAGAAGAGTCATGGCGTGCGGCCACTCCACCTCAAGGATAGGATGAAGAGGAAGATATGGAGGTTAAACAGGGGGAACATAGATTTAAGAAAGTCTTTAGATGCACAAGGACTCAAAGTGGAACTCCACAAATGGTACGGAAATCACCTCATCTCTCTCCACTCAAGGAGACTGCATTGAACCAAAGAAGAGAAGAAATTTGAAGTTAGATAAAGAAGCGGAGGGATCAAAAGAGAGAGAGTGTGAATCTCCTACCCCACTCGAACAAGAAGATGAGCCATATAATGAGAAAAAGCAAAGAGATTAAGAGATGAAGGATGGAGAAGAAAAAGAAAAGGAAATCTCTAGATCCACACATGTGACTGCTCAGGATGTAATGGGACAGGCTCCTAACCTTGAAGCTACAATTCCCAAGGGTCCTAGATTGAAGAGGATGAGTGGAGAGCACATTCCACCAGCCATGGGGTATGCAGAGGATGCAGGTAAAATTATCTGTGCCCGGTTCTAGAGAATGATAGCATAGAAGTATTTATTGGTGGGATCTAATGGATGAGGATATGGTGATTGTGTACACTCAAAATCAACTATCATGGTCAATGCACACGCACATGGATGAGCCTAAATTTGATGTATGTGAATATTCATGCATTGTGGGATGGCTAAAGAAGGCACCCCAAGCTAGACATATGATGGTAAATCCTACTATCATGTCGGATGAGCAAGTCAAACAATGCATTGGTAAAGGTTTCTACTGAAGTTGCTAGAAGAAACATGGATAAAGCTACAACAATCGAGCCTTTGCGAGGATATAAAGACAAAATATGTGGATATAACATGTATAACACAAGAGAGGGACTTCATACAGAAGAAGAACAAAGTATTTATCAGCATTCGTAGAGGATATTGGGGACAATGTCATCATAGAAAGGCCACACTTGGAGACCAAGGTACCACAGACGTTTCCCTTAGTGATACATTATGTAGGAAATTTGGTGGACCTAGTACTTGAAGATGAACCTCTGTGTATGACAATGCCAAGGAAGTCAGAGCAAGAGGCAGAACGAGAGAAAGCCTCAGTGATGCGAAATATTACATCCTATGAAGGGTTGTTGCAAGCGCTACAAGAAGTATTGAAGAAAGTAGACCAGGATTTAAACATCTGCATAGCTCTAGAGGCACTTATCAATATAAAAACCCTAAAAGAAAACAAGGATGTCCAGAAGTAATGAAGGACGAGACATTAGGCCATGCGAAATATTGTCAATAGTTAAGCATAAGCACGAGGCCACTGACAAACAACACAAGAGCCACATAAGACTCGGCTAGAAGAGCTTGGGAAGCAAATTACCCGAAGGATGGATCTTCTAGAAGGAATAATGACCTCAATGTCCACCACTCTGTTGGTTCTGCAGAATGAAAAAGGAGAGATTGCAAAACAAAACAAAACAAGCACTAGTTGAATGGCAGGCCTTAGAGGCCGAAATAAAGGAGTATCCGAGTTGATACTTCAAGCGATACGAGAGGAGGCTATCTCATAGCTTCATAAAAATTCTTTATTCATCTACATTATTTCATTCTTATTATTTCCATTCTTATATTCTCTACTTCAATTTTTAGAGATACCCTTTGTTGGGATGATAATGAGATTAGTGTGGGATAATGTTGATCGGAGAATACTTGTCAAATATCACACAAGAATTCTCGGGGGAGAGAAGACTAGGATCAAGGGCACAAAGGGATGGGAAGAACCCGCACATAGAGGGCAAGTTCAAGCATTCAAGACTCGGCCAATTTTGAGCAAGACTACCTATTTTTAGAAGATGGCATGTAGAACACACCAATGATGTAGAGACATGCGCGCCACGCATTATTTATTTTGGAGGATAGGATGAAGCATTTTGCATGGAGATGAGATAAGAATAGGATTATCACATCAGTTAACTATAAGAGGTCTATAGATAGCAAAATTGCATGTGTGGCTATGCATGTAAAAGCAAGCGTGGCTATTAATAGCATGAGACCTATTTCGGAATAGATAAGTGTTGAAGGGCAAGTCCCCACCCTATATATATGATGTGAATCACTTAGTAGTGAGATATGTGTGTGTAATGGAGACATATACACATAGAGAGATGGATGTATGAAGGTGTAGAGATATATGCATATATTTGAATTATTGTAAGAAGATTATGTGTTTATTAATAGATGGAAGATATTGACTGAATCTAAGTGTCATTAATGTGTGTAATTGAGTAGTGCATGTTATTAATTCAATCATGATTACTATTTAAAGTGTGTTCTTTCATAGATCTCGAATGTAGCATGCATTTTAGAATGGTGGATTAATTATGGATATATATGTTTCTTCCTTCATCACACTAACATCCTACTACAACAACTCTAAAGAGGAACCTGGTACCTTTGCATGCTTTAGGTGAGTGCTCGATCTAGGTGAATGATGTGCCAAACATGACTAGGGTGTTATCTCTGCTAAATTCTAGGTTCCATCAAATTCTCTTAGGTTATAAATTGTATTCGAAAGTTTTAAAATTCACAGACGATGTCGTTACTAGCTAAGTGGACTCATTTTTATGTGTGAATTGAAGGAACCCCCAAAATTCGTATTCCTTAGACAACATTGTCTATAGACTTTAGCTTCCACATTCCCATGGTATATTAGATGTGCCTAGGTTTGTATTTTCCATAATATTAATCCATTCAACTATCTCGAATCTATGGTGCCTTTGGTAAGTGGTTAGCCCTAAGAAATTACTCTCTCTATCCCTTAGAGATGGGATAGTGAAATTATGGGTCTGCAGTGGAATCATTTGTAGTTAATTTCTGAAACATTGGTTCATGTTCACTATTTATGAAGGAGATAACTATATCAAATTGTCGATATACGGACACTCGTTATCTTAAATCCCATCTAGTAACTATAACCAACCTTGGAAAAGATAGAGCATCATTATGAGAAAGTGAGGGCATTGTTTATGATAAAATCAAGGCATAATTTTTGAATTGAGAGAGAATGTTGTGATTGCTTTATTTAAACCCCATCATTTCCATTTGTTTTATTAATTTTAGTAAATGTTTTTATTTTTCCATAACATTTTTAGAACACAATTATCTAGAGTAAGTTATTATGTGAATTTTCAATTATTTTGATTAAAATTAACTCTACTTCTTTATTGCCATTGTAGACACCTAAAGTATGCTTACACTTAGCATTTCGTCTAATTCAACGACGATTAACGACACTTCGTTAATTAGCCACTCTTCGCTCCATTCTTGGATTCCCATTCACGACACCTTCTCGATTGTATTCCTCCTATAATCAACTTATTTGGCTAATATCTCTCTTATTAGCTAAACATTCCTCCTTTCGACCATTAAGAACCTCCCTAGTTACTGTCTCGAACCACTTCTACAAGCTTCCTAGGCTATCAATAAGTCACAAATGGTTATCCGGACCCTCCCAACTCTCAATGAGTCTCTAATCACTTTCTAATAAAGTTTAACTATCCTAAACCCTAGTTAACTAGCCTAAACCAAGCGTAACTAAGCCTACAATATGTTTATCATAATCTAATCCTAGAGTGCTTTTTAGACTTTAGTCAACATGCACCCAAATTTCAAACTCTTCCAAAATAAAAACTATAAATATAAGCCTAAGGCTTTCCTTTCAAATGGTCCTTCTCTCTCATATTTGGAGATCTTGGCATTAGAAATCATTTGTGATAGCTTTAAGCTATAGAACATTTGGATCTTGGCCATACTCCATTATTAAGAGCTCCTCCATCTTACATCCATCAACTCCAAATCTAGTTAGTAAGGGAAGATCTAAAGCTTGGCCATGTAGCCAACTTGGAGAGATCTCTTCACTATTTTTGGGAGCAAACAACACACAAATTTGATTGCTTAGAATCTAACTAGGTTCACTTTCATTAAGCTTTCATGGAGTAGAGAGATATTTAGATATGCTAGGGTTTGAATGTTTGTTTCAAATTTATATATGCATGTAAATAGATAGTTTCTTGTTTAGCTCTTATCTTATGGTGCATAGATGAGTTAGCAAATATTTGAGGTTCTTTAGCCTCATTCCATAGCTTTTCAACTTTTCCATTGCATACAACCACCTTATATGTTTTTAAAAAATCATAGAATTTTGGATTGTGTAATTATCATTAGAGTCTATTGGATTTCCTTTTAAATACCCTTCTCTTCCAAACCATCTTGTGATAATCACATCATTTTATAGCCTAGTCATTTCATTGGAATGGGATATCTAATTTTATTCTTTAATCCATGTCATATCATGTGAACCTTACTACACATTATTTATTATTTCTCATCATTTCTGCACTTCATCATACTTCTCTTTGTTTTGTCTTTATTTCTCATAGTCTTTTCCTTATAACACATGTTTACTTGCTCTTATTTTCCCCCTCCCCACCTATATGGCTTCAAAATACCAAATAAAATGTCATTCAATTTTAGAGGGACAACCAAGATATTTTGGTAGGAAACCAATGGTTTTATGCCTTCAATCTCCTACACCACTAACGGGAGAATATAAGAAAAAAACAATAATATAATATTTTATTATTATTTGCAATCCATTATTTTCATTTCCAACAAATGGCTATTAAATAGGATTTATAAAGAGATTATGATTAACAACCTTGTTTTAATCAAATTAATTTTTTGAACAAATTCATACTTGAGTCACCAAGTTTTTCATATAAGGACGATTCTTGATTGCAACAAATTAACAAAATAACTTCCTATAAAAAGCTTATCATGTGTAAACAAAAACTAGTTTAGTATAGAAAATATCTCGAATTTACTTCCTAATATATTTCTAGGGCTAACATGACTCTAACACCCTCCCTTAAGTGAAGGTGTAGGGAGGAAAAAACATAAATTTGGCTCATGACTACTGGACCTAATAAGGTACCCATCTATAAACATGGAAAAAATATGGAAGGAATGACTCAACCAAAATCCCCCAAGTACAACATCCTTTACCCCAAATAACATTCATAGTTTAAGGTAACAAGGAGAAGCAAATAATTTAGTGAAGATGTTTGTAACTTGGTCAGGTATGAAAATGATCTCTAAGTGAACAAATCCATCCTAGATTAGTTGTGTTAAATGAAGTGCATGTGAATCTCTTTATGTTTGGTGTCTTGATGTCCAACCAAGTTGCAATCAATTGAAATAGCACTCGGGCTATCACACCGGATCAAAGTCGAAGCATGTTGTGGAAATATGAACTCACCAAGTGTCAAGCTAGAGACCCTCATGTCTATACTTAATAGCCTCTATATTTTTCCTCAATTGATGATAATGCAATCTGTTGTCTATTTCTTGCATTGTAATGCAACATGACCATAAAAAAGGTGAAATATGAATCCAAAATTAGACCGGTGGGTATCAACACATCATCCCTAATCCAAGTTTATGAATCCCTTAATGTCGGAAGATCCATGTGGTTTGTACTAAATGCCAAAATTTAATATGCCACAAATATATTGAAAAATATGTTTATTTTACTATCGATGACTCTCATTAGGCTCATGGGAGAATATAAAGACCAAGTTGACAACAAAGGTGATTTCGGGGCACGTATGTGTTGAGTATAAAATACTTCCAACCAATTTCCTATATAAATATATATCAACCAATCTTGATTTACGAATCAACATTCAACTTAACACCTAATTGATATGGTGTGGGAGAAGGCTTCTATCAACAACCATGCCAACTAATGAACAATATCTATAGACTACTTATGTTGTCCAATAGAAATACCTTTAGGAGATTAATGAACTTGGATGCCTAGAAAATAGTGTAGAAGTCCCATATCCTGTCACATCAAATCTTTCTATCAACTTGTGCTTTATGTCTTGAATCAAGGACTCTAAAATACATGTGAGGATGAGGTCATCAAAATAAAACACCAATATCAAAATATCACTATCTTGCTTTAGGATGTGAACATTATGATCATATTCACAAATATAGAAGTCGAACTCAAGCGATAGCTATATATCTTCTCATACTAAGATTGAACAACTTATTTGAGTCCATAAAGAGAATAATGAATCTTATATACCATGGGAGATTCTTGTAAAAATACATGAGGATGCTCCATATATATTTCCTCTTGAAGATATCCATGTAAGAAGGAACTCTTCACATCCATTTGATGCGTTGGTCATTGATGTGATGCAACAAGGGAAAGAATAAGGCATATTGAATCTATCTTTGTAATTGGAGTAAAATTCTCAAAGTAATCCACCCATTCGACTTGTGATTTTCCTTTAGCTATAATATGGTCCATGTGCTTATCTAAAAAATCATATGTTGCATGTTTGGCCTTAAAAACACATTTTTAGACATAAAATCACGCACTTGGTTACATTTCTAGGTCCTAATCACATAGTATTGTTCATATGATTCCTAAGAGAGAAAACTAGTAATTGACATCTATATTTGGCCTCTTTATTGCCTTTCTGGTTTCCTCTTTGGTCTTTCACACCCCATGGCACATTCTAATCTTCATTTCCTTATCTTTATGGACTCTAGACACCAACACCTGACCAAGAAATCAACACCCAAGCACTCTGGTCCCCTCCTGGGTGCCCAGACCTCTTTGTATCTTACTCACCTCTTTTGGGCCTCTTTTATCTTTTAGGAATATTATTTTCTTATGGGTTGGTCTTTTATTTTTCAATTACAAAATTCAAACAAGGGAATCATATAAATACAAAGCTATGTGACCATAATAAAGGACCAAGATCTAAGCATCTACTATCACCACCTAATGTTTCATCCAAAGGCATTTTAAGAGCATCAAAGGAATCCATCCAACACTCACTCAAGATACAAGGGGCTGAATTTTATTCATACACATATATGAGGGGAATTTCACTTTGACATCCATACATCTATTTACATTGCCACATCTGGATATTGCTCGCTATCAAGTGCATTTTTGTAAGATCTTCTTATGGCACGATTTCTACACACACACACACAAGAACTACATGGAGTCTAAGATGTAGTGCATCACTTAGTTGTAAGTTCACTATGTCAGTGACCATTGGGTCAGTTCAACTCCCCATTTACATCTTTATTTTTAGGATTTAAAGTCATTTGGGGTTTTGCAAGATGCCATTTGTTTTATAGGTCACGAGAAAAACTCTACGATCATTCAAGAACATACGGGTGACCAAAGGTGACAACCTCGCGACATAGGAACATTCATATTCGACCATTTTCACATTCAAAGATGCCCAAAAAGGTCTTCAATGCCCTTGACCCAGATCTAGGAATCCTTGTACAAGTTTGTTCCAGAAATTATAGGTTTTTTTGTGCTCAATTATGATAGTTTCCTCCTCGTGTTCATTAGTCTTCCAATCTAGAACACTTCAAAGTATTTATTACAAGACCAACTAAGTCTTCTCTTTCACCTAGGGTTTAAATTTTATTTAGCTTATTGCTTATGTCAAATTTATACTTTAGAGTTTTATTTATCATATGTGACTCTGCAATTAAGGTCTTATAATTTCCATATTTGTTAAATCACATTTACAATGCACAAGTTTTCTTCCCTTAGGAAAAGAAACCAAATCTGTGTGTTATTCTTCATGAGTGAAGAATAATCATCTTGCAAAGTAGTTTCCTACTCAAGTTTCCTTGTCACCTAATAAAATAATACTAGATAAGTATAAATTGCTTGAATCATAAGAGCATTACTAGGATTCTCGGACCGAATTTGGTGAAAATCAAAAGGATCATCAACTAATTAACAAACTATTTAAAAGTATATTTTTCCCACTTGGGAAATTTTTGTTCGAGAGGAGGATGTAGAGCATGATCATCAAGTGTGTTATCATAAAAATTAGGAAGTACATCCTCCCTATCAAGAGCAAGAGAAGGAAATGGAAAAGGCTCAAGGGTTTGATTTGAAGGAATCATATTCTCATAAAATATAACATATTTTCAAAACTACACATCATGTGTGATGGATCTAAGAGGTGTTATGCCTTCACATCCTCACATTTACCAAAAAAAAAAAAGATCTTGGCTCTTTTTCTCCATAGATTTATACTTATCATTTGGAACAAATCAAAATGCCTTAATTCCAAAGACAACATTAAGAAACATCGGGTTTCGCACTTTGCCAAAATTCTTCAGAGTCTTGTCTCACACTCCTTGTGGGTAATGTGGTTCTAGATGTAAATTTCACAATTTTTTGCTTCGACCTAGAACTCAAATGTTAAGTCCTTGAATTGTATCATGCAACTCACTTTCTCCTTTATTGTACCATTTTTTTTTGTTCTTACATTATTCTATTGATGGGTATATGGTATTATGTATTGATGTAGAATACTATGATTAGTAAAAATCATAAAAATCATTACTTATGTTTTCCCCCATTGTCAATGAAAATATATTTCAATAAAAGTCTTGATTATTTTTCAACAAAATCCTTGAAGGCCTTGAACTTCTCAAACACTTCAATTTTATACTACAAAAATACACCCAAGTCCTATGAATCAAATCACCATTGAAAGTTAGTACATATTTTGCATTAGAAAATAACTTAGTGGAAAAAGTCATCAAATTAATATGTACTAACTCAAGTCAAGTCATGGCTCTTAAAGCTTGTCCCTTTAAAGTAAATCTTGGTGTTGTTTTCAAAGAATGCATCCTAGGTATACACCATCATGGCTAGAGACCGTTGGAAGTCCTTTCAGCATTTTTGGGAGTTTAGTTGCTAAAAATACTTGTAATTCAAGTGACCAAATCATTCATGCCATGGTTTTCTCTCTATGTCAAGATGAACAACAAGTGATGACCATGTAGAGGTATCAAACCTTTTAAATACATAAAAGAGTGAATGATGGTCCACCACACCTATAGCTACAATATCATATGGATCAAATAATTATTTAATTACAACAATCTATGGAGTGAAATACACACTTTTCCCATAACCAAGATTAGAAATATAATATATTGGCAAAAATTACATGATTGAAGGTGCCAAGATTACATCATCAATGCATCCATTCTACATTTGAACCAAACTTGAACCCAAGACATAAAATCCTAAAGAGCGGTTCATGATTATCCGAGAAGTGTTACAAATAGAAAGAGAAATAAACAAAACCATGTGAGTGATTTAGATGATGACAGGAACCAAAATCAAAAATCCATTTATCGACATAGAAGAATAAGCCCTAGTAGAAAGTGGTTTTATTTTCCCTATATTTATGGAGGAAGGAACATCAATTTTATGTTGTTTCAATTTATCTTCCAATGCTTTTATTCTCTTATATCATTTCCAATCAAAATTATAAGTTTTTAAACTATGGACAAGGATCATAAACATTCTTCTTTATGAATTTTTTTAAGACTTGTCAAAATTAGAAAGGTTTAGAGGTCTTAGTGGTGGTTGGAGAAGGCTTGTTTGACTCTGTTGGAGGAGGTCCTGACTTTGGTTTTGGTTTCCATTTTTCTTTAGAGGAATTTTCCACTAGTGCATGACACTTGCAATTTTATTTTCTCACAAGCAAGACTTTTACATAATATCTCAAAAGTAGGCATTATGAAATTTTCATCTCCCACATCCTTGTAGACTAAAAAGGTGGATGAAAACACACTATAAGGGCCTTTAAGTTTTGATAGAATCAATATTATACACTCTTCATCCTTTTTTTCTTTACCACCAACCTTTAGTTGTGATCTAAGAGACTTGAATTTTAACATAAAATCTTTAATAGATGGAAAATCGAAGGGAAAAAACATTTAACTCAATATCTAACTAAAGCAACCTAAATCCATTCACTTTACTTAAGATAATTTCAAATATATCACATACCTCTTTTTGAGTTGGATTCATCTATGTGAAATAGAAAGCTCTTGAACATTTTAGACTAAATAATTTCAGTGTTTTGTTATGCTTGCACGTAGGTGCACTTATCCTTATCTAAGGTGCACACGGGAACATTTTCTAGAAACACTCTCCATAGGATTCTCGAATCTGAAGAATTTTTGCATATTTGATTTCCTAGAATTATGGTTATATGATTCCAATGGTTCAAACAACCTATTATTTATCACAAATGAGGGAACAACAAATGAAGTATAGAAGAAGGTACCAGACATCACTTGTCAAAAAAATCTCCCCCAAAACAATAGTTTTCTTGAAAATTATTAGAATATTCCCCAAAAAAATCTTATTTTGTAAGATATAACTATTTTGAAAATAAATTATCCCTTAGTTAAAAATATTTATCTTCTAAAAAAATATGCTCATCCTAAATAACAATGACAAAGAAAATCTTTGCAAAAATTAAAGGCCTTGGTGTTGAACCCTTGACTTAAAATGAAGGTTCTCAATAACTTAAGAAACCAAATGTACTATTAAAGAACTCAAGATATGTCATGAGGAATGGTCCAAATAATCTTCTAAACATGCAAGTTTCCTTGCAAATAATTGTAATACTTTGAAGGTTTTGAATACATAACCACCTCGATAGAAATGAATTCATAAATCTTTCCCACCAATCAGTCCATAACCCACTTTAATGAAGTGATGTGACAAACTATGATTTAACCTTTAAGAAACCATGATATGCCTTTATAAAACAAATGTATTACTTTTATTTTTCTAGGGTTCAGAATTCATTATTTTGATTTTTTTAACCATACAACACCACCACAATCATACAAAAATTGTCACCAATCCATGTCTATGAATCCCTTAATGTCGGAAGATCCATGTGGTGTATATTGAATGTCAAAATTTAACGTACCATAGATATAGTGCAGAATACGCTTAGCTTCCTCCGGTGACTCTCATTAGGCTCATGGGAGTATATAGAGACCAATTTGATAACAAAGATGATATTAGGGCATGTATTTGTCAATTTAAAATACTTCTAAAAATTTCTTTTACAAATTGGGATAAACCAATATTGATTTGTAGTCAACATTTAACTCAACACATAATTGATATGGTGTGGGAGAAGGTTTGCAACATACCATGTCAAATGATGAAGAAGATATGTAGAGTACTTATGTTGTCCAATAGAAATACCTTCGTGGCACTTCGATGAACTGGAAGCCTAGAAAATAGTGAGAAGTCCCATGTATGTCGTATCAAATTTTGCTTTATGCCATGAATAAAGGAGTATAAATTACCTATGAGGATGAGGTCACAAAAATACAACACCAATATCAAAATATCCTCATCTTACTTCAAGATGTGAACATTTTGATTATATTGTGTTATCACCCTCAAAATTCCCCTCATTTTTAAGTCAAGCTTTGAAAATTTTGAGTTGGTGCCTTTGAGAAGAGTGAGAAGTCTGGAGAGATAGGAAAAATTTGTGATTTGAAGAAACTAGTGCTCATTTGCAATCTCACCCTATTAATTTAGAATCTTGTAGTCCACATGGTTCCCATTTGGGTGCTTAAACATTGTTTCCTCCATTCAAATGAAATTGTCAAATCCTTTTTCTATGGTCGTGGATCGCATCAAGCTTGGTATTGTTTACAATTCTTCTTTCCACGAGGAGTAGTTTGTTTTTTAGGCATAAATGGTGGAGTTTTCCCTCTCTGTATTTTTCCACATGAGTTATGCATGACAGTGTTAATCGAGAGAACACACCAGAAGTCCACACGGAGAGAAGGCTAGGATCAAGGGCGTGGAGGGATGTGAAGGACCCACGCGCGGAGGGCAAGTTCAGCTTTTGGGACTTAGCTAATCTTGAGCATGATGACCTATTTTTAGAATATGCCGTGCAGAACACACCAATGATGTAGAGACATGCACACCACGCATTGTCTATCTTTAGAGGATTAAATCGAAGCATTTTGCATGGAGACGAGCTAAGAATAGGATTGTCACTTCAGTTAACTATAAGAGGTCTATAGATAGCACACTTGCATGTGTGGTTATGCCTATAAATGGCATGTGGCTATTAATAGCATACGACCTATTTCTAGAATAGATAAGTGGTGAAGGGAAAGTCCCCACCCTATATATATATATATATATATATATATATATATATATATATGATATGAATCACATAGTAGAATGTATGTGTAAAGGAGATATATACACAGAGAGAGATGGATGTATGAAGGTATAGAGGTATGCACACATGATTGGATTATTATATCAGATCCATGCGTGCATTGGTATAGATTTCCATTATTGTAAGAAGCTTCTATGTTTATTAATAGATGGAAGATATTGGTTGAATCTAAGTGTCATTCTTGTGTGTAATTGAGTAGTGCATGTTATTGATTCAATCATGATTATTGTTTAAGCTTGTTCTTTCATAGATCTGAATGTAGCATGCATTGTAGAATGGTGGATTAGTTATGGATATATATGTCTCTTCCTTCATCATGCTAACATCTTGCTACAATAACCCTAAAGAGAGACCTTGTACCATTGCGCACTTTGGTGAGTGCTGGCCTAGGTGAGTGATGTGCCAAAGTGCATCTAGGGTGTCATCCGGTAAATTTTGGGCTGCATCAAATGGGCATATATTCCCTGTCAATTTTTGGCCCCAAGATCTATGATTACGTCGACATCTCTTATTAGATGTGGGAAGGCGGTGTCGTCGGGTCACTTTTGGAATTTTGGTTTTGTACAAAGAAAGGTAGTGTTAGATCGAGGCAAAAATCAGCTAAGAATATAAGGACTACGGAAGATGCCACGTGTCTCTTCTCGCACACTTTTGGTATAAGATACAAAAGAAGAGACCCCAAACGTGCACAAGCCCTCCACATTGCCGAGTCCGAAAAGACAAAGCCGGTTGATAAATCAACTAAGTATAAAGAGCCAAGAGAAGCCTCCACGCTAACATCTAGAAATTCTAGGATGCATCATTGGTTCCATTTATGGGACCTCTTTTTCATTGTTTTTAGGATGGTTCATGATGAATACATACCGGTTAACTCTAGCAAGTATTGAGGAATGGATACACAACTGGAGGAAGAATATTCATGACGATTTAGCGGTGGATCTAAGTTTAATGCACACACTTGGCTAGAATAGAATTTGTATGATAGCCTATACGAGAGCTTATTCGCTATCTTTCCAATAGAACTATATGAGTGGCTTTTCGCTTATGCATCTCAAAGCAGAAATAGAGGTATCGCGCAATTTTACGGACATAGGATGAATTTCAGGCCCTTTATGATGCTGATTTGATTTGGAATCATGTTGTGGATGCGTGGTTTCATGGTGTTCTAAATAGTTATATTCTAGAATATTCAATTTCAACATATTCTTGCCCAAAGGTAACTAAATTCAAGTTTTTACGATGTCCAAGAGGAGTATATCTGCAAGGTATTCCACTAAAAATCAAGATCGTGATGGTAACTTTGAACCCGGAGATTAAACCGATGGCTAACTAAACTTCACCATGTGCGAGGGCGGGAACATGTTTGGTGAAAGATGGAAGACCTAGAAGCAGAGGGAAGAGATAAGAGAGGCAGCTTAAGTATAATGAGGCATGCGAGAGGGAGATAGAGAAGCAACATTCCATTGCAAAAAGTATGGCGTTGAGGAGAGAGATGGATTGTGAAGGATTTATAGCTCACGTAGAAGACATGGAGCCAGAGCATCAGGAACTCCCCCATCTTGGAAAACATGACAAATATCCCCCTTGGCCTCACACAAAAGTGTGCCAGTAGAGACTACCTCTGCCATGGGTGCACATCTTAATCCACCTAGTGACCTAGCCCTTGCGCTTGGTTTTCTAGTATCTAGTACGAAAAGTAACCAACAAGCTAACTTGGGAAGTAGGAGAGTAGGAGTAAGTCAGGGAATAAGTACATCAATGGTAGGATAGATGACTTTAATGATATTTGGAGGAACATTCTTAGGCACATCATCCAGCATTTAACGTGAGCACGCAGAATTTTGGATTCACCTCTTGAATTGGAACTACTTCACAAACTATAGGGGTTCATTATAGTACTATTGTCGAGCACAAGGGAGTACATCTACGGGTCATATTCCATCTATAGGTGGAGGATCGGGAGGTATATGTGGTTCTAGTTTTGGTGGATCTAGTGGTTTTAGAGGTAGAGGGAGTACAAGAGGTTGGATCGGGTGGTCAAGGTCTGCAATAACCATAGAATATCTATATGGAGATGTCTCTTTGTCTCCTAGAATATAGAGGTATAGAGGATGTTGTCGAGTATGTGCACATGTGTGAGATCTTGTGGTGCGCTAAAGGGATCCTAAATTCTAAGTGAAAGGCAAGTCAATTTGCTACTACATTACAGGATGTGCACACAATCTGGTTGGGGAAGTTTGACCCTCGATCAAACTTGTGTGGATTATGACCTTAAAGGATGTTTTCTTGAAAGAGTTCCATATCCACGAGTTTGAGTAGAAGAATATAGGCACGCTCAAGGATATCAAGTAAGGAACTACCGAGAGTGTACGTGAGTATGATGCCTGTTTTAAGACACTTCTATCTAAGCTAGCTTATGATATTCACGCAAGCCAAAGCATGCACAATGGTTTTTGGAGGATTGATTACACCATTTAGAAGGGTGATGTCACATAAGATATACATTGATATTCAAAGCACGGGAAGTAGCTTTGCGTCTTTGAGGTAGTTAGGAGTATTGACACTTTGGCGTTAGTCCATTTTAGAGGCACATATTGCAGCTATGGTAAATTAGTTAGAGAACCTATCAGCAAATTCAGCCCATGAAACGTGCTCACAAATTTGGTGTACTGGATTGTGAAGTGGAAGGTCACACCAAGGATAGTTTCCCTCTGTGTCTACGCTCATTACTATTGGATTACAAGATATGCAATTTGAATCATGATGTTAGTCAATGTCCTTTGTTACATAAAGACACGATAAAAAGAATGTATCTTGCTTTTGCAAAATTTACGACCCACAACCCATGATACTAAGGATTGTTAGTTGATTGGTCAGATCCAAGACACTATAGACATTGGGGTATGATAGACAAGTGTAACAAATAATTCTAAGGGTAAGAATGAGCACCATCATCGTGATCATAATCAATCGCACTATGACATGAATTTGGGGCATTTTGAAGGAGGTTGTGGAAGGGGACATGGATATTGTGGTGGATATGGAGGATGAGGCCGTGGTGGAGGAAGAGGTGAGTTCCTTGTGGAACATGTTATACGTGTGGATCTCCCGACCACTATAGGCGTGTTGTCTCCGAAAACTACTCTACGTTTTCATAGCCAAATTCAAATTTTTTGAGCTCATGCCCTTTGTTGGTGTTTAAGCCAAATTAGAGATTCAAGAAATTAGCAGAAGTCGTGCCCTAGAGCTATTTAAACCTCTATTTTGCTCATTTTGAGAAATTCTCCATTTCTCGGTCTATGCACGTAATATCCTCTTTGCAACCTCCATTTTTATCGAAATTGTTCACTTGTTCTATGGCCTGGGTCACCAAATCATTGTTTTTCCTCCATGCCTCTGGTTTGTGAAGGAAATTCAAAAATTGGACTCAAAATGATGAAGTTTTCTTCTTTTGCGTATTTTTCACAGTTGGGATGACAAGCATCTTTTCCCTGTCAAATTTTGAATCCAATGAATGCAAGTACGTGGTCAAATCCTATTGGATGGGGAGGAACGAAATTTTGGTGAACTTAACACTTTTGGTCACTTTTGGCAAAATGGTAAATTTGCCCCCATGACCCCGATCAAGCTATAAAGGAAAAATTCAAAGTTGAAGCCCACAAGGAAAAATTCAAAGTTGAATCCACTATTGAAAATTCAAAGTGGATGAGCAGGCCATTAGGGAACTTTTGGAAATTTAACCAAATTCCAAAAAGTGAAGTAAAAGTTCTAAAATGCTCCACGGGTCCGCCAAGGTCTCAGCCCGAAGTTGAAAAGTCAAAGCGGAAGAGCGGGCCAGTGGAGGAATTTGTTTTTTTGAGCCTTTTTGTTAAAAAAGGGTGAAAAGTTAAAAATGATCCGCAATCCCAATCAAAGCTATGAAGGAAAAAGTCAAGGTGAAGCCCGTAATTAAAAATTCAAAGCAGGAGAGCGGGGGGTGGAGGAAATTGAGGTTTTTGGCCTTTTTCCAAAAAGGTTAAAATATTTAGAAAGGATCCGTGACCCCATCTCCAATGATGGCGTGCCACATGTCCTAGTCAAATCAGCGCATGGGCAGTGGAGGAAATTGAGTTTTGAGCCTTTTCTAAAAAAGGTTAAAATGTTGAGAAAAGAGTCGTGACCCCATTTCCAATCGAAGCAACCACGTGTCTAAGTTGAAAAGTTAAAGCGGTGGTTCGGGTTAATTTGTTCCAAATTGCCAAATCTCTAAAAATCACAAAATGCAAAGGATTCCCCCATAACCACTCCAATCTCTTCTTGCCACGTGGGATGCTCGATTTTAGAGTTAGAGGAACAAATCTAATGGTCTCACGTATTTAAACTAGCAAATCAAATGTAACGGTTGCTTTACAATATCCGGTTTTCACCGTAATGAGTGTTTTCTTCACAACAAAGGGATTCGAAAAGGATTGAGGATTTGTGATGTGTTGGTCGAAAAATTGTTAGTTAGGTAGGTCGTAGGGAAACAGCCAACAATGTGCGTGGCATAGCCCTCTTTGAGACAAAGCAAAGCTAAACTGGTTTATTGATAATCTATCAAGTAGAATTTGTGTAAATCTACACTATTCTAACTTCAGGGGGTTTGGGATCTCATCCCAGTAGAGGTAGTTCCAACAACGAATAGAAAGGTAGGAGGGAAGGAACGGAGGAGGGTAGATCTGAAGGAAGAAAAGAAATGAATTCCAAGACAGAAAGGTCAGAAGATTTATGCTTTGAGCCGGTAGTAAATAGAGCCAAACTTACTTGCATAAACAATTAAAGCAATACTGATGAATAGATGACAATAGTAGGAATGAATCTAATAGAATAAAAACATAGATCTAACTTAAGAAAGATCTCGAGGCAGATAACACACACATTAAGCACAAAGTCTGAATATGTGTATTAATATTTCTTCGGTTACAAGAAAACACAAAGTATTTCTCTCCTCACTTCTCTTTTCATACAAAAAATGTTCACCCTTGAATACAACAAGTATTCAAGTATTTATAGAAGGAGAGGAGGAAAGAAGACAAAAGCAAACCCACTACTTACAAAATATCTTACAAGATATTTACAAAATAACAGAAAATATCTAAAATTCAATGATTGACTTGGGCAATTTTTGGATGGCAACATCCCATGGTGCAACATGGATGAGGTCATCATGTATGACAACATGTTTTTTTTTTAAATATTTTACAAAAATGATCAATGCCTTCCTAAAAGGAGAACTATTCTTCATCATCCCTCTCCGCTCAAACTTGGTGTCTTACTTTTGGTCGGAGAGTCGATGTGACATTGTGCTCGATATTCTACAAACTTGTTGATCATTTCTTGAAGTTGATCATGGTTGGGACCATTAAAATGATCGCGAAAGACTTTGTAAGTTTCTTTGTCATTCTTGAGCTTGTTAGGTAAGTCGGTGAATTTTTCACATGCATCGATTAAAAAGCCAATGAAATCATGGTAGGCCAAGAGGTTATTGATTGACTCTCGGTCGAAAGTGACCTCTCGGTGCCAAACCTTGAGTGACGATAGCCTTGAAACACTGAAATGTATCATCTGCTTCCCTCAAGTCATACAATTCACCGAGCATCCCCGAAGCCATTTTTGCAACCTGCTCCATGTTGTATCGTGTGTCTAGGGCTTCATCTTTGATTTTATCGATTCTCTCTGAATATATTCCATCCGATCAACCCAAGTAATCTAATGCAATGAGAGATTTATTATGTGCACGCGGGTGATTGATAACACTAACATTCAATAGGTCATCAGTTGAGTAGTTAACCATTGCTTAGAACATTTCATGTTGTAACCTCGTGTTATCCAACTCTTCGGATAGGGCACTTGCTACTACTTATAGCTCATTATTTGCTTAAGTTATATCCTGATAGAGAAATGTGAATTTCCCAAGAATTTCTTCACCATCTCTGAGGATCCGATCGATCCAAGATGATGATGATGATGTGCCTTGTTCACCAATCTTAACATATTCATTTATTTTCTCCTGACTGGGAACTTGAATGGGTTTAGCGGCAGTCACAGGAGGAGCATTTCCCATTTTCTACAATGCTTGTAGGAGATGACTATTTTGTTCTTTGAGTATCCTTTTCTCCTCTTTTTCCTCTTGGAGCTTCTTGCAAAGAGCATCCACAGCAAACAAGGCTTCCCCTTGCAGGCTTTCAGATGGGGTCCCCATTGTGACTTGAGTCACCATGAAGTCTATGGGAACAGATCTTCTTTTCGTTGGTGGGATCCGGAAAGCTATCTCCATGACTCTTTCTCCGAAGTGCCTTTAGAAAACCAAGTTATCACTTTCGCTTATTGGTTCCCTTCTTTGGAATGACAGAGAAATCCATGGCCGTAATGGGAATTTTCCTCTTATTTGGCTCGGATGGTCGAAATCCAACTAGGACTTATGGGAGCGGGGAAAAGGAAGAAGAAGAAATGGGAGTGAGAGGGGGAGCAATCTGTAGATACCTCGGGAAGTGTGTTGAAACACTCGGTGGTGGCATTGATAGGGAGTCCAATGCACCGATGCTTTTTGGGCCTGGAGTTACTAATGGGGAGGAGAAGGATGTGGAAACGGAAGGGATCATCATCGGGATTGAGGAAATATTGGGTGACAAATCCGCAAGAGAGGAGAAGATGGAAGAGGTGGGAGATGGAAGGGAGGAAGAGAGAGGAGAAGACATATCCATAGGAATATATGCTTGAATGATAAGAGGAGAAGGAGGAGCAGAAGAAGGGATGATGGGTACCTCAAGAATTGCAGTTGTGATAACATCCTGGATGGATGTATCCATTGACACATCTATTGTTTCTTCATTACCTGGAGATACCGGGTCTACTACTTGCTTCTCAAAAGTATGAGGGAGATCTTCAAGAGTAGTGGAAGAGGGAAAGTTGGGTACCTCTTGTTTACTTGGTTCTCCCACCTTATCTTTTCCTTTTCCTTTTGGCACATGGTGCGGCTTTGGAGGTGTTGTTGACACTAAAATTTTCCTCCGTAATTTCTATTTCATTAATGTATGTATTAGGAATATGATGTTGTTAAGTATAATTAGTAGTAGCGTCTGATAGAAGATAACGGCAGCCTTTGTCAAGACAGGTCTTTGCCAATAATGTGGAGTATGGTAATAGTCAAAGTACAATAGGAATGTTGTAAAAAGTAAATATTTGTCGTAAGTGGTCCGGTAATGTTAAAATGTCAAAGTTTGGGTAATTAGAGAAGTAGGGTCTACATGATTAGGAATTAGAAATATTATATTGGTAATAAGGACAAGGAGTGAGGTCATAAATATTTTGTGTATTTTATTTGTAAAAAGTCTAAAAATGTGGAACCCATGTAAAATGATAAGGTTTATCTTATCTTAAAGGATAAGCTTACATGTACAGATAAGAGTTAAGGTATGAAATATGATTCGTCATAGTGGATTTCTTATCCTATCTTAGAGATAAGATGGATAAGCCTGGAAATTATATAAATAGAGACGCCATCCCTCTCATTTAGCATAGAAGGAAGTAGTGAGAAATATTATAGGAAGTGTGCGAAGGAAGCCATCAGTTTAAAGGTGTGTTGAAGAAGCCATTAAGAGGTGTAATTGTAAAGTTTCTCCCATAGTCTTGGTGAAAGTCAAGTGAAGTCAATAACACTTGAAGTACCTCATGGGTGAGATTGTAACAATTTCATGTTAATATTATAATTTACTTTGATATTTCAGATTTGTCATCATTCTGTCTTATCATAGTCGATGGTATTTTTGTGTTATGTTGTTGTTTTGTTTCTAGATTACATCCACCAAACTAAAGGTTGTGCATTAGTAAATAATCATAGCACGAGGAGTTCCCGGTGAAGAATTATCATAGTGCCGGATTGGTGATGACATTTTGGTTCCGTTGCCGAGACCATTCCTCGTTGGTGGATTTTCTGGAGAGATATTCCCACTTAGTCAAAAATCAATTGGAGGGTAACCTTGTTTTTACTATGCATAGTAGTTACCATGGTAAAGTCATTTTTACCATGAATAGTAGTTACCATGATAAAGTCATTTTTTTGTGAATAGTATTTATCACAAGAAAGTCACTTTTTACCGTGAATAGTATTTACCACAAGAACTTCACTTTTACCGTGAATAGTGTTTACCACAAGAAAGTCGTTTTTACCATGATAAGTCAAGTTTTACCATAGTTTACCGTAGTCATTTCTATTTTATGTAGAAAGGTGTAAAGTCACTTTCTAGTATAGTGATTCCAATTATTTGTGCACATAAGTCTTGTTAATTGTACTTGTGGGTTGGTATTTCACGGTGGTTACTTTTGAAAATGGGAAAGATTCCTATTTTTTCAGCTCAATCTAATGAAGTGCTTCTTCTTTCATTCAAGAGTTTAAACGATCTTGTATTTGTAATGGCCTTATAAGAAGGGGAACAATGGACTGAATTTTTCCTACCTTTTTGGATGGTTCAACACTTAGGTGGTTTGAAACACTAGGTGATAATGTGAAAAATTCATGGGATTTATTAACTGAAAGTTTTCTTGAAGAATTTGGTGAACAACAGAAATATGTAGATCTCATGATCGAGATCACAAAGCTATCCCAAGGAGAGAAGGAGAAGATAAGGAATTATCATGCTCGTGTTCTAGAGCTAAGGAGGAAGCTTGATGCCCAGTCGGAAGGAAGGATTAGCGGATGGGTTGATGAATGGCGTGGATAATCTCCTCTGTAAGCACTTCATTCTTGGGATGAAGCTAGAGATCAGACAACGAGTGAAGTATGACCGCCTAGCTACCATTGAACAAGCAAAGGAGATTGCAAGAAGGCAAGAAGAAAGCATGGAAGAGGAGCCCAAAGAAATTGTGGCTAAAGTAGAGCCTACACCAGCACCTTTGGTCGTAATCCACAACCACTCGGTGAGCACAAATATTTCTCCTAGTACATCTACCGAGTATGAAGATCTCGCTAAAAAGATGGGTCGCTTAACTATTAATCTTCTTCAAGGAAAAGAATTTAGTTCTCGGGGAGGAGATAGAGGTCCAAAAAGAAATATTTCGAAGTCGTATGTTATGGTTGTTATAAAAAGGGTCATTATAAGTATAATTGTCCGGATAGAGCTTCTACATCTAGTAAAGGAGATAATGATAAAGGAAAAGCACTCGTGAATTCTTTTGATGTAGTAGATAAGAGTAGAAATAATGAAGTAGATGTGTTGGTAACAAAAAGAAAGAAAGAAAAAGATAATCAAGATGGAAATGATCCTAAGAAGATGAAAGAAGAAACTAGTAAGAAACATAGGAGAAGAAAGTTGGGTGTGCGGGATTTTCTCGATTTCACGGGGCAAGGACCATACTCCATCTTGGAAGATCGTCCAAAAGGCGCAAATATTACATATGGTCAACTCTTGGCTATGTCTTCTGAGAAGAGGCGGGAGTTGCGAAGTGGACTCAATGCTCGACGAAGGAAGGAGGTTGAGGTCCATGTTTTGGAGGCAGAGGTGGATCCCTATGCTCCACAAGCTGAGGTATTATGTAATGGCATTTCAATTCATGATGTCTTAGTTGATGGAGGTGCTGCAGTTAATGTAATGATCGAGTCTGTAATGAATATGTTGGGTTTAAAAATTGATCGCCCTTCAACACTTATGTTAAGGTCATTAAATAAGGGAAAAACTAAACCAGAAGGTGTAGTTTCAAATGTGGCAATATCTGTTATGGGTGTTGTATGTGTGGTAGACTTTCAGTGATGAAAATGGTATGCATTGCATACCCAATGCTACTGGGAAGACCATGGCTAAGGAGAGTTCATGCAAGAAACTACTGGAATGAAGGTTTCATGACACTTGGACGTGGTAGAGAGAGGGTGAAGATAAACGTGATCCCTCGACATCATAAAGTAGAACCTGTGGATTCAAGTGATGAAACTGATGATTGGACATCCTCTGATTACTCTAGTACCAGTGAAGTGGACACTGAAGATGAAGAAAGCGAGGTGGATGTTTCAGTCATGGATATCCTTCCAGTCACACCAACTCATGACCCCATAAAATTATTTGAAGAAGAAGTTGATGATCATCTCCAACAAATAAATATTGGTGATCTTTGTAATGGAGAGTGAGAAGGAATCCTACCTCCGGCTCTTTCGAAGGTACATACACCTATTCACTTTTGATTACAAGGAACTCCGTCAAGTAAGTTGGGTAGAAAATTCTATTGAGCCGGTAGATGGTGTTAAGCCCATAAATCAAATGCCATATAGAATGAATCCTAATTTTTCCAAGACTCAGTAAAAGAAGAAATAGATAAGTTGCTTGATGTAGGATTCATATTTTTGTGGAGAATTCGAATGGGTTTCTCCCATTGTGATCTCAAAAAAAAAAGAATGGGAAGCTACGCATTTGTGTTGATTACGGGAAGCTTAATAAGGAAACAAAGAAGGATCATTACCCTCTTCCATTTTCATATCGATCTTGGACAAAGTAGCGGCCAGAGTGCTATAGTTTTACTGATGGATATAGTGGCTACAACCAAGTTCGTATAGCAGAGAAAGATCAGCTGAAGACCACGTTCACCACTCCTTGGGAATGTTTGCTTATAGAGTTATGCCTTTTGGGTTGTGTAATGCTCCAACAACATTCCAGCGTTTGATGAATAGGGTGTTCGAACCCTACATTGGGACCTTCATCAGAGTATTTCTGGATGATTTTTACATCTATGGGAGCAAGTTGGACCACCTACACCAGATGGAGACAGCATTTCAAAGGTTAGATGAAGCACAAGCCTCACTAAACCCTACAAAGTGTGTCCTTGGATGTTTTAAAGGTGTTTTGTTAGGGCATGTTGTATCCAGAGATGGTATTGGTACTGATCCTGATAAAGTTTCAAAAATCAAAGATTTACCATTTCCTATGAATAGAAGTAAGTTGAGATCATTTTTAGGCCATGTGGGTTACTATAGAAGGTTCATCAAGAATTTCTCAAAGATTACATAGCCACTAACCCAGCTTCTTGAAGAAGGATTATACTTATGAACCAGAAATAAAGCGCATGAAGCTTTTGGACAATCAAGGAAGCCCGGTGTCTTCACTGTTTTGAAGAATCCAGATTGGAGCAAGCCATTTATGTGTGTACACCGATGCCTCAGATGCAACACTAAGAAGTACTTTGAGCCAAAAGGATGAAAATGGGAATGAACATCCAATTTACTTTGGGAGCGAGACAAATGAGCGATCTTTGAGGTAAATTATACTGTAACTGAAAAAGAGGCTCTGGCTATCATTTTTTCTGTAAAGAAGTTTAGAAATTACTTGCTAGGGAAAAAATTTCTAGTTGTAACAGATCATCAGGATCTAAAATATATTGTAAATAAGCCTAACCCATCAGGGAGGATAGCAAGATGGATAATTTTGCTACAAGAATTTAAATTTGATATTATAGATAGGCGGGAAAGAAGCATGTCAATGCAGATGCACTCTCTCGAGCCTATGATGGTTTAGGATCATCTTGTGATGATGATGATTTCCCGATGCAGCATTGTTATCCCTTGACACAATTCCTAGTGAATACATAGATATTTGGAATTATCTGAATGAATTCAAGTTTTCTCGATGGTGCCAATGCAAAGACTAAGAGGAAGATCACTCAAGCCAGTCATCCATATTCTATTCTGCATGGAGTATTATTTCGAATAGGACCTGATGGAAAGTACAAGAGGGTAGTTGGACGTGATCAAGGGAAGGAACTACTAGAAGAATTCCACAATGGTACATGTGGAGGGCACTTCTCTGGACAACTTACAGCAAGAAGGATCTTGGATGCAGGTTATCACTGGCCCACTCTTTTTAAAGATTGTTATAATTATTGTAAGACATGTGATATTTGTCAAACACATGGTAACCGTAAGACTTCATCAGCTCCATTATGCCCTATTCTTCCACTTGGTCCCTTTGAAAAGTGGGGAATAGACATTGTAGGTCCACTTCTAACTACCTCACGCCAAAATAAGTATATTGTAGTTGCCACAGATTATTTAACCAAGTGGGTTGAAGCTAGGCCATTGAAAACAGCTTCCATGGATGAAGTGGCAAGGTTCATATATGAACGCATTGTCACCAGATTTGGTTGTCCATTAGAAATTGTAACAGATCAAGGAAGCCACTTCATTAATGAGGTGGTAGAAGCCCTAGTCAATAAGTTTTCTATTAAGCAGCAATGGAAGGCAACAACATACAAGCCAAGAAGAAATGGACAGGTGGAACGAACAAATTTTGTGTTGTGTCAAATTCTAGCAAAAGATGCAGCCTTACAGGTACATAAATGGGATAAAAGGATTCATGCAGCATTGTGGGCATATAGGGCAACATCAAAGTCAGCAACAGGATACTCCCCATTTTGATTAGCCTATGGCATTGATCCAGTTCTTCCTATTGAGTTTGATATTCCCTTTGTGAGAGTTATGAAAAATGAAAGGATGGATGAAAGTGATTCAAGAAAAGAAAGGTTGGTACATCTTCATTTGCTGGAGGAAATGAGAGAAATATAGCAAAGGATACAAGCCATAAGAAGCAAATGAAGCGTAAAGAATACTTTGATCAAAATATCAGGTGGTCTCCATTTCATGTGAATGACTTAGTTCTAGTATATGATTCCGAGATACAAAAAAAGAAGACAGAGAAAATTTCTTCCAAAATGGATGGGGCCCTACAAAATAGCAATGTGTATGAAAATGGTACGTACTATTGGAGGAATTGGATGGCACTCCCATTACGAAATGGGTCAACCACGACAAGTTGAAGATTTTCCAAGCACGAGAATAGTCTACTCGAGGACGGAATAGAATCTAGGAAGGGGGAAGATGTCGACACTAAAATTTTCCTCCGTAATTTCTATTTCATTAATGTATGTATTAGGAATATGATGTTGTTAAGTATAATTAGTAGTAGCGTCGATAGAAGATAATTGTAAGTAGTGCCGCCAATAATGTGGAGTATAAGTAATATCAAAGTACAATAGGAATGTTGTAAAAAGTAAATATTTGTCGTAAGTGGTCCGGTAATGTTAAAATGTCAAAGTTTGGGTAATTAGAGAAGTAGGGTCTACATGATTAGGAATTAGAAATATTATATTGGTAATAAGGACAAGGAGTGAGGTCATAAATATTTTGTGTATTTTATTTGTAAAAAGTCTAAAAATGTGGAACCCATGTAAAATGATAAGGTTTATCTTATCTTAAAGGATAAGCTTACATGTACAGATAAGAGTTAAGGTATGAAATATGATTCGTCAGAGTGGATTTCTTATCCTATCTTAGAGATAAGATGGATAAGCCTGGAAGTTCTATAAATAGAGAGGCCACCCCCCTCATTTAGCATAGAAGGAAGTAGTGAGAAATATTGTAGGAAGTGTGCGAAGGAAGCCATCAGTTTAAAGGTGTGTTGAAGAAGCCATTAAGAGGTGTAATTGTAAAGTTTCTCCCATAGTCTTGGTGAAAGTCAAGTGAAGTCAATAACACTTGAAGTACCTCATGGGTGAGATTGTAACAATTTCATGTTAATATTATAATTTACTTTGATATTTTAGATTTTTCATCATTCCGTCTTATCATAGTCGATGGTATTTTTGTGTTATGTTGTTGTTTTGTTTCCAGATTACATCCACCAAACTAAAGGTTGTGCATTAGTAAATAATCATAGCACGAGGAGTTCCCGGAGAAGAATTATCATAGTGCCGGATTGGTGATGACAGTGCACTACCCGAAGGAGAAGTAGTGAAGTCAACTCTAAGGTACATGAGGCCATTCTAATTCCACCAATGTTTGGTGTGCACTCGCAATAAGGGTTTGACCCTTTCTTGAATGGTCTTTGGTACTTTAGCTCTATCGATCTCCGCAAATGGCCATTGTCCCCATCGTGTCAATATAAACGTAATCAATTTCTTGATCTATCTCCTTGAATTTCTTTGGGACAATGGCAATGCCATAGTGGATGATCTCCTCCAGAGCTAGCTAGGAGTGATCCTTACGCCTAATGTTTATCTCATGGGTTTGGTCTATCCAAATGTCCTCGATCTTGGGGACATGGATGGGATCAATTTTTCCTTTAGAAGACAACTCCGGTAATCAAAGGTCAGCCTTGTTGGGAAGTTGTGCTTTAAATTCAGCATCTCTTACTCAAAGCATACATCTCCCGTGATTCAGCAAGTGTAGGGCAGGTGTATCAACCAACTATAAGGGGAATGGAGTTCCTCCTTTCTTTCTCTCTTTATACACTTTTCATGATAAGTGATTAACTACCTTAATGAGTTCGGGAGGATTAGCTTTGGCCCCACAAACCTTGGCAGCTTCATTGGTTCTCCCTTGAAATTCACAGCTCTGAGGTATGTGAATGTGGGGAATTGTGTGAACAACACTCCCCATTTCTTTGTAGCAACAATCACACTCGGGCTAGTTCGACTGTGTCTCATGTTTGGTCTTAACAAATAGAATACCTCATAGAAGAAGGCATCATTTATTTTAGAGAATTGGGAGATGCTAGCTTTGAGCCTTAGCTCTGGGTAGAACTCGTATATCTTGACTTGGGGCCATACCCCATTTCGAGCTAACCCTATGAAATCCCTTTTTGACGCAGCAACATATACAACGTAGGAATTCATGTAGAACTTCCCAGTTGTTAGAACTTGTTGAAGTTGTTGGGAGATGGTGTCACTTATGATTTCACCCCAACCAAAGCGTTGATCAGGCACATTCTTTCTCATGTTCTCTAGGTATCTTAGCATCCATTTATGGAAATGATGGGCATTAGGGAGCCCGAATACTTTACTCAAGAATGTGATTGTATCACTCAATTCTTCATTAAAATCACTTCAATGGATGGTTTGTGGCCATCTAGACACCGGCTTCTTGTTCTTCAGATAGATTTCATTCATCATCTACATGCACTGATCTTCATTATCATCCCATGCTTTCCTGCAGTCTTCAATACGTATTTCCACATATTGCCTGTGATGAGGAATGCCTAGGATCATCTCAAAGTGTGACAAGTGTGAGGTTTATGATTATTTTTGTTCTTTATTTTCGACACATCTAGTGTCTTTGTTATAACATCAAGAAACCAACATGATGAACTCATTATTTATGGCACTCATCGGAAGCCCAAGTGCAAAGTGGAATCCACTGCCTACTAATTTGTTCATCCATGGGCCACTGCTTGCCTTGGTGGTCCTTACCCAGAAATCATTCATGTCAATGTGACCCATTTCGAGTCTCGATGTCAAGGTCACTCTCTGCATACTGAGTTAGGCATTCTAACTCTCGGTACTTGTACTTCATTTCTTTCTCGACTATTTAGCTTTAACTTTTGTTGGTTTCTTGCTCGATGAAGACATATGTGAGCTTGAGGATGGATGTTGTTATTCTGCAAGAAGAATCAAGAAGGTCCAACATAGAAGATCCATGTCAACCATCACGTTATCCATAATGAAAGTTTAAAGAATAATAGAACACCTTCGAATGTGTGAGAAAATAGTTAGGTTTAGCTTGCAGAAGGAAGAATGAGCAATTTTAAGCCTTGGGGTGCAAGGCGCAAGTTCACTGAGTTACGTGGTCCTTTTATTACTAGGTGCACTTTCTCGGGGTGTTGACATGGGAAAAGTTACACCAAGTTTGAAAGGGCGCAATTTTTATAGGTGTTACATGACAAATTTCAATGCCAAAGGGTAAAGCACGGGCGCGGATCTACAGATACAACATGTCATGTCAATGTTGTGGAAGTTACACCTGTGCCTCATGAAAAATCTAGTAAGTGTTCTTTGGTTGGGCACATAAAAGGTTTGTGTTGTATGAGTTTAAAGTGCGCCAAAGTGTAACTTTGGAAGAAGTTTCAAAAAAGAACAGTGTGTCATATTAGTTCGGTGCACTTTCCGAGCGTGTAACATCACTGAAAATGGCACCAGGATTTTAACAGTTAACAATTCATGTTGATGTCTCGATTTCTTGATTTCTTGATTTGGATTTGGATTTGATGGCAAGAAAGAGAAGTTTGTTTGCAAGGTAACAAGCAGATATAGATGGTTTTTGGTTTACTTCAGCGGTAGGGGCCTTGCAGATTTACTGAGATCGGAAGGAGAGGGAAAGAGGGTTTCATTTGGTTGGGGATTTTGAATGTGTTCTTTAGATTTTAATTATTTAATATGAGCCCTAACATTCAACACAACAAAATGAAAACCACAAATGGGAGAGGAGCCACTCACCCGGATTTATATAAAAGACGACAAAAGACGTGGGGTCCACGAGCTCTAAAAGCGGCACGCGAGTGATGTCGGGGATGGCTAACACGTGCGAGAGAAAATACCTTTCGCAATTTTTAATTCATTAAAATGACATGTGGTAGGTTCATATTTATAGAAAAATCGGCATTTATGACCTCACCAACTACTTTTGGTGCAAGTTCAAGTGTCGACATGCTAAAAGTTATGCCTCACCAAATGCTTAGTGCAAGTTTCTTGGTGTCGACACAACATTTTTAGTGCCAAAGGTTAAAAGGGGGCGTAAATTTTGGGGTGTCGAAACAAATGAAATGGCATCCGATTCAAAGGGGCAAAGTTTTGAGAGTGTCAACACACAACTTTCTGCGCCAAGAATGTTTTAAGGGGGTGCTAAATTCGATGTCGACATGTGAATAATTGTGCCTAGTGTAAAAGGGTGCATCTTTGATCATGTCGACATGACAATTTTCACGCCAAAGGATTAGCTAAAAATATCAAAGTCCCAAAACAACTCAATTTTTTGAAAGGAAGTTTTGGGCTTTTCATAACGTTGTCAAACTTCCCTAGGGTCAAAACAGAATTTTTGGTATAGTTACTGCAAAATTGACAACATCGGTTGTAAATGTTTGTCAAAAGAATATAATGGCTTATTGACGTCATTCTAAGGATGGATTTTCGAAAAAACCAGAGTGTTTTGTACCTAGAAAAGATAGAAAATGCCATTCTTCTTCTATTTTCTCTTCTTCCTCGAATTTCTTCCATTCTCAAGCTATGTACAAACTCTTCTCAAGCTTCAATAAGAAAAGAAGGAATTTTTTCCTCCTTGATTGAGGAATTAATTGGTACTTTGTGACCAATGAGTTTCATTTGGTCTTGTAGCTTCTCCTGCAGATTTGTTTTTCTTCTGATTATAAATACATGTAAATGAAGTTTCTAATTGATGTATGTGGGCATCTGATATTCTACCCACAACATTAGTTTTTCCTACCTCCATTGTCAATCTCTTTTCCCTTCTCAGACAAAGTTCTTCTCTAGTGAGAAATTGCTAGCTTTGCCACAGGGACAATGGAGTTCCCCTGTTGGATCTTTGGTTGAAAGACCACCATTAAAATCCACTTTTTCACACATGCACATACGAAGTTGCACTTTGTTCAAGTAAAGCGACTTAGATTCCCATAGCATTGGCCTAAAATCCACCAATTTGTCCACAAGACAAAAAAATTTCACCAACAGATTTTTGGCACTAACCGTGGGGTAGATTTTGCAACATCTACACCTAAAAATGACCTCAAGGTCATAAAATACAAAAATATTCTAGAAGAAATGTTCCTAGAGATTCAATAATCTCACGAGACTATATAGATGTAAATCATGGCTATTTTGGGAAATCCTCCTATTGAGAGACCTAATTTACTCTTTCACATCCAAGAAGACATTGCTTCGATCTAAGAGAAGCTATTTGGCATAAGAGACAAAGTGTCAATCAATACTTCATTTCCATAAGGATTCTGGACCTGGAAGAGGAACGTGTTGTTGAACTAGAAAGGCAGAGACAAATTCCAGCACCCCAGAGGAGAGCATAAACTTTCAAGATGGCTAATAGAAGATACACCGACAACTAAGGCAAGGAGGACAAATTGATCCCACATTTGAAGAGCTTGAAAGAGAGGTAGTTGCTAAGGAGGAGATAAGGGCTCAACTTGAAGAAATAAAAAGACTTCAAATCGAAGCGAGAAGAAAAAGCGAATAAAAGCAACCTTAGCAAGACTCTGGAGGATAGAAACAGGAATAGAATGGGTGATCATGAGCGTGAGGAATGCATGCTCAACGTACCATGGAGGAGAAATACTGGTCCACTGGCTCTTGCTCAACCACTCCATGAGCTCCCAAGAGGTTCAAGAAAGAACTTCCCAAAATTCAAAGAGGATGGTTCTCAGCTCCAAGAAGAACATGTAGCAGCATTCATCGCTGCTTGTGGAGTGTTGGGAGTTGAAGATGAAGATGTTTCAGTTAGGCTCTTTGTGGAGTCACTCTAAGAAAATACTATCGAATGGTTCTCCATGTTTCCCCTAAGATTTTTCACATGTTAGGAAGATATAAGAAGTGTGTTTGAACATAGGTTCACGAGCACGAGAAGATTGTCGACATGCGAGTCCAATTGGTTGAGATGAAGAAAGAGAGATTTGAATCAATAAGAGATTTTGTAGCAAGGTATGATAGGTTGTGACAAGGAGGATCCCAAAATATCATCATTACCCTCTAAAAACAACTTGAAAAGATTCTTCATTAGTGCTTTGCCACCAAAATTTGGTTTCTTCCTCAGAAGAGCCCAACCAAGAACCTTGAGGGATGCTAAAGACTTCGCAATTGAGACTGATGATGATCTAATTGTTTTTGGAAAAGTGAAAGGATCAAATGGGAAGAAAAAAGTCAACATTCAAATCCAGTCACCACTGATCCAATGTTCCAAAAAATGTCAAATGACCTAGTTGCTTTGAAGAAGCAGCTATCACAAATCACAATGAGGAATGGTCCAAGGAGATCAAATCCTCCTGACAAACCAAGAATGGTTCCACCTCCTCATAGGATTGCTCTTGAAGCACCACTAGTCAATGTTATCTGTGACACTAGAGAATTAGAAGAAGTAACAAACATTGAGGAAACTAAAGAAGAAAGCATGGACGACTATGAAAACTATCTTGAAATTGAAGAGGTCGGCATGCACAATGGCCTAATTAAATATGTTGATGATGAGGAGGAAGGTGATGAAGGAGCTCCAAGTTTTTCATGTGTTATTTTCACTTGTGCACAATCCAAGAATGGTGTTTCAGCCTCAATGATTCAGAATCGAGAATAGGAAGAACAAAGAAGATAGCTCTTCAAAGCCTCCACAAAAAAAGATCATCAGCAAAGGATGACTATTACCACCTTCTATGGTATCACCAAAGAGAAACTAGATTCATTTGTTGTCAAGTATCACCTTTGTTGTGCCAAATAAGTCATTTGATTCTCCTCTCAACCCAAAAGTTGTTAAGAGCAATTCTCTTCTTAATATTGGTTCTTCAAGAACATCTAAATTTCAATCAAGGGCTACACCCTCACCTCCTTCCAAGCCAATTTCTACATTTGAAAAGGATAACCCAATACCAAAAGTAACAAAACCTTTACCATTTAAGTCCTCATCCACTGCTGGAACCTCTTCCTCACCTACCATAGCTCCATTTGACTTTGTGGAGCATGTAAGCAAAACCAAAGTTCAACTCTTTGAGATTGAATACCTACAAACACATCCTACCCAATTTGACAGATTCATCAAGGTAGTCTGGGGTGGTAACTCTACACCCCAAATCTCTAATTCTAAAGGCTTACTTCCCACACCATCCATACCACCTTCTCAAAACATGCTATCCCTCAGTTATTCCAACACCAATAGAGTTGAGCCTTTCTACCTGTCACTTCTCATCAAAGGCTTCCAGTTGAACAATTGCATCATAGACTCTGGAGCCTCAGATAATGTGATGCCAGCAAAATTTACAAATGCTCTTGGCCTCACTTTGACCCGGGAAAATGGCACATGCTATTCAATGGAATCCAAACAAGTTCCATTAGTAGGAAGAATCAAGGATGCTCAGGTTGCACTAGCTAATTACCCTGACAAGAAGATACTCTTGACCATTTTGGTGGCAGATATCCCAACATATTTTGGTATGCTTTTGAGTAGAAGTTTTTACAGATATCTAGGTGGAGAAATAAAAATGGATTGGTCATCTGCAACTATCCCAGTGAAAGGAGAAATGAAGAAGCTGCTGCTAGTCAAGAAAATGAAATTCACAGTAAGGAAATCTGATGATCCAAGAGCTAACATCCTCTTTCAAGATTGTGGGCTAGGAAACTACTTCCTTACATCAAAAAAGGAATATAATTTTCCACTCCTCATCGAGAAAGAAGAAGATCAAATTTGGATAATGGAGATTGATGGCAGTCATTCCAGAGAAGGTTCAAGAGCTGGTGTAGTATTATACTCTCCCTCCAATGAGATATACTCTTTTGCCTATAAGCTAAAATTTGATAATACAAACAATAATGTAGAGTACGAAGCATTTCTCTTAGGCATGAATGCAGCAGAGGACATGGGGATCAAGAAGCTAAGATGATAAGGTGATGTTGATATTTTGGTGAAGCAGGTCCACCAACAATATCAGGTTAAAAATCCAAGGCTCGAGCACTATAGAAACAGAGTGTGGAATTGCATTGAAGCCTTTGATTCATTATCCATTGAAGCTATCCCTAGGGAGTAGAATGAAAATTTTGTTTCTCTAGCAAGAGTGTCACTTCCTTAGTGACATCTCACCCTTATTTTGGCAAAGATAAGGTGACCATTGAGATGGTTTTCGAGACCTAGTGTACCAGCATAATGCAAATCAGCGGGGCTTCAATGATGACAATCGAGATCCTAGCCCACTTAGAACAAAGGGATAACTTCAATAATTTTTTCTTTGAAGGAAGTGAAAACCCACACCGTGAATCAGTCCCCAAAGAAGAGAAGGAATAAATTGAGGAAATTGATGAAGAGGGGGTAGTTAAACTAAAAGGAAACAAAATCCCCAAAGGCCTAGTTTCTTTTGAAGATCTCTTTGACAAGCATGACAGGTTCATCCAAGAGAAAGAAAATAAGTCTTCTCGGTGCCCATCTGATTTCAATCAAGAAAACATTGGCACTTCAGAGAATCCAAGGATGGTTAACATTGGTAAATGTTTCTCACTAGAAGAGAAGAGAAAGTTTGTTGCTCTGCTAAAAAAGTACTCAGATGTCCTGGTCTACTCCTATGATGAACTCAAGTCTTTTCCGCCAAAGGAAATGCATCATTCCATTCCTTTGAAGCGAGGAGCTAAGCCCTTTAAGCAAAAACAAAGGCCCTACAATCCAAATATTGTTGATGTTATCAAAGAAGAGGTGAAAAAGATGCTCAATGCTAGAATCATCTTCCCCATCCACCATTCAACATGGGTGGCTAACATTGTGCCAGTAAGGAAGAAGAATGGGGAAATAAGGATTTTGTAGACTTGAAATCGAATCGGGCATCTCTCAAGGACAACTACCCTCTTCCGACCATGGATCATATTTTGCAAGCAGCGATCTTTGGATCTCGAGATGCTCTCTTTACTTGATGGATTCTCGGGATATGACCAAATCAAGGTGGCAAGAGAGGATTACAAAAAAACAACCTTCACAACACCCCGGGGCACTTTTTTTCTACAAAGAGAATACATTTTGGCTTGATCAATGTTGGGGCCACTTTCTACAGAGAAACGGACTTGACTTTCAAAGATTTGAAATATTACATTTTCATTTACTTTGAAAACCTCACGCTTTTCTTAAAGAGGAGGGGAGACCATATCACTCATTTGGAGCACGTCCTGCGCAAGGTGTAGGAAACATGTCATTTCTCTAAATCCAAAGAAGTGCATTTTTGGAGTCATAGAAGGTAAATTTCTGGGACACATTGTGAACAAACATGGAGCACACATTGATCCTGAGAGGGTTAGAGTTATCCAAGCATTAGCCTTACCAACTAGCAAAAAGGGATTTCATTCATTCTTTGGAAAGGTAAACTTCCTTCATCATTTTGTGCCTAATTTTTCTAAACTGACTAAGCATATAACTTCCATGATGAAGCCTCAAGAAAATTTCAAGTGGAATAAGGAGGGAAAAACAACACTTGAGAATATCAAGAAAGCCATTGCCAAAGCTCCAACTCTTGTATCTCCATATTTCAACAAGGATTTCATTATGTATTGCTATGTATCAGAACATACACTCTCTATTGTCTTTGTGCAGAAAAATGATGAAGGCTTGGAAGCACCCATTGCTTTCATCGGTTGTCCTTTAAAAAATCACAAGCTAAAGTATAGCCAACCTGGAGAAGCATGCCTACACGGTGGTTAAATCATTAAAATTTTTAGATTCTACATTCTCAATTCCCATACGGTTGTGATGGTCCCCTGGAAGTGCAATCAAGTCCATTTTGACTCAACAAGATCCTGGGGTGAGAGAGGAATTTGGATTGCAAAGACCCAAGAGTATGACTTAGATATTAGGCCCTCTAATCTAGTAAGAGGAAATGGTTTGTGCAAGCTGATTGCTGAAGATGAAACTCTCAAGGCTCAGTAGGGAGAAAAGGATGATGTTTTCCCAACCTATTTAGAAGACAGTCCACAAGTGCTCTTTGTCACCACTACTGATGAGTGGTATGCGGATATTTCTTACTACCTCACTTATGGAGAATGTCCTCCTCATCTTGACTACAAAAAAAGAAGGACACTCAAGCTAAAGGCAGCCAAGTTTGTGATTTGGAATCATGCACTTTACAAGAGAGGCCTAGACGGTTGTTTCCTCAGGTGTGTAGATAAGGAGCAATAAGAAAAGTTACTTAGGGCATATCATGATCAAGCTTGTGGTGGACATTTCTCAGCAATGGTCACTACGCATAAGATTCTCAAGGGGAGATATTATTGGCCCTCCATATTTGCAGATACTCAAGATTGGGTTTCCAAATGCAAAGCATGCCAATAATTTGTTGGAAAGCCACAACTAGCTACATTGCCACTCGGGCTGTGGTGATTGAGGAACCATTTCAGCAATGGGGGCTAGATTTTATTGGTGTTTTGAATCCTCATTCTAGTGTAGGGCATACTTATGTACTCACTGCAACTGATTACTTCACTAAATGGGTGGAAGCCATTCCAACCAAGCAAGCCAGCTCTGAAACAGTTTGTAACTTCATCAAGGAGAATATCATTGTATGCTTTGGAGTACCACAGAAGATTTTTGTAGACAATGCCACATATTTCTCTTCAAAGGAGCTCACAGAGTTTTGTTATGGTTTTGGAATCTCTTTATCTCACTCTTCTAACTACTATCCACAGGGAAATGGTCAAGATGAGTCAAGCAATAAGAACATTGTGACCATTTTTGCAAGCTGGTAGATGAGAATCAAAGGAACTAGCATAAGAAGTTATATGGTGCATTATGGGCTGATAGGATCACTCCTAAGAAGGCAATAGGTATGTTACCTTTCCAAATGTTTTATGGAATTGAGGTAGAGATTCCTCTTACAATTGAGATGTTAGCTCTCAAGCTACTACAAGAAATTGAAGATGGTCGTACAAAGACGCCATTGACAAGAGGATCCTCTTCCTAGAGAAGTTGGAGGAAAGTAGATGCCAAATGGTGGATAGAATTAAAGAACATCAGTTGAAAGTGAAGAAAATTTTTGACAAGAAGACCAAAGCAAGGAATTTCAAAGTTGGAGATTTGGTCCTGTTGTGGGACAAAAGAAGAGAACCAAAGGGCAGCCATGGAAAGTTTGATTCATTATGGCTCGGCCCATTCCAAATCCATGGAGCTTGTGGTGAGAATGTTTTTCTCCTCTCTTACTTGGATGGAACGCCATTGGAATTTCCTCAAAGTGGGAAATACTTGAAATTGTATCATCAGTGAAAGTGGGTTTTCCCCGCCCTATATCATAGGTGATTTGTGTAGGTGTGTTTTTCCTTTTTCTGCTACGTGGTTTTGGTTTTAGTTTTTGTTTAGTTTTGGTTGTGTGTGGTTTGGCTTGTGTGTTTCCTTCTTCTTCCATTATTTCTCAGAATTGTACATGACTCTGCAAGGCCCAATGGATAAGGCACTGGTCAACGTAATATGTTTTGAAACTTGAGATTTTGGATCCTCACGTCGTGCCCTAGCAATGCCTAGTTCACGCCATGTCCCCAAGCTAGAGCCAGTTGTTGTCTCCGAAAACTACTCTGCGTTTTCATAGCCAAATTCAAATTTTTGAGCTCATGCCCTTTGTTGGTGTTTAATCCAAATTAGAGATATAAGAAATTAGCAGAAGTCATGCCCTAGAGTTGTTTAAACCTCTATTTTGCTCATTTTGAGACATTCTCCATTTCCGGTTAGTGCACGTAATATCCTCTTTATAACCTCCATATTTGATCGAAATTGTTCACTTGTTCTATGGCACGGGTCACTAAATCATTTTTACCTCCATGCCTCGGTTTGTGAAAGAAATTCAAAATTTGAACTCAAAATGATGAATTTTTCTTCTTTTGCATATTTTCCATAGTCAAGATGACAGGCATCTTTTCCCCATCAAATTTTGACTCCAATGAATATAGGTACGTGGTCGAGATCTTATTTTATGGGGAGGAATGGGATTTTGGTGAACTTAACACTTTTGGAAAAAATGCTAAATTTGCCTTACGTCCCGATCGGCTATAAAGGAAAAAGTCAAAGTTGAAGCCCGTAGGGAAAAATTCAAAGTTGAATCCCGTTGTTGAAAAGTTAAAACAAACGAGCGAGGCCATCGGGGAACTTTTGGAAATTTAACCAAATTCCCAAAAGTGAAGTAAAAGTTCTAAAATGCTCGTGGCTGCCAAGGTCTCGGGCCCAAAGTTGAAAAGTCAAAGCGGAAGAGCGGGCTGTGGAGGAATTTGTGTTTTTGAGCCTTTTTGTAAAAAAGGTGAAAAGTTAAAAAATGATCCGCAGCCCCGATCAGGCTATAAAGGAAAAAGTCAAGGTGAAGCCCGTTGTTGAAAAGTCAAAGCAGGAGAGCGGGCGGCGGAGGAAATTGAGGTTTTGAGCCTTTTTCCCAAAAAGGTTAAAATGTTTAGAAAGGAGCCATGACCCCATCTCCAACAGAACATGCCACATGTCCTAGTCAAATTAGAGCAACAGGCCAGCGGAGGAAATTGAGTTTTGATCCTTTTTCCAAAAAAAGTTAAAATGTTGAGAAAAGGGTCGCGACCCCATTTCCAATCAGAAGCAGCCACGTGTCTAAGTTGAAAAGTCAAAGTGGGGGTGTGGGCCAATTTGTTCCAAATTGCCAAATCTCTAAAAAATCACAAAATTCAAAGGGCTTCCCTCGTAACCGCTCCAATCCGTTTCCGCCACGCGGAAAACCTAATTTGAGTTAGAGGAGCAAATCTAACCATCCGTATTTAAACTAGCAAATTGAATGTAATGGTTTCTTTGTAAGATTTGGTTTTAACCCACCATGAGCGTTTTCTTCACAGAGAGGGATTCAAAAGGCATTGAGGATTTGTGAAGTTGTAACGGTTTCTTTGCAAGAATATAATGGCTTCTCGCGTCATTTCGAGGATGGATTTTGGAAAAAAACTAGAGTGCTTTGTACATGAAAAGATAGAAAATGCCATTCTTCTTCTATTTTCTCTTCTTCCTCGAATTTCTTCCATTCTCAAGCTATGTACAAACTCTGCTTGAGCTTCAATAAGAAAAGAAGGAATTTTTGCCTCCTTGATTGAGGAATTAATTGGTACTTTGCGACCAATGAGTTTCATTCGGTCTTGTAGCTTCTCCTACGGATTTGTTTTTCTTCTAATTATAAATGCATGTAAATGAAGTTTCTAATTGATGTGTGTGGGCATCTGATATTCTACCCGCAACATTAGTTTTTCCTACCTCCATTCTCACTCCCTTTTCCCTTCTCAGACAAATTTCTTCTCTAGTGAGAAATTGCTAGCTTTTCCACAGGGACAGTGGAGTGCCCCTACTAGATCTTTGGTCGAAAGACCACCATTGAAATCCACTTTTTCATGCATGCACATACGGAAGCTGCACCATTCAAGTAGAGGGACTTAGATTCCCATAACATTGGCCTGAAACCCACCAATTTGTCCACAAGAAAAAATTTCTCGCCAACAATGCGTGAATGTCCTCATAATATTGTATGTTCTTTCTGTGGAAATAATCATAGCTATGAAGAGTGCTCGGACTTATATGAGCATCCGAGTGATTAGCATAAGAAAGATAACAAAGGAGTCGGGATGGTTAGAATCCGATTGCACAATAGAAGATAAGTGGATTCCCAAGATAGCAAAAGGACCCGAGGCATTAACGGTGAAGATTACCACACGAGCTAAAGTGGCATGTGCAAGAGAGGTATCGCAGAAGCCTCCGATCACCAAGGAGGAGGTTTTGCATGCAGTGTACCGAGATCCTGCTCATCGAAGGAAGTTTACCAGATACTATGGAAGTGCTAAGGAATCTTCAATGTAAGATACAGTGACTTAAAGGAGCATAAAAAAGCTGAGAGCAGTCTAAATTGATATCGATGATCTGAGAGAAGTGTGTAAAATGTTGCACCAGGAGAACATCCTTCCACTATTAGGAAGTTTTTTAAAAGGGAAAACTCCACGCGCAAGTATTAAGACTAGTTGGCAGATTCTCGCATGCAAATATTCCCCTTGATAGCATTGACTATGACAAGGAAATTACTCTGAATTCTATTGTGGATGGATGGTTGTTGAGCAACATATTGATTGATACAGGTGCGGAAGTAAAAGTGCTTACATTAGATGCATGGGTATAAATGGGGAGGCCTCCATTACATCCATCATCTAATGCGTTGTTTATGGCAAACCAAACTAAGGCCAATCCCATAGGAGTTTTTAAGGATGCATCTATAACCATACAAGGGGCCAAGTTCACTAGTGATTTTGAGGTATTAGCACTTGCGTAAGCGAGACAGGTTTTCTAGCCTTTCTTGGATGCCCTTGGTGTTATGGGAATAATTTTGATTTGAGATTCAATACGGAGTATATCAGCTTTGAGAACAAGGAGTAAACAGTTGTGAAACCTCTAATAGATGGGAAGTCTACACCATATGTTGAGCCTCTAAGTGAGGAGGACTTAAATAGAATTTATGTACGTGTTATCGGGACCCAGAGGTCAATGAGCCATCAAAATAAGGCATCCTAATGTGGGAGTATTTTCATTCTATTAGTGATACTATGAGTATTTCTTGTGAAAATTTGGCTCATGGTACATAGGAACTAGTAGGGCGCAAAGTGAAAAGTGTGGTTGCATGCAAGAATGGACTTTTCTTTGTTTGACGGATAGGTAGCACAATACCTTGGTATACAGGGGCATAAGATCTTCCTGTATTTTTGAAATCCATGGAAGCACAGTGGACAAATCAAATTAAGAGAAGAGATATGTTAGTATATACCTTACGCTAGACAGTAGCGCGTTGGTGGGTAGTCCATAAAGATAATCTCATAAAATGGGAAGAGATTGGAGTCACCTTATTTATTAGGTTTGTAAGGAACAATGCACCTATGTAGATCTTCGAGTTATCATGGTGATCAACATGTTCAACATCACATTCTACGGTGTGAGAGACTCGGATAATGGGACGGGAAGCATTACCACCTTCACTGGGTGCATAAATTGTACTCTATGTTACAAGGATGTGTACGCACTGGTATGTATATGTACATCGAGAGACCTGGAATTTGGAAATATTTAACTACGGGAATGATCTAGACCTTTGACTAATTTTCTTCCCAACCTCCAATGGGAGAGGCATTAAAATTTGTCAAGTGCTTAACTATGGAAGATAGTGCAAAATCTCAAGAGCATATTTAGGAATTATTTGGTGAGGTAGAGTCAGAGTGCATTTTTAAGAGGAAGAAGAAATGGACCGCATACTACTTGAATGCACTTGCCTTGAGAAAGAAAAAGGAAAGATGGTTTACATTATGGATGATGAGGAAGTTGAGAACACGGATATTAAACATTCACAAGGGGTGTACGAGGTTTTGGACGGTGCGAGATAAGGATACACGTGCCTATCACAAACCCATGAAGAAAAAGAAGGTGAATATAGGTTCGGAGGTTGAGCCTAAGGAGGCCATCATTGGAGACTACCGGGAGTGAGACTTGGAGGTAGCAAAGATCATTGAGTTACTCGGGGATTATCAAGACTTATTCCCTCGAGGGTATCATGAACTTAATGGCATGCATGAATCACTTAGGAAAATGAAGACAAAACTTAAGGAAGGAGCACGACCCGGATAGGAAGCAACCTTACAGAATGAATCCTAATTTACGCGAGAAGGTAAAAGAGGAAATTGATAAAATGTTTAGATCTGGAATTATCAATCCCTTGATGAGTCGAATGCGTTAGCCCAATGGTGATTAGTATCAAGAAGGATAGACGAATTAGAATATGTGTGGACTACGGGGAGATGAATGTTGCATGTGTAATGAGACCCATTCCCTACGCCATTTATGGAGGAAATACTAGAGGGAGTTTTAGGGTGTGAAATATATTCTTTCACGAGATGGGATTTTTGGGTATCATCGGGTTTGGATTGCTCGGGAGGATCAAGAAAAGACAACATTTACTACTAAATGGGGTGGTTTTGCCTATACTATGATGCCTTTTGGATTGAAAATTGCACCTAATGTATTCTCGTGCATAGTTGTTCAGGCATTCAAAGATTGTATTCACAACTTCTTACAGGTCTACCTAGAGGATTGGAAGAGTATATGGGCTTGTGAAAGATCATTGTGACAATCTACACTTAATCTTTTAGCAGTGCGAGACAATTGAGCATCTCTTTGAACATCAAGAAGTGCATATTTACTACACCATTTGGAATACTATTAGGACATATAATTTTTAAGGAAGGTTTGTTGGCAGATCCAAAGCAAAGGTTGTAGTCATTCTAGGCACAGGAAGCACCTACCGGTCAAAGTGAGGTGCACGGATTTTTAGGTCATACAGGATATTATAGAAAATTCATCAAGGGTATGCCAAATTTGTTGCACCCTTGGAAGAATTAATCAAGGGAAATGTACATTTTATTGGGGAGAACCGTAGTAGCACACATTTGAGATATTAAAGGAGAAACTTACTATCGCGCAAATTCTCGCGCTTTCCCATTTCATGTGCATGTGGACACCTTTGGGATGGCCATTGGCGATGTGTTAGCTCAATTTGGTGAAGGTATTGTCAATCATCCAATTTATTTTTCTAGTAAAAAGTTGACTCCTAATAAATAGAATTATACAACTACAGCGCGAAGCTTTATCCATGATCTATGCATTGCACAAGTTTTGACAAAGTACTTTTTAGCAACACCATTTTTGTTTCATACATATCACATGGCATTGAAGTACTTGGTAAACAAGCCCATCTTATAGGGGAGAATATACAGATGTGTACTCCTATTTCAAGAGTTTGATTTCAAAGTTGTGGTGAAGCCAGGGAAAAGCAATCTGGACCGGACCATTTATCTAGAATCAACTCGGGAGAGGAAGCATGAGATAATTGAATAAACCATGCCGAGATGCATAGTTATATAGGTTACAACACGCACACATGGAATTAGAATACATTTTTATCTTTCTACGAATTGGTGTGGCACGAGGAAGGAATAAAGGCATTAGAAAAGAAACGACTTGCTATACACGCAACACTTGTTTATGTTAATCAGTGGTGACCTCTACAAGATAGGCAGAGATGACGTATTACATCATTGTGTATTAGAGCACGAGCACAAGGATATTATGGAAGAAGCCCATGGTGGTATTGTAGGAGGAAATTATACAGGTGATGTGACTTCCTAGAAGATCCTACTTGTTGGATTATGGTGGGAGACATTGTATAAAGACTGTAAAGAATATTGTAAGGCGTGTGATCATTTTCAACACCTATGAAAACCATGGAAAAGAGATGAGATGCCTCTCGAGACCAATTACTAGTGCCGAACTATTTGAGAAATGGGCCATTGACTTTGTAGGACCTATTTCACCATCCACGCACAAGAATGGATCGCATTATATCATTACTTGCACATATTATCTCACACGGTGGGCGAAGCGGCACCTATGAAGGGTATCAAACAGCTAGGTTTCTATGGGAGAATGTTCTTACAAGATATGGATGTCCTTTAAGCTTGACAAGTGATAGGGGTACACACTTTTTGAATGAGACAATTAGGATCTTATTAGATGAGTTTATGGTTATACACCATAAAACTACACCCTATCATCCTCGGGAAAATGGAAGCGCTAAGGCTTTCAACAAGATTTTCAGCCGAGACTTTTACAAAAATTTGTGATGTTGGAAGAAAGGATTGGGATGACAAAGTTTGAGTTGTTCTTTGGGCATATAGAACAACTTACAAGAGATTGAACAAAGCCACACCATTTTAACCGGTGTTTGGCACGGAAGTCGTTCTCCTATAGAATTTATGTTACCTTCTTTGTACATTGAACACGTTTGAGGTCTAATTGATGAACAAGATTTAGAAGATCGTATTGAGAAGATGATTCAACTAGATGAGTGACGAGCCATAGCATTATGGAGTCAAAATAAGGAAAAGGGAGGTAGAAGGCATGGCATGAATGACACATAAGGGATAAGAAGTTTGAGATTGGAAAAATGGTACTTATTTATGACTCAAAGTTCTTGTGCCATCCAGATAAGCTCAAAGTACATTGTTTGGGGCCGTATGTCATCACTTACATACTTGAATCAGGTGCTTTCCAGTTAGAAGCACTTGATAGAACATGGCTACCGGTTACTTTAACGGGAGTAGGTGAAGCCCTACTATAAATAAGTCTTCTTGGTGTTTGTAATAAGGGATTATTTCCATTTAGATTAGGTTTTTAATTATGTTTCTCCTTCATTATCGTTATGCTTTTTCAATTTAGTTGTTCTTGTGTAATAAGCGCGCTTGTGCACATGAAGCTAATTATTATGTGAAGAATGTTTATGTGTAGAGGACTTCACATACCTTTAGTGTGGGTGGTTCTAGTTATCCAAGTAAAAGACGTGAGAATTGAAAGGTGAAAGGAATTAGCTACTACGGGTGTGCTTTAAATCAAAAGAAAAATGCTTCTCAAAAGTGACCAAGGATGGAGATGAATGAAAGGAAAATATAACGTGAGATAATTAGAGGCCATGATAACTACCAAGAGAAGGTACGGTGATGAGATACTTGAGTGCAAGGGTGCACAATGAAGAGAATTCTCGTGACTCGAGGGTAGGAAGGTGCGCTAGAAGGTTAGAGTGGGGTGCGAAGATGTACCACGTAGAAGCGAACAAATTTGGTCAATGAATGAGAGGATATTTAGTAGATGAAGGAGCAATAAATGCATCAAAAGATAATTTGAGAAAAGAGCTAAGTGCGAAGAGCGAGTGATCGGGTTAAGGTGTGAACTATGTGAAACCAAGCGTGGCAAACAGATCTATGCAAAAGAAGCTTGCGTCCCCGTGGTGAAGGCTTTGAGTGAAGCAAGGAGACAGAGAGGATTTAGGGCATGAATTTTCCACCTTGGGCATGATTGAATCAAGCTAGGGTTTGATTCGCAAGTTTTAGAGTTAAAGAGGAGACGATTGCAAGGTAAAAATGGCACCCAAGAAGGCAGCTACAATAGGAGCAAAAGGAAAGAAGAAGAAGGTCGTCGAGGAAGAAGAGATGTCGGTGAAAGATATCTTTAAGAAATGCCATATCCAAAACGATTCATTATCGGACAGAATGGGATTCACCTATTAGAAAGGTAAAATTGAGCGAATACAATCACATGACCACGGAGAACAAGAAGGATCTCGATTCCTTGCTCACTGCTAGGACAAACAAGTGTATGGTGGATGACATGCCAGTTTATGATGATGTATGTGAGAAGCTTCGAAAAGAATTGAGGTCTACCAATTATATGATCTTCCATATTTCAAGAAGTATGAGCCTTTGTATCAATGGCTCATGAGTAGAGTGCACGAGGACTTCTTCTACTTTGCAGGACACAAAGTAAGAATCTCATTTGTGCTTATCTCATCAGTTATAGGTTTGAACACCACGGAGAGGACATAAAGAATGATCTCACGAGATAAAGCCATGATCTTAAAGAATAGAAAGGAGTTGGGGTACTGAAGGGTCCGCACGGTATAGATATCAACAAATTGAAGAACTATCGGTTGTCTGAAGCAAGCAACACACACACTTGTTAAAAAATTCAATGATCAAGAGCGGTGGTGTGAGGTAAATACTAAGTGGTTACACGTTGCGCGTAAGATGTCGAAGGAGCAATCTACAATATTACGAGGCTACTTTATAAAACAAATATTCAAGGAAGCACGCGCAGAGGGAAGATCAGCTTTGGGGTTGTTCTACTATCACTAGTATTCATGGAAATTGTAGTACTAGATGGTGCGAAGGAAAAGTTATGGGAATACCCCATGGAGAATAAGTCACCAACTAAAAGGTTCAACAATTACCTATTTAAAGGGGCCATGATAGATGACATCAATTAAAGGGTGGAGAAATTGTATGCACGACAAGCTCCGCATGGCATTTGGAGAAGAGTGGCGCATCCCAAAGGACCCCCATCGTAGTAGGGAAACAAATCCAATTTGTTGTATATCAACATTTCGCATCATATGCTTCCCAATGAGAGATGGACTCTGCGCAGCCCTTGGTGTAAATTGCCTTACGAATTCACCGCACGATATTCCCAAGCATTTGTTCACAAATTCTGAGACACATGATGACTAGCATTCAATGCGAGATAAGGTAGATTGTGACTACCATACATTGAGGAAGAAGCATGTGTATCTTGGAAGAAGTGCATACACCGAGAGGATCATTTCAAAGGTGTTGAATATTAAGCCAATAAGTCTAGTTGTAGTAGATGTAGGGGTAGCATTGGTGTATCTTAAGCTAAAGCCCAAGATGGAGAAAAATAAGTATGTAGAGAATGAATTTGTGCTCCCAGGGCCACCGAAGGGTAAGCACATAATAGAAAACATACCGATGCAAAGCCCCATAGAATTTGTTGAAGTATAGGGTGAAGAAGATGAGTGTGAAGATAGTGGGGGCTTGGAGCATAGAAGAAAGTAACCTTATCACAGAGAAGAGTCACGGCGCATGGCCACTCCACCTCAAGGATAGGATGAAGAGGAAGATACGGAGGTTGAGCAGGGGGCATAGATTTAAGAAAGTGTTCAGATGCACAAGGACTCAAGGTGGAACCCTAGAAATGGTACGGAAATCACCTCGTCTCTATCCACATAAGGAGATAGTTGAACCAAAGAAGAGAAGAAATTTGAAGTTGGATAAAGAAGCAGAGGAATCAGAAGAGAGCGAGTGTGCATCTCCTACCCCACTCGAGCAAGAAGACAAGCCATAGAATGAGGAAGAGCAAAAAGATGAAGAGATGAAGGACATAGAAGAAAAAGAAAGGAAAATCTGTAGATCTACGCATGTGACTACTCGGGATGTAACAGACGGGATCCTAACCTTAAAGCTACAATTCCCAAGGGTCCTAGATTGAAGAGGATGAGTGGAGAGCACATTCCACCAGCCATGGGGTATGTAGAGGATGCAAGTAAAATTGTTTACGCCCACTTCAGAGCACGATAGCAAAAATTATTTATTCAATCGGGAGCTAATGGATGAGGATATGGTGTCTGTGCACACTCGGAAGCAACTATCATGGTCAATGTACACCCATATGGATGAGTCTAACTTTGATGTATGCAAATATTCATGTGTTTCGAGATGGCTGAAGAAGGCACCCCAAGCTAGACGCATGTGAAGAAATCCTACTATCATGTCGGATGAGTAAGGTCAACAACGCATTGGTGAAGGTTTCTATTGAAGTTTCTAGAAGAAACATGGATAAATCTGTAACAATCGAGGGTTGCACGAGGAGCTAAAGATAAAGGATGTAGAGATAGCGTACATAACACAAGAGAGATACTTCGTCTTTGAAGAAGAATGAAGTATTTATCAAAGCATAGCAGAGGATATTGGAGATAATTTCATCAAAGTAAGGCCACACTTGGAGACCAAGGTACCACAAACGTTTCCCTCGTAATACATTATGTAGGAAAGTTGGTGGACCTAGTACTTGAGGATGAACCTCTCGCGCATGACAAAGACAAAGGAAGTCGAGCAATAGGTAGAAAGAGAGAAAGCCTCAATGATGTGAAATATTACATCTTATAAAGGGTTGTTGTAAGTGCTACAAGAAGTATTAAAGAAAGTAGACCAAGCTTTAAACATCTATAAAGCTCCAGAGGCTCTTATCAATATAAAGAACCTAGAAGAAAACAATGAGGTCCAGAAAGCCATGAAGGATGAGACATTGGGCCGCATGCAGAAAGATTGTCAATGGTTAAGTAAAAGTGTGAGGCCCCTGGCAAGCAGCAACACAAGAGCCACACAAGACTCATCTCGAAGAGCTTGGGAAGCTAATTACGAGAAGATGGATATTTTAGAAGGAAGAATGATATCAATGTCTAGAATTGTGTTGATTATGCATAATGAAAAAGGAGAGATTGTGAGGGATGAGTTGGAATCCATTTCGTGGACATTCTAGAGAAATCGGAACAAGAACTTGTTGAATGGAAGACCTTGGAGGCTAAAATAAAAGAGGAGTATCCGAGTTGATACTTCAAACCGATACTGAGAGGAGGTTGCCTCATAGCCTCATAAAACTTCTTTATTTGTATATCAGATCCATGTGCGCATTGGTATAGATTTCCATTATTGTAAGAAGCTTCTTTGTTTATTAATAGATGGAAGATATTGGCTGAATTTAAGTGTCATTCCGTGTGTAATTGAGTAGTGCATGTTATCGATTCAATCATGATTATTCTTTAAGCTTGTTCTTTCATATATCTAAATGTAGCATGCATTATAGAATGGTGGATTAGTTATGGATATGTATGTATCCTCTTTCATCACGCTAATATCCTACTATAGCAACCCTACGAGAGAGACCTAGTACCTTTGTGCACTTCGGGTGAGTGCTTAGTCTAGGTGAGTGATGTGTCAACGCATCTCGGGGTGTTATCTAGTAAATTTTAGGCTGCATCGAGATGGGCATATCTTCCCTGTCAATTTTTGGACCCAACATCCACGAGTACATGGACATATCTGATTGGATGCGGGAAGGCGGGTCGTCGGGTCACTTTTGGAATTTTGGTTTTGTATGAAGAAAGGCAGTGTTCAATCGAGGCCCAAATCAGCTAAGTATAGAAGGACCATGGAAGATGCCACGTGTCTCTTTTGTGCACTTTTAGTATGAGATACAAAAGTGGAGACCCCAAATGTACACACAGGCCCTCCATGTGGTTAGAGTCGAAAAGACAAATCTAGTCGATAAATTGACCAAGTATAAAAGAGCCAAAAAAATCCTCCACGCGTCCCAACAATGCATCTCCAAAGGCCAAGTTCAAAGAAGGATCCTAAGTGAGTGCAGACTCACCACGTGTCTCTTTGGTGAAACTTCAAAAGTGAGACCCAAGGGAAAGACCCCAAATGAGCGCCAACTCTCCACATGTTCGGAGCCTTAAAAAAGTTAAATCGGTCATTGAAAGGTCTAAGGCCAGCGGAAAGAACCACATGTCAACTCAACACAACTTTAGAGGTGAAATACAAAGTGAGTCCCCAAACAAGCACGAAGCTACCACATGTCCAAAACCCAACATAGTCACTCCTAATAAGCAGAAGGGACCCAGCCAAAAAAATGGAGAAAGAGAAGCGATCCCAAATCGTTAAGTATAAAAGGAATGGCAGATGACACCACGTGTCTCATTGGTGCACCTTTAAGGGTCGAAGCCAAAAGCGAGTCCCCAAACATGTGCCAACTCTCCACATGCCTCATAAGTGCATCTTCAAAGGAATGGCGTAAAAGAGAACTCGAACTAGTGTCATCCCTCCACGTGTCTAAGGTCCGATAGTAATCAAATGGGCAAAAGCATGCCAAAATTGGCTAAGTATAAAAAGACTGGCGAGATGGTGCCACGTGTCTCTTCAAAGACTCTTTGAAGAGTTGAAACAAAAGGTGATCCCCTAATGAGCACCAACTTTCCACGTGTCCCGAGGTTTGAAAAGGGAATAGAGTCAACCATTGAATCGGCTAAGCATAGAAGGGTTTGTGGAAGCCTCCATGTGTCAGCTTGGCACAACTTCAAAATCAAAATCTAGAGGCATGTCCCAAATGTGTGTTGAGCCTCCATGTGTCTCGAGGTCAGACCTATGGCTTTCACTAAATGAAGGAAAAAAGTCAAATGTTAAGCCCACATTGAAATTCAAAGCGGGAAGGCGGGCCGGCAGAGAACTTTGAGGTTTTTAGCCTTGTTTCCATAAAATGTGTAAAGTGAAAAAGTGAACCACGGCCCCACTCATGCCAAGGGAAAAATTCAAATATCAAGCCCACATGAAGAGTCAAAGTAGGGAGGTGGATCATCGGAGCCTTTTGAGATTTTGAGCCTTGTTTCCAAGAGGGAAAAAGTCAAATGTTGAGCCCGAATCAAAATTCAAAGCAGAGAGGTGGGTCGGCGGAGAACTTTGAGATTTTGAGCCTCATTTCTAAAAGAAGTAAAATTATAAAGTGAGTCGTGACTCGTTACCACTTAGGTAACGCCACATGTCAGACCCAAATGAAAAATGTGAAGTTGGGGCTATGTAGAACTTTTAAACTTTTGCATCTTTTACACTAAGGGCACAATTTCAATTTTGGGCCCTTGCAGATCCATTTTTTACATTTTTGTACAGATTCAATTCAAATATTCAAATGGGAATAACTTTCACTTCGAGTGCTCAAAATTTGACAAATTTTATGTTGTTGGAAAGGTCTTGGTCTCCTCTACACCATGGAAGCATAAAATATTATTTTTAGAAGGATTTGATGGTTAGAAATCTAGGAAACATCTTTCACCATTAATACGAGATCCGATTGCTTTAACTACCCATATCTAATCCGATCTTCCATACTTCCTTCTCCAACATGCCAAACGGACATGGAGAATTGATTGGATATCTTGATTTGGGTGAAAATTTGATAAACATATTTCATGCCATTAATATGTGATCGGATTACTTACACTAGATCAAATTTGATCCAATTTTCCATCCTTCCTTCTTCAAAGACGTCAAATGACATGCGAACCAGATTTGACAGATTGTAGGTGGATTTGCAGGGGCATTGATGGTTGGTGGTTGGGTGCCAAATCATATTTTCTTCCTTCTCTTCTTCTCCTCTCTTGGCTTCATCTATAAATGTAAGAGCTTGGCTCATTGCAAAAGGTTGGACTCTGATACTTTTGAAGTGTAATTATAGTTGAAAGTGAATCAATACAGAAGGATTTTCCCCTTTTCTCTATCTTCCTCCATTTCCCTTCCGCTTACCCGAAATTCATGGATCATTTATCTTCGCAATAAGAGACTTTCTGTCCTTATTGATATGATTTATAGAACTTTGTGTTTGTGGAATGATATCTTATCTTTGTGAATGTGAATTATTATGTTATGTCTCACTCTTTCTCGGTACATACTGGGTTATACTATGTTATCTATATTTCCTGAAAGTGTTGTTATATTCTGCTCTTTCCTTTCTTCAGTTCTTCCATTCATTTGTATTGATAATCTTTTGGTATAAAATCATTTCAAGATGTCAGAGGCCCAACCTTAAGATGAAAACTATACATTTGTATATAAGCTTTGTTGTTTGTTTTCAATAAGGGAACCTCTCCCATAAAGAGGAGGGACTTGTTGTCCCCTGACTGTGGTTTTGATTAAAGTACCATTTTAAAACCCAACATATTGACAATCGTAGAAGCCAAAACTCAACCGATAACTATCTATCTTCTCATTCCAAGATCGAGCATATTATTTGAGCCCATGAAGAAAATAATGAATCATACATACCATGGTAGAGTCTTGCATAAATCCCTAAGGATGATCCATATAGATCTCCTCTTGAAGATCGTCATGTAGGAAGGCACTATTCACATATATTTGATATAATGGACATCGATGTGATGCGACGAGGAGAGAATAGAGCATATTGAATTCATATTTACAAATACAAAGTAAAATTCTCAGTGTTATCCACTCCTTCAACTTTTGATAACCCATTAGCTACAAGACAAGCCTTGTGTTTATCTACAAAACCATCTACTACATATTTGGTCATATAGACACATTGTAGACATCTAAAATGTCGACATAATTAATTTTGATTAATTTGTCCCTTAAAAATCATAACATTACCATTATCTAATTAATCCCTTTCCTTTAAAATACCGCATATATCCTTTATCCTAATTAATTTCATAATTTACCTAATATCCCATTATTTCATCATTAATCTCTTTAATTCATTATTATATCACATTATCCCATCTTAATCCTTATTATCCTTTTCTAGGAATTTAATATTCCTACACCTACCTAGCCATCTACTCTACACCTACCCTATAACTAGTCTCTCCATGTAATCATGTCATAAACTCCTAATTAAATCTAAAATAATTTAATACCACCTTCCTCTATTTCTAGAAGCTTCTAATTCTAGAAGTCTCTCTAATTTTCTACTCTTCTCCATTGAATTTTAAATTCAATGGATATTTCTCCATAATTCTAGAATTAATCCCACCTCCTCTATTTCTAGAAGCTTCTAATTCTAGAAGCCTCTCTAACTTTCTACTCTTCTCCATTGAATTTTAAATTCAATGGATATTTCTCCATAATTATATAATTTTCTAATTTTAGAATTAATCTCACCTCCTCTATTTCTAGAAGCTTCTAATTCTAGAAGCCTCTCTAACTTTCTACTCTTCTCCATTGAATTTTAAATTCAATTGATATTTCTCCATAATTCTAGAATTTTCTAATTCTAGAATTAATCCCACCTCCTCTATTTCTAGAAGCTTATAATTCTAGAAGCCTCTCTAACTTTCTACTCTTCTCCATTGAATTTTAAATTCAATGGATATTTCTCCATAATACTAGAATTTTTGTATTCTAGAATTATCTATACTCTTCTATCTTCTCATTTAATATTAACCATTGATCTTCCATCTACTTGGAAATATCCTAGCCCTCCATTTCTTCTTCCAAAAACTAAAAATTGGCATGCCACCCTCCATGGAAGACAATCTTGAAAAATCCTTGAGATATACACAATCTCATGAAATCCATAATGAATATCTTCCATTTTATCCTATATCAATCATCCACAATATTTAATCAATCAATCAAATCTATCATCCATTAATCCTTCATCAAGCATCAATCAATCTAAGAAAATCAAAAGGAGGTGTTGCCCAAGTGTCTAATCAAATTTGAAGCAATCAACACATCCTTGAGAAAATTCAATACAACAAAGGAGGAGTATTGCATTTTATTGGTAAGTGCAGGTATTAATTCTCTCCCCCTTTATATCTCTTGCTCAATCTAGGGTATTGTTAAAAGGATTAGCATAGTAAAGCAATTTTTTTGTTTTCTTATACGCACCACTAATATTTCCACATTTACATTTCAGTGCAACAACCATTTAATTTTATCATCTTGTATTTATTTTCTTGCATCATCTTTTTTTTTTTTGTCTTGCATCGTTGCTTGTTTATCCCAAGGAAAAATCATGTATGTTCTTCTCTTGCATCCTAAGACGATCTTAAGGATCAAAATAGGATAGCTTTTCTATTATTATTTTATAGGGGTAATGTGATGTGGAAGTTACATCCACGTACTTTCCATAGTCGTAGGAATCTCGTGACCATTGACTTCACCTCCACACACGTAGACACATCTTGTGTTCTATCGGGGTATATAAATTCTTAGAGATCTATTGTTATTGGCTAAGTGATCACTCATTATAAGAGTAGCATGAAGTGTGGGGCTTCCACATCCCAATACCTAGGACTTAAAAAACATCCTTACAACATGAAATTGGGTGCCACGTACCACAAGGTATATCAAGAACACCCCTAATGAGCCCGTATATCCTAGTTTAGGAAACCTTTTGGTTGTATATCAAACTATAGTGCAAGGAGAATGCACACCCCAAGATTACTCGCTACGACCCCACATTAACACATAGGTGGAGATCCAGTTTGTGGCACAATATTTGTTGTGTGGGATTAAAGTTGAGCTATAATTTGATTGCAATCCTACTTGACTAGTCGGGTGTGTGCTACATGTTTGTTGTTTTCTTGTGAACACCCTTAACCATCCTATCACCTTAAAATTATCATCATAATCAACCATCCTAAATCCCAATCCAAATCCCATTACCATCCTTAATCAACCAATCTAGTCCCCCACACATCCTATCAAACCATGGCCTTGATCCTCGGTCCCAATCATCTCTAAATCAACATCCAAACCCCTACCTATTTTCTAAATCCATCAACCAAGATATCCCATCATCCCCCACCCATCAAAGTCAACCATCTCACTTTGATCATGAAATACCCATACTATTCAACACCTTAATAAAAAAATCTCAAATTTCACATCCAACCTCAGCCCAATCCCTCCTCACCATAAAAATCAACTATCTCATGTTGATCCTAAAATCCTAAAAACCATCCAATAACTCAATCAAAAATATCTGATCTTAAATCATGTATCAACTAATCACCTCCTAAGCCAACATCTCTAACCAACACCATCCATAATTTCCCCTTCCTAAGATATCTACACATCACCACATTGACTACCTCTTTGAGGAACCCGAATCATCTCAATCCACAAGCCAATTACATAGAATTTGACAACCTCACTAACTTTGACCTATACCAAGAAGACCTCCTTTATGTACTTGTTAATCTAGTCACCAATCCCAAGCCCTCACAACCATCCCAAATTTCAACCTCCAAATCCCCTATCAATCATCATGACCTAAAGCTTCCTCCCATCAAAATTCATGTGAAAAATCCACCACCATCTAAAATCTCAACTCTTAAATCCAATCATCATAAAACCTATAATCAATTCCTATTCACATATGATTAACTAAAAATGTAAAATGGATACCAATTAATCTAATCTATTAACAATTATGATGAAGTAAATAAATGCAAAGTAAATAAGTATGTAAATGACCCAAGCAACTAACAAATGTAAATAGAAACCTTAATATACAAGAGAGAAGAGGAAATAACTCACTTGAATTCTGATTCTCATGGGACTATATCACGAGGTGACTGGAAAATCAGTAAGCACGAACGAATATGGAGGAGCTCTAAAAAGGATGGATCTAGAGTGCTTAGCTAGATTGGAGCACCTAGAGAGGGATTGGGGCACCCGTGGGTGCTGCAGTCCGCAAACTGGGCACCCTGGTCTATGCAAAAATCTAAAAATGATCTTCACATGTTTCGAAGATGGTCTAAAACCCTCATTATCATTTGCATCAACTTAGTTGTACTACTTTGGATGTCGCTGATATTCCAAGATGATGAAAATACCTACAAAAGACCAAGAAGGCATATCAAAACCCCAAAAATGCAAATGAATGGGTTGTATTGACCTCAACCGCCACAAAAGTGGGCTTACTAACTAATTGATTCACTACATTTCGAACCCAAATGTAGTTATGGTGAGTGTGTGCATAATATTCCCTAGGTGCTCTCATGTCAATCTCACTTTGTGAAGTAGCAAGCGATAACTATATGTAGAAAATGTAATAGAATGTGTGCACGAAATAGAATAGAATCCTCCCCTATGTAGTGTGATGCAGATGACCTATCCTTGTTCCTTGTGATGGATCTATGTGGATGCAAGTGATCTCTAATGCAATAGATGGATGCAACTCTAGATGGGTGATAATAGTGACTAGTTATTGGTCCCTCATTCTGGTCTCATAACTTTATATTTATAGGGTTCTCTTGATCTAATTTTGTAATTAACCTTGAAATTGCCAACCACCAAAAAGATAAGGATCTAAAATGGTTAGAAAGATACTAAAAAGTGGTAGGAAAGCGTGAAAAGGACTTTGGGGGCACAGTGCGACTAGGGTGCCCCAATCGATGTTAAAATAATGACAAATGACCAAAACAAACTAGGCATGTGGATGTGAAATATCAAGAATGATGAATTAAAATAAAACAAGATGGCCAAAATACGGTAGTCAATTAGTTCTTTCTTCACTCAAGAACCTTCTAAATAGTAATATGAGATCGGGACTAAATATTATCTAAAGTGCGTGATTTTATGTCTACAACATATCCACAAAAATCTCAACAACATAACCCAAAATTATTATCCCCGATACTTCATCCTAGTCCTCTATCTCGTGTCATTTCATCATCCCAATCCAATCTTATGGAATTTTTCCTAGATAGTCCCACATCCCCTAATCCACCATCAAATTCAGCCTCTAAGCATATTTCATCCCCTCCATCACCTATGCCCAATCTTGTCAAAACTATCTTATCCACCATGACTCCTAAGTCACCCTCATCCCCTTCTACCCCCAATCTTAAATTTCCTAATATGGCTCCTACACCACCCTCATTATTTTCATCCACACTTAATCCTATCTTAACCCCTTCATCACCTAAATCTAGCACTATCTTATCCTCTAATCCTATTTCAGATCCACCATCCCCCAATTCTAAAACATCTAACGTGACTCCTTAGTCACCAACTCCTAAACCTAACAAATCTAATACCAATCCTCTTTCCATCTCATCTCTTACCCAATCCAATAAGGCTCATATGCCACCTTCATTTAATGCATCCCTAAATCAACCACATCTAATGTGGTTCCTACTCCACACCCATCACAAAAATATCATTCATCCCCAACATCACCAAAATCTAATGTGATCCCCATATCACACCCATCCCCTTCATGTAAATCTACCCCATCCCCTTTATCTACATCTACTAATCCCAAAAATCTAAACTAAGCCGTAACCATTTACCTCAAAACCACATACTCCAAAAAATCTGAAATCGACTAAATATACTTTGACCTCCAAGCCTAAACCATCCACTTCATCTCCAAATCCTAATCCATTCCCTTCATCTTCTAATCCACAACAATCTAATCCAACTAAAAATACAAATAAACCAAAACATCTCATAATCCACCCAATCCTACATCTTTACTTCCTACTCCCCCAAAACTATTTAACCCAAAACCACTTCACTCCTTTAGGAGAATCTTTGACCACCATTTTGCATCGTCTAAAAACCTTCAACACGATCATCCATCCCCAATCAAAACACATGATCAAAACCTTCCCATAACATCTTGGTATCGAAACACTATTAGTGTGACTTTTATTATACCCATGGACATTTGACCAATCGTTGCATGTAATTTAGGTCTTATGTCCAAAACCTCATTCACCAAGGGATCAATGTCATTATAACTCTTTATCCACAACATTTCCATCCAAATCCTCTCCCTAACCATCATCCACCATCCAAATCCCACTCAACATCCAAACATCATCAGCCATCCAAATCTCATCGTACATCCAAACATCCCTCATCGACCAAAAACCAAAACAAATCTCACCTCCCATCCTTTATTAAGTCCGGCCTCTTAGCATATGACAAAATTATAACCCCAGTCTCATGATGACCACATGGCATCATCTTCCCCATCGACCTCATATATTATAGCCTAAAAATATGTTCACTAATGTGAACCATCGAGGAGAAGGTTTAAGCATCCACAAATAAGGCATTCGTGAACCCATCTCCCTTCATCAAAATTTAGCTCATTTAGGGTTAGGGTATAAACCTAACACTAACAACAATCCTCATACTACTCCATTACAAACCATTTCTACCATTCTTCTTGTTGATCCTACCATCCCAACCACTCAACCCACTCAAAACTCATTTAGTTCCCCTACAAATACCAATCACCTAAATATGGATTGAGCACATAATTTGTTTTCTGTGCATGAATGTTCTTTGCTTCCCACACATCCTCCTTCCATCCAACATCAAAATCCATTTTCATATAATTTATTCTTCTCGTCACAATCATTTATACCCTTCGATCCATTCATTTGAACACTTGATCAACTTTCTCACATATGTTGTAAGTTAATAGTACCTACTACAACCATGTGACCTTGGTCTATCATTACCTCCAACATTCAAACACAATTGTTCTCCTAGATATCGCACACTTAAACACATGTAATCAACTTGTGGAGAATACCCGTGGGTGTGTTTGTTGGCACTCTATCCAATGTCATCATTACACTCATTTACATCCCCCATCAAGCCACTAGAGATTCTTAACCCCTTGAGAGTTCTCAAGAGAGTGGAATATTTTTATGCAAATAAAAAAAAAAAAATTAATAATATAAAATAAAATCCACCTCAATACACTCTCTAAGGGTGTTTCCAAAGCAACTCTATCGGGACTATGGATGCCTTTTTACAAGTAGAGATATGTTGTGACAAGAATTAGATGCCTCTTTGTCGGACTATGGATGCTTGGGTGGCAACAGAGCAATGCATGGCTTAACCTTCCATTCAAACTTCATCTCGCCTATTTGAATTAATCACTCCCTATAAATTGGTTACTTTGTCTTCACATAATAACCATTAAGTATTCACTTCAAGTGGTGATTAACCATCACAATAGCACATACTTTGATCTCGTAGAGACATAGGGTTGTCATGTTGTGAGGTATTGTTTATACCTTGGTCACACTTTTTTTTAGTCCAACTCTTGCCTTTACAACATGTGTCATCAAGATCATCTTTTGTTCATCACGATGTCATTTTCCTTCCATCCATCCTCTCTCCTATCTTCTAATCCTAATCATCTCGCATCCTTAAATCTTCTAATCCTCTAATCCTTATCCTCTAAATCCTAAAATATTATAATCCTCTAATCCAGAGCCTCTAAATCCTCAAATCTTCCCATCCTCGAATCCTCTCTCGTCTACTATCCTAGGCCTCTCCTCTTTTCAAGTGGATACCTACCTCATTTCCTCCCCCTAACCCCTTAAGGGGCCATCATATCACCATATTAATATCTTCACTTATTTTTCTTTAAATGGTCATTGTTATGCAATAACCATTCAAAGAGGGCAAAATGTAGACATTTAAAATGTCAACATAATTAATTCCGATTAAATTGTCCCACAAAAATCTTAACATCATCGGTATCTAAATAACTCCTTTCCTATAAATACCACATATACTCTTTATCCTAATTAATATCATCATTTATCTAATATCCCATAATTTCATCATTAATCTCTTTAATTCATTATTATATCCAATAATCCCATCTTAATCCTTATTATCATTTTCTAGGAATTTAATATTCCTACACCTACCTACCCACCTACTCTACACCTACCCTACAACTAGCCTCTCCATGTAATCAAATCATTAACTCGTAATTAAACCTAAACTAATTTAATCCCACCTTCCTCTATTTCTAGAAGCTTCTAATTCTAGAATCCTCTCTAACTTTCTACTCTTCTCCATTGAATTTTAAATTCAATGGATATTTCTCCATAATTCTAGAATTTTCTAATTCTATAATTAATCCCACCTCCTCTATTTCTAGAATATTCTAATTTTAGAAGCCTCTCTAAATTTATACTCTTCTCCATTGAGTTTTAAATTCAATTGATATTTATCCATAATTATATAATTTTTAATTCTAGAATTAATCCCACCTCATATATTTCTAGAAGCTTCTAATTCTAGACGTCTCTCTAACTTTCTACTCTTCTCCATTTAATTTTAAATTCAATGGATATTTTTCCATAAGCCTAGAATTTTCTAATTATAGAATTAATCTCACCTCCTATATTTCTATAAGCTTATAATTCTATAAGTCTCTCTAACTTTCTATTCTTCTCCATTGAATTTTAAATTCAATGGATATGTCTCCATACTACTAATATTTTCTTGTTTCTTGAATTATCTATACTCTTTTATCTTCTCATTCAATACTAACCATTGATCTTCTATCTACTTGGAAAGATCCTAGCCCTCCATTTCTTCTTCCAAAAACTATAAATTGGCATGCCACCCTCCATGGAAGCCAATCTTGAAAAATCCTTGAGATATACATAATCTTAGGAAATCCATAACAAATATCTATCATTATATCCTCTATCAATAATCCACAATATTCAATCAATCAATCTAATCTATCAGCCCAATAATCCTTCATCAAGCATCAATCAATCCAAGCAAATCAAAAGGAGGTGTTGCCCAAGTGCCTAGTCAAATCTAAAGCAATCAACACATCCTTTAGCAAATAAAATACAACAAAGAAGGATTATTTCATTTTATTGGTAATCGCAGACATTATTTCTCTCCCTTTACATCTCTTGCTCGATCTCGAGGTATTATTGAAAGGATTAGCGTAGGAAAGCAATTTGTTTGTTTTCTTATACTCACAACTAATCTTTTCCACATTTACACACATTTACAACATATAAGCTTTCTTCCTTAGGAAAAAGCACTAACTCCCATGCATTATTATTCATGAGTGAATAATACTCATCTTACATGGTATTTTCCCACTCAAGTTATCTTGTCACCTCATAAAATAATACTAAATCATTAGAGATGTACAAGAAGTATTAGGTCGAGTATGGTGAGAATCATAAGGATCACTAAATAAATAACCAATCAACTTATGATTATGTTTTCCCCACTTGGGAAAGTTATGTACAAGAGGAGGAAGAGAAATATCATCAATTTTGTCTTCATCAAAATAAGGAATTATATCCTCCTATCTTATTCAGAGACACACAATCAAACAATTTCGGTAATTATATAGTCTTCATCACATACTACTATTCATATGATTTCTAAGTAAGAAGATTACTAATTAACCCATGTTTTTGGCCGTTTATTTGATTCCTATTGCTACTTTTAGTATTGCACTCTTACTTACTCAATCTTCCTTTTTACTCTTGTAATTTGTCATCTGGACACTAGCGCCATTTAGGACACCAACGCTAGGCACCCTTGTCCCCTCAGGAACTCATGTCCCTTTTACACTTTACTCACACTTTTTGGGTCATTTCTATTTGTTTGAGCATCTTATCTTTTTGGTATTCGGCCTTTTCGGGGTTAATTACGAAATCTAAGCAAGGTAATCATATAAATATAAAGTTATGTGATCATAATAAGGGACCAAGCACTAAGCACTATCTATCACCACCTAAGGTTTCATCCATCAAAGGTATCTAAGAGCTCCATTACATCCATCTAGCTCCATCACAAGGGACACAAGGGTTAGTTTTTTGCATCACACTTCATGGGAGGAAAGTCCATTCTATTCTAGGCACACATTTATGACATTCTACATATAGATACTTTCTCGATATCCAAGTACAACACACACAAGAGTAACCTAGGGCACATGCACTTGCGCACACACACACACACACACACACACACACACACACATAACTACATTGGGTATGAGATGTAGTGTAATTCTCAGTTGTAAGTCCATTATTGTGGCAGTTGAGGATAGTCTGACCCCTCATTTTTCATCTTTCTTTTTAAGATTTAATGTCTATTTGAGGGTTTTGCAGGTCTATTCTTTATGGCATGTTTCCAAGTGACCTCGGCAATCTTGGTACGACTCTCGAGTGATCAAAGGTGACTACAATAGAACACCTTGTGACATCTCGTAATAGGTTTTCGAGCATTTTTGTAGACCCATACACCCGAAACATATCTATGATGCCTACGGGCACCCATATCCCTCCAGGTGCCCCAATCTAGCCTATCTCCTCCGATCTACATTTTGTGCTCCATTGCAATAGTTTTTGCTTCACATTTTCCAGTTTTCCAACTCTTTGCATTCTCCGAACTCTATGAACTAGCTAAGGACTTCTACCCTATCTTTGTAATTAGGGTTTCATTATTTATTGCTTAGTTTATTGGGAGTATTTTTCGTATTTCATTTTGATTTATTTATTGTTGCTATAGCATTCAAATTAGGATCATAAATCACATTTTAACTTAATCATTTCGGTTAAACCATCTAATTTGAATACACTTGGATCCTCATCTTTCTTCTATCATGGGTCGTAAATTTCCTCAAATTCCTTTGTTTGATTTACTTAAAATGCATCCCAACTGCTAGGCTATTCTACAAAGAGTCTTAGACTCCATGTGGCTTCCTAAAGATATGTTGCCACACAAAATAATTCTTATTTTCCATCATCTATCTGATGACCCTATCCTTCATGATCCTTCATCCAATTAACCCATATTTGATTCAATTCAATCCTTGAATCCTTTATTCCAAGAAAATTTTAGGTTATGCAATCTACGATTACATTTCTCAAATCTGAAATCCAACATCTTAAGGACATTTCTCAAGCTCATTTTTTCTCATTCTCCATCTCATCTTCAATCTATGTCTCCTACATGTGCACATATCAGTGATCCCCAAGTCATACCTTTACCAAACCCTCTCACCTTTGATTATAATACTAAGCAAAGCATGACATTATTACTTCGAGCTCATAATTTATCAAATAATCAACTTGCCATCTACTCATTTTTATTGCCTTATGGTATAGAAAAATATCAAGGTCATCCATATTACAATTATCATCTATTAATGGACATAATGAAAATGATTGTTATGTATTACAACAAAGAATCAAACATATTGAGTTTCAAAGCTTTATCTCATTCATCTGCACAACATTATGTTGCATGCCCATCAACCAATGTTGCATCGAATGGGCTCCCAAATCTACTTCTATGTCCAATGAGAATCAAGCCACCACTTCTAATGATATTTCTTCACCACCAAGTGTTTCCCACTCCATCCATTCAACCTCCTCTTAAGGATGGTCCCACTCCTCCTCCACTCAAGTTATCTGTGACATTACCCAATCAAAATCAATAATCACCTCTCAAGCTTTTCCTCTCTATAACCTCATCTTACTCGGTCATCTACAATATTACAAAGTCACTCCAAGAAACCTCTTCTATAACTCGGTGTAACTCAACCTCCGCTCAAGCCTTCTTCAAGACATTATCAAATAAGCCACCATCATACCAAGATCCTAAAGCATCACCACCTTTGCACCCAATCACTTTTGTTAAGGAAACTACTCCTTAAATTGATCCACTCAATATCATTACTTGATCTCTTCCATCAACATGCACTTGGGGGAATTACACTTATTACCACCCTAACATCGAAACATGTCTTACATTCACATCATCGATACCTACGCTTTAGCATATACATATTCATCCACACTTTACTACTATCTACATTACCCTATGACACACTTTTGTGCTTGGGTTCACACTTAACTTGTTGATGGCATCCTATATACATGAACCTCACACACTACACATTTTCAGCTACGTGTTACACATCTTTATACATTAATTCATTTTCTAGATATACAATTTTCCATCTATTCTACATCATCCACACTTTGTGCTTTATACACCTATACATAGTACACATTCTCCACACTACATTCTTATACATTTTACATCATCCACACCTATATAATATGTGCATCCTCAATTAGACACTACACATTCTACAATACACGCATCACAACATATGCTTCCTCATATCTACTACTATGCATATTACGCATCTTACACATCTACTTATATGTGTTGCACTTGCTACCCAACAACGCACTCTAGTCCAATGGTTCATACTCAACTATTGAGGGTCTAAATCAAAATTGAACCTCACATCATCACACCAACATCATTCTACAATTTTATCTTTACAATCAATCAACCCATCTTTTTATCGTATTATGCGACATTCTTATCCATTACCTTATTTACCATATATCATGATATACGCTTTGTGCTACATCATCATGTTTTCTAGAATCTTATCCATACATCTCGTGATATACGCTTTGTGTTACATCATCACATTTTCTACCATCATCACATTCATCTATCTCATGATATACACCTTGTGCTACATCATAGCATGTACTATCATCTTACTCATCTGTCTAGTGATATACGCTTTAGGCTAAATCATCACACATTCAAAATCATCATCCCTATGTCGCATACAATATCATCAATGCATTACCATTCCATAATCATCACTCTATTCATCAACCCCTTTCTATATACAATACATCACTCAAACCATTTCCCGATGATGCACTCTCGTTTATGGTTCATTCTTGATTGTTGAGGGGGAATAAATAAATGAACCTCATTGCATACATACACTTACACTCTGGGGGAACATTTCTCTTATCATCCACTCTACATTCCATTCCATCTCATCTATAACATATTACATATCTTGGTTGCATTTAATCTTGCTTACATTTACTTGTTACATGTTCACTTTATTACACATGCTAGATAGATATCTTATATGTCATTATCTTTATCATACACACATGTACGTTAACTTGCCTTTCTAGTTGTGATCACAAATGTTATTGATCTATTACATGTAACACACGGATGCTTAGTGCAATACCTAGAACTAGTCCCACGGTGGCTTGTCGGGGCATCCACTTTCGTACACTACAGGTGTTATTGTTTCATTTTGTACTTATCACTTTACTTTATCATATTATACACGCCTTGACATAATTTTTTTATCTTTCTAACATTTTAATAGGAGCTTCATGTGCGGCATTTGTTTTGTAGGACTAATTTCTTCCATAGTTATCTAATACATTGTTTGCTTTTACTTGTCATTGTTTGTAGGCTTTTACCTATGTCGTGCTTCTTCTTTTATTGTTTTTAGCCCTTACAAACTTGATTTTCTTGCAAAATCAAGAGTGATGTACCATGTTTGTAACCTTATTTTTGTAGTCTACATTGTCTTCTTCTTGTGTCTTAGCTTATACATTGTCTTCTTACATTACATTTTGTCTTTTACATGAGTGTTTTTCTTTATTTATACTAACACTTGTTTTCCTAGAAACTTGTTTGCGTGTGTCTTGGTTTCTACCAAGCACTTTTCCTTCACCCCTTTAGGGCACGGTTTTAGTACTATAATTAGTCCTATTTTGGGCCACGTACTCCTTCAATGATGTCACATGCACCCCAAACAAGGGGGCATCATTTGGGTAAATCAGTCACCCCATAAAACATTATACACACACATATATTTGGTACAACCACGGTTTATAGTTTCGCACAAGTCTCGAGAATCATACTTAGGTCATTAGCACAATGACCTTTCTGCATGCCTAAAACCAAGGGGCAAGACAACGACCTCCCTAGATGCCATAAACCAGGGGAAATATAACGTCATTTCTTATATTACCGAGACCAAGGGGTAGTTATAAAGTGATAGGTAGTTTAGCATGACAGTCTAAATAACTCTATACACAATGGATTTTATAGGGAAGATAGTCTTAGCACATACACACCATCTACAATGGTGTTTTACACAGTGTGAAGTAGTTAAAGGTTGGGAGACGACACCAAGATGGTTCTTCCCACATTTATTCCATTACACTTTGGTGTGAGATCTCCCAAAAAACTTACGGGTTGACATCATCTACATGATCCTTTTTACACCCTTTTCTAATTATAGATCAGGTGCACATTTTCTTTTTCACTTTCAAAGCATTTTTACATACTTCACTTACAACTTTTTACATATACATGTGTATTTGACTACTTGTTATCTTTCTTATGTAGGTCCGTCCATATGGGAAGTGGTAGTTAACAACACCAACAACAACAACAACATCACACACATTGACATCGATGACATGGTAGATCGTGACATATACACATGTGTTTCTACCCTAGGTTCATTTTCATCATCACTTTTTACACTTCCTCATCCTTAGCATCCACACTTTACATTTTTATCACTCCACGCTTTTGTCTAGTCCCTTGGCACATTTTCTACATCGATCTATATGGATATCAAGTACACATCTCTATCTACTTTATGTTTTGAGCTTTCGTCTCACTAGCATAAAGTGGGGGAAAATGTAGATACACACTCATGCACTTTGGGTAAATATCTAGTCATGATTGCATACTACTATTCATATGATCTCTAAGTAAGAAGAGTACTAATTAACCCATGTTTTTGGCCACCTTTCTTTGATTTCTATTGCTACTTTCAGTCTTGTGCTCTTACTTGCTCAGGTCTATATTTTTACTCTTCAACATTTTTCATTCTAGACACTGGCACCCAACTAGGACACCAACGCCAGAACCCTTATCCCCTCTAGGAACTCATGTCCCTTTTGCACTTTACTCACACTTTTTGGGTCCTTTCTAGTCATTTTAAGAATCTTATCTTTTTGGTAGTTTTCCTTTTTCGGGTTAATTACAAAATCAAGCAAAGTAATCATATAAATATAAAGTTATATGATCATAATAAGGGACCAAGCACTAAGCACCATCTATCACCGCCTAGGGTTACATCCATCAAAGGCATCAAAGACATTCATTGCATCCATCTAGCTCCATCACAAGGGACACAAGTGATCCGTAAACTTCTACTTTGGAACTCTACGAATCACAAAAATATGTTGTTCTACTTTCAACTTTGGAAAATGATAGATTTTCTTGAAAAATTAGAGCTTCATGATTGATTATCTAGTGCTATAGAAAGGAAATTGCAGAGGAGGAAATAATTCAAAACTTCAACACCAACAATTTTATCCTAGAAACCTCCAATGGAGGAAAACCAGTCGAGAAGGGCAACTGCTCTTTCTTCCCACTTTTATTGGTCTAATATAGACAATTACATATTACAATAAGTATGAAAAGAAGTAACAATGTAAAACTTCTCTCCAATTACTTGCTTTCTCTATTTCTACACCTTGCTCCTACAATTCCATACCAAGATCAAGATCTTGATCACCGCTCTCATTAAAATATGTTTCTTGATATCTCTGGATCTTCAAAATCCTCATTCTCTTTCTCCCTTCATGCATTTATAGGCCTTCTCATGTCCTCCCTGCACTAGAGGATGTGAAAGGGCATGGAAGGGGAAGAAACATAGTTGGGTGCTTCAAATTCTCGTTCATTCATGTTCCATTCTTATTTTCTGTTGAAAGTGTCAAGACTACCGCCCTAAAAATGACCGGTGGTCTCAAGACCACCTCCTGGCTGGGAATCATTTTTAAGACCATATTTCTCGTAGGGCGGTGGTTCTAAAACTCCCACTCTGTCAGATAAAGTGGTTCCTTCCAGAACCTCTATTTACCTCATTTTATTCACTTTTCTTGTTTCTCCTTCTTAGTGCTGATGGAACTGATGAAGTGGTGTGTTTTTTTGGATCCCTATGGATCATACCTCCCCTACTTAGGAGGCTTTTTGTCCCACAAAATCTTAGTGGGGGAGTGGTAGAGGAATCAACTCCCTCTCGTGCTCATTTGAGTACCACTAGGTCTTCCTTGGTGTCTTCTCTCGTCCAACCTGCCAAGACTCCTGTGGATCTCTAGTTTTTTTTTCCAGTGCTACATCCTCCTCCAAGTTACCTCAAGTAAAATCCTTTTTGGAAGGTAACTTTTGTATCTTTCCTTCTTTTTAATGCATAGATGGTGTTAGTGGATGCAAGCTCTTACAACTTGCTATCACATGCATCTTTATGAATTATGGCCTAAAGGTTTCTTCTCTAACCTGCTCAAGTATGGCAAAGGTCCCATACTGTAGTGGTCTAATCCTTGCATGTCTTTGTCTCTTGAGATGGATTGGTTAAATTCTCTCCAAGTACGCTTTATTATAGTCACCACCATTCCTTGTATCTCCTCTTATTCTTGCTGCCCCACGGTCAGGTCCAGTGAATCTGTAGGTAGATACGGTGACTGCATAGCAAAAGTTTGTTTTGCTCCTTGAATGAGCAGTTCTGTTATAGACACCAAAATTGGGTCACACTCCCCTTGGTCCCCTTTCGAATAGCCAACTTAAACACATTCACCTAACCATGACCCTTATACCCCACATTAATATTAATTTAATTATTTACAATTAAATTAATACTCATCCTCACTTCATTCATTATTTAATTACCTTAATTAAAACCAATTTCCACCTCACCCCACCACCTCACCTAGACACCTCACCATAGACCTATTCATAACATGTTTCCATAACTAACTAAGACTTAGCCCTACTTACCTTAATGAACTAAGACTTAGTATAACCCTAAAATCACATGCCTATTCTTCCTCTAACCACATTCCCACGTATCTAAGCACAACGTTCCATTTAGACCCGACACAAATGAGAAAAATTTGGAAGAAGATAGCCAAGATCTATTATTTTAGGCAACCTAGGATATCTCTCCTTAATCGATGCTACCGTCAAAAAGCAGATGCACGCCAGTAACCTAAATCGTTGTCGGTTACCATATAACCATTTTGGTAACCTTATTTGAGAAGTTAGACACATTCTCAAGTTTTGGAGCAAAGGAGATCTCTGCGAAAGAAAGAACCAGAGCTCTTTCACACATCCAAGCAGCCATAACCAACACAACCATTGATCAAAAGGTATTTACATTCATAGGAGCACTCTAGGAAGCACTTACATGACATTGATTGCCTTTTCACCAATCAACCATCACCACCACCTAGTCATTAAACCTACTACAACAATAAGTGTGTCTCTAACATGCACCACTTCATTTCTATTCAGTTTATAAGAGTTTGTCACCTTTTTTATCAACCATCGTTATATTTTCAACCCACCACTATTTCCTTCCTATGAACCCGATCATTCCCATCACTCATAACCCTTTTAATCACCGATGCCTACTTCTCGAGTACCTTTGAATATTCTCAACATCTCCCCAGACCTAAACCAACTCCTCACCATCTTTGATCTAGTCTTAAACAAATCCCCAAAACCATGAACTATTGAGTTATTACCAACTCGTAGTAACCGTCATTGGTTCTTACTAAACCGGTGTCAATCATACAGGACCAATGTCGGTCTCTGTATTTAGTAGTCCAACTAATACCAGATCCCAATAACCATTTTCAAGTGATTCAAGTGACCCAGAATCTAACCTTGACTTGTTCAAGCACCTTAATTATTTACCTTATTTCCATATTTGATCATAGCCTAGCTTGTTATGTTATATTTTCTTATTTTATTTGGATGAGATACCTAAATCATATCAACTACAGTAGTATTCTATTTATTTACGTTATTTCTTACATTAAAATGTATTAAATAGCGGGTTGAATGCCATCGAGGAAGTATCACACTTCTTGGATCTAGCACACGCTAAGCAGCCCACTGATATATATTATTTAATCCTCTTTTTGTGGTCTTATTGTGTATTTCAAGTAGTTCCTCCTAGCCAAAATGAAGCTCTCACAGTCAAGCATTGGATCAAGAATTTAGAACGTGCGCAATGACCTTCAAACCGACCGTCATAATAGGTATTCCTCCTTGGCCCACACCCTTATCTGTTTTGTCTAAAAACTTAAAGAAAATGGTGAAACATTTTGGCACGCCTGGTGGGACCCATCCGGGGTTCCTTGCATTTTATTCATTCCTAGGTAAAAGTTGTGTGTTTGTTTCCCTTCTGAAAAGCTTACACATTAATTTTCCTCTCTAGAATCTTCCTCTCTTTCTATTGTCTAAAAGTAATCATGTTTTTGGTGTTATAAAAAGAATACTTCTTTTCTTTCATTCGTATTGCATTAGTGAAAGAACATCCCTCTTCTTGTTCACTACTTGCTACATTGAATATCACACTTTGATTTGGGCTTAAAACACTTGCATAGCATTCTAATTTGTTGCATTTTAGCTCACATTAAAAATGAGGGCAACCTATATGTTGGAAGTCATGCCCAGCTGATGGTTGACATAACTGAATCATAGAAAAGCACATTCTTTCTTCTCTCTCTTTGCCAAACTGCACAAATTGAAATATATACATCTTCTTAAATAAAATCCCACCTGGAAGAAGTTGTCAACAATCACAATCAGAGGATTGATAGTGGGCACCCAACTGGTTATCTTTGTCCAGTCATTACCTCAGAGAATGGCCCGCCCCACCATAACATAACCTAAAACCTCACCTTTAGAATTTCCTTCTTCGTAGGAAGCCTTCCCAACCAAAAACTCTACTCTAAATTCACGAGTCATTCTTTTAAATAGCATAAGCTAAACACATTAAAATCACTTGTTGGGTTATGTATTTTTTTTAGATTTGTGCTTGACTTATGTTTTGAGGTGTGAGGATATGATTCTTCATTTTTATTTTTTCCTTTCACACTCTGCCATCACAGTTGGAGTATTCTAACTATTTCAGAGTGTTTCAGGACTTCATCTTATCATCCCCAGACTTTTGGGTTGATTATTCATCTCATCTAAATTCACAAAAATCCATTTTTCCTCATTCTTCAAATTTCACAAGAATCGCATCAGTCTAGTGACTATCATCAGTTTATATCTGACCGCCATCGGTTTACCAAACCAGCATCGGTTCCTTCTTCTTTTGGTTAATTTACCCAAAAGACACTTATCTCATCTTCTCTTATGTTTAGAGTCTCTGTGTATCATTGTACTCTTTTTGTAATCGATAACTTGTAATCAAATATAAATTTCTGTCTAAAAATCATCATTTTCGAAATCTGTCATTTTCTCATAGTAACTAGTATCGGTTCCTATAACCAACATCGGTCACCCTTTAAGTGTCATCATTTAGTTAGACTGAGTCGATCGCTCTGTTTTGATTTTAATCAAAACTTTTACCAACTTTTCCTCCCATAATTTGTTTTGTCCCATCTCTATTGTTCCCTATGTCATTTATAAAGCATAGTTCACTTGATATACTCTGATTCACATGGTGTTGACTCACAGCCAAACTAACGCCCTCGTGTTTCATGCTACCCATCAACCACTCCCACCTATTCCATCATCGCCATCCATTCTATCACCTATGGATCCGAATCAACTTATCCCCATCGCTACCGGTGATGAGGTTTTCGAGACTCCTCAACTAGAATCTCACTTCCCTCCAATACTACCTTGCTCATTCTTCCACCGAGATTCCTCAGGATAGTTAATATACAACATGCCCGTATCTATCCCTCTTACTCTAGCCCCCACTTCTACATCAGCTAGCACCAATTTGGCACTACCGTCATCCACTTTATCACCTGTGGTGTCTCAGCTAAATCCCATAGCCACTATAACTACAACATCTACATCATCAATCATGCCCATGACATTGATTGTCCTCGACAACCTCTATGAGTATAGCTTCATCTGCACCTGCCACTTCACATATACCCATTACATCATAACCACCTCCGGTGTCGAAAACTTACACCCCTTTCCAAAACCTCATCCTTTCTATCCCACAATCCTTACCCCCAATCACCACTAGAGTTGTTACGACTACCCCACCCACTTACACATACTACCAACAACCCCCGACCTCATCTATCGCTTATGTTGGCTATGTGCCACCCACATCTATTCCTCCTGCATAGTTCTCATACTCAACGCCACCATATACCAGCATACCACCTACCTCGTACATTCAGCATCAACCCCCTTTTTCTATAGGGGGCACCCATTCATCCCAACCTACTAACGACCTCATTAAAATGATATGGAGAATATACGGACCTTATAATCATTTGTTTCTAGATCTTGTAATTCTTTAGCATATAATGAAATCTGTAATGATCCTAGCCATCCATCTATTCCCATTCTTCCTTACCCAGTGCATTGGGAAATTCCTAAATTCAATTGCTTCAATAGTAAAGAATACCCGAAAGCAACACTTGCGGTCGTTCAAACATGGGTGTTACCTAATCACCCATGATGACGCTTTGCTCCTACAAACTTTCCCAATGTCCTTGACAAGACCAACATTGGATTGGTATAGTGTACTACCTCGACATTCTATCTATTCATTTAATAAAGTATCCCAAGATTTCCTAGATCATTTTGCAATCAATGTTACCAAGAAAGTCACCATGATCAATCTCTATTCAACCCGGTATAAAGATGAATCTATCGTAGATTTCGTTACCCGCTAGCGTAATCTTATTAACCAATTGACATTCCAACTACCTGAGACTGAACTTATTGAGTTTTTCACTAGAACTTGTGCTAGACACATCTCACCAAATCTGCAAGTCCAAACCTTCTGAACCTTTGATGAAGCATTCACCATGGCACGAAAACTAGAAATTCATACCATTGAAGAAAAGAAAATCCAATTACAAAACAAGAACACCCCATTCAAATCAAATGATTCTTCTTCATCTTCAAAACCTCAAAATAACTATTCAAATCCCAAAGGATCTACCAATGTGGTAGTCCTCAAGGTGGGTACACCTCATCCTTCTAATCAGGCCCAACCTACTTCCAATATTTCTCCTATCCAAGCCTTTCAGCTCTCTGGTGATAGACCGAAAGTACACTTCGATCAAAGAGCCCTATTCTTCAGTCTTGGAAAAACTTCTTAAAGTTGGAGCCATTGCACTTCCTCCCATAAAACCTCATACATGTTTCAATCCCACGCATCTTATAATCACATGGTATAAAGAGCACAACTACTATAATTATCATCACGTTAAAGGACATAGTGATGGTAACTGCATAACTTTTAAAAACATTGTTCAAGAGATGATAGACAATGGAGACCTTGCCGTAGACAACCCGAACATGTCAGGAAAATCAGAATTTGTGCATCTTCAAAATTTCATTCCCTAATCATAAACCATTGTCTAATTAAAATAATAACCCTTCTTCAGTGACAACAATGTCCATGAGATTCACACAATTTTTGATATCGTGCCAACTATTCCTCAAAACCTACCTACTTCATCTATTGAGAAACTCTTGGCATGATCTCCTTCACCCACCAAGGATCATACCTCTTCTACTCCTCCACCCATAGAGGAGTCCCCTCATCATCTCCCTTGCTCTCATGGAGGAACCCACACTTTCTACCGATGTCGTGTCATCATTTGCTTCCCAACCTTCTGAACCGTCAACACTTGTTATTCTCCCATCCACAAGAGAATCATCATCACCTTCTCCTCCACCAAGAGAGAATTCTACCTCACCTAACCTATTATCTCTCCTACCCATGGGAGATTCTTCAGACATGTCACTACCTATTGGGGACAGTTCTCCCCTAGCATCCCAGGACCCTATTGACATGATCTCAACTCTCTTACCTATAGAATTCGAGGCCAACCAATTCCCTATCTCACAAACATATTTTATAGGGATTTCCACCCAACCCATTCCATCCTCTTCTTTAGTAGTCCCATTTTCACAATTGGTCAATCATTTAGATTACGTTGATCCTTCCATGATCCGGGACGTCTTGGCTCCTATTTCAACCCAAATGCAAATGTTTCTTGAAGATACTTCCACGATCTACCCAAATGTATTTTCAGAAACCAAAACTACACTAACCATGCCGATTGAAATGGATTCCTCTTCATCATCCCTACCTCCATCCAAACTTCTACCCATCACTACAACTATTCCCAAACCTAAAAACCTACCCACACTTATCCCCCCACCCGTATCTAGACCCATCACTACTTTGGGTGTTATGTCGACATCAAGCCTTACTCACCCACCTATCAGATTGGACTAAGAACGTCTTCCAAAGTATGCGGTAGCATTATGCTCCCACTTAAAAATAAAACCCAACCCTCTAGGCTGCGTACACTAGTCTCGCCTACCACACCTTTGTCACCTTCCCCCCTTTCATCCATCCTAGGGTTTCATCCATCAACCTTGACCAAACAATCTCATACCCAAGGCGGTCAAAGCTAAAAACCTACTACCACATCATGAGCCTTTGTTACACACCATTCACCCAAAAGCCAAAATCCTCACCCTCACCCATGCACTTCTTGCCACCTATACCTCCCTCGATTACCATAACCCCAACCTTACCTATACAACTTCAACCAATGTCGTATACCCAACCTCTACCAACTACCACCACCATAACTCGGTTACCCCTATGGGTAACCCATTCTCTTCCACCATTTTCCTTTCCTTCTACATCCCGTACTCCCATGTCACCTTTACTAAATAAGGTATAACCCAAAGCTAAGAATCTACCCTCCAATAAGGTAGTCAAGCCAACCAAACCTTCCATTGCCAGCTCTTTTACCCCACCTTTACCCAAGCGGATGCCAACAAGACCTAAGACCACTCCACATACCAAACTAGCGAGACCAACCCATTCCCCCACATCTAAATCCTCTTACCTCACAATCAACCACACATGTACCCAAACCCACACTCAATTCCCATTGTGATCCATTAGCGGGGTCCTACGCCAACATTTTAACCAATCTCTTAAAGACTTTTTCATCACATTACCACCGCTTCGACCTTATGACCTCTCAAACCTAAACCTCTCAAACCTAAACCAAAAGGGTTTGATGAAACCAAGATTTGTGCCTATCATCATGTGTCAAGACATTATGTTGAAAATTATAAGGCTCAAGACCATTCTTCTTCAACTTTTTCCTCTCTGAAAAAAATTCGACGATGATGACCTTCTTGATGAGAATCATGCTCCACCTTCACCTATCATCATACATCATTGTCCTTTACTCATTCAATGATCGGTATCTCCCCCCACAACCATTTTTCCCACATCCAAATTTCAAGATCAACATGGTTCATATTAGAGAATTGGCCAAACCACCACCCAAATGTCAGTGCGCCCTACTCATTTCACAAGGCTTTTATCCACCACTAGGATTTTTACCCTCATGTTGTTATACCTTTCATGACACACCCTCTTCATCCACCTCCCCTCATATTAACATGGTTCACGTTGCTACCTGTGCTTAGAAAGACAAAGGCAAAGAAAAAGTAACTAGCCCATCAACCAACCCTATACCCAATATACCATCTGCACCCACTCCCAAAATCACCATCCACAAACCTACATACCCTATCTCTGATGGGGTCACCCATTACACAATGATAAAACAATTACATCAGTCTCCTCTAAAGATGTCTTTGTATGATCTCATCCATACTTGAATCCCACATACAAGCCCTTATCAAGGTTTTACAATCCATTGAAGTTCGCCCAATGACCCCACACTAGTGGCCTCAATTATCACCCCTCACCATGTGGCCTCGCTAACAAAATCAGCTCCTCCTTCTACCCCCATGACCACTCCTCAAGTCATCACCCTCATCTTCTCTGAAGAGGAGATTGTACCTCTCTAGTTAGATGACCCTGATCCTACCCTATTCATTTCTATCTATATCGATAACATATGTGTACAACGTGTCATGATTGATGGTGGTGCTAGCATTAACATCATCTCCTCCCACGCATATAATCAAATGCATATTTATTATAACTATATGCATAATAACCTAGTTATGCTATGCTCCTTCAACAATGCCATCACCTCCACACTTGGCACTATTATACTTCATGTTCGTGTAGGCCCTCGCATTGTCCGAAACTATTCTACGTCTTAGAGGGGAGTTCCAATATAACCTATTTCTCGGTAGACCCTGGATTCATGTCATGGGTTGTGTCCCTTCAACTTTACACCATTGTGTAAAATTCAAGCATGAAGGACATAACTACACCATCCTGTCGATCCTTCACCATTCAAGACTTTAACATGTCATGTCAGCCCAATGATGTGTTTGTACTAGTCAACGCATCTATCACTACTCCCACTTCACCTTTACCCACAAGCCCATCCACCAATGTTTCTGCCACATCTCCGCACCTAACCCTTCTATTCCTACTACCGATGCAGCCTCCACAATCGACCACCCTACTTCCCAACCAACCGATACCCCTCCTTCCCAATCATCTAATGAGTCATCTATCCCTGCTACCCACATATCGACTACTGATCCCTTAGAAGGTATTTTCATCACCTCACTCTGGGGGAGTACCATCTATACAATATCAACACATTCCTCACCCCACAAGAATACGGGGGAACTGCACCAACACTCTAGTTATGATTACTATGTAGGTGAGGTTTCTCATTATGGTCCTCCCCACCTTCGCACTAATCTAACATATGGGGGACTTGATATTGCCACTTATTCACCCAAACCTCCATCCCAAACATGACTATTTTCATCTAACCTACAATCCCTTACTAACCACCACTTTGCCCACACTTTCCTCCACCGTTGCACATGGAAAGGATTTGGCTTCGGTTTTTACAAACAACACCACCATAATGTCATTTCTGTACCACTTGTAAACACAATGATTGTAGTGGCATTGGCTTTTCCGCACCACCTCCCAAGAAGGCGCGTTGACCTCATTGAGGAAGACAAATCTTCTCCACCTCATTCGCCCACATCACCATCTTCACCCACGGAGTCCATAGATCCCAAATCTATTCCTCCTAAAAAATTCTGTAAACACAATTTCCCTGGGACCTCTGACCTATCAACACGATGGCGAGGCTCCCTCTTCTCTCCCCTTCCTATATCTTGACATGATTGATGATGATATGCCTTCTATTAACATCATTCAATGTCAGGACGATGAGTCTATCCTCACCTACCTTGGTGTGGAAGACTCTTATATTCACCGGTTGTTACCCTCTGAGACACAAACCATGTTGAACAAATCGACTATCGAAATCAACATTAATACTTAGGACGACCCGCACATCCTAAAGATAGGTTAGTATTTAGATGTTCTTTGAGCAGGGAAGTTGTTACCTCTTTCCTTCGAGACCATAGCAACGCTTTTTCACGGTCATATGCTTTGATATGATTTGGTATTGACCGAAAAATCATGGTCCACTATATCGTAACCATTCCTAATGCCAAACACATCAAATAAAATTTGTGGAAAATGCATCCTCACATTTCTCTTCTGGTCAAAGAAGAGCTTCAACGCCTTCTCTCAATTTCCTTCATCCTACCCATTGACTATCCCCAATGGATTTCTAATAGCATTCATGTCATGAAGGTGATAGGGGACTTTGTATTTGAATGGAATTCCATGACCTCAACCTATCTTGTCCCAAAGATGATTTTCCCCTACCATGCATTGACCAACTAGTTGATCTCACCTTTGCCAACCATGAAATTCTATCACTTATGGGTGGTTTCTTGGGTTATAATCAAATATTACTTGCTCCAAAAGATCAACACAAAACTACCTTCATCATTCCTTGGGGGACCTTATGTTATCAATTCATGCCTTTTGGCCTTAAAATGTTGGTGCTACATATCGGTGAGCCATGACTAACATCATGCATCGCATATTAGAAGATTATCTAGATGATCTTCTTACCAAATCAAATATCGATCCAAACACCTAACCGTCCTTAAGTCATCTTTGACCGCCTCATCAAGTGTTGTGTTCATCTTTAACCAAAGAAGTGCGTCTTTATGGTACTTTCGGAAAACTCCTTGGTTTCATTATTTCTTTGCATGGCATATAATTCAATGCTACTAAAGTAAAGGTTATTCTAGAAATGTCTATGCCTACTAATCTTCGTCAACTTCGAAGCCTACAAGGTAAGTTGCAATCCATTCATCATTTTATCTCGCAGCTTTTCGACCGTTGTCAACCATTTCATCATCTTCTCAAGAAGGATGTTTCATTCAAATGGGATGATGAATGCCATAAAGCCTTTGATGCCTTAAAACAATACCTTCTTTAACCACCAATTCTCATTCCTTCTAAGGATGACCAACACTTTTACCTATATATTTCCACTATTGACCATTCTTTAGGTGTCATGCTCGCTCATCATGACAAGAAACACAGAGAGTGAGCGGTTTATTACATAAGTCGTGCCCTTCTTGACTATGAAATTTGATACACCCATGCCAAAAACTTTGCTTATCCTTAGTTTTTGTCGCCACCAAACTCTACCATTACATACTCAACCACAAAACCTTCACTTTGTTACCAATACTAACCCCTACACTATATGTACGCCAAACCATATCAACATCAATGTGTCACACGTTGGCTTATGCTTCTTACCAACCTCGACCTTGAATTCACTCATCAAAAATCCATCAAGGGCCGGATCATTTCTTACTAACTAGTAGACGTGCCTCTTTCTAGGAATCAACCCTCTAACTTTGATTTCCCGGATGAATCCATAGCTACCCTCTCTTTAGATGAAACCGCTTACCAAATGACACTCTTCTTCAATGGTTCCAAGTTTCGGTGTGGAGGTGGGGCTGGTGTTATCCTCATTCCTCTTGATGGTGAACGTATGCCTTTATCTTTCAAACCAGATTTTGAGTGTATAAACAATATCGTCTAATACAAAGCACTCATCTTTGGGTCTCTAGGATGCTTATTCCTTATATGTCAAGTCAATCAATATCTTTAGTGATTCCCACTGGTCATAAACCAAGTCAATGGTATATACCAAGATCATGATGAAATACTTCAAAAGCATAAACATCATGTCGACATACTTTTGACCACCTTTGGTATTATTGAACTTTAAACCACCCCACGTTCTACCAATAAATTTTCAAATACCATGGCCTCGCTTGGCTTCTCGGATACTCGCTTTGCCTTCCAACTCTAAAATTTTTTCATAACACAAAGGTTAAAATCACCCTCTTACTTACCTCGTGAGGTCTACTCCATCGGAACCATTGCACTGCCCATGTGACCTTTGGTATAAGCAGTTTACAAACTATCTTTCCCTTTCCATTCTACCCACTGATCTCACTCATAATGGACAACATGCCTTTATTAAAAGTGTCTCTTCTTATGTCATCATGGGTGGTCTCCTTTATAACCATGGCTTCGACGGTATTCTCTTACGATGCCTTACAAGTTCTGAAATTCCCTACACCATCAAGGAAGTTCACAAAGGAATTTTTGGAGGCCACTTTAGTGGTTTAGCTGTCACTAAATGCATTCTTCACTTTGGCTATTATTGTCTAACCTAAAACATGATGCATTATTATGACTATGTCAAACATTGTGTAAAATGACAACAACATGTTAATCTTCATCACACACCTAGTCATGCCGTATAGGTCGCAAGAGACTTTTGGCCCTTTTCTCAATGGGGCTTAGATCTTGTTAGCGAGATCAATCCTCATTCTTCACAATGCCATCAATGGATTATAACCACTATTTAATATTATACTAAATGGGTAGAATCCATTCCCATCATTTCTACAAAATCAGCGAAAATATGTGAATTCATCAACCATTGCATCATTTTTTGCTTTAGTTTTCCTCACCATCTCATCACCGATAATGAAAGCAATCCAAAAACAAAATCCTACAAAATTTGTGTGACGCTTTCCATCCAATTCACTTTGTCGTCACCTTATTACCTACAAACCAATGGCCAAGAAGAATCGACCAATAAAACCGTAAACAAAATTCTTATGAAAGTAGTTGACTATACTAGAAAGGATTGGCATTCACATATTTTTTTCACTTTTTGGGCTTATCGCGCTAGTGTTCACACTTCAAATGTTGCCACACCTTTTTCTCTTCTCTACGGTACCTAGGTTGTCTTGCCTCTCGAAGTCCATATTCCATCACTCTGCATCTCACTCCAAGACATGCTCAACGACGATGACTTTCACCAGGATCATTTGGCACAACTTGAGTTATTAGATGAACATCATCTCAATGCTCTTGACCATCTCCAAATCTACCAAAAACGTATCAAATGTGCCTATGAAAATTGTTTCCATGAATGAAACTTTCATGTCGGTGACCAAATCTGAAGGAAAATCAACATGTAAACAAAGAAGAGAAAAGTAAACAAGGATAATTTTCTCCTACTTGGCTTGGACCCTATATTGTTACCCATGCCTATGGATCGGTGCTTATCATTTTTCTTCACTTGAAGTTAAACTCTGAACTGAGCCTCTCAACGCCTTACATCTTCAACCATTTTATTGTTGAAATCAAGTCCTATAGCACCTTTTATCAATTGATTGCTTGTCCTTGAGCATGGTTCACCTTCCATATTACTCGCTTTTTTAGGATCAATGACTACACAAGAATCATGTGATTACCCGTCACCTTTCAGCCTTATCTTCAATATGAGTACCACAACTCTACTCATAGCATGATTCTCATGAATACTTTTCATCTTTTTAAAGATGGAATCCCATGGTTGTTCATCACTTGAAACCACCTCTTTCATAGTTAACCTCTGTGTGCTATGGTTTTGTCTTCTAAACAAGAACCTAATCTTCCTCTATAGTCTTGTCGATGATATAAACATCCAAAAACAAAATGGGATTCAACTCCTTGAGTCAAACTTCTAGCAAAATATGACTCCCTCAAAATGGACATCTCTTCTCTCTATCTCGCCACTATAAATAGACTGCTCCCTTGAAGGACAACTATATAAAGTTATTGAAAAATACAATAAAAATATCCAAAAGCTTCCCACATCAATCACTCTATTAAAAACAAACAAATGAAGAAAATGATGAAATTTTTGTCATGGACTTGCCTATTTTGGATCCTGGGTTTCTTGCTAAGTAAAAATGCAGTAATACACAAGGTTAAGCTAAGCCACCCACTTTCACCTCATTTCCTTTTCACCCTAATTTTCTCTCTGCTCAAGGGACTTGCCGTAACTACAACATTTTGTGATCATGTGACTTTCTTCACCCTTAGAATATTCCATTATGTAACGCCTTTAGGGTCTTATGTTCATAAGCCCATCTTGGGTATGGTAGACTCATTAGGGTTCTTATCAATTAAGTGGCTCTTTTACCACCTCTTACCATTCACCTTCTTCATTACTTATTGATTATCCTATACAGGACCAAACCATCGACACCTACATTTAAATGACTCGACCATGTTTATGACCTAAACCCAACCATGCCTATGACCCACATTTAACCATGCTTACAACCTACAAACCCACTCCTCATATTCTTCCCCGGCTTATGGGATAACTAAATCGGCCTGAGGCCCCTTTTTCGTTATGGCTATGTAGGAAGCACTTCGAGGGCATGGTGCCCTTGAAGGTTAGCTTTCGCCACTCTTCACCCTAACCTATTTTCCCCTTCATTTTCCTATGCATGTCCCACCTTAGTTCGTTTCCATTTTATATCAACAATTGGAAATTAAACCAAACAATCAACAATTAATAAACATTTTTACCACATCATCACATCGTTCATTTATCATTTTCACATTTCCACTATAGCAAATATTTGGAAACTTAAACCATCACATGTATATACATCATCATTTATTTCCCATGTTACCAATAACTTGGACATTAAATCAAAATTATAACCTAACTCCATCATGCCTATGACCTAACTCAACCATGCCTATGACCTGACTCCATCATGCCTACACCAACCTGTCTCCACCATGCCTAATACACCTAGTTTCCATCCATCTACAAATAACAATCAAATTCTACCAACACAAGTACGCATAGTTATCAATCACCTCCCCATCGGGTACCCTCCATGCCTATCTCACTCATCTCCTCTACTATTATGCGGCATCAGCTAACATCTCACCACCCTCCATAGGCCTCGGTCGACCTCGATGGCCCCTCACTGGAGCTGGTCATTGTCAAACTAGTAGCCTCACCCGACCTTTCTCTAGGCTCGCCGACCCCCTATACTCTCTACATTGTGAGTGTGAGACCTGGTCCTTTCACTCAAGATTTTTGGTGCTCTATGCTTTTCATAGGATGGGACATATATCTCAACATCACCCTCTTACACCTACCAACACCCTCTTGTACCTCCCGATGTTGTATACACACCGTACCTTACGCCATTGTTACCCATTTTGCCGAACCCGGTGACCTTGCCTTGCCTACCTATCAAGTGGTCTACCCAAACAACGCCTTAACCTTTTAGATGTACCAAAACTACACCTACATGTTCCTGCATCTTACCTCATTGTGTGTCCAGACCGTATCCTCTACCCTAGATACTGGACCTCAACAACCCTTATTTGGATAACTGTATCAATTTGTCGACAATGTGGAGTCTACGAGCTCTCCCACCTGGCTACCTTACCACAATTTTTGTGAGTGCATCTACTTGATTACCTTGGCCTTACTCATTCCATGACCTATTTACATGACCCTGGCCTACTTGGTGTGACCATTGACCTTATGTACTCGTTATACCTTGTGATGTTGTTACCTATGTTGTTTTAGCCTATCAACCATACCTTGCCTATTGTCGTGCCATTTATCCCAACCAAACCTTTGGTGTACCGGAACATACCTAAACATTTATGCACCTGAAATATGTTGTGTTTCTGGACCATATCCTATACCTTGGATACCTAAATCAATTCACCCTTGTTTGGATAAACCTATCAACCTTGGATGATGTAGAGTTTGTAAGCTCTTCAACCTGGTACCGTGTTGCAATCTATGTGTGTGCGTGCATATGAATTCCATTACCCACGACATGATTTTGACCTCAACCTACTACCTATTACCTAAGTTAATTGTCACCCTTTCTATGAACACTCAAACCCTTCCCCATCTATCTTCACCACCTACACATGTATCAAACCACTCACCAATTCCGTCTTACACCTCATCAGTGCCCGAGTTTGAGGGGGATCACCTTCACCCACACATGGGGCAATCACTTCCTGTTTTTTTCAATGTCGCTTACCAATACAAGCTATGCAACAAAAAGGGGAAAAATGTAGACACCAAAATTGGGTCACACTCCCCTTGGTCCCCTTCGAATAGCCAACTTAAACACATTCACCTAACCATGACCCTTATACCCCACATTAATATTAATTTAATTATTTATAATTAAATTAATACTCATCCTCACTTCATTCATTATTTAATTACCTTAATTAAAACCAATTTCCACCTCACCTAGACACCTCACCATAAACCTATTCATAGCATGTTTCCATAACTAACTAAGACTTAGCCCTACTTACCTTAATGAACTAAGACTTAGTATAACCCTAAAATCACATGCTTATTCTTCCTCTAATCACATTTCCACATATCTAAGTACAACCTTCCATTTAGACTCAACACAAATGAGAAAAAGCTAGAATAGGATAGCCAAGATCTGCTATTTTAGGTAACCTAGGATATCCTTCCTTAACAACGCCTGATCAACCCAAATCGACGCTGGTAACCCTAAACCATCGTCAGTTACCATATAACCATTTTGGTAACCTGGTTTGAGAGGTTAGACATATTATTAATTTTTGGAACAAAGGATATCTACATATAAGAAAGAACCAGATCTATTTGGCACATCCATGGAGCCATAGCCAGCACAACCATTGATAAGAAGGTAGTTGCATTCACATGAGCACTCTAGGAAGCACTGCCATGACATTGATCACCATTTCACCGATTAACCATCACCACCACCCAGCCATTGAACCTGCACAGTAGTAAGTGTGTATCACTGCACCACTTCATTTCTATTTAGTGTATAAGATTTCTTCACCTTTTTTATCAACCATCATTATATTTTCACCCCACCACTATTGCCTTCCTATGAACCCAACCATTCCCATCACTCATAACCCTTTTAATCACCTTTGTCTACTCCTAAGTACCTCTGAATATTCCCAACATCTCCCTAGACCTAAACCAACTCCTCACCATCTCTGATCTAGTCTCAGACAAATCCCCAAAACCATGAACTATTGAGTTATTACCAGCCCGTAGTAACCATCGTCGGTTCTTACTAAACCATCATCGGTCATACCTGATCGACGTCGGTCTCTGTATTTGGCAGTCTTGTTAATACCAGATCCAGTAACCCTTTTCAAGTGATTCAAGTGACCCAGAATCTGACCTTGACTTGTTCCAACACCTTAATTATTTACCTTATTTCTAGATCTGATCATAGCCTATCCTGTTATGTTAGATTTTCTTATTATATTTGGATGAGATACCTAAATCATATCAACTACAATAGGATTCTATTTATTTACATTATTTCTTACATTAAATTGTATTAAATAGTGGGTTGACTACCACCAAGGAATTATCACACTTCTGGATCTTACACATGCTTTGAGAAACCCATTGACATGTATTATTTAATCCTCTTTTTGTGGTCTTGTTTTGTATTTCGGTTAGTTCCTCCTAGCTAAAAGAAAGCTCTCGTAAGAGTCAACATTGGATCAAGAAGTCGAACATACGCAATGAAATTCAAACCGCCATCTGTGGTATTCCTTCTTGGCCCACACCCTTATTTTTTTGTCTAAAAACTTAAAGAAAATGGTGAAACACCTGTGGTGTATTCTTTTGCAAAAACTCACAAGTGCTATCCAAATTCTCCATCCTTTGGTCGAAATATCGTGTTCTCACGTCCATTTTGCTTTTCTTCCAATGAAAAAAACAAAACTGATGATTTTCCTAAATAATTCTTAGTGCTTGGTTGGCACTTACCATAGCCTTCTTTGATTTTCTCTGGTGTGCCCCGATGTTAAAAATGACTCCATCCTTGACCCATATGTATCAGTTCTCCCTCCTTGTGAACACAAAGCATCCTTGGCATACAAGTATGGATTTCCGAAGACAACATAAAATGCATCAAGCGGAATAATATCATCCTCTAATACATCTATGTATTGGCTATTTATCCCAAACTGAAACTTACACTTCCTTGTAACTTGTATTTCTACACCTTCTTCACCCATCTCGGTGGGTATGGAAGTGGATGTGCGTAAGTCTCTAGACCAAGATGTTCTATAACCACGTCGAAATCAAATTTGGTCGAGAACCGAGAATCTACTAAAGCATTTACCATAGTATTCTTGATTTGGATTCTGATTTGAAATAGCTTACTCATCTCTTCTTCTTTTGTTGCCTCATACATGTTAGTGGTCATGCATCCTAGCCTCTCATCTACATCCGAATCATCCTCAATCTCCACCTCTCTTTCTATCTTCACAGTGGCCATGGATTTCTTGGAATCCTTGGTTTGGTGCTTTGGGTGTAATTCCGGATGCAACTTCCAACATGTGGCGTTAGTATGTCCATTTACATCACAATTCTTATATAAATTCTTAGGATCTTTACAAGTATGAAAAGTAGTAGCAACATGTTTACATTTCCATTTACCTTTGTTACTTGTCTTCCCTTGTTCTTTGTCTGTTGTTCTATTGACTGGTCTCCCTTTGGCTCTATTTCTCCTCACTTCTTCTTGTAATCAATATAGTATGCTTGTATACAAGCTTCATTGATATCCTTGGGCTTCATGGAGATTACCTTCCTCTAAAGGTGAGTGTGAAATCCTCCCAAATACTTTGTCAAAATATCCTCATCCTCCAAGTCCATATTAAGTAACATGGCTTGTCTCCAATATTCCGTAGTGTAGTCTTACACGCTTTGACCGCTTCCCGCCTAAAGTAATGCCACTTAATCATCATGCCATTATTATGCCCAATAGGATAGAAGTTATCTCTAATCAATTCTTTAAAACCTTTCCAAGTAATCGATGATAGGAAGTTTCTTCTTCTCACAAGTGGCTAGATGGGTTTCCCACAAAACAAGAGCATGACCTTCCATTTTGAGACGTGTAAAGGTGATATTTTGTGCCTCAGTGACATTATGCACACTAAAGTAGACTTCCAACTATTTTATCCATTTATCCAGTAATTCGCATCTACTTGTCCTTAAAAATTCTTTATTTCCACTTTTGTTTCAACTTTAAAAGGTGTATGTGCAGATTTTACCTTCTCGCTTACAATTGGCGTCTCTTCATGCTCTTCCCATTCTTCCTCTTCGTGGCTCTTTCGATACTGAATTTTTCAGCTAGTGCTCAAACCACCAAGTCCATGGAATCTTGCTTAACCGAAGCTATCTTTTGCAGATCTAAAATCTCTTCTTGTTTCCTATGCAATCTATCCATCATGGTCTCTAGCATCTTGACTCTACGGACCAAGTTCTCTTCCTCCATTTGAGCTTGAACTCTCTGTTTCCACTTCTTCGTAGAAATATCTGGCTCGCAAGGTAAAACTTCTTCACCTCTGGAACTTTTCACTTTGTCATCATAAAAATCACAAGAAATATTTGAATACCATAGTCCTGGATATATAATCAGCTCTGATACCAAAATGATCCGTAAACTTCTACTTTGGAACTCTATGAATCACACAACTATGTTGTTCTACTTTCAACTTTGGAAAATGACATATTTGCTTGAAAAATTAGAGCTTCGTGACTGATTATCTAGTGATATAGAAAGGAAATTACAGAGAAGGAAAGAATTCAAAACTTCAACACCAACAATTTTATCCTGGAAACCTCCAATGGAGGAAAACTAGTCGGGAAGGGAAACTACTCTTTCTTCCCACTTTTATTGGTCTAATATAGACAATCACATATTATAATAAGTATGAAATGAAGAAACAATGTAAACCATATCTCTAATTACTTACTTGCTCTATTTCTACACCTTGCTCCTATAATTCCATTCCAACATTGAAGATCTTGCTCACTACTCTCATTAAACTCTGCTTCTCGATCTCTCTGGATCTTTGAAATCCTCATTCTCTTGCTCCTTTCATGCATTTATAGGCCTTCCCATGTCCTCATGTGCACTGGAGGATGTGAAAGGGCATGGAAGGGGAAGAGACATGGTTGGGTGCTTTAAATTCACATCCATTCGTGTTTCATTCTTCTTTTATGTTTGAAAGTGTCAGGACCACTACCCTGAGTAGACCGTGGTCTCAAGACAATCGCCTGGCCGTACATCTGGCGAGTTTCAGGACCGCTGCCCTGCTAGGTGGCGTTTTGAAACTATTGCTCTACATAGAGAGGTGGTTCCTTCTAGAACCTCCGTTTACCTCATTTTATTCACTTTTCTTGTTTCTCCTTCTTGGTGCTAATGGAACTGATGAAGTGGTGTGTTTTCTTGGATCCCTATGGATCAACAAGGGATGTTTTTCTATATCACACTTCATAGGAGGGAATTGTATTCTATTCCATGCACACATTTATTATATTCCACATCTAGTTACTTTATCATTATCCAAGTGTGACACACACAATAGAAACCTAGGGCACAATTCCATGCTAACACACACACACACACACACACCTACATTGGCTCTAAGATGTAGTGCAACACTCAATTGTAATTCCATCATTGTGGAAGCGAGGATAGTCGACCCCTCATTTTGCATCTTTCTTTTTTAGGATTTGATGTTTATTTGAGGGTTTTACAGGTCTATTCTTTATTACAGTTTCAAAGAACCTCGCGATCTTGGTGTGACCTCAGAGCGACCAAAGACAACTACACGTGAAAACCTTACGAAACCTCAAAGGAGGTTTCCTAGGCATTTTCGCAGACTCCAAACACCCAGAAACAGGTCTAGGGTGCCCTTGTCCCTCTCGTGTGCCCAGTCCACCAGCCTATCTCCTCGAATCTACATTTTTCTATGCTACAAGATACAATGGTTTGTGCTTCACATTTTCTATTTTTCTAATCGTGTGCATTCTTGAGAAATATGTGAACCATCTAAGGACTTCTACCCTCTCTTTACAATTAGGGTTTCATTATTTATTACTTGCTTGCTTGGGTGTATTTTATGTATTTCATTTCCATTTATTTACTACTACTATAGCATTGATTAGGCTCATAAATCACATTTTAGCTTAATCACATATTGTTGTATGAGATAAAGTGTGATGAGTTTCGCATCGATGTATTTTTACAATATACTAGGATGTGATTTAGTCATGGTAGTGTATTTTTAATTATATAAAAGGGATACGGAAATCACCCTAAACTCTACAAAGAAAATTACATGACTAACTAAGAAATGCTAACACCATTACCACCTCTAGTCAAGGCTCTAAGTCTAGGAATGTAACATTAAGATATAAGATTAAAGGAATGTTTAACTAACATGAATACAATTCAAAATCTAACAAAACATGCCTACTAATATGTTCAATTACCTAACATGGGCATGCATAGACACGAGAGGGAAATCAAATTGGTATTGTTGTTACGCAAAAATGGTGAAATGACCTCTCCAAATGACTTGTCAAGTCACTTTAGATATTTATCTACTAACCTTGTTGAAGGCTTTAGGCAAGGATTGAACTTGGCCATAAATTGTATGTAGTATATGAGATGCAAATCAAATCATGGTGAAAAATATTAAGGTATGAGGTGCACCCTTTTATATTTTTCAATTTGGGAAAACTTGTATCTTGGTGCATGTGGGACTAAAAATCCCAAATTATATTAGAATTGCTAAACATGATTAGGCCTTCTTAATCACAATTAGTGAATTACCAAGTGATTAAGATGTGGGAGCCCTAATCAACCACTTAGGGTCAACTAGGAGGCTAGGATAATCTTTTGAATATTTTGAGACATTGTGGAGGAAAGTGGGGTGATTTTGAGTGGTCATAATCTGGGGTTTGAGCCAATACTAGGGCATATTGACCAAAACAAGGGTAAAATAGGCTTAATTAGCTAATAAACGCTAATTTTCTTTTTTGAAGAGGATTTTGACTTATGATTAATTTCAAAGTGGTATCCTAAATATGAAATAGGTTTAGTGATCAACAAAGTGCTTGTTAATTGACCAAAGTAGTAAGAAACGTTAGTTAATTAGCGGAAATCACTAATTATAATGGAATTGGTGAGAATGAGAGTGATTTGTGTGTGTTTTGGTAATAAGATTGGAAAAGTGGAATTTAGGTGTCTACTGATACCTTGAGGTATTTTTTTCGTAGTCCGTATGAGTCGTGGGTGAGTTTTTAAGAAAACATTGATGAGGAAACTTGATTAGCCACATAGTATAGAACTAATTGATTGATTTTCAGTCATTTTAGAAAATTTTAAAAATTATTCTTCTTGCAAAGTTTGACTTCAACAACACTAATATGAACATCCTCCATTGGGTAAGTACACCAATCGGAGGGCCAAAAAGTGAACAAGAAATTGAAAATGAGCAAAATGTGATTGTGTTATGTTTTCTTCGATTCTATGATTTATGAACATAACGCATATGCGTTTTAACGTGTATGCGTTATAACACATACTTGTTTTTAGTCTTTATGAAACGTGTACGCGTTTCAAGCTATATGAAGTTTAGAAGGGTCCAGAAGGAGCCATATTTTCTAAAATAAATGTTAAGATTTATTTTATTATTTATTCATAGTTTTATTATTTCGTATACTTTAAATTTATTTTACTAAAATAAATGTTAAGATTTCTTTTATTATTTCTTATACTTTAAATTTATTTTACAAAAATAAATTTTATTATTTCTTATACATTAAATTTATTTTACTAAAATTAATGTAAAAAAAAAAAATATTTTTCTTTCTACTTTTTATTTTATCATTTAAATTTACTTTAGTAAATATAAGAAGTTAGGTCACTCTGCACATGATGGAAGTGGTTCCGTGGCTCTATGATTATAATCTAGAAGATATTTTTTTAAAATCTAATATAGTCAGTACTTACTCATTTTCAGAATTTCAACAATGACCTAAAACTTTTAGGCCATATATATTGTAGTTGATATTTGTTTTGGGAAAACATGTAGTCGTTTTGTATGTCTTTTGACCTTCGGATTGGATTTTGGCCCTACCACTACTTGAATTGGTACCAATTTTGAAATTTGGTCCATAATTCACTTTAGTGACCACGAATCAGCTCTATGATGCTTGTCTACTTCTAACTAAAATGAGATCCTCACTTTGTAAATAGAGTATTGGTCCTGAATGGGATTCATGTCCTATGGAAAAATGACGTGATTGTAATGTGCATCCTCCTTAAGGTTTTATCACACTACTAGGTGTTGAATGAGTTTTTATGAATAGTAACAAGTGAATTACATCAAGTAAAATTGGATGATTTCTCATTCTTAGAAATAGGGTGCTCCATATAAACATCATCCCTTCACCTTTCACGGCTCTAAAATCATCCTTTCATAGAATAGAATTCAAGATTCTAATACATGGACTTTCTCATATGTATCTCATAGAGAAAGATGATGCCTTAATACTTCATACATGATGGCCTTATGTACCTCGGTGGCATGACTAGCTCATTTTAGCTTGTTATTTGGAGAGATTTGGGTACGATGACAAAGTTAGGCTATGGTGATCATCAATTCACTCCTTGAGCTCCATCATTAACTTTTAAATATGATGAATCCTTCACAATTCAATTTATTGACCAAGACGAAACACAGGTGTAAGCATGCTTATGGTACATTGACACCTTTTTTTCTCAAGTTGCTCCTCATGGAAATGGTTTTCCTCCTCGGATAGGGGATGAATCCTTGAATGAAAATTGAGTATCGATTACATGTTCTTGACCTCGATAATTCAATGAAACACTAAAAATAACATTTTACAATCATTAAAACTATTCTAAAAATATATTCTTACATGGAACTCAAAATTTAGGTCCCATTTAATTTTGAACTTAGAGGGGAAGCTAAAGAGTTTTACAAGATTACCTAAAGAAATATTTAAGGCTTCAATCAATATTGATCATTCCACCTTATAAAGTATTCTAGTATCCTTCCAATTCCTATTTTTTCATCCTAAGTCTTTCCATAACTCTTGTAATCATCCAAAGAAGTCATTGTTTACCGTTCTAGCTTTCATTCCCTACACGAAAATTCAATCTTAAATAGATAGCTCCTAAAAGAGATTTTATTTCCTAAAATTTCCTAAATTTACTTAGACATATTGAATTCTCTCTACAATAACCCTCAAATGATTTATGATTTCTCTAAAATATTTTGAAGTGTGTTCAATTAGCTACACAATGGCCAAAATGGCCTTTTTAGGCCTTCAAAGGAAGTAGTCTCTAATCAAAACTAAATTTATTAATCACTCACCTTAGACACTATACCCTACACACTGAAACAAATTAACAATATTATTAGTACTTTCATTTGGTTCAAGGTTATGATTTAGGGTTTAGGGTTTAGGTTTACTGACTCTGTGGTTCAGTTCTTTTAGGACTCAAGGTTTAGGGTTTAGTGTTTAGTGTTTAGGGCTCATGGTTCATCGGTTTTAGGGTTCACGATTTAGGGTTTAGGGTTTAGGGTTTAGAGTTTAGGGTTTATGGATTAGGGTTAAGGGTTGATGGTTTATGATTTAGGGTTTAGAGTTTAGGGCTCATTGTTCAAAGCATTTAGGTTTCATAGTTTAGGGTTTTGGGTTTAGGATTTAGGGTTTAATGTTTAGGGATTAGGGTTTAGGGATTCGGTGTTTAGGTTTAGGGTTTAGGGCTCGGTATTTAGGATTTGGGTTCTAGGGTTTAGGGCTCAAGGATTAGGTTTTAGGGTTTAAGTCTCAAGGTTGAGGGTTTAGGGTTTAGAAATAAGTGTTTAGCGTTTAGGATTTAGTGTTTAAGATTTAAGGTGTAGTTTTTTTGGGTTCGGGGTTTGGGGTTTAGGGTTTAGGGCTCATGGTTTAGCGTTTAAGGTTTAGGCTTTAGGGTTGTGGTTCAAGGTTCAAGGTTCAAGGTTCAAGGTTAATGGTTTAGGATTTAGGATTTAGGTTTTAGGTTTAGGGTTTTGGGTTTTGGTTTTAGGGTTTAGGGTTTAGGGTTTATGGTTATGGTTTAAGGCTCAAGATTAAGGGTTTAGGGTTTAGGGTTTAGGTTTCAATTTTTAGGGTTAAGGATTTAGTTTTTAGGGTTTAAGGTGTATGGTTTAGGGTTCATAGTTTAGGTTTTAAGGTTTAGGATTTAGCAATTAGGGATTAAATTTTAGGGTTTATCGTTTAGGGATCGGGGTTTAGGTTTTAGGGCTTAGGGTACATGATTTAGGGTTTAGGGTTTGGGGCTCAAGGATCGGGGTGTAGGGTTCAAGGCTTAATATTTAGGGTTTAGGTCTTAGGGCTTAAGGTTTACGATTCATGGTTCATGTTTTACAACTCACGGTTCTGTGGTTTGGACTTAGGGGTTTAAAGTTTAGGGGTTAGAGCTCGGGGCTCTGGATTTAGGGTTTAGGGTTTAAGGCTTAAGACTCGGGGTTCAAGGTTTAGGGTTTAGGGTTTAGGGCTCGGGCTTATGGTGTAGGGTTTAAGGCTTACGGTTTAGGTCTTCAAGTTTATGGTTCGGGGTTCGGGGTTTATGGCTCAAGGTTCAAGGTTTAGGGTTTAGGGTTTAGGGTTTAGGGTTTAAGATTTAGTGTTCATGGTTTAGAGTTTATTATTTTGGTTTTAGGGTTTAGGTTTTAGGGTTTAGGTCTCGGGGTTAAGGGTTAATGGTTTAGGTCGAAGAGTACAAGGGTTAGGGTTTAGTATTTAGGGCTCACGATTTAGGGTTTAAGTCTTAGTGTTTAGGTTTTAGGGCTCAGGGTTTAGGGTTTAGGATTTAGTGTTTAGGGTTTAGGGTTTAGGGTTTAGGGGTCATGGTGTAGGGTTTAGAATTTAGGGCTCATGGATGAGGGTTTTGGGTTTAGGGTTTATGGTTTATGGTTTAGGATTTAGGATTTAGCATTTAGGGCTTAAGGTTTAGGGTTTATGGTTTAGGTCTTAGGTTTTAGGGCTTAGGGTACATGGTTTAGGGTTTAGGGTTTAGGGATCAGGGATCAAGGTGTAGGATTCAAGGCTTAGGGTTTAGGGTTTAGGGTTTAAGGCTTAGGGTTTAGGGTTTATGGTTCATGGTTTGTGGCTCTGGGGTTCGTGGATTCGGGGTTCGAGTTACGGATTTAAGGTTTAGGGGTTAGAGCTCAAGACTCTAGATTTAAGGTTTAGGGTTTATAGCTCGTGGGCTGGGGTTCAAGGTTTAGGGTTTAGGGTTTAGGGTTTAGGGCTCATGGATCATGGTGTAGGGTTCAAGGCTTAGGGTTTCGGGTTTAGGTATTAGGGTTTAGGGTTCATGGTTCAAGTTTTATGGCTCAAGGTTCGGAGTTCAAAGTTATGGTTTTAATTTTTAGGGGTTAAAGGTCAAGGATCTAGATTTATTGTTTGGGGTTTAGGGCTGTGGCTCGTGGCTCAATGTTTAGGGTTTAGGGTTTAATATTTAGTGTTCAAGGTTAAGGGTTTATTATTTTAGTTTTGTTATCTCGTAAAATTGACAAGGGCAATTTCACGGGTAACCCGATCAAAATTTTGTTCTGGTCCCTCATCAGGGACCCCTTGCGTTCGGAACGTTGCAAAATCCCTTTCCGGGAAATCTAGTTTTCCGAACTTAGCCATTTTTGGTCTTTTTGGTTGGGCGCACCTTTTGTCTGTGCAACACAGAGTAAGTATGCCCCTTCATTTCCTTTGGCACACCCTTTGAAGTGTCGACACATGTTTTGGTGTGCCTCCCGTGATGCGCCAAGGTGCATGCGCCTTCGTGTCAACAACATGATTGTTGCACCGCATTTTGGTGTGCCAAAGGCGCACGTATTTTAGTGTTGACAGTATTTTTGTTGCGCCAAAGGCACACATAATCACGTGTTAACACACGTTTTGGTGCGCCAAAGGGTGCAAAGTTTGAAGTGTCGACAGGTGTTTTGATGCACCCTTAAAAAGTGGTTGGCACATTTATTACACCTTTTCCTATATATAGGCGCATCCACCCTGTCACTTTCACAATTAAAAAAACACGTGATAGATTTTGTTCCTCTGCACCTGTCAAAGACGCTGTTGTCCTCGTATCGCGTTCGTGGACCCCGCCTCGTCTCTCACGTTATATATATTCCGGGTAGGTGGTCCTTTTTCCTCTTGTGTTTTTGCTGTTGGTTGTTTGTTTGTGTAGTAGGAGGCATGGATTTGTAAACCCCTCTTTTCTTTTCTTGTTGTCCTTCTCCCCCATGCTCTTCCTCCTCTTTCCAGATCTGCTGGTAAGGTGGACTCTGCCTCAGAAAAAATCACTTGGACCTCCTTAGTATGCCCTCTTCACCATCCAAAAACCCTGCAGAAGAGGCTTAAAACACATGCAAACCCCTCCAGAGAAAGAAAGGAGACTTAGAAGTTCGTGTTAGACTGTTTTCCTCTTGGCGCGTTCGCCATGCTTGCTACATAAAATACAGTTGCGCCCAGAAGGCACACTTTCCTTGCTTGCAACACCCAATAACCCTGTGCCCTCTTGGCACACCGAGCTCCTATGTAACATTTCAAAACCTGCGCCATTGGCGCACCCCGCACCCATGCAACACCAGCCTTACTTGCGCCAAGTATAAAACTGCGTTAAACGGCGCAGGCGCATCCCCTATTACAGCAACACGATGTCATGCAAACCTTCCTATGCCATGCCAAGTTCCCCTTTTGCACATGTAAAGATGATGTTACACACACTAAACCTGCGCCCTTTGGTGCATCCTATCCCCGTGTAACATGAAAATTATCTGCGCCCGGTATAAAACGCATATAAATGGTGCGGTGTGCACTTCGCTACAACAACAAAATGTCATGTGCAAGATCCATGCGCCTTGTGCCCTTTGGTGCTGATTTTTCCTCAGAACACCCTTCTTCTATGTGCCATACTATTTAACCCTGCAACCTGCAGTGTTCATGCGCCCTGTGCCCTGATGCCTTAAAATTGCTAACTCTTCCTTCTGTCAATGCTTTAATGGGAGATCTAATAGCTAACATGGCTCTTCTACGTTGGGTTTCGCTTCTTCTTCTTGCAGATCAGCAACTGAATTCAGAACTACATATGTCTACATCAAGCAAGAGGCCAACCAAGTCTAAGGGTAAATCCAAGCTTACAAAGGAAGAGATGAAGTACAAATATCAGAGGGTCAGGATGCCCGAATCCGAGGTAGAATGTGACCTGGATATAAGAGACTCTGAGCTCGGTCACATCGATATGGAATATTTCTGGGCCAAGACCAGGAGGGTCACAGGAAGTCCCTGGATGGACAAACTAGTAGCAAAGTGGCTCGTATTTTGTTGGGGGTCCGATCGGTGCGATGAAACAACGAATTCATGATGGTAGTGGCCCATTTGCACTACAACAAAGACACGAGGTGTGTCCAAAATGAGAAGGGGAAAGGTCGTGATCAACCTCACTGCCTGGCACTTCAAAATTATGCTTGGCATTCCTCACCACCGGCACTTTGTGGCCATAAGCCAAGAAGACTGCACCAAGGCTTGGGAGGACAATGAAGACCAGTGCATGCAATTGATGAATGAGGTGTACCTGAAGAACAAGAAGGTGGTAACCAGATGGCCACAGGTTATTCACCGAAGTGATTTCTCCGAGGAACTAAGTGATACCATCACGTTCCTAAGCAGAGTATTTGGGCTTTCTGATGCCCATTACTTCCATAAATGGATGCTCAGGTACCTGGAGACAATGAACAAGAATGTGCCAGATCAACGCTTCGAGTGGGCGGAGATCATAAGCAGCACTATATCCGAGTAGCTCCAACAACTCACCACAACAGGGAGGTTCTACATGAACTCCTACGTAGTTTATGCTGTAGCCTCGGAGAGGGATTATCCAGCATTGATGCGATGGGGTTTGGCCCCAAGTAAAAATATATGAATACTACCTAGAGCTGAAGCTGGAAAATAGTATTTCACAGTTTACAAAGATTAACGACACTTTCTTCTATGGCATCGTCTACCTTTTGAGGCCAAACATGACTCACGGTCGAACGACCAAGAGCATTGTTGCAGCAACGGAGAAGTGGGGGGCCTTATTCACGCAATTTCCCACCTTCACTTATCTCAAGGGCAGCCAACTTCTTGGGGGAACCCACCAAATTGCCAAGATATGCCGGCCCCAAGCTGATCCTGTTGGAGCTATCCAGACAACTCATAACCTACCACGAAAAGTGTTTGAAGAGAAAGAAGGGTGGAACTCCTTTCCCCCTCACAGTGGGTAGGTACACTTGTCTTTCCCACCACAAAGCCCGGGAGATGTTTGCAGAGCTAGAACTGCTCAATCTGAAGCACAACTTCGGTAAGGCCCACTTTCGATCCAAGAAATTACCTTCCCAGGGCCAAACTTGATCCAATCCACATTCCGTAGATCGAGGACATTTATATCGACCTGTATCACGAGGTCGAGCTCAGAAGAAAGGATCACTCCCGCTTGGCTTTGGCCGAAATCATTCAGTACGGCGTAGCCATTGTCCCAAAAGGTTATCAAACTACTGATCAAGAAGTTGATCAGGTATATCTTGACACGGATGGGGACAACTGGCCATTTGCTGTAATCGACAGAACTAAAGCGCCCCAGACCATTGAAGAAAGGGTCAAAGAAACTCTACGGAGAACAGAGCACTGGTGCAGGATGAATGGCCTCATCTACCTCGGGGTAGATTTCACCACATCTCCATTGGGCAATGCACCTTCCAGGCCAAAACATCTGCCAAAGGGTAGAGGTAAAGACAAAGAGGGTGAGTCAAGCTCTGCCCAAGAAGAGGCTCCTGAGAGTCCCCCTTCCGCCGCACGAGAACAAGTTGTAACTCTGGCTTCCCAGAGAAAGAAGTGGCCGAAGATGTTCTCGATGGGCACATCCACTCAGGATGTTTCCGCTACTACAACTATTGAGGTCCCTTCTATCCCTTCTCCCTCTCCTCCTTCCCTCTCGTGACCCAAACGACCATTCCTTTGGTCGTATCCTCTCCCCCATCTTCTATTGTTCCCCCTTCCTCATCATCCATCTTCTCTTCTCGCGGAGCTGTCCCCCACCATTTCTTCCTCATCTCCCAGCTCCCTTCCATTCCTATGTTTACCTTCCCTACAAGATCTCTTCCTCTCATGAGCACTTTCTCGGCCTCCCTCTCAATGCCGCCTCCAAGTGTCTCAACGCACTTTCCCTCTACTACTGCAACTGCTCCCTTTTCTACTTCTGGTCCCTCTCCCATAAGTCCAACATGGATCTCTCAACACCTGAGCCAACAAAAGAGGAAAGTTCCCATCACACCGATGGACTTCTCTCGTCATCCCATCAAAGGGGGCCAAGAAGCAAAAACCTATAACCCACTTCTCTTAGAGTGCGTCAGGAGAGAGAGTAATGGAGATAGTGTATCCCAATCCTTTAAAGGATAAAAAGGATCTGTCTTCGACAGATTATATAGTGACCCAAGTCACAATGGGGACGTCTTCAGAAAGCCTTTAGGGAGAGGCCCTATCTGCAGTTGACACCCTTTGAAAGAAGCTCCAGAAGCAAAGGAAGAAAAGAGGCTATTAAAGGAGCAAAATAAACATCTTCTCCACGCCTTGCAGAAAATGGGCAGTGCACCTCCTACAACTGCCGCCGAAATTCCCGAGCCTCGAGCTGGATAAGATAAATGAATACGCCAAAATCGGTGAGCAGGGTATGGTAGTTTCCACCTAGAGAAGCCAAATCCTTAAAGAAAGTGAGGGAGTAATAGCCAAGTTCACCAAATTGTATCGTAATATCGCCTCGTGCGAACAAAGAGCTCCAGCGATTGCAGACCTATCTCCGAAGAGTGGACCATGCCAAGATGCAAGATGAGACCTTCCGAAAATGCTCGACTATTCAATAAAATATCTGGTCAAGTTCGGCATCTTCGGTCACCCCAGAGCCCTCAACAAAATCCTTTCTACTCTAGACTACCGGGTCGATCAGTTGGAGTTTGTCCTGGAAAAGATTGACAAAATCAAGGAGGAAGCCCTGGATGTAATGCATCAAATGGAGAAAAATTTCTTGAGAATGTCTCCGGGCTTGCTCACTCCTTCTTTCACCTTGAGAAAGGTAGATGAAACTATTCGGATCTTCAAGGAGATCATTTTGCAAGGGCTGGGGCCAGAAGTCACTTTCGACGCCGAATCCATCAACAACCTACTAGCCTGTCATGACTTCATATGGTACCTGATAGATAGAGGCAGAAACAAATACTCCAAGCTCACAGATGAGCGGGAAAATTGTGAGGCTATCAGTGATCGTCACAAGGATCCTTCCCAGGATCAACTTCAGCCCATGATCAGCAAGTTCATGGAATATCGTGCCCAGTTCCACATCACGTCTCCTGAGCAGCAGCAGAAGTAGGATACCCCCTTTCAGCCGTGGGACGATGATGAATAGTCTCATTCCTCTTGATCTTCTTTTTGTAAATATCTAAAAGTATGTTGACACAAATGATGACATCATCCATGTTGCACCATGGGATGATGTCATCCACCAAGTTGCCAAAAGTCAACAAATGACTTTAAGATATTTTGTAAGATATTTTGTAATTAAGTGGTTGGTTTGTTTTTCCTTCTTTTCTTCTCTTCTTCTATAAATACTTGAATACTTGTTGTATTCAGGTGTGGATAGTTTTCAGATGAAAAATAGAATTAAGAAGAAAAGACTTTGAACTTTTTGTAACATAAACAAATATTAATACAATATTTAGACTTTGTGCTGAATACCTGTGTTTTACATCAGACCTTTCTTATGTTAGATCTATATGTTTTTCTCGTTAAATCTACTTCTATTTTGTTGTCATTTATTCATCAAGTATTATTTTATTCGCCTCATGCAAGTAGGTTCGGCTCTCATTTACTACCAACCCAAACCATAGACCTTTTGACCTTTCTACTTTGGAATTCATTTCTTTTCTCCCTTCGAGATCTTTCCCATCTCCCCACATCATTTCTTTCCCTCTCTTTTAAAGTTGGAAATACCTCTAGTGGGATGAGATCCGAACACCTGAAGGTAGAATATTGTGAGACTTGCAAGATTCCCGCTGGTAGAATAGCAATAAACCAATTTCACTTTGTTAACTCAAAGAGGGGCTATGCCCTACACACGCTGTTGGATTGTCTATCCATAGATCCGCCCACCCGAATGATTTTCGTACCAACAAGTTTAAGGGTTTAGGTCTTAGGTCTTAGGGTTAAGGGTTGATGCTTAAGGGTTTAGGTCACAGAGTTTAGGTTTCAAGGTTTAGTGTTTATGGCTAAGGGTTTAGGGTTTAGGGCTGTGGTTTAGGGTTTAAGATTTATTTTTATGGTTTGGGGTTTAGGGTTTAGGTTTTAGGGTTTAGGATTTAGTTTTTAGGGTTTAGCATTTAGGGCTCATATTTCATGGTTTAGGGATTAGGGTTTAAGTCCTAGGACGAGTAAGGGCTAAATGTTTAAGGTTTAGTGTTTAGGGCTTAGGGTTTATGGTTTATGATATAGGGTTTAGGTTTTAGGATTTAGGGATCATGGTTAAGGGTTTAGAGTTTAGGCTTAAGTGCTCAAAGTTTAGCAATTAGGGTTTAGGGTTTCGATTATAGAATTTAAATGCTAAAAACTTTAGGTTGAATGCTAAAATCAATAAAATTATCTGTGTACTCATTAGATTATACTATAAAAACTATCTTATAAATCGTGACTCATGGAGTTTTATACTAGTTCCATAAGGTACAGAGAGACCCTAATTTCTTATATCTACTAAAATAAATTTAAAGTATAAGTTAATCATTTATTATTATTTATTTATATTTTATTATTTATTATTATTAAATATAAATAAATAATAATAAATAAAAAGTGTATACTTTAAACATTTATTTTTGCAAATAGAAGCATGTCAAAAGCACATATGATGTTTATACTATGAAGAACATGTACGCATTATAATGTGTACGTGTTATAAGATGTACGCGTCTATGTTTTTATTTTTTCCAAGGCATGCCTCAAGGCTTGATCCGGTTTGATCCCCAATCTCGAGGCATGGACTCCGCATAAACTTGATTGTACCAACAACGTGTTTTTACAAAAAAATGCTAAAATGCCATATCGCCATAATAAATCAAATTAAAATGATCGATTCGTTTAATAAAAATATGACTACAATGTAGAGCATACTTTATTCTTTCTAAAAATATAATTATTCAAATTTTCTAACTAATATAAGGTTTCCATATTATTTATTTTCTAACTATGCCTTTTTTAGCTATTTTTTAAGTTTAAACATGTATATATTTCGTGTGTATCTTTTTTTTGGCTCATCGAAATTGAAAAAAATATACTAGCCCAAACTAGGCCTAATTCTATACATATTCAAAAAAATCTAATTTTTGATATTTTTGAGGTAGTTAAGGGTACACGAATTGAGCTTCGTTATTTTTCAAAATTTAAAATTTTTGTACTAGAAAAATCATTAAAAAAAATACTCGCTAAAAAAATCTTTAAAAATGGAGCCCAAACTAGATGCTCCTAGTTATCTTTCTACCAAATGGTTTTCAAAAATACTAAATGGTGCTCAAAAATGGTGGGGCACACGAAAGTCACTCTACTATGTTTTTTAACAAAAATAGGAGCACTTGTTGGTATTTTAGTTATTTGACCCTTTTAAACTTAACCTTTTTCAATAAAATTTAATAGCTTAGAAACTAGACTCAAAATTCTATGATTCATGTTCTTACAACATCTTCCAATTTTTTTGTACCTATTTCAAATAACTCGTACAAGTTTAAGATTTTTATTTTTCAGAAAAAAGCATCCACTTAAGACCCCCTTTTGGCCCCCCAAGGAAGATTAGTGCACTTACCCTATTCTTTTTCCATCAATATAGCCTTTTCAAATGATTGGAATTGTTGGATTTTTTGAGTATGTGATATGTGTTTAGCACATATTTTAGCTTAAACAATTATGTGATTCATAGTTGAGGAATGAGATACATGAGTTCATGGACAACGACTCTCTAACGTGATATATAGGAAATAAAAGCTCACCTCAAACGGTTTCAAATTATATAAGTACAATAGGGTGGTAGGCTTGATAAAATTAATCAAAAATGGTCAAGGAATATTCCAACATTTTTCTTAAATGAGAGGACTCTATGTTGTTGAAGGCTAGTGCACCAATCAAAAGCTTAGCCACTTAAAGACAATGAGAATGTACACAACATGAGAGAATATTTTAGACTTGTGAGATAACAATCATATTTAAACATGCATAGATGGTTTTGAGGGTCTTCCTTTCCTTTTAATTATTCAAACTTAGGCATGTAAAAAGTGTAGGATAATGCCTCATATGAACCATTGGATGCATGGGTTCATTACAAAATTCACCGTAGGTGAGTTTTGGAAATCTTATACCATGGTTCTACAATTTGGGGTGCAAATCCTATCCAATAATTCTTGGTTGACATTAGGTACAAGTTGGAATGTGTGATTTTGAAGAGGTTGGGTGAATGGATACGTAGAATGGTTAAGAAATATATGAGTATAAGTATGGTAAAATGGAGGAGATGTGTAGGATAATCGATGAAGAATATGGAGAGGTGTAATGGGTTAAGGGGTAATTGTTTTGTTGGAATGAAACTCAAATGTTTGTGTGGTTCCTATGGAAGAAATAGGATGTCTATGTACAATGTTGGAGGATGTAGGTCTAGCAAAAATGATAGTAGTGTGAGGTGCCTATGTGGTAGATGAGAAGGGGTCATTTTCCATAGAATGGATTTTTCATATGAAGCATCTAACTTGTAATAATATCTTCTTACATATTCAACGAGATCTTCGAATTGTGGTCTCATGCTTCCTGAAACTTAGGATCAAAAGGTGGGATTTTGAAGAGGTTAGACTCATTTTCACGAGGAGTAGAAATATGTGAAGGATGATCTCCAAAAAGAGTGCCCAAGATTTTGGAATCTCCTACAACCCTCATTTGGTTGGAAGTGTCATCTTATGAATGGGAGGATTGATCCATGGTGTGGGGTGAACCTATGATCATTTGTAAGTAGTAACCATATAATTATAAGATCAAAGTGTTATAATTTGAGGATTTTAATAATTACGGATTTAATCAACTTACATATTACATAATGTTACAATAAATATTTAAATAAATATTAAATCATAACATAAGTAAATTAAGAAATGCTTACAGAAATAAATAACACATGTGACACATTATTTATAGTGGAAAACCCCAATAGAGTAAAAACCACTTTGAAAATAACATTTTACTTTAGAGAACTTATTTTACATCCAGTTGATCACCTCCTCCTTTGAAACCGTATTTACTAAGGGTAAAACCAAATCACTTGATTTGCACACCTTTGATATATTTCCGAATATATCAAATGAGGACTTAAAGTCCTTTTTATATAAGATGATCGGGTATATCTCCACCCACCTTTTCAACCTAAAATGGTTAACACATACACCTAGGTTTATAATATTTAATATTAGAAATATAATTATTTCATGATATTAAATATTTAACCTAAAGTATATACCTAGGTTAGCATATTTAATAATAGAAATATAAATATTTCATTTATTATTAAATATTAACCTATATATTAGTGATGGACCCATATACATTAAGGGTTGGCAGGACCACTTAATCATTATATTTCAACACTCCCCTTAATGTTAAGTGGGATAACATAACATATGCCAATAGACTACCTCGTTGTGGTACACTATAGGATTTACAATCTTAAACCATAAAGGTTTTAGGCTAGCATATCGGTTGAAGGAATTATAACACCTTCATCATACTCAAATTACCTTTTGGTACAAAAGGATTTGGAATCCCAAAGATCATCCCATGATCAGTGGCTAAGTATGATTTGTGAGTTTTACATGTTCTCACAGGTTCTCATAAAAGGTTATTGAACCCAAGCATATAGGAGTCTTTTACAACCAAGGACCTCCTTAACAATATGCTTATACTGGATGTTTACCAGTAAACTCAATAGCACTAAAGAGTTTACTGAAGATCACCTTTAAGATCTTTCTACACTTCTTTCTAAAAAATAAGCCGAGGAGGTATACATGCCCGAAGGTCTTTTTACACTTTCCCGAAGGTCTTTTTTTACACTTTCCCAAAGGTCTTTTACAAATTCCTAAAGGTATTTTTATAAAAACCAAGTTCCATTAGGAGGTGACATTGTCATGCACACTCCCCCTCAATGGAAACTCCGACAATCCAAGATTTTCACGAAAGTGACAAAACTTTGCAAAGCACTTAGGGACTTTGTGAAGATGTCAGCAACCTACTCTTCAGTCAACATGAACTTGAGATTTATCTCATCACTTTACACCTTCTCACGGGTGAAGCGTATATGTATCTCAATGTTCTTCATCCTCTAATGTTGAATCTGGATTCTTAATCAAGAGTAATACAACTCTAACCACCACATAGAAGAGAAATACTTCCTTTAGCTTCCATGTGTATCTCTACCAACAGCCGTTGCAACCACATGGCTTCTTTACTTCTTCCATTATAATTCTCTTCCTCAGTAGAAGAAATGGAGACTGTTGATTGTATTTTTTGTTCTAAGTAATGGTTCCTACACCAAAAAACTTGAACACATATCCAATATATTTTATAACACAACATCAATATGGTTAGAATCACAAAATCCATATAAGATAGCATTTTCATTCTTATTATAATGCAACTCATAATTGATTGTTCCTTTCAAATATCTAAAAATTCTTTTTGCAATATTCCAATGATCTCTAAAAAGGTTCCATTATAAACCTTGAAGTAATTCCTATTGTATAGGAAATATCTGATCTAGTTATAGTTAGATAAATCAAACTATCAACTAACAACGTATATAAAATAGGATCAACCTTTTTCATATGCAGATTTAGGATCAATATTTATTCCAACTTCCATTGAAGTAGAAAATGGTTTATAATCAATCATAAGAAACTTTTTCAATACAATGGTTGCATATTGTATTTTGAACAATAACAATAGAATGAAATACTGGTCATATAAATAACATGATGTGAGAGACCTAACTCATTCATTTCAAAGTATTGCTTCAATTTCTCTTTAATCCTATGAATTAAATTAGAATTTTCACTGACATAAGTAAATCATCAACATATATACATATAATGATAATATGTGAGCCTTATTGCTTAATGAATATATCATTATTAGAAGAACAATTAACAAAACCTAACAATTTAAAGAAGGAAATAATTTTCGCATACCAAGCTCTAAGAGCTTGTTTTAAACCATACAAGGATTTATCAACTTACAAACATAGTTTTCTTTACCAGTTTCTTCAAATCCTTTAGGTTGAAACATGTAAATTTATTCTTTTAAATTATAATTCAAAAAAGTATTTTTCTTATCCATTTGGTAGATTTCCCACCAAATTGAGTGGCAATTGCAAATAAGGCCCTAACAGTACTCATTTTAGCTACAGGAAATGTCTCAACATAATCAATACCAGGTTTCTGAGTGAAACCTCTAACAACAAGTCTAGCTTTATATTTGTTAATACTACCATCAGCATTATATTTTACTTTGTATATCCACCTAGACCCTATAATACTTCACGGCTCAGGTTCATACAAGGTAATTAATGCATGGTACATATGATGACTTCTAGTCATTTTCCTAAGGTTAATAGGATTTGAACTTTCTAACATAGATTGAGCCCAATTTAATTTCTTATCTAGGAAGATAAGAGTTTCAAAAACATTTATAGCATCAAAACATCATCATGACCATTTACTAAATCAGAATCAAAACCATCATTTAGAAGCATTTAATGAATTAAATTCAAGAGAAGAAGACAATACATGTAAACCTTTCACTAGATTATATCTATGCATTTCATATAAGATTCGATAATTAACATGTCCTAACCTTTCAGCCATAGTTTTGAATTATTCAAACTACGAGATATAAAACAAGATGCGAAGAGAAATCGTCAAAAATATACAAACTATTTCTTTGAATTCTTTTAGGTATTATACTCTCATTACTATCCTTGATATACCAAGTATCCTTCATGCATGGATTCTAGTTGTGTCCATACCTCTTTCGGATGTTTGATATTACCAATGTGTAGAAGGTACTTGTTGTTCACATTGCACAAAATCATAGAAAGAGCCTCATGCATTTGTCAGTAAGAATGCATTCATGTTATCTACAATTGTTTGATGACCGGTGGGAGAAACCTCAGATCCAGAAACAATCGTCTAGAGTTTTCTCGCCATAAATTCTGTTTTGACCCAAATTTTGTAGTTGGTTTCATTCAAGATCTGGGTTTTGTCAAGACATAAATAGTTAGACGTCATTTTTTTCCTAAACCTGTAAAACACACCCCATTATAATATACAATGTACCACAGAGTTAGATACATATTTATCGATAATAAAAACAACATTTTTAATACAATCATATGTAAATTTTATAGATATAAAGAAAATATTTGATCATAACTAATTATGTCATTACAATGTGTTGTCGGCCCAAAATTCCATTCTTTTCAAGTCAAGTTTCAAAATTTAGAGTCTATGCCCTGTAGTATTGGATCGTGTCAAGCCTCTGGCATTGTTTACAGTTTTCCCATTCATGGAGAACAATTTAAAAGTTGGGCGTAACGGTGAAGTTTCTTCCTTCTTTTCATTTTTCTTCCCATGATCAAGAATGACAAGCGTATCTTCCTGTTAATTTTTCCCTAGAATCCATAGGTAGTATGTGACAGGTTCATTTTAAGAGACCTCGTAGAAATAGGAGGTGGAAAATACCTAGAGAATATCTTTGGAACCGGTTTCGCGGGAAGGTGAATTTTTTGGGATCCGACAACAAAATTTTTTCCCGATTTTAAGTGGTGGGATGAAGGCTACGGACGCATGATAGAGATTTGTTGATGTGTGTCAATAATGTGGTTCGACGCGCATCAACCACCTTATTGACACGTGTTAGCAAATCTGCCGCGCGCATCTGCAACCTCTGCCATCTGGTCACGCAACAAAAAAATCTTCGTGTCGCATATCAAAAAACTCTCTCGTCGCGCGTCTACTTCCTCCACACTCAACAAACTCTCCCTGTCACACGTCAACAAACTCTCCCTATCACGCATCAACAAACACTCCTGTCACGCGTTAACAAACTCTTTTTCGTGCATCTCTGACCTCCGTCCTCATGTCGCGTGTTTACTATACTTGATAATACATATGCCCCAAGTGGTATGAGTGAGCTAGTAGTGTTCTACCTAGTGAATAATATAGGATTATATAGGGGATAGTTTTGGGGTAGGTGAAGCCGACCCTAAAAAATTAAAGCTGTAATTTTTAGGCGTAACAGTCTTGACCAATTCGCTAGAAAATTCACCTTTTCAAATTTTTCAAAAATGGAATATTCGCCATATTACGAATATTCACCATTAAAATTATCCAGTACATGGGCATCTCTAAATGGATGCGGTTTGGCCATGTTTCAAGTGTCAATGAAGCCTCCATGCATCTAAATGGTACAACTCTAGGGGTAGAGCCCAAGGGAAAGTCCTCAAATAAGTGCAGGCTTTTCACATGTCCTAGGTCAAAAATGAAGGAAAAATAAGATAAAATTGGCTAAGTATAGAAGGTTCAATAGATGGCAACACGAGCCTCATCGGCGTAGCTTCAAGATTCAAAGACGGGGTGGTTCTCAAACTTGCGCTGGCTTCTCCACGTTTCCCAAGTCCAAAAAGAGAGAGATCCAATTGTTAAAATTTACTAAGTATGGGCAGGTTGGTAGAAGTCTCCATGTGCCTTAATGATGTCATTTCGGAGGTGAAATTAAAGGGTCGGGTCTCAAGTAGCGCCATCTCGCCACGTGGTTAAATTCAATGAGGAGATAGAGTTGGATGTTGAAAATTCCAAGACCGGCGGAAGGAAACACGCGTCATCTCATCGCAATTTTAAGAGGTGCTTCCAAAATAGAAACTCAAATGAGCGTTAGCCCTCCATGTGTCTAAGGGTCAATATAGGTCAAGCAGGAAATAGACCCAAATCAGCAAAGTATAAAGGAATCGGCGGAGCTCTCCACGTGTTAGCCTGGCGCAGCTTCAAAGGTGAAAAATGTAGAAGGTATCCGCAGGCCCGCTCTAATTAATTTATCCCATGTGGGTGGCCCAAATTTGAAGTTGTAAAATCAAATCAAATGGCCCATGTTTTAAATGGTAAAATAATATAGTGGCCGTATATTTAAAAATTGGTTTCTCTCGCCATTAACGTTTCTTTACAAATCAAGAATTCAAAAGGGCGTGGATGATTGGAATAAGTTGTAACTATTTCTTGATTGCTCGAGGAAGTTGTTGTTTCATCCGATTCTAGAGCGTTTCTTCAAAATTGTGAAATAGATAAGGGTAAAGGGCTAGGAGGAATACATGTTAAGATGTTGGTTATAGGTTATTGTATGTGTATGACTTCTAGAACCACACCTGATCATGAGAGCTTCTTTTTGCTTGGAGGAACTATCGAAATGGAAACAAGACCACCAAATGAAAGTTAAACAATATATGCAGTGGACTCGCCTAGCATACACTAGATCCGGGAAGAGTGATACTTCCTATATGGTTATCAATCCAATATTTAAAAACAACTTAATACTAATAATAAAGGAAATCCTATTGTAGTTAAAACGATTTAGGTATTTCATTCGTCTACAATAAGCAAATTCACTCCCAATAGGCTAAGCTTATATGACTGAATCTAGAGGTCAAGGTCTTGGTCGGGGTAATGGTATTGGTCAAGGTGAGGTTCTAGGTGATTTTGGGTATTTGGTGGAGGTTTTAAGCTCTTCTTGGTTTCATGTCAAAACACGAGACCAACGTCAATTTAGGTTAACCAAAGCGGTTGTGGGTAACATGCGTCGGTATGGTTGGGTACAAAAACTCAATAAAAACTTGGTGGGGTGAAAATTCGAGGGTAGATGGAAATGGAAGGGCAATCGCCGGGTTCGTATTGGTCTCGGTATGCACATGAATGATTAAAATTTAGGTATGGGAAGCTCGGGGTGGGGGTAAAAGGATGGTCAAGTTTTGTATGGAGGTAAATGGTGGAGGAATGGAAATGGGAGCATAAAATAATAATGTAGTAAAAGAATCTACTCGGATGATAATGAACTAGTGCTAGTTAACAAAACTTATTATTTGTACAAGCTTGATGTCTGGTTGGCAATGGAGGGTGATCAAATGGAAGGAACTTGGTGTGATGGAGATACTTCCCCAAATGATCCCGTGAAGGCAAGTGGCTCTGTGGTTGCTTCAGTGTGCTATTTATGGGTGGTTTGATGCATGAATGAATGCTTGTGTTGCTTGCATATAGCTATGGTTTCGTCTCTAATTCTCAAAAGATATGTTAATCTCTTAGAAATGTGCCAACCTCGAAATAAGGTTGTTTTGGGGTATAAATGGTAACCGACAACAGATTCCGTGTTAACAAGTGTCGGTTAGGCGGGATTTCCTAGGTTTACTAAACTAGGCAAATCCCCTTGATTATCTAGAATCTCGTTCATCCGCTCTGCAGATTATAATGGAAGCTTCCTTCTAACATGCAGGAATGTGGTTAGAGGTAATGAGGGATTTTATTTTTAGGATTTGGGTAGGTCTTAGTTAGTTATGGAAACTTACTAAGAATAGGTCTTAGGGTGAGGTGGCTATATGAGGTGTCTAGGTGAGGTGGATACATGGGCATTATCCCAATTAGGATATATAAATAATAAATATTGTCGGGATAATGAATTAATTTAATTAAATTAATATTAGAGTGCGATGAAAGGGGCTATGGTTAGGTAAATATGTTCAAGGTGTTTGTTTGATGAGGGACCAAGGGAGTGTGACCTAATTTTGGTGTCTAAAATTATAAGCTGTCTCTTGCGAGCTATATCATGAGCTTTCAAAGCCATTGTAGTGTTTGGAATTTTGATATTCTCAAATCAGCTGTAATTTCTAGTTGGAAGAAATCAATACAAAGGTTTTCCCCTTTTTCCTGCTTTCTTTTTCCTTCTTGCTCGATCTATGAATCATTTAATCCTGCATGCTTAGAAACTTTGTGTTCTTGTTTACACAATCTCAAGAACTTTGAGTATATGGATTGTGTCTATTATAAACGTGAATATTTCTATTCTATATCTCATTTACTCAATACATATAGGGTTTTCTCTGTCATCTCTTTTTCCTTTAAGTATTCTCTTCTTCTCTCTCCCTCCTCTCTTCAATTTCTTCTATCCCCACGTATTAATAACTTTCCTGTATAAAACACATTTCAAGATATCGGGAAACCACCATTGAATGAAAGATTGTATATTTGTACATAGGTTTTACCCCCTGCTTTCAATAAGGAAACCTCTCTCATTAAAGAGGAGGGACTTTCTTGTCCCCTAATCGTGCTTTCATTCCAAGTGCAAATCTGAAACCCAAAATTTTTGGGTGACTCCATGGGATTTAATCAACAAATTTCCTTTCTAAAAATAACAACTAATTTGATCATTTCTTTGATCTAGTGACTCTAAGATATACTCATGGTAGAATGGCTCTTGGAATAGAAGATCCCCAATTTCAACTCTTAGATCAATAAGGTTTTCAACTTCCTCCAATAAGAAGAAATAGAAGAGATCGTTCCACAAGCACGCCTCCCGTTGAAGACATAACCTGCTATTAGCATTCCTCAAGCACAACTTAGCCCTAATCTTCGTGCCCTAATTCTTACTGGTGTTTCGGTTCCATTTCAAGCAATCTTTCCAAGAATGGAAGCACTCGGCCTTAGGGACAAAGAGTTGGGCCTCTAGTCCTTCCTCAACCATTGCATGAGTTACCTAGGGGTAACAAGAAGAATTTTCCAAAATTTAGAGGTGATGGAAAATTACACCCTGATGAACACATTGCAGCCTTCATTATTGCATGTGGGGTCCTTGGAGTTGAACATGAAGATGTCTCTATGAGGTTGTTTATGGAAACCTTGCAAGATAATGTTGCAGATTGGTTTTACCATCTTCTGTTGGGACCATCATCAATTGGACTACTATGAGGACTAAATTTGAGCAGCGTTTCAAACCTACTAAGGATGTGCATGCTTTGCTAGCTTAGATTTCTCAAATCAAGGAGTCACACAAGCCTATGAGATAATTTGCAGCCAAGTTCAACAAGAAAGTTAACAAGATTCCACTAGATACTAGACCTATTGATCATATTCAAAAGTGTTTCTTCTTAAATTCTCAATTGCCAAAAGTAAGTTATGCCCTGAGGAGAGAAAATCTTGTAACTTTGGATGTTGATCAGAGATTGGTTGTCAGTGTGGAAGATGACTTGATCATGTCTAGCAAGTTGAAAAGGGATTCTTTAAAATCCAAAGCATCTTCTTCTTCTCCTTCTCTTGGAGGTAATGCAGATCAATTGGTGCAAAAGTTGGCTAATGACCTCATTGCCATCAAGAATTAATTAGCTCAAGATGCTCCATATCAATATGTTCCAAGGAAGAACTTTCAGCCTAGGAACACCTGTCATCACCAATCGGCACTATGATAATTCTTCACGGGAACTCCTCGTCTATGATTATTTACTAATGCATGACCTTTAGTTTGGTGGATGTAATCTGGAAACAAAACAACAAACATAACACAAGAATACCATCGACTATGATAAGACGGAATGATGACAAATCTGAAATATCAAAGTAAATTATAATATTAACATGAAATTGTTACAATCTCACCCATGAGGTACTTCAAGTGTTATTGACTTCACTTGCCTTCCACCAATACTATGGGAGAAACTTTACAATTACACCTCTTAATGACTTCTTCAACACACCTTTAAACTGATGGCTTCCTTTACACACTTCATACAATATTTCTCACTACTTCTTTCTATGCTAAATGAGGGGGGTGGCCTCTCTATTTATAGAACTTCCAGGCTTATCCATCTTATCTCTAAGATAGGATAAGAAATCCACTCTGACGAATCATATTCCATACCTTAACTCTTATCTGTACATGTAAGCTTATCTTTTAAGATAAGATAAACCTTATCATTTTACATGGGTTCCACATTTTTAGAATTTTTACAAATAAAATACACAAAATATTTATGACCTCACTCCTTGTCCTTATTACCAATATAATATTTCTAATTCCTAATCATGTAGACCCTACTTCTCTAATTACCCAAACTTTGACATTTTAACATTACCGGACCACTTACGACAAATATTTACTTTTTACCACAACATTCCTATTGTACTTTTGACTATTACCGTACTATACATTATTGGTGGCGTCAGATCGGCATGGCAGCGCAAGTATCTTCTATCGGACGCTACTACTAATTATATTTAACAGCCTCCTATTCCTAATACATACATTAATGAAATAGAAATTATGGAGGAAAATTTTAGTGTCGACAAACCGCTTGCCCTCTTCCCAAACCAAGTGGCTATGAAGGTCCACCCCTCAAGGTGCCCGTTAATGCTACTTGTGAAGTTCTTGAGCCCGATGATGAGGAAGCAAATGAGATATATGATGAACAAGAAGAGGAAGATGATGAAGAACTGGAGGATGCTAGTGGTTCTCGATTTCATTTCCTCACCACTGAGGGTGTGGATGATCAAGATGACTATGATGATGTAGTGGCTAAGATGAACAATGAATCATATGCTATTATGACTTGGGATCGACCAACAAAAAGTAAAAAGTGGTGCAACCTACAAAAATATCCAAGGAGTACCCCATCACCATCCCGGTGATTGCAAGAAGAGGAGCTCCTATTCCTAATACTTCCACCCGAAAGGTAAGCTCGTTAGTCCTTCTTCCTCTACTTTTGCTTCGAGAATTCTTTTCCAATAAATAATAAAGTTGATAGATCAAAAGCTCCTCCTACTCCTACTAGTGATTCCCCGTCCACATCTAGATATTTTTACATTATAGACCATCTTAAAAATACCAAGATTCATATTTCGAGGTAGAGTTCTATCAAACCCATCCTAAAGCCTTTTCCAAAATGGCTAACTTTGTAAATTCTAAACAAAACCCTAGCCCATTCTTCTAAAGGCCTTTTTCCCACTCCTTCTCCACATCAACCCAGCCTTGTGCCTGTAGTCACTTCACCCAATAAGAAGATCAAACCCTTTTATGTGACTCTCCTCATAGCAAGCCACAAGCTTAAAAATTGTGTCATTGATTTTGGTGCATCTGATAATGTAATGCTTGCAAAAGTGGCTCATGCTTTGGATCTAACCCTAAACCACACTAATGGTTCTTGTTATTCCATGGAAAGTACATAAGTGCCTTTGGTTGGGAGAATCAAGGATGCACAAGTGGCTTTTACTACTTTACCAGAGAAGAAGGTCTTGGCCACCATCTTGGTTGTTGATATCCCTCCTTCCTATGGCATTTTGCTAAGTAAGAACTTTTACAAAGATGTTGGAGGTGAAATCCAAATGGATTGGTCACATGCCTTGATCCCTATTATTAATGTAAAGATGAAGAAGTTGTTTCGAGAAGCAAGTAGAGTATATTGTGCAAAATACGAGATGATCCTAAAGCACAAATATTATATGAAGACATTGGGCATGGGAACTACATGATTATGTCACAAGAGGAGACAAGTATACCAAAGGAAGTGTGGCTTGATCCTAATGGTGTGTGGACTTTGGATTTTGATGGAACTGTTCTTCAACCGGTTCTAGAGCTGGTGTAGTGCTTATTGCTCTTGGGGGTAAGGTTCATCCTTTCTCTTTAAAATTTCAGTTTGAAAATACCAACAATACTTTGTCGAGTATGAGGCCCTTATTCTTGGGTTGAGCATGGCAAAGGAAATGGGAGTGAAGAACCTTATTTCTCGTGGAGATGCCAAGACAATTATAAAACAAGTTAGAGACCTTTATCGGGTAAAGAACAAAAGGTTGAAGCACTTGAGGAATGCAGTGCGGGATTCCATCAAATTCCTTGATGTTTTTTCCATTGAAGTTGTGCAAGGGAAAGGAACACTAGGTCCGACTCTCTAGCTATTTCGAGTTCCTTGTTGATTCCTCACCCCGATTTCCCTTAAGAGAAATTCGCCATTGAGCTGATCCATAGATCCAGTGTGCACGACAATGAAAATTATTGGCAAGTTTTTAATGATGACCAGCATTTGCTTTCTTTCTTGGAGCTCAGAGACAACTTTGATTAGCTATACTTTGAAGGAAGTGACAATCTACCTAGAGAGTGTGTGTCATCAAATGAAGAGAGTGTCAAAGAAGAGATGGATCAAGATGAACGTATCAAATTGGAAGGAAACAAAATTCCTAAAGGGTTGGTGAGTTTGGAGGATCTTTTTGATAAACATGATAGATATATGAATTCTAAAGTTTCCCAAGGAGCCCGACAATCTGCTGAGACTGAGAAAGTGAATATTGGGATTCTTGATGATCCCAAAATGGTCAACATTGGAAAATGCTGCACTCAGGAAGAGAAAAAGAAGGTGGTGAATTTTTGAAGAGGTATGTTGATGTTCTGGCTTACTCTTATGATGATCTTAAGTCTTTTCAGCCTAAAGAAATGCAACATTTCATTCCTCTTAAGCTTGGGATCAAACCCTTCAAACGAAGCAAATGTAATATAATCCAAAGATAGCCGATACAATTTTGCAAGAAATACAGAAGCTTCAAGGCTAGGATCATCTTCCCCATTCACCATTTAATGTGGATTGCTAATATAGTACTGTCAAGAAGAAGAATGGTGAGATCGAGATCTGTGTTGACTTCAGAAATCTAAATTAGGGTTCTTTGAAGGAAATTTATCCTCTCCCATGATGGACCAAGTATTGCAAGTTGTTACAGGCTCGGAGATTCTATCTATGTTAGATGGATTCTTGGGGTACAATCAAGTAGAGGTGAATACCGTAGATCAACATAAGACTTCCTTTACGACTCCTTGGGTCACCTTTGCATACAAGAGGATACCATTTGGTCTCATTAATGTTGGTGCTACTTTCTAGAGGGCCATGGACTTGGCTTTTCGCAGTTTGAAAGGGAAATGCATTGTTATGTATTTGGATGACTTGTGGTGTTTTCTAAGGCAAGAATAGATCACTTCCAACACCTTGAAATAGTATTATAGAAGTGTAGAGAGCATGGAATTTATTTTAACCCTAAGAATTCTATGTTTTGTGTCACGAAGGAAATCATTGGGACACATTGTTTCAAAGGAAGGGATCAAGATTGATCCAGGAAAGAGTTCGAGCTATTCAGAAAATTCCTCTTCCATTAAGTAAGAAAGGTGTCCATTCTTTCTTTGGTAAGATCAATTCCTAAGGAGATTCATCCCCGATTTTTTAGAACTTACTATGATCATTTCTTGCATGATGCAAGGGAAGAAAAATTTTGTTTGGTCCTCTCGAAGGGAAGCAATCATTTGAGGACGTTAAACAAAGCTATTGCAAAGACTCCAATCTTAGCGTGCCCTAACTTTAGTAAATATTTTATTATCTATTGTTATGCCATGAAAATACCCTAGCCATTGTGTTATCCCAAAAGAATGTTGAAGATCATGAGCTCCCAATTACATTCATGAGTTGTCTTGAAAACTCATGATCTAAAGTAAACTATGATGGAGAAACGTGCTTTTACGGTTGTCAAAGTTGTCAAGCGGCTTTAGGTTTTACATTCTTAATTCTCATTCTGTGGTGTTGGTGCCTATTACAAAAATCAAATACATTCTCACGCAGCAAGAATTTAGAACCAAGAGAGATAATTGGGTAACAAATGTGTAAGATTATGATCTTGATATCGAGGCTAAAAGCTGGTTTGGGGTTGTTGGTCGTCCGATAGGACTTTTTAGAAGAGCAACTGTCAGGGGACAATAAGTCCCTCCTCTTTAATGGGAGAGGTTCCCTTATTCTGAAACGAACTTATTTACTAATGTACAGAACATTGTTTTATGGTTAAACTTGGATATTACGAAAGTGCTTTCCACAAGGATCATCAGTTACACAAGGACTGAGGAAAGGGAATAAGAAGATGAGCAGAATAGCAACCTTCAGAATTATAGATAGCAGAATAATTCTTCGTGTATGCGAAGCTTCAAAGGATTTAAGACAAGATCATTTGCGTTGGCTGAATGAGATTAAATTTAAAGACACAAAGTTCCCTAAATAACCTTCTTCAGATTTATTAATCAAGGACACAAAGTTCCTTCTTGGTTATACAAGATCAATGTATTGGCAAAACTGAACAGAGTATGCAATCAGAGAGACTAACGAGTTAAGAACAAAATGATCTTCACAATATTAAAGGAAAACACGTAGAGATAACGAGAATAGATAGACAAAGAATGAAAAGCCCTTTTGTATTGATTTCTTTAAGATCTATTTACACTTTCAAAGAAATATTCCAAGTTCTTCCTCCTCCTCAAAATGGCGTGGAAAGGCCATTATATAGCTTACAAGTCAGCTTACTCTTCAGAACCATTTCTTTTAACTAAAGAATAGTTAAGGACCGCTATTACAATATACTTTAACGATTACAAAGAATACGAAAAGAAAGGGAAGAAGAAGAAAGAAAGGAGAAGGAGACAGTGGCCAAGCCATCGGGAGGGACCCACTGTCTTCGTAATCCGCCGCCCGAATTTCTTCAATGACTCGGCCTATATCTCTCGCCACGAGGGACCGACGTGTTGGCTGCAGATCGAGTCCAAAATCCTGCACATTTCTCCATCTCTTTATCAAACTCGACGTGAGTATGATAATCTTTGTTTGCTTCTTTCAATGGCAGATCAAGAGAACAAATTTCCTTCATCTTTTCCTTAGAGATGGAGCTTTCTGAATAGATGATCTTTGACAAAAGCTCAATCGAGCTTTGATTTGCAAGGACAAGGAAGCACCGTGAGTTTTCATCTTGAAGATGACAATGCATATCTTTGAAAGCAAAGAATGCGTTGTCTTCAAAGCTTCTCCTTCTCGCCAACTGTTCTTCATTTCTCCCACAGCCTTCCTCCAGACTTTGATTTTCCACTCTACGCCGTAGACCCAAGATTTTGATAGATTATCTTTGGCATCATCGAAAATCTTATTCGCCAAGAAGACGTTCTCATCCTGTCTGTCCCATGAGGCGAAGGTCTACAATGCAACTCGCCCAGAGTTTAAGTTCTTTATCCATAACCCCAATAGTAGAGGATAGCTTTTTGCAAATTATCTACCTTTCCATGTAGTTTAAAAGCTTCATCGATGAAGTTTAGCCCAAAGAACAAGCATGTCATCCACCATGGCTTCAATAGCTCTCGCCATGACAGAATACTTGTGCATATCTTGATACTTCAGACTTCATCTTGGCTTAGAATTACAGGAGGCGGTAGAGCAAAGTCATGGGGTAGGGTCCAAAACTTTGTCCTTAGACAAGAGTGACTTGATAAAACTTGTGAGAGCTTGGGCTTGTTCTTCCAAATTGCTCAATAGTCTCACGCCCTTTCTCTACCCTTCCAATGACTCTGTGGATGCTTTCCTGAGGTTGTGAATTTCACCTTCAGGAGTAGACTCTCCCATAGGGATCCTCGAGAGCTCTAAGTCGATGTCGCAAGTCCGATATCTGATTCTGATTTGTCTATCGTAGGCTTAGCAATCTCCAAGAATTGTTGACCTTGGGCATCGACACAATTCTAGAGGTGGTTCGCTTTTGGCACGAGAAGGAGTGGTGCCCAACAAGGTCTTACAAAGATCAAAATTTGGTCCCAAGCTTAGAGAGGAGGATTTCCTCTTCCTTTTGTCAACTAGAGGTTGCACCCAAGCAAAAGAGGAAGAAGAATCTCAGGAGGATCTACGTCACCCAAAGCAAGGGGACCAAGAGACAGGAGCTCATGACACTGTGGTCTCATGAGCTGGTTGACTCCAAATGAAACTGATTCGTGAAGTAGAGCACCTTGAGGCAATGGGAGTAGAAGAATCAATGGCACTGAAGTCAAGAGTTTTGACTATGGACCTCTTTGTCCTTATCAACTGGATCTTCAGGAACATTTTGCAGGTTGGCATCTCGCTTTCTTCACTTTCACCGAGAACAATGATGTTCTCTCGGCCCTATAGGCAACTCCACTGGCAATTTTCTTGGAGGATCATTCTCTGCGGGTTCCTTCTTTACCTCTTTGAGTTTCTTCTTAGTATACCGGGTAGATGGAGAAGGAGTAGATTCTACAGTCCCCGAGCCATTGAGAGGGAGAGGGTTTTCACCGGTGTTCCAGGATCACTGAACCGATGCTCTCTCTTATGGGTGTCGAATCATCCTGGAGCTAGATTCTCTGAGTGCCTCTTGAATTCAGACTTCTGGAAGGATCTTTGCAAATGGAGGGGGAATCACGCTAGTTTTCGATTAAGACGAGGGCAAGAATCAAAAGATCAAGCATGGAATCAATCTCTCTTTCTTGCAAAGGGGAATGCTCGTTATATAGCCGTTTGGAGAGAGAAATGACTTTAATGCGCATTGAATACACAACCACCAATTTGAAAAGCATCATACTGGAGTGAGCGGGAAAAACTAAGTGTGAATGACACTAGGTACGCTTGGGACATGTGAGACGCGAATGCGCGAAACACGCGGCTCGGCCGGTTCGGGCGAAACAGGGAGAGGACACACAAATGCATTTGGGACAAATGGGACGAAAATGTGCGAAGTACGCGATTCGGGTGTTTCGGCCGAAATTGGAACAAAGGGCCCGTTTGGACTTGGGACATTCGGGACAAAAAGTTCCGAAGTACGCGACTTGACCGGCTCGGCCGAAATTGGGAAAGCTCGCACTTTTTCAAATGGGGCAGTTGGGACAAAATTGCGCGAAGGACGCGGTTTGCAAATCTTTGGAAAATGGAAAGCTCACACTTTTAACTTTGGGACATTTGGGACAGGAAAGTGCGAAGTACGCGGGAAGGATGATTCGGCCGAAATTGGAACAACACGCAAAATAAGTTTTGGGACACTTGGGACAAAATTTTCCGACGGGCCCGAAAATGGGACAGCTTCGGGGATTTCGGCCGATCGGGGAACAGAGTGCATTTTCGTACTTGGGACAGATGGGACAAAAAGTTCCGACAGGCCCGAAAATCACACAAAATGACCCAAAACACAGATTTTTTCAATTTCACGACTTAGGCATTTCAGAGAAAAACACTTAAACTCAAAATTTTGAAATTTTACTCTTATCAGAGCGGGAAATTTTGAGTAGACAACAGCTGGCTCCTTCTGGGGATGACTTGGTATAAATTCATGGAATGAGACAAGGCAAGAACTTAGATAACTCGGTGAAGGCAGCAAAGTGCCTTATCCATTGGGCAAAGGAGTCAAAAACAAACCAACACAGAGGGCAACACACACAACAACAGAAGGGGAAACACACCGAAAGCAGAGAAGCAAAAACACTGTACAGAATATACAAAGGGACTCCCTAGTCACCTAGGACTTGAACAACTTCAAATACTGCCCACTATAAGGAAGTGGGAGGGGGGAACCATCCATGTAATCAAGATAGAAAGAGTTCTTACCAGCAAAGTGTCTTATCTTGAATGGTCCGAGCCACAGTGAATCAAATTTTCCATGGCTGCCACGAGGTTCATGTCTTTTGTCCCATAACAGCACGGTATCTCCAACTTGGAACTCTCTGAACCTAGCTTTCTTGTCAAAAACAACCTTTACCTTCTGGTGAGCAGATATCCTCATGTCAAGAACCTCCAATCTATCCTCGCTCGGTTTGTGCAGGTACATGATTCTTTTATCCAGAGCATCACTGAAACTAGTATCTTCAATGGCCTTCATCAGGTGCAAGGCTGGCAGTTCCACTGTCACTGGCAATTGAGCTTCCACTCCATACACCACTTGAAAAGGAGACATTCCAATGGCTCTTTTAGGTGTGATCCTGTCTGCCCAAAGAGCATCATAAAGCTTCTTATGCCGCCATGAGACTCATTGACCAACTTTCTTATGATAGTCACCAGATTTTTGTTGGTGGATTCTGCTTGTCCATTTCCCTGGGGGTAATAATCTGAAGAATGAGCCAGAGAGATGCCATACCCATAGCAGAAATCCATTATCTCAGTTGAGGAAAAGTTCGAAGCATTTTCTGTTACAATCTTGTTAGGTACACCATACCTTACCAAGATGTTCTCTTTGATGAAGTTGCATACAACTTCAGAAGTAGTGCTCTTGACTGGAATAGCTTCCACCCATTTGGTGAAGTAGTCAGTGGCAGTTAGCACATGCGTGTGACCAGCACTAGAAGCAGGGTTCAGTGCACCAATGAAGTCTAGACCCCACTGCTGAAATGGTTCCTCAATCACAACCGGCTTGAGAGGTAAAGATGCCAATTTAGGTCTTCCCACAAAGGTCTGACAAGCTTCACATTTATCTACCCACTTGGATGCATCTCTGAACAAAGAAGGCCAGTAATATCCTCCCCGGAGTATCTTGTGAGCTGTGACTGTTGATGAATAGTGCCCTCCACATGCCTGATCATGGAAAGCTGAGAGCAACTTTCTCTGCTGCTCCTTGTCCACACACTTCAGAAATCTCCCATCTAAACCACGCTTGAACAAGGCATTTTCCCACAGTACATATTGTGCTGATCTCAATTTAACAGTCCTCTTTTCCTTGGTAGTTAAATGAGAGGGGCATTCCCCATAGGTGAGAAAATGGGCAATGTCAGAATACCATTCATCGACTGAACTAAGGAATAGAACAAAGAGGAATGTCGCCTTTCTCCTCCAAAGAACTCATGTTTGGCTCCTTCAGCAATGAGCTCACAAAGACCCTTTCCACGAACCAGCTTGGTTGGTTTGATATCAATGTCATACTCCTGGACTTTAGCCACCCAGTTTCCTCTCTTGGACCCAAATTCTTGCTGTGTAAGAATTGACTTAACAAATGATCCGGAACCAAAGACCGTAGAGTGAGAGTTGAGGATATAGAAACGGAATCGCTGATGCCTTTGACTACTGCAAAAGCATGCTTCTCCATCATGGTGTATTTCAGCTCATGATTCTTCAGGATATAGCTCATGAAGGCAATTGGTAGCTCATGTCCATCAGAGTCTTCTTGGGTTAAGTTAAGAAAGAGCTGTGGTATTATCTCAGTAGATAGCAATAGATGATGAAATCTTTCTTTGAAATCAGATGTGCCAAAATCGGAGTTTTAGCAATAGCTTTCTTGATACCCTCAAAGGATTCCTTTCCTTCAGAAGACCAACCAAATGCTTGCTTTCCTTTCATCATCTGAGAGATGTTCAAAGTTAATTCAGCAAAATCAGGGATGAATCTTCTTAAAAATTGATCTTACCAAAAAGGAATGCACGCCTTTTTTTCTTGGTTGGGAGAGGAATTTCATTGGATGGCTTGAACTCGCTCAGATCAATCTTAATACCATCCTTGGAGACAATGTGCCCTAATAGTTTTCCTTCAGAACACGTAAGATGATTTTTTAGGATTTAAAGAAATCCCATGCTCTCAGATCTCTCGCGTAATAAGCTTTTGTGTGGTCAAGTGATCTCGCTCTTGTCTTTGAAAACACTCTGCGAGTCATCAAGGTATATGACAATACATTTCCCTTTCAAGCTTCCAAAAGCCAAATCCATAGCTCTCTCGGAAAGTGGCACCAAAGATTAATCAGCCCAAAAGGCATTCTCTCAGAGGCAAAGGTACCCCAAGGAGTGGTGAAGGTTGTCTTGTGTTGATCGCAGATCAACCTCTACCCGATTGTATCCCGAGAATCCATCAAGCATAGATAACATTTCAGATCATGTTATCGCTTGCAATATTTGATCCATCATAGGCAGAGGGTAGTTATCTTTCAGAGAAGCCCGATTCAGTTCCCGAAATCAACACAGAGATGCGGATCTCACCATTCTTCTTCTAATGTGCACAATGTTTGCAATCCATGTTGAATGGTGAATGGGAAAATGATTTTAGCCTTCAACAATTTCTCGAATCTCCGAAATATAGTGTCGGCTATTTTGGGATTATACGCTTTGTTTCTGCTTGAAAGGCTTGATTCCTGGTTTGAGAGGGATAGAGTGCTGCATGTCTTTTGGCTTGAAGGCTTTTAGATCCTCATAAGAATATGCAAGAACATCCTTATACTTCCTTAGAAGATCAATTGCTCTTCTCCTCTCATCGGTTGTGCAACATTTCCCAATATTTACCAGCTTGGGATCAGTAGAACTCCCTATATCAATCTTATCATACTCAAACTGATTCACGAGGTCCAAGAGAAGGCTTTAGATTTCACGTATCTGTCATGTTTATCAAACAACTCCTCCAAACTCACCAAACCTTTGGGAATCTTGTTTCCTTTGAGTTTAATGCACCCTTCCCGATCTGCTTTTCTCCTTGGGTGACACTGATCTGGTCGAGGACACACTCTCACGAGGCAAAGTTGTCACTTCCTCAAAATATAGTTGTTCGAAATTCCCTTGAGTTCCGTGAAGGAAAGCAAATGCTGGTCATCGTTGAAAACTTGCCGCTTATTAGTATTGTAGAACACTAGGCCGGTGGACCATTTCAATAGTGAACTTATCCCGAGAGAATTCAGGATGGGGAATCAATAATGACCCCGAGACCAAAGTGAATCAGCCCCGCTGTTCTTTTTCCTAGGTATTGCTTCAATAGAGAAGGCATCAAGGAATTCAATCAATCCCAAACCCGATTCCGTAATGCTTCACCTCCCATTTTTACCCGAAAAATGCTTCGACTTGCTTCACAATCAGCTCGCATCACCACGAGCCGTAAGATTTTTACACCTCGTTCTTTTGGCCACTGTACCCAAGAATGAGAGCCTCATATACTGTGTGTTGTTAGTGTTTTCGAACTGCAACTTAAATGAAAAAGGGTGTAGGCAGCCTTCAGGTGACACTAGCAGGACACCAGCTCCAGAACCAGCCGAGGAACAACTTCCATCAAATTCTAAAATCCAAACACCATTGGGATCTTTGGGTGATACTTTGGAGGGTTGGATTTCATCAGGGGACAGAATCATGTAATTACCATGACCTATGTCTTCATAGAGTATTTGTGCCTTAGGATCATCTGTTTTCTGCACAATATACTCAGACTGTTTCTCAGGGAGTAACTTCTTCATTTGTCCATTGACAGGTATGAGGGCGTGTGACCAATCCATTTGAATCTCTCCACCCACATCTTTACAGAAGTTCCTACTTAGCAACATTCCGTAAGAAGGAGGAATGTCTGCTACTAGGATGGTAGCCAAGACTTTCTTTTCAGGTAAAGCAGCAAAAGCCACTTGTGCATCTTTAATCCTTCCAACCAAAGGTACTTCCTTACTTTCCATGGAGTAGCAAGATCCATAAGTACGAGTAAGGGTCAAGCCTAAAGCATGAGCTACTTTAGCAGGCATCACGTTATCTGAGGCTCCGGAATCTATGACACAGTTACTGAGCCTATGGCCCGCTATAAGAAGTGTTACATAAAAAGGCTTGATTTTGTCACCAAAGTGCGAGGTGACAAAGCAACTACTGACTAGGGTCCGTGGTATAGAAGGAGGAGTGGGCAAAAGGCCTTTAGAGGTGGTCTTGGAATGGGAATTTACAAATTGGATCATCTTGGCAAAAGCTTTGGGATGGGTTTGGTAGTATTCAGCTTCTGAAATTTGAACCTTGGTCCTTTTTAGGTGATCCACAATATCAAAGGATCCAGAGGTGGATGGGCCATCATCATTTGAAATTCTAGGCTTATCAACCTTAGGAGAAAAAGAAGAAGAAGCAACTTTGGTAGCAGGATTGACAGTACTTACCTTTGGTGCAGATGAGGTAGGGATAGGAGATCCTCTTCTGGCAATTACAGGAATAGTTGCTGGCTGCTCCTTAGATTTCTTCATGGGTTGTGTTACTTTCTCCTTCTGCCTTGTCTGTTCTCGAGTCATGACAGCAAATGATTCACTGTTCATATCTGCTACCACTTCATCATAGTTATCTCATCATCATCAGTGCCTTCGGTGGTAAAGAAATTAACCCGAGATCCTTCGAGTTCTTCCGCCTCATCATCAAATTCCTCCAGGAATTCCTCACGAGCTTCATCGTCCACATCATCATCGGGCTCTTCAACTTCACAGGTTGCATTCACAGGAACTTTGACAGGAGGACCTTCAAGTGCTAGTCTTGTGTGAGGAGCAGGCAAACGATTTCTGGGCTGGAAATTTCTTCTTGGAACATCTGCATACGGGGCATGCTGGGCCAATTGTTTCTTTATAGCTACTAGATCATTTGCAAGTTTCTGGACTAATGGATCAGTATTGGGTCCAGAGGTGGAAGAGGAAGAAGCAGCAGATTTAGATTTGGGAGGATCTCTCTTCAACTTCCCTGACATGATCAGGTCATCCTCGACACTAACAGCCAGTTCTTGATCCAGAATTAACGTTCCAAGATTAGCCCTTCTTAGAGCATAACTGACTTTGGGCGTTTGAGCATTTAGAAAGAAACATTTTTGAATTTGATCAACCGGTCGAGTATTTACAGGAATTTTGTTGATCAGTCTATTGAACCGAGCCACAAATTCTCTCATGGGTTCTGATGGATCTTTCTTTATCTGAGAAATTTGGGCAAGCAGGGCATGCACATCTTCTGCCGGCTTGAAACGGCTTTCGAACTGAGTTCTCATTGTATTCCAGTCGGTGATGGCACCAGCCGGAAGGTGATAGAACCAGTCAGCAACATTATCCTGTAACGTCTCAACGAACAGCCTTACTGAGACGTCTTCATGTTCAACTCCCAAGACTCCACATGCAACTATGAAGGCTGCAATGTGTTCATCAGGGTGTACTTTGCCATCTCCTCTAAACTTGGGGAAGTTCTTTCGGTTACCTCTAGGTAACTCGTGCAAAGGCTGAGTAAGGGCCAGGGGCCCGACACGTTGACCCCATGGCAATTGTGCCGCCATTCTTGGAAATACGGCTTGGAGGGGAACTTTAACACCAGCAAGGATCAAAGCTCGTAGATTGGGACTAGCAGGCTCTGAAGGAATACCACCCGTAGGACTTCTATCTTGAACAAAGTGAGTGCTCCGAACGAGTTCTTCTATTTGAAGGGAAAGGAAAACCCTGTTGCTCCAAAAGCTGAAACTGAGAATCTTCGATACCAAGGGTCCTTCTCCCTCGAGTGAAACGCGGAGTCGCCAGATCAAAGGATGATCGAAAAATTGCAGTACTGGAATGCGATTTTCCCCAGCGGAGTCGCCAAAAACTGTTGGTCGTCAGATAGGACTTTTTAGAAGAGCAACAGTCAGGGGACAAGAAGTCCCTCCTCTTTAATGGGAGAGGTTCCCTTATTCTGAAACGAACTTATTTACAAATGTACAGAACATTGTTTTATGGTTAAACTTGGATATTACGAAAGTGTTTTCCACAAGGATCATCAGTTACACAAGGACTGAGGAAAGGGAATAAGAAGATGAGCAGAATAGCAACATTCAGAATTATAGATAGCAGAATAATTCTTCGTGTATGCGAAGCTTCAAAGGATTTAAGACAAGATCATTTGAATGAGATTAAATTTAAAGACACAAAGTTCCATAAATAACCTTCTTCAGATTTATTAATCAAGGACACAAAGTTCCTTCTTGGTTATACAAGATCAATGTATTGGCAAAACTGAACAGTATGCAATCAGAGAGACTAACGAGTTAAGAACAAAATGATCTTCACAATATTAAAGGAAAACACAGAGATAACGAGAATCAGATAGACAAAGAATGAAAAGCCCTTTTGTATTGATTTCTTTAAGATCTATTTACACTTTCAGCAAATATTCCAAGTTCTTCCTCCTCCTCAAAATGGCGTGGAAAGGCCATTATATAGCTTACAAGTCAGTTACTCTTCGTAACCGTTTCTTTTAACTAAAGAATAGTTAAGGACCGCCGGTTACAATACTTTAACTGATTACAAAGAATACGAAAAGAAAGGGAAGAAGAGGAAAGAAAGAGAAGGAGACAGTGGCCAAGCCATCGGGAGGGACCCACTGTCTTCGAATCGTAATCCCGCCTCGAATTTCTTCAATGACTCAGCTATATCTCTGCCACGAGGGACTGACGTGTTGGCTGCAGACTGAGTCCAAAATCCCAGACATTTCTCCATCTCTTTATCAAACTCGACGTGAGTATGATAATCTTTGTTTGCTTCTTCAATGGCAGATCAAGAGAACAAATTTCCTTCATCTTTCCTTAGAGATGGAGCTTTCCTTGAATAGATGATCTTTGACAAAAGCTCTGAACTGAGCTTTGATTTCTTGCAAGGACAAGGAAGCACCAGAGTTTTCATCTTGAAGATGACAATGCATATCTTTGAAAGCAGCAGCTGCCAGTGTCTTGAAAGCTTCTCCTTCTCGCCAACCTGTTCTTCATTTCTCCCACAGCTTCCTCCAGGACTTTGATTTTCCACTCTACGCTGTAGACCCAAGATTTTGATAGATTGTCTTTGGCATCATCGAAAATCTTATTCGCCAGTAAGATGTTCTCATCTGTCTGTCCCATGAGGCGAAGGTCTACAATGCAACTGCTCCAGAGTTTAAGTTCTTTATCCATAACCCCAATAGTAGAGGATAGCTTCTGTTGCAAATTGTCTACCTTTCCATGTAGTTTAAAAGCTTCATCGATGAAGTTTAGCCCAGCAACAAGCATGTCATCCACCATGGCTTCAATAGCTCGCCATAGACATGTAATACTTGTGCATATCTTTAATACTTTGCACTTCATCTTGGCTTAGAATTACAGGAGGTGGTAGAGCAGTCAAGGGGGTAGGGTCCAAAACTTTGTCCTTAGACAAGAGTGACTTGATAAAACTTGTGAGAACTTGGGCTTGTTCTTCCAGCTGTTCAATAGTCTGCTGCCCTTTCTCTACCCTTCCAATGACTCTTGTGACTGTTTCCTAGAGGTTGTGAATTTCACCTTCAGGAGTAGACTCTCCCATAGGGATCCTTGAGAGCTCTAAGTCAGATGTCAGCAAGTCTGATTCTGATTTGTCTACTGTAGGCTTAGCAATCTCCAAGAATTGCTGACCTTGGGCATCAGACACAATTCTAGAGGTGGTTCTGGCTTTCTTGGCACGAGAAGGAGTGGTGCCCAACAAGGCTGCTACAGCATCAAAATTTGGTCCCAAGCTTAGAGAGGAGGATTTCCTCTTCCTTTTGTCAACTAGAGGTTGCACCCAAGCAAAAGAGGAAGAAGAATCTGCAGGAGGAGCAAGGGGACCAAGAGACAGGGAGCTCATGACACTCAGGGTCTGCGCAGCTGTTGACTCAAGCTGAGACGTAAGTAGAGCACTGGAGGCAATGGCAGTAGAAGAATCAATGGCACCCGGAAGTTCAGTGCTCTGGACCTCTTTGTCCTTATCTACTGGATCTTCAGGAACATTTGCAGGAGTTGGCATCTCGCTTTCTTCACTTTCACTGAGAACAATGATGTTCTCTGGCCCTATAGGCAACTCACTTTTCTTGGAGGATCATTCTCTCGCAGTTCCTTCTTTACCTCTTTGAGTTTCTTCTTGTATACCTGGGTAGATGGAGAAGGAGTAGATTCTACAGGTCCCTGAGCTGTTGAGGCAGGAGGGGTTTTCACTGGTGTTCCAGACTCTGGAACTGATGTCTCTCTTATGGGTGTCGAATCATCCTGGAGCTAGATTCTCCCCGAGTGCCTCTTGAATTCTCGGATCTTCTTACTGAAGGAACCAGCCTTAGTTCGATTAAGATCGGAGCAAGAATCTCAACGAGATCATCTCTCTCTTTCTTGTTCCAATCCAGGTCCTCCAAAGGGGTGTGCTCGTTATATAGCCGTTTGGAGAGAGAAATGACTTTAATGCGCATTGAATACCCAACCACCAATTTGAAAGAGCATCATACTCGGAGTGAGCGGGAAAAACTAAGTGTGAATGATACTAGGTACGCTTGGGACAGGTGAGACGCGAATGCGCGAAACACGCGGCTCGGCCGGTTCGGGTGAAACAGGGAGAGGACGCACAAATGCATTTGGGACAAATGGGACGAAAATGTGCGAAGTACGCGATTCGGGTGTTTCGGCTGAAATTGGAACAAAGGGCCCGTTTGGACTTGGGACATTCGGGACAAAAAGTTCCGAAGTACGCGACTTGACCGGCTCGGCCGAAATTGGGAAAGCTCGCACTTTTTCAAATGGGGCAGTTGGGACAAAATTGCGCGAAGGACGCGGTTCGGGAAAATCGGCCGAAAATGGGAAAGCTCGCACTTTTTAACTTTGGGACATTTGGGACAGGAAAGTGCGAAGTACGCGGGAAGGATGATTCGGCTGAAATTGGAACAACACGCAAAATAAGTTTTGGGACACTTGGGACAAAATTTTCGACGGGCCCAAAATGGGACAGCTTCAGGATTTCGCCGATCGGGAATAGAGTGCATTTTCGTACTCTGGGGGAGATGGGACAAAAGTTCCGACAGCCCGAAAATCACACAAAATGACCCAAAACATGATTTTTTCGATTTCACGACTTAGGAACCTCGATAAAAACACTTAAGACTCAAAATTTTGAAATTTTACTCTTATCGGAGCGGGAATTTTTAGTGGACAACGGGGTTAAAGGCTTGTGTGAACTCATTCTTTGAGGGAGCTACCAAGGAGTTATCCAAAGATGGAGTTGATGTCCATGTTGTTTTGTTCCTCATCTCGGCTGATGTATGGTATGCCGACATTGCTCACTTTCGACCTATGGAGAGTGTCCATATCACTTGAGCTCTAAAGAGAAGAGAGCCATCAAACCGAGGTCTGTATAATATGTGCTATGGGAGAATGCTTTGTTCAAATGAGGCATAGATGGAAGGTTTTTGAAGTGTGTAGACAAGGAGCAATAAAATAAGTTGTTCTCTACTTTTCATGACCAAGCTTGTGGAGGTCATTTCTCCTCTGCTATAACAACTCATTAAATACTTCATGATGGTTATTATTGGTCCACTCTATTCATAGATGCATCAAAATGGGTTGGTAAATGTGAAGCATGCCAGACGTTTGTTGGAAGACCTAAGTTGGCTGCTTTTCCACTAAAGCCAATAGTGATTGATGAGCCCTTTCAACAATAGTGGGGATTGGATTTCATTAGAACTCTTAACCCACCTTCTAGTGCTAGAAATATCCATGTGTTGATTGCCACAGATTACTTCACCAAGTGGGTGGAAGCCATCCCAATCAAGAGCACTACTTCGAGGTAGTTTGTAGCTTCATTAAGGAGAACATATTGATCGGGTTTGGGGCCCCAAACAAAATTGTGGACTGAAAATGCTTCCAACTTTTATTTTCTTTGAGATGATGGACTTCTACTATGGGTATGGAATCTCACTTGCTCATTCTTTAGATTACTACCCTCAAGAGAATGGACAGGTAGAATCAACAAATAAGAACTTGGTGAACATAGTTAGGAAGCTTGTAAATGATTCTCAAAGGAATTGGCATAAAAATTTATATGATGCACTTTGGGATGATAGAATTACACCCAAGAGAGCAATTGGAATGTCTCCTTTCCAAGTGGTATATGGTGTGGAAGCTCAACTACCAGTCATGGTGGAATTTCCAGCCTTGCATCTGATGAAAACCATTGAAGATTCAAGTTTCGTAGCTCTTTGGACAAGAGAATTTTATACCTTCGAAGCTTGATGAGGACAGTTACAAGTAGTTGATGAGGATAGCATCTCATCGGTTAAAAGTGAAGGATTTGTTTGAAAATAAATCCAAACCCATATTTTTCCAAGTGGGGGACATTGTGTTGCTTTGGGACAAAAGACATGAGCCACGAGGAAGTCATGGTAAATTTGATTCTCTTTGACTTAGTCCTTTTAGAATCGGACATTTTGGCTTTGGAGAGAACTCGTTTTATCCGAATTACATGGATGGTTCTCCTCCTACTTCCTTATAGTGGGTAGTATCTCGAAGTTGTTCAAATCCTAGGTAACTAGGTGGTCCTTCGTATATTCTATACAAGTGTTTTGGTTTTGGGTTGTTCCTTTGTGTTTCGTTTATGTTCTTCCCTTTTTGTTTGTTTTATTTCTTTTCCCATCTTGTGTGTGTTGCCTTGTATTAGTTTTATTTTTGACTCATTTTCCCAATAGATAAAGCACTCTTGGTCCTCATCCCCAAAGTTATCTATAGTTCTTGATCTTGTCTTGTGCCTTTGTTCCAAGCCAAGTCATCCCTGTAAAGAGCCGGTTGTTGTCGGCCCAAAAATTCCATTCTGTTGAAGTCAAGTTTCAAAATTTTGAGTCTCGTGCCCTAGACTATTAGATCACGTCGAACTTGACATTGTTTACGTTTTCTCATTCATGGAGAACAATTTAAAAGTCGGGCGTAACGGTGAAGTTTCTTCCCTTCTTTTCATTTTTCTTCCCATAGTCGAGAACTGACAGTGTATCTTCCCGTTAATTTTTACCCTAGAATCCATGGGTAGTATGTGGGAATATCGATTGGATGTAGTTTGTCCATGTTTCAAGCGTCGGTGGAAGCCTCCACGTGTCCAAATAGTGCAACTCGAGAGGTAGGGCCCAAGGGACAGTCCTCAAATAGCGCAGACTTTCCGCGTGTCCCGGGTTAAAAATTAAGGAAAATAAGCTAAAATCAACTAAGTATGGAAGGTTTAGTAGATGACAACACGTGCCTCATCGATGCAGCTTCAAGAGTCAAATCCGGGGTAGTTCTCAAAATTGTGGCGAGTCCTCCACGTGTCCCCAGTCCAAAAAGAGAGAGATTCGATCGTTAAAATTTACTAAGTATGGACGGGTTGGTGGAAGTCTCCATGTGCCTTAACGATGCCATTTCGAGAGGTGAAATCAAAAGGTCAGTCTCCAAGTAGCGCCAGCTCGCCACGTGGTTAAAGTCAATGAGGAGACAGAGTTGGCCGTTGAAAAGTCCAAGACCGATGAAAGAGACATGCGTCATCTCGGCGCAATTTTAAGGGGCACTTCCAAAATGGAAACTCAAATGAGCACTAGCCCTCCATGTGTCTAGGGGTCAACATAGGTCAAGTAAGAAATAGACCCGAATCAACAAAGTATAAAAGAACCGGCGGAGCTCTCCATGTGTCAACCTAGCGCAACTTCAAAGGAGAAAAATGTAAAAGGCATCATGCAAGCCCACTCTAATTAATTTCTCCCACATGGGTGGCCCAAATTTGAAGTTCAGAAAAGAAAATCGAATGGCCCATGTTTTAACTAGAAAAATAATGTAACAACCATATATTTAAAAACTAGTTTTTCTCGCCATTAACATTTCTTTGCAAATCAAGAACTCAAAATGGCGTGGATGATTGGAATAAGTTATAATTGTTTCTTGCTTGCTCGAGGAAGTTATAACCATCTCTTCTATCCTCGTGTATCGATAATGTTCAGGTATAAAACACATTTCAAGATATTAGGAAACCACCATTGAATGAAAGATTGTATATGTGTACATAGGTTTTGCCCCCTGCTTTCAATAAGGGAACCTCTCCCATTAAAGAGGAGGGACTTGTTTATCCTTGAATGTAGTTTCATTCCAAGTGTAAATCAGAAATGCAACACAATACATACTAATTAACCTCTCATGATCAAAATAATAACCCACAATATAAAGGGCTCTACCTTATACCCCAGATTTATATAAAAATATATTTTCGACCATATAGAAGTGAAGAAGAGACCACTAAGAATGCATAACAACATCAAATTTTTGAAAAAAATAAATATAGACAAAGATCCAACCAACTTAAATTTGACGTCTAAATGACCATCATAATGGCTTATTTTTTGGTCTGTCGTGACGGTCATTTGACCGTCAATTTTAACACAATGAAAGTTTTTTGGAACATACGAGCTTAAATTTGACATCTAAATGACTATCATATTGTCTTATGTTTGGTCTACTGTGACGGTCATTTGACCGTCAAATTTAATGAAGCCAAAACTTGTTGTGTATTTCTAAAATGTGAAATTCCAGAATTTCTTCTTCTGTATAATATTAAGGAGGTTATATTTTAATACATTATAATAACCTATTATAATTTATAATGTAAAAATATATACACTTTTTTAAAAGGTATATAGTTTATAGAATGTAAATAAAAACAACATATAGTTCATAAAAATTATAAACTATAGTATATTATTTTTATATAAAAACACATAACCCTTATTAAAGGGGTTTAAAAGACATATATCAAGTAAAAAAATTTACAGTGCAAGTAGATTTATAAGAGTATAGATTAACTTGCATATTTTACAGAGGGGATAAATAATTTCACCTAACCAATGAAATAAATTGAAATCCCTATTTTCATGAACCTTGTCTCCTCCCTTCATTTACTCTTAATTTTACCCCGCACACATTTAAAACTATGGAAATATTGCAAAATATTTTATATAATTCCTGAAGCTAAAAACTTTAAAACTTTTATGTGGCTATAACTACCAATATTTTAATAAATATTTATATTTTAGAGTTCCACATTTATACGAGATATTATCTTATTTTATTCTCACTCTTATATAAAAGAAAACCTTTAAATAGGTTGATTTATATAGTTTTTATAAACTATAAGATATAAATGAATAGAGCTGCCCCTTACATGGATAATATAAATGGTTAGGGACACATGTTAGGTTTTATTTAATAAGTATTAAGATTTAAAAAGTAATCCCTTCATGGCCAAGCAATAAACACGGCTCCCTTACTAAAAAAAGTAAGCACTTAGGTTTTTAAAAAAACATATATAAACCAAATCTAATAAAATTTATATTTTAAGCAGTTTAAACTAACCATATATAAAATATGATTCAAACTTAGGTTTGTTTCTTTTTTTTTTAAACTATATATACATAAATTTATAAGTTAAGTTTAAATATGATTTGAACTTAGGCTTAGAATATGGTGTGTTAACTCTTCCCCTAATCCCATGTAATTTTAATATGGTTTAAGGCTTTTAATACATAGTTTTTACCGAAAACCCTAAAAATTTTACCGAGAGTTTAATTGCACAAATGTAATGCCAAAATAAATTGGAGAAAAAAAAGAAGGGGACCAGATACTTTTAAATACCCTTTCGGGTTGGTTGAAAAAATCCATACAAATTAAATAAATAAAATACAAAACATTTGATCTTAATTTATTTAATTTACCTTGCTCTATACCATGTTAGAATTTGAGAATTCTAATAAATATGGATTTAATCAACTTACATATTATATAATGTTACAATAAATATTTAAATAAATATTAAATCATAACATAAGTAAATTAAGAAATACTTACAGAAATAAATAACACAGTGACACAAAGTATTTATAGTGGAAAACCTCAATACGGTAAAAACCACTTTAAAAATAATGTTTTACTTGAGAGAACTTATTTTACATCCAAGAAGATCACCTCCTCCTTTGAAATCCTATTTACCAAGGGTAAAATCAAATCACTTGATTTGCACACATTTGATATATTTCTCGAATATATCAAATGATGATCTCAAGTCCTTTTTATATAAGGTGATCGGTATGTCTCCCGACCCACCTTTTCAACCTAAAATGGTTGACACATACACTTAGGTTTATAATATTTAATATTAGAAATATAGTCATTTCATGATATTAAATATTTAACCTAAAGTATATACCTAGGTTAGCATATTTAATAATAGAAATAGAAATATTTCATATTATTAAATATTAACCTATATATTAGTGATGGACTCATATACATTAAGGGTTGGCGGACCACTTAATATATATGTTCCAACACAAAGTTGTGTCAAGAATATTTCAACATAGCTGATTTGGACAAGATTAGTTATAGAAGAAAAATAATGGAAACGTCGGTGATAGAAATACAAGTTGTGATAGAGAAGTACAAGATTAGTGACCATGTTGAATAACCTGAATGAATGGATGGAGAATTAGAAGACATGGTATTATATTTGGATTTTTGTTTACAATTTTAGATAATATTTTAAGTTACAAGTATATCAAAAGACAAACAAACAATAATAACATGACCAATTTATTCAATATGTATACAATCGCATAAGTATCCCACAAATATGTCATATATAGATTACTAGAACATGCATACATGAAACTACTAGCTAATGGTATGATTGGGTATCTTAGGGAATGTTGTGTTCTCAAGCACGACTATTTTATTACATCAAGATGGCTCTTATTATTAGGAATTCCTTTATTTGACATGTGAGGCCTAATAACACAATGGTTTGGTTTGGAGGGTCAAATCCCCTCTTTCTTTCACTCCATTCAATTCAATGGAGCTTAATTAGAAAGCGAAGGTTCCAACTAAGAGTGTTATCTAAGCCATAGGTATTAACATAAAATGCACACCTCACTTCATAGGAATCACAAAAATTGAGTTCTTCCTTGGTCAAAAATAATAGTTGATCAATGAATTTATATACCCTATTGATGCACGGCGTTTGGTGGCATGGGAGGATATCACGCCCACCTCACAAAAATCTAGAAAAATGAAAATAAAATCATTTTTACTATTTCTTATTCCCATGGTCATCTCAAGGCACGAGAGAAGAGCATATGTAGTCTAGGAAAGGAAGGGGATAATAACACAATAGGAAGTATTTTAAAATATTGCCACATTCATTCAACCAGATGCAAAAGCAATAAATATTGTTGCAAAAAATGCTTCAAGAATTTTTTTGTGAAAGAAGATCATGCACATAAGTGTTAGGAAATCTTTTTATTTAAGGTCTTTGAGAACGTTTCAAATTCTCGCGAATAAGGATTAGTAATTTTTGAAAATTAATCTTAGATACATTATGTGGCAAGATAGAGAAGAAAAGTTAGACTATATAGATTAAAAAAGAGAAACATGCAAAAGGGAAAGATTAAGAAATAATAATAATCGAAGAAAAATAAAAAGTAATAGATGATGTACGAATTACAATGTGTAACGAACCATTACCCAAAACCTCGAGGCATTAGTGAAATCCATACTTGAGGATCATATCATCCCACTACACTTCCGTAGATCCCAACTTGATGGTCTGCACTGCACCCACACTCCCATATGTACGAGTCTCACTTCGCCGATTTTTAGGCGCCCCTCAAGCCCAGCTACATGACATAATGAATTGAGCGGGATACAAACATGGGTGGAGGCTATGATACCAAATGTAATGAATCTGTTACAACAAAACCTCAAGGTGTTAGTGAAATCCATACTTGAGGATCATATCACAATGTTTTTGTAATCACAAAAGATTAGTTATAATAAAACCCAAATAATATCATGGATTAACTCGCTTTTTACGTTGTGCTCGATCAATTTAGTAATGTTAGTCTATGTCAAGATGTTTTTTAAAAACATTTAATTGGTTTACAATAAGCATCATAGTAGGGGTAAATCAAAAAACCGATAAGGGCAATCCTAGAATGATGTCACTTTGATAATGATCAATTCCAAGTGGAGTGACAATTGATTCAAAAGGTAATCTTTGTGGGTGGTTTACGCTGAGATTTTATATGGGATTGACTAATGGTAACATATAATTCAAATGTTTTGAGAGAGAATGTGAAGACTAGGGGTCGATTGAATAGCTCATGGGAGGGAACTTAGTGTTGAGAATGTAAGCAAGAAATTTTTTTAAGATTTTGGTAAAAATTCGAGTGGAGAAAACTTATTAAATGTCGAAAGTGAGTGTGGAAAACAACTCACAAACCAAGTAAAAGTCAAGATGGGCCTACAAAAATTTACAAATGAAGTTTTTAATTGAAATCATGTGAAGAATTTGTCAAATATTAGACTTGAGAATAGATAATAAAAGTAATTATCACTCTCATGATTGTTATAAAACACTAAACAAGATTAACCTTAAAAGGTAAAAGAAATACATATTATAATTTTAATTATTATAACAATCTTGATTTTGATCTTACTTTTAGAAAATATTAAATACCAATGAAATGAAAACTTATGCTTATATCATTAAAAATATTATACTTAGTACTCATCTCCTCTAATAGTATACACTATGAAGCCACATAGCTTTTAACATTGTAAAGGAAAATACACTATGTGTGGCTTTGGCGTTAAACGTGGAAATATATAAAGATAATGTTACCCATGGCTTTAACGCTTGCCACTAATGTTTGCTTATGAGTACCCCATGATCTTTATAAACAAGTTTTAATGTGGTATAAGCATAATATTGTGAATATTACTTGCAACCCATACTTTAGCTTGGACCACATTAAACAAACAAACACACATACACAAACACACGTAAGTTGTTTTAGTGTTTTTAGAACATTTTGTACAAAAACAAGTCTTATATTTAACAAAAAAGTACAATAGAATTATGCAAACAATAGTGTTATATACAAAAGAAATTATTTCTATCATATGCAAAAATTTAGATCATTGTAAATATGAAAATATACATTATTATGAAATTAAGAGTATGAAATGGAGGTTAGTTCTAAAAAGTGCATTAAAGAAGAGATCACGATTAGTATACATGTTTACATGGGTTCTTATGGTTTTTACATGGTTCATATTCGATGAGATAGGTTAGGAAACCTACGAAATGCTAGAAAAATTTAGCTTCGAGAATCACTTGCAAGACACAAAATAACCTGCAAAACCAATTGATAATTAGATTCATAAATAAAATAAGGTAATGCTAGTGTACAAATTGCACCCTAATTTGAACCATGGAAGATTCAAAATTCTTTGTTAACATGGGATTGCCTCCAACCTGTGGGACTTGCATCTTGAGATAAACCTCCAAACAATTTTGGTTTCTCTACCTATCTAACCTAATTCTAACACTACTCCCATAGTAGAAGACACGTCTATCTAATCTTAAACTATGCATCCAAGGCATGAGAGTTAGAAGGAAACAAGAAATGAAACCTAAACTAAGAAGGGAGGTGATAGACCAATAAGAAGGAGATCAATCTCCATGAGGGAAAGGTGAGAAAGAGTTGTCCAAAATAAACAAATCCGCCTACCTCACGCTTTGCAAACTAGGAAAATGGAAAACCTCCAAGTATCCTAGCACATACATAGCATGGAATGGAAGAACACAAAGCCAAGATGCAATAAAATATAAGAGAACGACAAATAATAACCGCTAAATCAATATTTTATTGCTAAAGAATGCAAAGTCGATTCTAACCACTTTGGGAGGCATTGAGTGCATTGTAAGCTTCAAAAACGTAGGTCTACAACTCAAATTTATTTGAGGCAGCATTTTAGCATGGTTCCTTTACAAAAATGGAGAAGGATCGTTTTAATGAATGATTTCCAACCTTTATAGAGAAAGGGAGGAAAAAGTAAGAGGGAAAAGAGAGGGAGATGCACCAAATTTGAACGCCAACCTCCCACCAAATTTCATTAAATCCTTAGCCAAATTTTGACCATTTGCTTCACTTAAATACACATGAGACCATCTTTAACATCCATGAAGGGCGAACTACAACTTCTTCGTTTTGGAGATTAGGAGGATCTGCAGAATATAATATTTCATGTAAAAGTCCTCCGCACATCTCATACTTACTTGATTTTTGGATTTTTGAAGTCGTTCTTTTGTTCCACTTGGTTTTGAGAATTTGTGGAACACCATGTTCCACCACTCCTCATATTTTGAACCAAAACCCGCCTAAGACCAAATTTTGAATAGTTGCCCAAAATTGCATGGGGGTATAATTTGAACAACAACTAACCCACAACCAAAATAGGTCCCATTATAGTCGCCAAAATGTATGCCTAGATATTGAGCCACCCTGCAAGATGTGTTAGATATATATAATAAAACCAAATCAAAAATAACATACTAAACTAAACAGGTTTATGGTTTTTCCGTTGAATGAGAGAGGTACTTCATGAGGTTCTTCTAATGAAAAAGTAGGTTAGGATCTTCAAAATCTAAATATAAATTTACAAATCACAAGTTATAGAAAATTCTTAGTTTTTTATTGGTTAGGGGACCTGCCTCGGACATATCCCTAACATTCTAAGGTTACAAAATACATTTATCAAAGTAAAATGATAATGAGGATCAACAATGTAAACTAGAAATCAAATATATACATCATAAAAAAATAAAACATGTCAAATATTGCCATGCACCTTGATTTGGGCCATCAAGTGGGTTTACCCATAGATGGTTTAGATGTAGGTGCCCCAAAGTGTGCTTTGTTGTGCAAGACCCATCCAACAACATTATGTTGCTTTGCAAAATGGAGAGGAGGGATTCGAGCACAAAGGGCTTAGAAAGAAATCAAAGAGGGGAAATGACATAATAGAGTTATGCTCATGAATTGTGTGTTAGATTGAAGGTAGAAGGTGTATTTATAGGGTATCAAGATTTAATTAGTGCGAGGGGATAATTAATTTCTCTTATGAATAATGAGAAATTAGGTAGGTGAATAGTGATGAATATTGCATGAATAGTGACATATTTTGAAAGTGGGGAGGTAGGTGATGAATAACGAGACATCTTTTAAATTGGAGGGAACGTGAGTGTTGCATAGTAGATGAATAGTGAGGCATCTTTGAAATTGGGCAATTAATTGGGTTGTTTTATTTGATATTGTGGGACATAACTAATTAACCGAATTATTTTATTAAGTAGTGGGGGCATGGGGGATAGTGAAAGGTTGATGTGGTTGATCATGTGGCATGGATGATGTGGTGGTGAGTATGATGTGATTAGATTAGCTAATCATTGATTAATTAGTTATTAATCACTTATGGGATTTGAAATGGGATGAAGAAATTGATTAATTGATGTGGTGATAAATAAGGGTGTCTACTGACATTGTGCATGTAGTTCTCTAAAGATATACATCATTGTATACATGGGTGAGCATGTATACAAAGTGATAAATATAAACATACACCTACAACTATGACTAGATTGTGTTTGATTGTTTGGTATTTTGGGTAAATCCCCCACTAACTAGGCATGTGTGTTATCTCCCTTTCCTTTTATTATTACCATGATGGTATTATTATGTCGAGTCTAGAGAAAAGATAAAATATTGTGTTTTTTTCCTTGAATCACACCATGATGGCATTAGTGTTGGATGTTTTGGTTGTAAATGAAAGTTGTTTTCTCTATCCCTAAATTCCATAGGTGAATATTGATAAATATAATGAAGTTTACACACACACACACACACATTCATCTCTCTAGAAATGTGATCATGATTTCATTTCTCTCTATTTGCTAGTGCTTAACCGAGTAAAAATAAGCCATGTCAAATATGCTTTTAGCCTACCCATGTTAATATGCAGGTTGCAGTAAGATCTTGTTGGGAATAGAAAAGAAATAAATTGTATTGTCGTATTATTTTGAAGATTTTTAACTAAATTGCAATTGATATTCTTACAAGTGATTTGAATAGAAATTTGAAAAAGGAAAGATAAGAGTATGCAATGTAAATCTATACATTTTAAATGGCTTGTTTTGAAAAGCATGCCTTACGTATAATTGTATGTTTATTTTGAATTCCTATTGGCTTAACCATTTTATCATTGAAAATGAGCATTGTTATCTAGCTAAGCCTATAATGGAACATGTTAGTTGTTTTCTTGAGAGTATGATTGTTATTTCTATAATAATATATACCTTCAAAAAGGTGTGATGAAGTAATATATTATAACCTCATTAAAGGATTATAAACTATCCAAACTGTATTTGTGGAACTCTAAGTTGTTTATGTTACTAGTTTTGTTTAGTATGATTGTATTTTACAAGGATGAATTAATAAGATTTGAAAGGTTTTCTTCAAACCTATTTTGTAACAATAAAATCCTGCACTTTATTTTAAGAGGGAAATAATAAAATTTTGGTTGCATTCTAGTAGTTAATAGACTAGATTTTTTTGCCAATTAAGACATATGCAAATGGATGTTATGACCTTTCCATTGTACTCTCTCTTTATTGCCCTACATGCATCTTAGTCTTTCGTTTAGGGTTAGGGTAATCCTATTTTATACTCTTGTTTATGAACTCATTAGATATATATTGTGGGGGAATGGGATATATTGGAAGGGTGTATACTTGCATAGTCTTCTTTCCATAAGCTTTGCACACTTTTATTTGGATATTAGAGTTTGTTTTATACCCTTTAGTGGTAATAAGTGTTAACCCTAGCTATGAAAGGTGAATGACATTGTCGACACTATGCCATGGAATTATTACGGGATTATGATGTATGGATTTATGTATATAGGCATACACCTCCATATGAATTCTCTCTTATATATTCATAAGTATATACTTATATACATATCACTTGAAATTGATTCCTCTATTATTATTATAGTGAAAATGACTTTTCTATTGGCATGAAATTGACGGAATAGTTATTGAATGGAATGGCTTTGTTGTTAACTATAAATATTGATACATCACTACTTTGTCTCTCAAAAGCTCCACCTAGATGTTTTGGTAATAGCTTTATCGACATTGTTCTACTCAATTTACAATAATTATTAGATAAAGATCTCGCTTCTTTAATATAAGTCTAGTGGTCCTTATGGTAATGATATAGGACTTTCTATCGACTAGGAGATGAATATTTTTATTTTCTATCTTGGGGGAGGTTTATTACTATAGTCTTGATTAATCTAGTAAGAAATTACCCATAATTAGGATTGAAGTCAATTGAATTGGGAGATTTATTTTTCGTGATGACCATATGAAGGAGATGCTACTTACATGAACTTTACTTACAATGATATTGTTTATTACATTTTAGGATTATTTGTATATTTTATGTTTCCTATTTTTAAACGTAAACATATCTAGATCTAGAGCACCTACCGAAGACCTTTTGGACTTTATAGTGGTATAGTTGTATCGGGACTATAAACTCTGTATATTTCTCAAATAAGGAGACAATATTTTTAGATCTATGTTAGAAGCATTGTTAGACCAAAAAAGGGAAGATGCACACAAAAAAGTTTCCTCAAGCTAACTTTAGTTTTAGATGATCCTTTGACTAAGTTAAACATGAAATAATATCGGATACCATTAGGAGATTAATCTCTAATCCTGTAAATGTCATTCATGCAAACCAATCATCTCGATCTAATAGAAACTATAAATGATCCATCCCTATTTTTATTATAATCCTATAAATGATCCATCCCTATTCTTATTAGGAGATTAATCTCTAATCCTATAAATGTCATTGCAAACCAATCATCTCGGTCTAATAGAAACTATAAATGATCCATCCCTATTCTTATTATAATAGTAAAACACATACATTTGGTAAATATTATATGTGTACGAATGCTTTTGATCGATACCTAATCTTTGTCTTATCTCATTCAACAAATGATGAAATCAATGTATGTAATTTGAGTGGAGATAATTATTGTTCTTCATCAACAAAGATGGACCTCCCTTTGGTATTTGTTATCATATAACACATCATGAACAATAAACCTTGCATAGAAAGTTACAGGTAAATGAAACTATTATTTATTGACTCTCTTCTTAACCATATATGGCGATGGTTATTACTCCCTTAGTAAGTTGAACCACCATACATTACCCTTCTAACATACTAAGAATGAATAGTAAATGAAGTGTGCTTTTAATCACATGACTTAACGAGTCTACTTATAAGCACCACAAAGACGATAGTAGGACTATTGGTTAGGATTATGAGATTCCTTGATAAATTAATACATATGAATTCTAGTAAACCATGAGAAACTAAATTAGGGAAATGGGATATAAAGATTGTGAATTATATATAGAGCTAAACTCTAATAGTAGAACTACATGAGGTAATTGGGTTGATCAAGCTAATTAGAAAACCCATGTGGGATAGATGTGTCAACTAAGTAAAACACAATTGTGAATCAGTTGTGCAACAGAGTGAAGTGATTCCAACACACTACACACCAAATGAACTTAAGATTAATTAACAATAAAACAAATGAGCATTTAAGTTAAGCAATACAAACTAAGACAAAGTGGATTGCTCTGTTAACTATGAGTGGTAGTCAAACTATTAAAAACTAAGTAGCACCTCCTCTCCAATGGACAAAACAAAAGAACACATGTTGTTCCAATTACCATTAAGAGGGGTCATTGAATTCCAATTGGTTGTGTCATCTCTAAAAGGATTATCTCGGATTCAAACTATAGACACCTAAAATCCACTTACGCATGATTTAATGCTAAGATTGCACTAATTATCCTCTTTCTCATCATTTCCATAATAATTAGCATTTTTCCACTAATTAGCTAACATTCCTCTTCATATTCGTTAATTAACGACCTTTTGTTAATTAATTAGCCTTCCTATCATTAAGGATGTCAATTAACGACCTTTCGTTAATTAATATCCACTTCTACTTGGGTTAATTAATTATTATTAATTAATTACACTTGCAACTCTAAATCAATAAATTACCATTTATTGGATCAAATTCCTCTCTTACATCCTGCAAATCATACTAATTTTCCTCTAATCAGCCTTCTATAAGCTTACATTTACCTATTAATTAATCACCTTTGATTAATTAAAACATCCCCAACTCCCATGACTTACTAATGACAAATTAAACTCTTCTAAATCAATATTACATTTTATAAAGCAACCTTATCCATTCCTAATCTTGTTTTACCGTTATCCCACATTCATCAATTTGATAGCCTGCCTCTTCGCAGACAAGCTATATAAGGAAACCTTCTTTTACCTTTCTTCTCGCACCATGCTTTGAATAGTGAAAGACTATAAGCATTTTGATCTTGAGCCATTCTCCATTGTTGGAAATAACTTCTCCATCTTACATCCTTTGACTCAAAATTGAGTAATATGGGAAGATCAAAAATGGCCTCAGAGCCATTCTTGGTGAAATTCAATTCTTAACCTTTGAGATCAAGTAACAATCCACTTTGATTGCTTATGTTCTTTGTAGGTTCATAGTTTAAGTTAGAAATCATAGAGAGTAGGAAATATCTTAGCATGTAGTTTCATTTATGCATTGAAGAAGCATTTCCTTTAAGCTCTTATCTTGATGGTTCATTGTTTAATTAACATTTTCTTTTGAAGCTATGTAGATATTAGTTTCAATTTATAGCTTAGTTAATAAAACATGAGCACATTTGGCACGCCTGGTGGGACTTACTCCATTGTCCTTTGCACTTAATTTCAAGTTTTTGTAGTTAAGTTTCATTTTTGGTTACTAACCCTCTTTTACACATGTTGATCTAACTTATTTTTCTTAACTTTTTTGTTGAGTTTGTATGTGTTGAGTCTTCCTTGTAGGTATAAAGGAGGTGAAGTGTTGTCAAAATTGGAATTGATGGGAAAATTTCAAGATTTATCCATGTTGTAATTTTAAGAGTTTACTTTTTCAACATTCTACATGTTAGTTTTGTCAATTTCTTGAAAATCTTAAATTCTTGAGGGTTAGTGTTTGATAGTGCTAAGTCTTCTATTTATTTATTAATGTGATGAGTTGCTGTCAAAATTGAATCTTAGTGAGAAAATTTCAATATTTCATCATGTTTTCATTTTTAGAGCTTACTTTTTCATCATTCTACATGCTAGTTTTACCAATTTCTTGAAAATCTTAAATTCTTGAGTATGTATGTTAATATTTGATAGCGTTGAGTCTTCTATTCATATATTAATGTGATGGGTTGTTGTCAAAATTGAATCTTGGTTAGAAAAATTTGACCATTTTACAGATTAAGGGATGTTTTTTTACATTTTTGAGTGCATGTCAAGTGCATACCCGTGAACATAAGAGCATATGCATAACCCATCTTTCGAATGCCATAACTTTTGCTCCCGAACTCGAAATAACTCCATTTTTTTACGTTGTAAATGTATTGAAGTTAAATATGAAATAAAAACATAAATTTAGGATTTGTACTTACAGAAGTTATAAGTTTTTCTTTTATTTTAAAATTGGTCATTTTCTAACATGTCTAATGTTTTGATGAATGTTGTATTTCCATGCTTTACTTGATTTAGACCAAAGCTTGTGTATGCTCTTCTCTTACACCTTTTTGTGATCTTAAGAATCAAAAACAACTTTGATCTCTATCTTTTTAACATTGGGATTAAACTTAGAAATTTGATTATTCATTTTGCTTAAGGGAATGAACCTTTTACAAAGCATTTTTCAATGGTCCTTTGATTTGAAGTTTTCCATTTCTATATAATTGTGCTAAAGTTTGTGTATGTTCTTCTCTTGCACCTTAGGGTGATCTTGAGAATCAAAAGTAACTTTAGTCTTCATTTTATAACATTTGGTAAATTGGAAACTTCATCTTTCACTTTTGGTTTAAGGAATGAACATTTATCAAGATTTTTGTATGGTTCATTGATTGCAAAGTTTTCTTTGCTTTTCGTTGGATTATTTCTTGTGTATGCTCTACTCTTGAATTCTTGGATGATCTTGAGAATCAAAATCAACTCTTAATCCTCTTTTAAATAATGTAAGTTTCTTAGAGAACTACTCATGTTTAGGTTCGGGACCTAAAAACGCTTGTCAAAGAAAGGTGGTGTTGAAACAAAATTAAAATACTAATACATTTTCCATGCAAGTTGCCAAAAGGTGTTCAAGAAAACCACATCCAATTAAAAAGATAAAAAACACACCACAATCAACACACTGTATTTGCAGGTTCGGATAAGGGTACGTCTCATCCGCTTAAAACTAGGACATAACCCCTTTGGCATAAGCCTTAAGCTACAACAATGGGGGTGGTCCTAGGAACCCAAAGTAGTCCACGCAAGAGGGAACCTTGTGGATGAAATGGGAAGTGCTTCACACAACCTACTTAACTAGTACTACCATTTGTGAGATTTAACGTCACAAGTCGTTTGTATGACGACCCTAGTGAGAGTACATGATGGATGCATTTATTGCCCATTGTGCTTGAAGGGGGTAAAGTAAAGCGAGATACTCCCAAATTAGTCAGTGTGACTTTTTGGGTAAATCGAGCTCGCTTAAGATGGTCTTGGTGACACCTAGTTGAGTGAACCACCCAGGAAGCTATCTTTGACCAGGAGCCCACTTGGACCACATCAAAGACAATTTTGAGTTGAGAGCTATTGTTCATCATGAAACATGTGAAGCGTTACTTTTGCTTAGTTTTTCACTTGCCCTAAGGTAAGGTGAAACTTTTCCGAAGTGAGGCCAACATTTTTCAACCCCAATTGATCTACTTCCTTCACTTTCTTTTGACACTTTGTTGATCAAAAGAAGAGTGACTACCTTTGTGTTATCAATTGATTGTTGTCGCCACTTTTGTGTCCATTTATGCCCATCCATGTTTTGCAGTTGGGTTGTTAAACGTCTAAAGTGTGTGGACACGTTTTCATATCATTGGTATCCTTTTTTATCTTGATACCCAAGTCAAGATCATCAATTGTAGTTAGGCTTGTTTCATCACTTGTTTCTCCTTTGAACTGTTATCTTGCTTGTATCTTATTGTCACAATTTTGATACTTACGTCTTGTTTTTTGTAAACTTGGCATAAGTGTCTAGATTGTGATGTTACGCTACTCGCATTGTGACATTTCCTTGGTATACTTTGGCATTAGTTTTCTCTCAAACATTACCTCAATTTTGAAGAGTGTTAAGTGCTACCACTTGTGTGTGTTATATCAATATCATCTTGATATTAATACCTTACTTTTTCGTAAAGTTTGGTTAACATATCTTGGCGTATTGTTGTGTCGTTCACAATCTTGATCGCCATTTTTTGGGATATAGGTCTTGATTAGATTCAAGCTCACTTTTAGTATACTTTGTTTGGGGATCGCATTAACTTCTTGTTATTACTTACGCCTTGTTCATTTCTTTGAACTTGACATAAGTGGTGATATTTTATTAATCGTTTTAAAACACTAACTATCATTTGGAAACAGATCAAGAAGTAATTCGATTATTGATCGGTTTAAAACAAACCTTACATGATTGTGTCTTATGATTATTCATCATTTTGACTTATCCATTTATGACAATCACTTTGATCCATTAATTCTTTATCATCCATTATTATTTGGTAATTTTTATCACTTAAGTTTGAGTGGTGTTGTGTTTTGAGCTTGCATGATTGTTCCTTGCGATTGTTCACCTTATAGACTTATATTTCTAAGGACAATCCTTTCGATCCTTTGATTCTTTGCACTCGCAACTTGTTGTCCAAACCTTGTTGGATTGTTGAAATTATGTTATCACAATGTATGTTTTTCTTAGCTTCCTTTTTGGAAAATCACACAAGCATCCCCATCTTTGTGAAATGTCTAGTTTGTTGTCGTTATGTTTCCCAAATCAACATGAAACCTTCTTCACTTTGAAGAAGTTTGATCATACAATCTAGGTGTAGGAATTTGAACCCAACATGTGCCAATAATGACTGATTATCGTAAGGTCCCTTATACATACAACAATAAGGAATCAAAGTTTCGGTGTTCACATCAAAATACTCCCATCCCGACTGACCTTGATTGGTTCTTCATGCTAGAGAACCCATTCGGGTAAATTGTTCCCCACTTTCATCTCATAGTCGGTGGTATGATTTGGAAGCTTCTGATCCAACTTATTATTCGAGTTCCCCCCACTCTTCTTCTAATTATAATCCAAACATTTCTTCTTCTCCTAAGGATTTCAATCCAAATATTTCCTCGACTCTTCCGATGATTCAGATCCAAACTACTATTGATTCATTTAATTTGACTCCTAAGTCATCTAATGCAATTCCTATGTCATGGTCCTTCCTATCTTGGCAGGACCCTCTTCATCATACATTTAATATGACTCCTACGTCGTGGTCCTCCCTTTCTTCACAGGACCCCTTTTATCAATCGCCTCAACGACGTCTTCTTCCTTTGAAGATATGCACGACTCCAAATCCCTCCAATCAAACATCTAATACAATTCTTGAATCATGGTCCTCTCTTTCTTTGCAAGACCCTTTTTATTATTCATCCAATGCAATTCTTGAATCACGGTCCTCCCCTTCTTCACAAGACCTTCTTCATCAATCACCCCCACTAAGTCTTCCTTCTTTGAAGATTCATGTGACTCAAAGTCCTTCTAGTCAAACATCTGAATCGACCCATGTGTCACAATCTACAGACTTTGGAATTAATCCTACTAGTTTATAGATAATATACCATCATATAGGTAGGTCCACACCACCTTCTTCTACTCCCGAGACATCTAGCTCCACATCTTCTTCGTCCCTCACGTCATATTATTCTATCAATCATCATCAAACATATTCTAAGTCTTCCACACCAATTGGATCTCTTTATTCCAATCAACCCCGATGGTCGATCAACAACTCATACCGATTGACCTCTTTCAGAATGAAGAAACAATCAGGGCATTTATAGGGGCACATGAAGATATTCCTTTAGAAGATTACGAACAAGGATTCTCTTTAGACTTCAATGTGCCCACATATTGTGAGGAAAAGGTTGATTCCTTTTATCAAGAAACAGAGGAAGAGCCTCAAATCATGCAACTTGATCCTCCTCTTATTCTTCCATCTTCACATTCTTCATTACGTGAGGAAACTCCTAGGTCTTGCATTGATCCATGGCCTATCTTCTCATCACCCAATCACTCTTTGTCTATCATAATTCCTCAATCAAAATATCTTATGGGGTCAACACCAAGTAGCCCTTCATCTTCATCTAGGTGTGGGTCACCTTCTAGTAGCCCTCCCTCTACTATTTGTGGGACATTTTCGAGTAGTCCATTATCTTCTATTCTTGGGACATGTCTCACTAGCCCCTTGTCTTCTATGTATGGATCACCCTCTGGTAGTCCATCATCTTCTATTCTTGGGCCACATCCTAGTAGCCCATCATCTTACATCTATGGGTCACATCCTAGTAGCCCTTCTTCTTCTATTCTTGGGCCACATCCTAGTAGCCCTTCGTCTTCTATCTATGGCTCACCTCCCAGTAGCCCATCTTCTTCAATCCTTGGACCATATCCTTTTCATCCATCACATTATTCTTCTACCAAATATTGTGGCAAGCCCACCGCCTTTCCTCTCATCAATTCTAAACATCCATGTTCTTCTCTCAATTCTTGGGATCAAACAAGTCAAGCATTAGCTTATAAGAAATCTATACATGTTCTTTATAAATCTAAGATCAAAACTCCAAAGAGCTCCAAAGCTCCCAACAAATCAAATGATTATAAAATTCAAAATCAAACGTGATTCCAGAATGCACACCAATGTACCCATCAAGTATGGCATAAAGTGTAAAAACATATGGATAGGGAACTCAAACTCCCACATACGAAACCCATGTTTCAAGACAAATCATATTCATTTGTTGAGTGTGAACTCACCACGATCATCAAGATCGGGGATAATATCACTCTTGATAAACAAACGCGCTTAGTCTCCCTTATCAAGGAATTCACACACATCATTGTTGGATCCTATCATGTAGATTGACATTGTTGGTCCCAACTTTTAAAAAAAATCATAAAATAGTTCAAAAATACAAACAAAATGAGAAAACATTAAAACATTACAAAAATAAAATCAAAGGTACAAAGATCAAACATTGCAATCAGGTATTGCATACACATGGATGTTCTTTCTTCCCTTTCTTTCATATTCATCTACAAGTCATCCACCATTTTCATCCCTTTGATCTTATTGTGGTTAGCCTATTCGCACGCATTTTGTGACATTTATCTCTATGGTATCTATTTGACATTGGTCTTTCATAACCTTGGTAAATTAAAGAATGACTGACCTCTTAGAGATCCTATCACTATCTACATATAATAAACTTGTTGGGTAGAATTTTTGGGCGTATTTGTTGACACTAGCCAATGTCATCATCACAATCACTTCCACATCCTTCCATCAAGCCATCAGTGGTTCTTAACCCCTTGTCAAACAAGAGAGCTGAAATAAGTTTTTAGAAAGAAAAATAATCAAAATCAATCAATCAAAAAGCAAAAGCAAATTGATATATAACTCTCTCTTGGGGTATTTCCAATAATCTCTATCGGGGCTATGGGCACTGATCGTAGCGATGAGAGCAATGTTGTGATTAGAATCAAATGCATCTCCATCAGTGGCTATGGACGTCGACTAGCGGTGGAGCAATGTACAGCTCTCCTTCCATAATCCATTCATACATCACCTTTTAAACTAAATCATTCCTACACATTGGCTAGTGTCTTCACTTATTGTCTATCAATTCTTTCCTTCAAGAGGTAATTCATTTCCATGTGCACACACGGGATCTTGATGAGTAAACAAGATTAGTATGTTACTAAGTGTTACTTTTTGGACCTTGTTGAAACTCTTTCTTTAGCGCATGTCTTGTCTCAAGATTTGTACCTTGGTCTAATCAATTTTTCATCGATTGCCTTCTAAATATTTTCATAGCATCCTCTATTCTTTGGAAATTGTTTAGAACATCCATGTGTATAGAATGGCCTTTTTTCTATGTTTGTGGACACCTTTGTCCCCCTTTAATAAATCAATCACCCACTTCCTTTCTCTCATGTGTTTCTTGGCTAGCTTACTGGGGCATCCTTGCTCATTCATGATTGAACCTATTTTATATTGGCCTTGATCCCCTTCAGTGCGTGAAGAGTTTTCCTTTGCATACTCCCACCTAATCACTGGGGCATTTTCACATTTTCACTTTCTTGTGCATACGCGTGGAATTCTGCCCTTGTACATCCCATCTATCACTGGGGTAATCCACGCTTCTTTGTCTTCCTGTACATAGTTTCAGAAAACTTTCAAAATAAAAAAACATTCAAATATGTTTCTCTAAAAATTAAAAACAATAAAAATCATCCTACAAAATGTCGCTCTTTGGTTCTCACCTGTTCTTGTGCATGACTCGCGGATCATCTCTATCTACCTCCATTAACAAATTTGGTTTGCTTACTATGTTCTGTACTCTGGGGCACAATGAGTTACTTGGTATTGTTTCATAGTGCACTACTTTTCATAGGACCCAAGTGTCCTCCATTATTCCCCTTGCATGTATCCTTTCTTGGGGCACCATCTTTTAACCCTTTTCATTAATTCACATAGGTCGGAATCAAAGCTTGATAACAAAAACATTGTATTATGTTTCTTTGTCAGGTTATCTTGTTTACTTTCTTGTATTGCATTGCATTATGTATGTTAGGAGTTAGGAATATTTTACTTTATTGTATTGCATTGCATTTTGTATGTTGCATGGAGTTGGTGTTTTTAGCTATGGACATTTATTCGTATATGACTTTTCATGTCATACTAAACTTTTGTTCATTCTTTTTAATAAGGATGATGACATCGATCATAAGCAAAATGATGAAATAAAGTTGGTTTTTATATCGACAAGATGATAGCTATATCCATCTCTTTTCATCTTCATTTTTCTTCCATAGCACTCTCCGTCTATCAACAGTTTTCATCAAAAGCAACTTGGGGCAATAGGGATCAATTCTTCTACTTCTTCTATTTTGTTCTTTCATCTTTTTGATCGTCAATCACCCTCTTTCATCACCCCATCAACAATCGAGGGGCATCCTTCATTTTATTATTTTTTTCTTTTATCTCTTCAAAAAAATTATTTATTTGTACTTGTCTACTATCTTTGAAGTGGCGTCACTTACACCACCCCAAAGAGGGGCAAATGTAGACACCTAAAAAATCGCTTACGCAGGATTTAATGCTACAATTGCACTAATTATCCTCTTTCTCATCATTCCAATAATAATTAGTGTTTTTCGCTAATTATCTAACATTCCTCTTCATATTAGTTAATATATGCTTCTACTTGGGTTAATTAATTATTATTAATTAATTGCACTTCATCGCAACTCTAAATCAATAAATTACCATTTATTTGATCAAATTCTTCTCTTACATCCTACAAATCATACTAATTTTCCTCTAATTATCTTCTATAAGCTTACATCTACCTATTAATTAATCACCTTTGATTAATTAAAACATCCCCAACTCCCATGACTTACTAATGACAAATTAAACTCTTCTAAATCAAGATGACCTTTTATAAAGCAACCTTATCCATTCATAATCTTGTTTTACCTTTATCCCACATTCATCAATTTGATGACCTTGCCTCTTCAGCAAGCTATATAAGGAACCCTCCTTCTTACCTTTCTTCTCGCACCATGCTTTGAATAATAAAAGACTATAAGCATTTTGATCTTGAGCCATTCTCCATTGTTAGAAATAGCTTCTCCATCTTGCATCCTTTCACTTAAAATTGAATAATATGGGAATATCCAAAATGGCCTTATAGCCATTCTTGGTGAGATTCCATTCTCAATCTTTGAGATCAAGTAACAATCCACTTTGATTGCTTATGTTCTTTATAGGTCCATAGTTTAAGTTAGTAATCATAGAGAGTAGGAAATAACTTAGCATGTAGTTTCATTTATGTATGAAGAAGCATTTCCTTTAAGCTCTTATCTTGATGGTTCGTTGTTTAATTAGCATTTTCTTTTGAAGCTATGTAGTTATTAGTTTCAATTTATAGCTTAGTTAATAAAACATGAGCACACAAACTGATATCATGGATCTTCATAAGACATTCCAACAATTTCGCAGGCGCACATATGTGTAAATACAACACTTACACAAAATAAACAAGCCCAAAAGAACAACATAGTATATGCACACACAACTTTTTAAAAAACACTTTAACGGCCAAAGAAACTTCATATCGAGCTTATAATTATCTTATTCCTTTATTCTATCATATTTTTTTGTTGATGCAAGATTGCATGCGAACCCGAATTCTCATGTGTCATACACCATAGATATTAAAATACTATGAGCCCAAGGTTCACATACATGATTTAGGTGGTAGGACCACCCTTTCAATCTTTGATAAGGTCTTGCACACCTACACGCAAATGAGTATTACTTAACTTCCAACCACTAGTCCAAACCGGGAAAGTTATTCCCTCCACCAAAACTAGTTTTATTTCCTCGCACCCTTACCTTCTCTCTACGATACCTATAATTTGTGCATGTCATGCATGTGTTGCATTCTCTCTACGTGTTTGTTCTTGCATATGTAGTGTACTTGATTGTATGATCGCACATACCTCATTGGCTCTCCTTCATGCAAAATCGTATCGTTTCATCACATATACTCTATCTCTTATATTCCACGTGACTTTATCTCATTTGCACTAAACCCAATTCTATTAGTGTGTTACTCTTATTTCTTCATGGGATGGTTTTAGAATGAAATTCCAACCATCCTCCCACATGTGTATTATATTGTATAACACCTCTCTATCATGTTGCCAAGGTATTCCCAACAAGATATGACATGCATTCATCAACAAAACATCACACAAAATTGTCGTGAACCAACCAATCTTCATTTCCACCTCATATTGTTCTCGTAGAATGCCTACTTGTCCTTCCACCAACTAGGTCACCTTGTAAGGACTAGGATGTAGATTTTATCTTAATCCTAATTTCTATATCGTTTTTGTAGACAAAAAAATTTGTGGTTCCACTATCCACCACTACCATACATTGTCTCCCCCGATGCGACATCTTATTATAAAGATATGTCTCATTTCCTTCCGTAAATTTTATTCTTGATAATGTTCTCATTGCAAGAAATACCTCTCCTTCTTCAAGATCGCTGATGTCATTCCCCTAGTTATTTTCTTCGTCTTCATCTTATGCATCATATGCGCTACCATCCTTCTTATTTCTATTGACTTTTTGTACACGAGGACACTTGAAATATCTATTTCCAACTTCTCCACATCAACAACATATTCCGCTAAATCATGTACTACGACCTCTATCTCTCATGGAAGTAGTTTTCCTTTTGTTTGACTATATTTGTGCACCGTTGGTGCTTGTTTATCCTTCTTTATCTTGTGTTTTTGGTTCTTTACCACCACTGAACTTATTTTTGTTCTTCGCCATACCTCTTATGTGCACCAGTTTTCCTTCTCTCTCAAAGCATAGTGATACACTTCTTCTATTATTTGCACTTTTAGAATATTGATTTCATTTTGGATCGCCCATCATATCCCATTGATGTATCTCACTGTCTTCTCTGGTCCATTTCATTATGACCAACATGAATTATGATCTCATAGAATTCCTCTGTATATTCCTTCACAAGTAAAATCACTTTGTCGCAAAATTTACAATCTTTTAAGCGCATCTAATTGGTAATCACCAAGTAAAAAATTTCATTTCAATTTTGGAACCATATGTTCCCAACATATAATCTTATATTTACCTATTCTCTCACAATCCAACTATACTTCTTTCCACCATAACGTGACATGGCCTCTCAATTTGGTTTGCATGATCTTTACTTTGTGTTCTTCTACAACCTCATTGAATTCAAAGTACTCTTCCATTTCTATGAGCCAATCTTTTTGGCATTCACCATGCCTAAAAAGTATGGAATTCTTATCCACACTCCTTACCTAGTTTTTGACATAGCTTTTAATAGTATCTCCTCACCTTCATCCAAATGAATGTATTAGGACAGCTTCATCTATGACACCCTTGATTGCTACGGTGTTTCTTCTAGTTCACTTACATCAACTCTTAGAATAAATGTTCTTTTGTGGGTTCTTCCATTGTAGTCAACCTTATTTACATTGTTTGTAATAAGTTCATGATGTCATCTAGTCTTGTGAAACACTATTAACTAACACACCTCCTCACCCTAATCTTATAGGCAACATCTTATCTTCCCAATTTAGATCTACTATCACCTCCTCCCGCAAACCTATGTCAATGTCTTGTTCACCTTGTTTCTATTATCCTCTGCCCACCTCACAAAGATGGAGAGTATTTAGATCATTCACCTCCCAGAGTTGTGCCTTGCTCTAAAACCAAATGATGTCAATATGGTTAAGGGTCTTAATGAAAGGTTTTCATTAAGCCATTTACAAAATTACACAATAGATCAATAACAACAATGTACAACAAGAACAATTATTTATTAAACATCAACCTGCTACACAATCACAATTGATCACCAACAATTTAGACATACAACATACAATGCTCGAAAGAAAAACACTCAACACCGCAATATTGCCTCAATATTTCAACCTCCCTTTGACCTCTCTCTGTGCATAGATCTTATTACAATACTCCTTTTTGCACCTTAGCAAACATTTGGTCCATAAATACATATAAAACTCTATTCACACATAATGTCCCATTCAAAACACCCTATATCCACTAAGTTGTCCCATTCTCTAATTCATCGTTATCGGAATCATTACATTTTATACAAAAGTCCTCTTGCGCTCTAGATAAACATCACAAATCTTCTATTTCTAAGCTTCATAACCTCAAGGCAAGTTTCTAGGCCGTCGGAAGGCTCTGCCTTGAATCTATCCAACCATTCTTCACTTGTCCAAGTCTTCAAATTCTTAACTTGTCTTAATTGGTCTTAACAACATGATAAAGTTTGTTGAGCGGGAAAACTAACAAAATAGCTTCTAATTAAGCAAAGGCACCTTAAGCCTTTTAAACCATCTTGATATCACTTCACCATTTGGAAATCATTATATACAAAGATCATATTCTTCCTAAATCTTCCGAGAGAAGTTCTAGAAATACCACAATCATAGTTTTGAAGCATACAAGGTCTCTAAGTATACATTGTCAAGTGCAAAATTCAAGGGTTTCGCTCTAAGTGTGTTTATTTTATATTGTTAGTCGCATCTTATTATAGGCTTGGGGTGAAATATGTGGTGTTAGGCCCTCTTTGGAGTATTAGTGCATAGGAAACCCTCAACCATTGTGGGGTGGTTGGGGCCAATCCAACTCAAAATGCTAACACCTTTTTAAGGTCTTTCTCCAAAATGAAGTCGGTGTTTGGGCAAAGGCATTTTATTTATGTTGGGATCATTGCAGCGCTCCAATTCCACGTAATAGAAGAACAAAACTAAGAGAACCAATATAAACGAAGCAAGCTACATCCAACCTACCCTCGACACATTTGTAGTCCCAAATCCAATCCCTATACAATCAAGGATAGTCGTATTCAATCCCGAACCCATTTGCCATTTTCAAACCTATTGAGACGGAAATTATGTTCCTCCTAAGCGCTTTGTTGTTGTCTTTCCATCTTATATCTATCATTTGAACACATTGTTCCTTCTTCCGCAAGCCCAAATTGGCGAGTTTGTTCTATTTCCATGCCCAAACCAATGTTTCACTATTCTTACAATGATTACGCCAAGGCATTCTTACATTGGGTTGGGGCTAGGAGCTCGACACATGTCGAAAGATCGACTTGACGGGATGCGGCGGGACAGACGACGTTGAATACGGATAAATCTGTGCCATTCATAATTTTATCCATTTTGTTCAATTATATTATTGAAACACTGGATAGTGATTGGATAGTCGCAATGAGCAAGTTACTTGGGAACTGTGCTAACGGATCTCTCCCCAATAGTCATCCTAAAATCAGCAAAGACATCATTAGTTAAATCAAACCTGTAGAGGGAGATAAATCAGTAACCCTCGTATCTCCTCATTTTACTGTATACAAATTGATCGATGAGACGTGACCGGAAGAGAAGCCTGGCACATCTCAGACCTAAAATGTTGGAGGCGTTTAGATCTATTGCTATGCCGTAGCAGAATTTGGCTACTAACTCGAAGGATTCTACGCCTCCTGGGATTTCGTCTAGTTTTATGTGATCTTTCTCTATGTCGGTCCGGTAGTCATATATTATTCGGTTCAGATTTTTTCCGCTCCTCGAAAGCAGGGGAAACTAAAATCATCCAAGAAAGTACGAAGTGAGTACATCAAACAATAGTTTATGGATACATTAGGGTTTCAATTTGTGAAATTGATGATATATATACCTTGTGTAGATGAAAGCTCACATCCCGGATCTCAACCACAAGATCGCTTGGATAATCAGTCGCTACGCACTGTTCAATTCCACACAAACGTCTTGACACCATTAAGACAAATCATACATGCTTTTCAAATCCTCGTAAAATGTGTACGACTATGGTCTAGCAACAAAACATTTTATCATGTATTTAAAAGTGATGTTCCTCATTAGATTCAGAGTTTATATTTCACAAATAATTATTCTCCTTTAAAAATAAATCTATATTATTTTTAATATACTTATACAATATATTTTAGAATAATTGTTTTGTTGTGTCCCATCCCTGGAATAAAAGTTTATGTTTCTTCTTCTTCTTTTGTTTGGTTACATACACCTATTTATATCTTTTAAAGACGAATGAATGTCAAGGCGGCGAGGAATGATTAATGCGGCAGCATGGGAAAGAAGGGGAGCTCCTCCTGGTTTGGAGCCGTGAAAAGGGTATTTAGATCTCCTTCCAAAGATTCTGAATGTAAAAACTGTGAGAGGTGTCATTCTTCCTCCGAAGCTAAAGGCGAACATTACCTAAGCGCATGCAAGGAACAAGAGGTTCCTGCACCCCTTCTTTTTTCTTAGGACTTTTTCTTTTAGGTTTTTACAGGGTATTAATTTATTATGTGTAGAAGAAAAGCTCTAAGGAGAAGCGAAAATGGGTGTTTGGAAAGTCTCACATTTTCACAATCATGAAGAAAAGGAAACATTGACATTGATGGGGGAGTTGAGCTGGAAAAGGACAAGGAAAAGAGGAACGATGGCGGTGAAAAGTATGCAATTAATGCTACAGCTGCGGAAGTTTTTGGTGTCAAGAGGGATTATTATTGTTCCATATATCCCTACATAGACAGGTTGGGCAGCTATTATAGACATGTGTGGCCATTTTTAGTTTGGTGTTACCTAGGTATTGTGATGTGTGAGACTTTGGGTTTTCCTATTTAGGCGAGACGGGATTTTCGTGCACTGAAAGGGCTTGTGAGGCTTGCAGACGTTGGTAAGAGGATAATGTGAGAAAACAAACCAAGGCAACATTACAATGTATGCAAGTTCTTGTGAGAGTTCAGGCGTGGGTCCGCCACCGTCGACTTATTCTCGCTCAGATTATGAAAAGCTTTCCTTCCAACGTCCACATCAAGAAGCCATTGACATAAAACATCTGGTAAACACAGAAAATATAACAATACAAAATAAAATGGTTGTGTACTTAATCGTAGTAGTTTACTCATTCATTTGTTGTGATTGTTTCTGTCTCTTTATAGAGATGCACTCCTGGTTTGGGATGGTCATGCCCGTACCATGGAGGAAATTAGAGCACAAACACAAGAACCAAGAAGCTGCAGAAAAACGTGAGAGAGCCTTGGCATATGCCTTTTCTCGTCACCATAGCGGTTACATTTGACAGCCATATATGCCCATCAAACAATTTTTAGTGATTGAACTTTCAAATTTTTCCATTTAAGAATGTAAAATAATGTTATTTCTCTACTGGTAATAAGAATTATAAAAGATTATTCTATATATATTTAATTATATCTAAAATATATTTGTATAGTTTACCAATAAATTTGTATAAAAAATGATGGTTATACATTAAATTTGAAAGCCGCATGTGACGGTTTTTTTCAAATATTTGCAAGTATTTTACGGCTAAAATCATGAAAAACATCTAAAAGATTGTCAAATTTAGCCCCTGCTCATCAGGAAGGGGACTTGGATTTGGATCTTGCTTTAACTTCTCTTCATGTCATGACTCAATTCAATGAAAAAATGTTGTGGATTCCTGTTTAGCTGCATCTGAAGCAAGAAGGAGCATCGATTTTTTTACAAGCCAAATGCGAAATAGACCTAGAAACGGAAACATAATCAAAGAATGCAGTGTAGACATATTGCAATAGGTTTCTTTCTGTCAATCAAGGGTTTATAATTGAAATCTGCATGTGACAGGTTTTTTCAAATATTTACAAGTATTTTATGACTAAAATCATGAAAAACGTCTAAAAAGATTGTCAAATTTATCCCCTGCTCATCGGGAAGGGGGCTTGGATTTGGATCCTGCTTTAACTTCTCTTCATGTCATGACTCAATTCAATGAATAAATGTTGTGGATTCATGTTTAGCTACATCTGAAGCAGGAGGGAGCATCGATGTTTTTACAAACCAAATGCGAAATAGAGCCAGAAACGAAAACATAAACAAAGAATGCAATGTAGACATATTGCAATAGGTTTCTTTCTGTCAATCAAGGGTTTATAATTGAAAGTTGCATGTGACAATTTTTTTCAAATATTCGCAACTATTTTACGGCTAAAATCATGAAAAACGTCTAAACAATCACAAATTTAGCCCCTACTCGTCATGAAGGGGACTTGGATTTGGAACCTACTTTAACTTCTCTTCATGTCATGACTCAATTCAATGAAAAAATGTTGTGGATTCATGTTTAGCCGCATCTGAAGTAGGAGGTGGCATCGATGTTTTTATAATCCCAAAGCGAAATAGAGCCAGAAATGGAAACATAAACAAAAATGCAGTGTCGACATGTTGCAATAGGTTTCTTTCTGTCAATCTAGGGTTTATAATTGAAAGTTGCATGTGACAGTTTTTTTCAAATATTTGCAACTATTTTACGGCTAAAATCATGAAAAATGTCTACACGACCATCAAATTTAGCCCTTCCTCATTAGGAAGGGGACTTGGATTTGGATCCTGCTTTAACTTCTCTTCATGTCATGACTCAATTCAATGAAAAATGTTGTGGATTCCTGTTTAGCTACATCTGAAGCAGGAGGCTAGCATTGATGTTTTTACAAGCCCAATGTGAAGCAGAGCCAGAAACATAAACATAAACAAAGAATGCAGTTTAGACGTATTGCAATAGGTTTCTTTCTGTCAATCAAGGGTTTATAGCTTTTATTTATAAATGGCGAAAAAATTACAATTTTAGGTCTCTTACTTGTATGTACAGTGTGTTTGTTGAGTTCTAAGATCAACACTTTTTCCATATATGGGGCCTTTCGGTGATCTATGGGACGACATGTTGGTTACCTTGAAAATGTTGGACCAAATCGCTTATTTTGTTTTCTGTGGAAGCCCCAACTACTAGAAGGAAACCCCTGAAGCTCATGTGTTTACCCTCGATGTGTCCAGGTTATTTCTCCTTCCTTTCCTTCTTTTGTTGTTTGATTTTATTAATGGTTTATAATGGAGGTACTGATATTTTTACAGGAATACGAAAGACGAGATAAAGATTATAGTGGAAGAAAGTAGGGTTTTAATTATCATGGAAACGAGTTGAAGAAGAGGAGAAAGAGGGCGACAAATGACATAGAGTGGAGCATTTTGCAAGTAAATTCTGGTGGCAATTCAGTTTGGTGGGCAATGCAGACATATGGAAAATCTCAAAGTTAGTTTGGAAAACAGTGTATTGACCATCAAATCCCCAAGTTAAGTACAAAAGCACCAAAATTCCCAAAATTGTAGACACTGTTGAAAGTTGTGGTGAACTGTGAGAATGTAGCTCTGTTAAACATTTTTAAAATAAAATGTGTTGCCTTACGACCACGTTTTGAATTTAGTATCGCATCCTTTGGATTTTGTTTCCCTTTGTGTTATAGCCATTTTATTTTGATCTTTTCATTAATATACTAATGTATATATTTCAATGTTTAAGAGCGAGTTTAAAAATCACATATAATAGTTGTGCTTAAACATTGTATATATCTAAATTGTTAATTTTTTACGCCAAATCCGTTTCACATATGGGTTGGTGCAGGGGATCAAACGCATGTAAGAGAGACATGAAGACGAGATGAAGCGGGAGAGGAAGAAGTTGATAATGGAAAAATCAGAGCCAAGAAGAATTTTGTTTGCACCCAGCATAATGTCTAGAAGGAAAGTAATGCATGGTTTACGAAGATATAGACAAATAGAAAAAGCGTTGGGAAGTGAATAGTGTTGGGTGCTTTTGCAATAATCTATGTGCCATGTTGTTTTTTGACATAATGTGTAAAATTTATACTCACGAGCGAACAATGAGTACAAAATATTTTATATACGTCGAATACACATTTTACTGTTTGGTCATGCCCCTTACATTTTCCCATTGCCAGAGTTGGGCTTTGTTCCACATACATATTACTCTAATGAGGTCATGGGCTTCCGTAGTTTAATGATGCAAGCAAGCAAACAAAGGAAGTCGAGAAAGTGGAATTGAAGAGTCAAAAAATTAATTATCTTAGCAATTCTATGATGGTGGGTTACCATTCGAGAAGGGTAAAAAGATTTAAAAGAAATAACCAAGGAGTAGCATAAAGCAATCAAGCAAATCTAAAAAAAAAAAACAAGGGAATAGACTGTTTACAAAATTATGATATAGAAGGCTATGCGTATGAGTTTGGATCTGGGCGTAGCTTATCAGATAATTACTCTTCCTGCAATCTTTCCTGAAAGAATAGAAACTACAAGCAAAAATATGAGCAGGAAATGAAACATTTGGGTGTGTTGCATGTTGAATTTGATAATGTTTCCCAAGAGAAAGGTTTTTATCGATTGAGAAACACAACCTAGCTGACACTTTGAAATACATGGAGCGGGTACGAGATTATTACTCTGTACATCCATTCCCCAGAAGGGCTCAATTATCAATGATTGCTCCTGCATAACCCACTTCACTATAATTTTTCTAGCGTGAACCTACAAAAACATGTCTGCAAAGTGCTATAGGAAAGAAGCAGTGTGTTTAGGTTTCACATTTCAGCCCTTGTAAATTTTTGTAAATTTTTAATTTGGCCCCTTTAAATTCACATTGCACTCTCGTGAATAGACCGCATGAGATTATGACAATTTAATGAAGCACATATAATAGATATTATTTGGGAAGGAACAATGCTTCATGGAATAGGTGTGGGGCATGCATGTATTTAATTTTCCCACCATTTAATTTACAACAATACATTCATGTCTACATCTTACATATCCAATTAAATTTTTTCCAGTCGAAAACCTTGATGCCATAAAATAAAATAAAATAAAAACTTTCTTAACAGATTAAACATACCTCTTACTAATTTTTTGATTATTTTTGTGACTCAATTAGCGATGTTTGTTTGCACAACATCTCTTTGCCTACACTTACTTGAGATTACTATTTGAAAGGTAGGTTATAAATTACTACATGATGCATCTATTTACCGCAGGTTCAAACCCTAAAACTTTCCAAGTTTCACCAAATTTCCTTGTGTCCTCTTTGTGAGATAGAAATGCTTATGTGGAATATGCATAACAAATAATATTTGGGGCGAGACAATATGATCCTTGGAAAACGTGTGGGGAATGCGACCCAAATCGTTGGTCTACCTTTGACTTGTATGACCAATCATTGGAAGATGTCAATTAGCGACACATGTCTCGTACATCTACTTCCTACAATTAGTTGACCTCACAACTGAAAATAGGTCCTAGTAAGTTCTGCAACAAGTAGTGATTGTAGTCTGCATTGCAAGATATATTCCTCAACAGTTTCATCTATGTCTCCCAGAACATGGGTTTCCCTCCTTGCAAATGACAAACATGTCGTCAAATTATTAGACAACATATTCTCATGTTTCCTCCTCCATTCCTCTTTCCTTTCCCCTACACTTCTCGACCCTTAAATGTATTGTGTGCATTTCTCTTTCAAACAATTCATATTATTCTCTCCCAATTTCTTCTCCTCCCTCTAACCCCCTCTTCTAAAACCTTCTCCCTCCTTTTCTGTTTTGGTCCCTCAAAATTAAACTTCACTTAGACTTCCCCTTCGGCGTTCACATCGCACATTTCACGTGCAATTGCTAGTCTAACCATTCTAAATCTTCAATTTCCCGAACTCCCATTTATTAAAATCTGATTTATTACATTCAATTTTAATTTAGTTATGTTTTTGGTTTTATTTATTTAAAGTAGAATGGAAACTATATTCTGAGTCTAAATCTTGTGTTTATTTGAATGAGTGTACATGCATGAATGAATGAATTGACAATGCTTTAGAGCAATCTGGTTAATTTGAATAATAGGTAAAAACTTCAATAAAGCCATTAATGGCTGACATGTGTTATGTTAGTTCTGTTATCCAATCTAGCAGTATTTTGTGTGTGTGCAATCATGTATGTAATTTTATTTGTTAGGTATGTGCATAGGACATATCTGATTCAAAATGCTAGAAAAACAACCTTCCAGAAAACCTCAATAACAGTCATACAGAAAAACCTCAATAAGAATGCTACCACAAAATACCAGGATTTAAACAGATACACACAAACGTAATAAAGGATTTATAGAAAATACCGATCAACATAATAAGGATGGATTTTTTCCGGGGATATTATCCACCCTGACCTGCAAAAGAGGGGATTTGAATCTATACCTATCCTAGATTGCAGTTGAAAACTAGACATAACTAAAATTATATGACACACAGTTACTTAACGACTGTAGGGGGCTGTGAGTCTTTGCAGGGGAAGCAGGGGTGTTGATCTTCTGTGCAGGCACAGAAGAATTCTCCGTGACGCCTGGTTTATTTTGAACTCCATCAGATTCATCTTTCGTATTCGCAGAATGTGTCAATTGCCGCAAAAGAATCCTACCGGAAGGAGGAATCCAGATGTTGAGGATGCCCTGAGGATGAGCCGAGGGTTTCCACACCTGACCAGCAATACAATTTATAGGGTTAGAGTCTGGATCGGGGTTAGCTTTAGTGTCGCGATGTTCGAGGATGCGAGAAATGAGGATCCTGGTTGTGCCGACGAGCTTGTCTCGCAGATGGCCCTGGCTGTAAATTTCCACCGTAATGGCCGCCAAAACATCTGAGAGGATGGAATCGTCTGTCTGAAGAAGCACCTTGTGGTTCCACACAGGGTTTGTTCCACCCTCCTCGTCCACCGGCGTGACGACCCTGTGCTTCGGATCGATGTAAGCCTCTGCATAACATTTCATTTTGCCGGTTCTTCTCACGTCTTCGAGATCGTCGGCGGAGATGATTCGCAGCTCTATTTCTCGCTTTTGGACGGGCTTCGGCCCTCTATTCCTCCCGTGTTTCATCCTGAAAATATCCGGGAACTGGAAAAAAAAATGCGCAGAGGAAGATTCAGGGAAGGCAAAGGTAGCGTTAGAATGAATGAAATAAGTGTAGAGAATGTTTGTGTTAATGTAGCCATCCATGGCCGCCTCACATTATATTCGCCTCCGGACACAGGTGGGGTATATGCCTGTGCTGCTGATAAGATCATCCTCTGCACCGCACTACTGTGAAATCAATTGGCATAGTTACCGAATATTCCACTCTTTTTAGCCTGTTGTGTTTTACATTTGCATCTACCCATAACCATTGCAATTCAAAAGTAGAAATATTCGGTACGAGAGTTTCTAGAAGAATATCTTTTATTTTTGTCATTTCAGATATGGTATGTGAAATAGACATTTCACGACAAACAATGAATTTTCCCAAAATCAATTCCACCCTCCTAAAACCAGTACTCCATTCGTCAACATTAATAGAAGGTGATCTTGAACCTTATTAAAGGAACACCACCTTGCAAAAACACAGACCATGGAGGATATTTTGAGGGGTATGTTTGAAGGTCGTTTAGACGTTTTTTGTGATTTTAATTATAAAATATTTGTAAATATTTGAAAAATTGTCACACAAATTTTAAGGATGGTAGTCATTTTTTATACATATTTATAAGTAAATTATACAAATATATAATTAAAATAGTTATATATATAGAATAATGTTATATATTTTTTATTAACATTATAATAATAACACTATTTCGCATTTTGAAGGGCAAAATTTAAAATTTACCATCACTTAAAATTTGTTTGACAGGCATAGGTGGCCGTCAAATTTAACCCCTAATTGTCTCGATTTTAGTTGCATCTACTGGAATCATCCTTGGTAGGAGCAAGTTCGTTGTTTAGTGTTATGTTCATGATATGAATAATTGATCAAATGAAACAATTAAATGGAGCGTAAAGCAAATAGTACTACATTTTCAATATTTGAAATATTAGATGTTGTTAAAAGATAAAAGTGTTTCTATGAACCTTTGAATCTCTTGAAGTGCCATCGTGTCATCGGCCGCATAAGGTGGCTCATTTCAACTTGAGAGCAATTGTGAATCTTGAAGTTCGAAGCATATTTATGTATAATTGATTTCAACATAAAAGTCAATATAAATGAATTGTAAACGGAAACGATAAAAGTGATCTAATATGCATAACTTTTAAATGAGGTTTTCCTATGTGATATGCGAGTGCCTTGGGGGAGCGCGTGAGGTTTGGTTAAAGTGATTTTTTTAAATAATAATAATAAAACAATCATGGCAATAAATTATTTTAAATGTTTGAGGAAATTGAATGAGTTGAATGTTTTGAAATTTAAAATGTTAACAACAAAAGAAAAAATGAAAATAATTAAATTATCATGTATTCTTAAATCCCTCAAAAATGTTGGAACATGTGTCAACCTTATACCAAGAAAGAATCAATAATTTGCCTTGGTTAATGAGAGATTTCATCCATGAGAGAATTTTTGGTTTGTCTCGTGAATGGATGAAGACAAATTTTGACCAAAGGATTCTTTTGGCAAATTCTTGGCTTTGTTTTGGAATTTCAATGGTGTGGGCAGATTGTAGTTCAGTTTTGCTCAATTTGTGGCTAATGTTTTTAGAAAGGATTTAGAAACTCCACAACCTCTCTGCCAAAGATCTTCCCTACCAATGTCAAATTGAGAGCTTTTGAGCAGAGTACATGGACATGTCAAGCTTTTTCGAGGAGTGTTAATTATTTATTTTTCTTCCGCAAAAGGGGGTCTGTTGAAATCGATTTGGGTGCTTTAAAGCAATGGCTTTTTACAGGTGTAAAGCTAGATTTGTCTAACTTTTCCAAAGATCCTGGGGCCTGTGGAAAAATGGGAACGGACTTCCATCAAAGCACACAAGACAGATTTTTGTTAGATGTTGCTATGCATGACTCCTTGGTAGGTGTATTTGCAAGGTGTGGAAGCTCAAACATGGCACGTGAACCATGGGGAAGAATACCATGGTGGCAAATAGGAGTTGTACAGAAATTGAATTTGTTGAAAAAGTTGTGGGAGACTTTATCAAAATGCAATCGTGGTCACAGAAGCCTAACCCCCTCCCTTGCCTTTTGCCAACACACACCTCACACTGCACTAAGGCTTCGCCTGTGTTTTTGCACAAGCCACAAAGAAAAGGAAAGAGAGGAGAATCATCGATGGTGCAGTTGTTAGTGCGTTAGTAGGCATGTATAAGGTTGGGGAAGCATGTATAGGGTAGACAAATTATTTGACAAATTTCCTAATAAAAAATCCTGCATTGATTATTGTTTGTACAATGTGGAAGCATGTGCAAGGCTCATGAATTGTTTGGTTAAATTCCTCCAAAAATGTTGTCTCAAGGACGTGTTTTGTTTGATGGGTGAGCACCAACTGGGGTTGTTAAAATAGACCTTCGAAACTTTAGTAAAATACGCTTATACCAGTTAGAAACTTGTCTCCACAGCCATGCCATTTTACTTCCATCATGTGCCAAGACGGAAGGTTAGAGAAATGCATGGTCTTAACATGGGGCAAAATAAGAGGTTTGGAGCAATATCGGACAACCATCAACCATCGAGTGCGGTGATGGTGAATTGCATAAAATAGGTATGGTTTTCCCCTTCTTCTTGCATTTAAATTTACACACTCTATCGTGTCCTTTGTGGTTGGGTTTCAATAAATTTGGATCATTGAAAATTCATCTAGAACAAATGTTACAATTTCTACCCTGCCTAAAACCTTCTAAACATAGAAAAATTGGCCTCAAAAATTATGCGCATGGAGCGCCACACCCAAATGTACCGTGAATCTAGAACTTATAATTTGATCCCTGGTAACGTAGGACACCATGGGGAAACTTAACTCAGTTGTTTGAATTCTTTTAATGCCTTTCCAAGTCAAGTCTCGAAGCCCATTTTAATATTTTAGCCACTTGTGGTGATGAGCTCAATTTAATAAAATGCGATCAATTCCGGCTTGCAAATGCCTCTTCGTTCGAGCGAAACGAAAACTACTACCACCTACCTCTAGAATTCCAATAGGAGAATTGGAACCAATTCTCAATTATGCAAAAACACTATCGGGGATTAGTTTTACGAGTGGGTTTGAGGTCCTCCGGCCATTGTGTGACGGGAAATTTTAGTTGTGTTTACAATTATCAATCCCAAAGATACCCTTGTAACTTGAGAATTGTTTGTCGTATTCGATTTTTGTCAAATGCGATAAAGTATCTGTATATAGGGAATAAGTGGGAATCATCCAAATTTGTGCTTGAACTCAAGATGAGTGTTTTCGGGACCCAATTTGTAGGCACTTTTGTTGTTTTGGTCAATTTTCTCAACTTGCTACTTTAGCTAGAAACTCCTTCTGAGGGTCCTGTTTGACCTCTAACCACGCGTGAGACCTTTCTCATATCGTCTCAATGCTATGTAGAGTATTATTCAAAATTTTATCATATATGCATGGATTTTGAAATATATGGGTTTTTTCTCTCTCCTCCTTGTTCTCTCTCAAGAAATGACTATGATACTTTGGTTGTATTTGAAAACATAAGTGAATTGGAAATTGTAAATTGTTTTGAAATGAATTGAAAATGGACATGAAATGCAAATGGTTATGACATTGTGAATGGAAAATAAAATGTCTCTTAACCTTCTCTTTCATCATTTCTCTCTTTAGAACCAAAAATGTAAAGTGCAAATGAATGTGAAAGTGTGAATGCATGAGAAACAAACTCTCTTCTTCTCTCTCACTACTTTTACCTCTCTCCACTCTTTATTTGAAATTGTTTGAAATGATGAATGTGTGGATTTATGCTTGAGTGTAGGGGATTTCCATACCAGTTCTAGGACTAACCCTACGGTGGTTGCAGGTACCAGACAATAGGAGAAGTACAACAACACTTGTGTCTTTTATTAGCATGATATAAAAAGCAATGTAATTCTATAGAATATATTAGCAATATTGTTATGAATGGAATGCATTTTTTCATTGGTTCCATGATGTATACCATATTGTTGCATATTGGTGAAATGTACTACTTCTTACGTAGTTGTACTTTTGCATGTTTGACTAATTCCACATTTAGTCATATTTTTGTGTATTTGGTTAGGAAAATGAAGTTGATTGTATCATGTTGCATTGGAAAATGATGTAAGAGGATCCCGTTTAATTATATCCAAATCATCATCAAGAAAATGAAATTGAAATCATGTTATTTAAAATTGTTTGTACCATCGTAAGCTTGGATGTGATCGTACTAGTAAAATTGATGGTAGTAATTGGTAATGCCATATTTTTCTCTCGATTAGTGGTGTATTGACCTAGGAAATATCTTAGCCTTCAAATAAAAATATAACTTGCATGTGTGTGTTTCCTTTTTGGGTGGAAAGCGTCAACCAAACTTATAGTTTGAAATATCAACCCTGGTGGTATGGAATGGTCCCTTTGAGCTTAACCTTGTTCCTTGTTTCTATAGTGTAACCAAGAACCTCTTGGGACATCACTACACCTTATGAATGGAAGTGTGTTTCTTAGTCTTTGATTATAGGAACACCATTGAGTTTCTTGGAGGTCTTAGGGGATTAAGTTGTTGAACACTAGCTTTGGCCCGTGGTAGGGCATAGATCCCTTGGGGCATTTGGGAATAAATTTTAAAACTAATCCTAGGACCTTTTTGGAGGGTAATATGTGGACATATTTTGGTATCTAAACCTTAACATATGGGTTTGTTAATGGTAGGATGTTGACCCATTAGAAAGGTGAGAATTGTGACTTGTTCCTTACTCCTTGCTAAGTCTCCATTTTCGACATTAAAGATATTATGAGATATCTCCTTCTAGAACATTAACCTTTGACTTGAACACAAACTACATGTGACTCTTTTGTATCTTATAAATGCTCCCAATCATCTCTATCTTCTAGATGTACCTGCAAGCATAATATTAGCTCAAGTTTCTCCTCTTATCGTCATGAAATATTTTCCTCGCAATGAAAATTGTTGCTTTGTATAATGTCATGGATTGTGATTTGCGGATTTTCAAAGCCCAAGCCATTTAAGGGAATCCGTTTCTAATTTTCATGGCAAACATGTGATATGGAGTACGTGATATGGGTTATTAAACATCTCATATTGGGACAATGTATTTCTTGAATTTAACAATCACAAATGTTGGTAATTTTTAGGGGGTTTGTGTTAGATTTATAAACAATTGAATGAACTTTCCTAGTTACAACATTCACAAGCCCAAACTCCACCCACAAATATTAGGAACTATAACCTTTTGTCCTTTACAACGAAGAATTTTTCCCTATAAGCGGTCATCATTAGGTTTAATTTTGGTATTCCACCTTGTACAGGTTGGCATTGTTACATCCAAGTAGTACATGTATTGACCCTAACATTTCTTACAAATGTATAAAGGAATGAAAAGAAGATATATCTTCTAAAGATAGTGGAACTTTTGTTCAAGACATGAGGACCTCCCAATCCTAAAAAAATTCATCGAGGTTTCTAATATTAAGGAAAAGGTTTATGGAAAGTAACCTAGGATGGCTCAAAACCTTGTTGGCAAATAATTGTTTGGAAGGTGATGTATTAAAGCTCCACCAAAGTGTTAAACCATAAGATGTTATGACATATATGTCTTTCAAGAGGTCTTATGTTGTAGCCTTTTATAACATGAAAATATGTAATGTAATTACTTGTATAAATTTGATTATTAGCAGCAATATAACACCAATGAACACAATAATTAAGATAAATGATATCAATGTGCAAGAAGAATAGTTTAGCCACTTCGAGGGGCAACCTCCAAAACGCAGGACAATAAGACTCAAATGTTGAATATGATAATCAACTACCACCTACTAACCCCCTATATATACTATTCTTATGCTATGGCCAACACCAAGGCCGACCCAAAGAATGAAAATATAACATATATGAAAGAGATACATATTGAGAAGAAGTTATGATAGCCACAAGTCGGCAATATACATAAAATATAAAATATATGATTAAGGGTGTAGTATGCCCTCCCTTCAAAACAACATTGTCCCCAATGTTGAGAAGATTTGGATCTTCACTGCGCAAGAAATTTGCATCCTCCCAAGTTGCATCTTCATTGTCTAGATTTTTCCACTTGATCGAATACTCGGTGATGAGCCTTGTCCTCAATCGCTTAGTGTGTGTAATCGAAGGATGCATTCTCGGTTCCAAGATGATTCTACCCTCTTCATCAAGCTCGGGTAACACTATTTGGGTTGATACAACTGGTCCAATTACCTTCTTTAGGAAGATACATGGAAGACCTGGATGAATTCGAGTAGCTAGAGGAAGTTCCGGTTTGTATGTTATATGGCCAATCTTCGTAACACTTGATAAGGACCATAATACTTAGGTGAAAGCTTGTTATTCTTTTTCTATTGTTTTAGGGACATTTGCTTATATGGTTGAACGCACAAAACCAATCACCGACTTCAAAATGTCTTTCATTGCGATATTGGTATGCATGTTGTTTCATGCGGTTTTGTGACATGACCGAATCTCTCTCTCGAGACTAGAAAGCACTTCTTGTTGGTGTTGAATATATTCTTCAACTGCTTGAACCTTTACATTTGTATTCTCAAGGATGAAGTGATAGATGGTGGATTGTACCCATATAATGCCAAGAAAGGAGACATTTTAGATGAAGTATGAAAGGAGGTGTTATACCACCATTCTGCCAAGTGATAACCATTGGACCCATCTTGCTTGCTTATCTGATGTAAAACAACGAAGATATCCTTCCAAGCACTTGTTTACCACCTTTGTTTGTCCATCAGACTGGGGATGATAAGAGGAACTTCGAGCTAGTTGTGTGCCCAAGCATGAGAACAAGTCAGTCCAAAAATTACTAGTAAAGATAGGGTCTCGATCACTTACTATAATCTTTGGTGTCCCATGTAGCTTCTAAATTGTATCCCTGAAGGTCGTTGCTACTATACTCACAACAAATGGATGTGATAAAGCACAAAAATGGGCATATTTGGTGAGTCTGTCCACCACCACCATGATTACATTTTTACCTTCTGATTTAGGCAATCTTGTGATGAAGTCCATGGACACCTCTTCCCACCTCTGGCTAGGAATAGATAGAGGTTGTAAAAGACCTAGGGACTTAATTGTTTCGCCCTTATTTTGTTGACAAACCATGCATTCGCCACAAACTTTTGAACATCTTCTTTTAGCCCTTCCCAAAAAAAAAAAAATCATGCTTGATTCGATGATAAGTCTTTAAAAAGCGAGAATGACCCCCTACCTTGGAGAAGAATGGAGCTCAAATAGAACCCTATTTTTAAGGATTGAATTTTTACATAGATATAATCTATCTTTATACCATAAAACATCTACTTTCCATACAAATTTTTTCGACATGCTTGGATCTTATTGGAGATTCTCGAATGAGATTTTGTGTACCCGGGTCATTTTTCCATTCGGACCTTGCCTCCTCTATCCAATCCTCATGTGATACAAATATGGCACACAATAATGCCAGGCGATTCATCCTTCGAGATAAAGCATCGCAACTACATTCTCTTTCCCTTTCTTGTATATTATCTCAAAATCATACCCCAACATTTTTAGACCCATTTTTGTTGTTCTTCCGATGATAAACGTTATTCTAAGAAGTATTTCAAACTATCATGATTTGTCTTTATTTTGAAATGTCATCCCATGAGATATGGTCTCCATTGCTTCACTACATGAAGTATTGCTAACATTTCTTTCTCATACACTTTGGTTTAGAGATATTCTTGCCTTTGAATCGCGGCTCTTCAAGGCAATGGGTCACCTTATTGAATTCACAAGAGCTAATTGAAAGTCACGATTATGAGATTTGGGGATTGTTGGTTCAAATTGATCCTTTGAAGATTCAAAACTCTCCAATTCATATATTCTTTTAAACCCTTCCTCAAAAGATTGAGTATTAATTAATTTGTTAAACACTTGTGCTCTATCAAGTTTGTCAATATCAATGGGTCTGTGAAAATATATAAATTTCTATTTATGCTTTGAAGGTAATCGAATCGCACAAAGTGGGGACAACGAGTATCATAGATCTTGACATATTACCTGTAAGGGTCCCATGGAGGGAGCAGTAACCCCGAGTAAGATTTTGGGCAAAAGTCCTATGGGCGGGGTTATTGGTTTCTATAACTACAAAATTTGGAAAAGAAAAAATGTCCGCGCTTTTATGGGCAGCATTGGGCATACAAACTACCACCAGAACCTCTAGTCATTGTAAGGCTAAAAGACGATATTTGAATAATCCATCAATACAATCTATTATTTTGTCTGACATCACCTCTACAGTTCAAACAGATCATCTCGATTCTCCATCTCCAATCTCTCGTATTCATATTGATCCCCCCGATCTCCCATGCAAAAGTTAAAAATCCAATTTCCTTTATATTTGATCTCCCATGCCAAAGATTTCAATTTTGAAGAAAACCTGATTTACTTTCAAAGAAAACACCAAATAAATTGTCATTTGATGCTAAAACCCTAGATAAACTACATATCTGATAACATGAATACCCTGAAAGATGAGAAAGAAATTAGGAGAAAAAACAAGAATGTAATTTTAAGCGTTAAAATGACCGTTACAAATTGTAGTCAAACATTGCGTTGGGTAGCAGTAGCAGCAACCTTTAAATGGCTTGAAAACCAGAAATAAACCATTTTTCCCACATATCTCAACAGGGAGCAGATCTTAACAGATAACAAAAGAAAACCTAAGATTTCAGAATAGTAACAAGATAAATAAAGTTATACTACGCTTAATGTGAATATTACTCAGTTTTTGCAGGGGAAGGAGGAGTGTTCTCCTGTGAAGGAGGAGAACCCTGTACAGGAAGAACACTGAGAGAACTTGTGCTTTCCTGTGCAGGAGGAGCACTCGTCTTTTCCAGTTCAGGAAGAGCACTGGGAGAACTAGTATCCTCTGCTTCATTTTGAAGCGCATCCGGTTCATTCTTTTCCTTCATGGACATAGACAAGCGGCGCAAGAGAAATTTACCGGCGGGAGGAATCCAGACGTTGAGAATGCCCTGAGGATGACCCGCGGGTCTCCACACCTGAACGGCGACGCAATTTATAGGGTTTGGGTTAGGGTTAGAGTCGTCCCCCTTGAGGATTTGAGAAATGAGGATCCTGGAGTTGCCGACCAGCTTGTCTCGCAGATGGCCCCTGGCGTAGATGTCCACTTTAATGGCCGCCAGGACGTCTGAGAGAAGGGAATCGTCTGCCTGGAGAAGCATTTTGTGGTTCCACACAGGGTTCGTTCCGCCGTCCTCGTCGACTGGCGTGGTGGCCTTGTGGTTGGGATCAATGTAGGCCTCTGCGACGTCTTCGAGGTCATCGGCGGAGATGATTCGGAGCTCTATCTCTCGCTTTTGGGCACCCTTTGAATCTTCCTTTCTTCTGTGGTGCATGCCTACTTACAGTTGCAATCACCAGCAGCAATCTCCAACCTGTGAGAAAAGACAGAGACTTTTAGGATAGGGAAAGCAAACTTTGCTCTGAGCATCACCGCCTTTATCTCCGTCTCCGGACAAGTGCCTAAATTGGCTCGCCCCGTGACTATTAGGTATCCTATGAAGCTGGGACACTCCACTTCGAGACGCCATTTATAGCAAGAAACATCCATGGAGAAGCCGATATACATATACATAGGTGAAGGCTTTTCTCCCCACATGATGCACCACCATACATAAAACTAACTGTAAAACACACCATATAGACATGTATGTCCATGCATGGGTGGGACTTATGTGTTAGCAGTTAAATCATAATGTTCTTGTTTTTCGAATATATTTGATTGAAATCAGATGGTTGTATGTGGCAAGGGCTAGGCGGATAGATGGGAACGTGTGTACACAAAGTGATTGAAAAACACATTAACACCGGTGTGTTTTTCAACCAAACCAAAATCGCAAAAACAACTAAGTGTTAACACGTGTGTTTTTCAACCAAACCAAAAACGTAAAAAAACTTAGTGTTGAACCGCACGCCATGTGGCAAAAGCAGAGGGGCATGATGGAAGCCATGGTGCACTTTATGGTTAGTTATATGTATGTGGTGCATTTTGTAGGGAGAATAGCCCTCACCCATATACATATATAAAACAATGATAAACTAACTCCGTCTTCACGAGGGGAGTTCATGTTTACATGTTTAAAAAAATTAATGACATTATAATCCAATGTCACTATGAAATATAAATTTTCATTCTAAAAATAGTGATATCATGGCCATACACTAGAATTATGGGCCAGTTTTGTTATTTATGAAAGATATTTTTAGTGAGATATATTTGTGAAGTTAAATTAATGTCAAAATTATTGGGAAATTTTCATGGTAAGCAGTTGAGTTTTTAATCAATGTAGTATACATAAAATATAAGATTAGAACATGGAAATCGATATCTATAGGTAATTTTCAAATAGATATAATTAGTCGATATGTTATATAAGCATGAGAAACGACGCGCTTCCCTATAATCCTATCACGCTTGAGGTTGAGTGTCTCCCACCTAAATATTTTTCTTTTGACCGAGTGCGCTTTTATTTGGAAGTATTGAAATTGTTCCACCAAATGCAACAAACAAGTGTCCAACCCACCAATTCAAACACAAAACACGAGTATTCTCACAGAGAGCAAGAACATTGTTTCATGAAATGCAATCAACCAGATTTCAATATGATGTGTTCACCTTTCCCAACATGTTACCAACCTATGTCAAAATGCAAAGGCAAATATATGATCTCGTGGACCGAGGTCCAAAACGATTGTGGGAAATATTAAAGAATGGGTTGTCGAAAAGGTCTTTCATCTTTTCAAGCAATTACAATTGCGAGATGTAAAGCCATAAGCCACACTCATTGTCATCATCCCCTCGGCCTTAGTCAAAATGGGAGATTCAAAACAAGGTATTTTCCTCCTCAAGACCCAAACTCTTGTTTGTCTTTATGAAATGCATGGCAAAGGCCTAAATATAGTGAAGGTGTTGTGTTTTATGTTGCTTCTTCGGGTTTTAGTGACATCCCAAATTGACTTCTAAAAGCCAAAAATGAAAAATGAAAAAACCATAGAAAATCGCTTTTTAAGTATGGTCAAAGGAGTTTAATAAAATATACATTTAAATAAAAGTGAAGGCTTAAATATCTCCACATGGCCTCTTACAAGTTTTCTTTGTCGCCCAAATCACATTACACATGTCAATAAAATTCCTTGTTAACATTAATGTTTGTCTTTTGTTAATAATGTTTGTTCTTCTTTTTTATTAATCAACCCTTATAGAAGTATTTGGTTTTTGGATTGGGATTTACTAAGGTGAAATAAATTTGCAACATATTCGTGTTGTCGTGCAAAATTATTTATGTCCTTGTCCCATCCTTGTTGGTGGGAGATTTCATGACTTTTTGGATTGCTCATTCGATATGTCGAAGGTGAGGGAGACTCGGTGGTCACAACAACAATCCACGTTTAACATTGTGATTGTTTACACATTTTTATGTATTTTTAACTATAAAATAATTAATGATTTTGTAGCTTCTTTGTAAGTTATTGATAGTGATAGAGCGACATCATGAAGATTTAGATACGGTTATAGTTTATCGTGATATTTACGCCAATAGGGGTGAGATTGGAATGGAGGTAAGCTTCTCACTAATATAGTATGTCAATTTAACATTGTCCCCCAACTTCTATCTTAAGCTCGAGTAACATCGTCGGAGGCGATTTACGGACATGCTTGGTGTTGCAGCAGACTTAGTGCACCTTAGAATTGCTTCGCAACTCTAAAATTCCACATTCAATCAAAAAATTAATCCCACCTAAGTTGGTTGGCTTCGACATGTGGTAATATATTATGATCCTTGTGCCAATAGGGGCGAAATCGCATCGGAGGTGGCCCTCTCACTAACAAAATAGTCGATTGATTGTGGAATATACATGTTTGTCGCATGGTTACCCGTGATCGAATATGCCTCTTCTTGATGCATTTTGGAATTGCTTTGATGACCCTACAACCCTTGTGTGCCTTATTACATAGGCCAAACATACCTCTTCAAAACATCTTGAAATTGTTTCAACAAGTATACGAAACCTCATATTTTTACTATAGGCGTAACATTACACCTCCTTTTAGTGCAAACGCTAGATAAGTTACTATCAAACTACCATTATAATTATTCTTAAGTAAACATGAATCAAATAACTATTACAAGTTGTGATTATTTGTATACCACTTTTAACACCAACCAAGCCATGAGACCTTATTACCCAACTCGTGGAAATAAACAACACAATATTTATATTTCAATAAAATGACTATTAAAAACACTTTCTCCTATCTCAAAGTCTTTATTTTTTAATAAATAGGTAACTATATTGTATCAAATATTGAAAATAAATTATATAAAACAAAAGTCAATAAACTAGATAAAATTACAATTAAATTAGAAGAAAGCCTAGAAGACATTAGGATACAACCCAATAAAATTAACTAAAAACAAAATAACACATCCACAATTTTAATAAATTTGATGAGAAAAGGAACCTTTGTTCCCATAAGAAACCACAAATTATATGGTATTGTTGGGATATAAGCAATGTAGACTTGTGAAACAAAGCCTCAATGAACAATATTTAGTCAATAAAATAAGATTCAAGAGAATGGAGAAGATTAATAGATAAGGATGATAGTGACGTATTTACAACGCCGTAAATCAAATTCCTCTTTGGAAAATTTTGCATTTTTACTATATGCGAGTCACTTAAAGAGATTAGACCTAGATTGAATCACTAAACAGGGTGTTTCTTCTCCAAACATTAGTTTCCATTCGATAACTTTCCAAATTTCAAAGTGACTCAATGTGCATGCCCATTAATCACAAGACTCGCGTGTCAATTGCAAATCGTTCTAAAATGTTCAAGAATCAAATGAACACCATATGCCCGAAAGTCACTCATGAGCCTATATGCTTTGAGTAGATGTGATACTCCATGTTGGAAGCACTAAAAATCAATTGAATGTGAATAACTCCTATAATTCCTAAATGGTATATACTAGAGTCAGTATAGAGATGAGATCGCATAGAGGAATTGGAAGACCAAATATGGTGAGATGTGCAACTGAATCTAGAGAAAATGGAATTAGAAGTGTTCTTGAGTTTGAGAAAAAAATGACTAATAATTATATGAAACCATAAAATGGAGACCATCCAATTCCCTACACTATAGGGAATATATTGTTGAAATACCTTCATATCCTTACCTTTATGTGTTTCAAGGTGGACATTGTATATTGTAGAAACCTTCTTTATCTATGTTTTTTCAAGCATAAGCTAAGTGTTAGGGCCTTGTAGTTACGAATACATAAAGAGGTAGACTCAAACATAAGCCCAAGAGAAGAGACCTAGGATAGCTCGGGCCACAAGGATGAAGATCCCGCATATTCAATTCAAATGCATACCATGAAATAGTGAAGATATAACTAGTGCAAAGGAAATATGAATTAAAACCAAAGAAACTCTTGAATCAAAGAAGTTGAACTTTGAAAAACATGTTTTAACACCATCTCGCTTAGATGTTGCACACCAAAACTCCTGTGCACCCCCATTTCATGTTGCTCAACAAAGACATCATAAAATTAAATGTTGATCCTCAATAAAGAAAATGAAACAGGAGTAGATGTGGTCATCATGCGGTAAATGAAAAATTTAATGGCTACGATTTGATTGGGCACAAGTTCTATGAAATAATAGGAATGGTTGTGATTTTTCCAATGGTCCTCCCATAGGCAAAGAAAGTATTGGCCATTGATGGGAGTAATCGTGTCAAAGTGCAACCCATAGTACAACATATATCAACGTAATAAGAAAATTGCTAAAATAAAATATATACAATATTTACATTTTATTAAGTTCAAAAGAAGTATGGAACTTAAAGAGAGATTTAATGAGAGGAGATGAACACGTGAATAAATAAATAAATAGATACAAAGTTTATTTTCATATATAGGAAAGTAAATCATAAGAAAGTTGACAATTTAACATTAAAATCTTGCAAAAAGAAAAGAAAAGAAATAAAGACATAAATCACCAAAGAGATTTCAACACATGAAGTTTTAGAAAATATAAATGTATTTGGGAATGAACATAGTTTCTTATCCGTTTCTTTTTGAGTAAATTTTTCATAACATCCAAAATTCCTCATACAATGGTTTTATTTATATATAACTCCCTCTTGAATGACTATTCACATTCTCTTTTATATTTATATTTACACCAAGAGTCATTCCTATGATGGCATCCTAGAGGTGGTAAAAGGTTGTAATGGTGTGAGTGTGTTCATTTTTAATGGCTAATATACTTCTAAGTATTTTAAATTTCATAACATAAAATAAAAAATCTTTTAAAATAAATGAATATGTTAGATATTTATATCGAGAGACATTCATAAAATGGCATCTTAAATGTGGTAGAATGTTGTAATAATGTGAGTATGTTCATTTTTAATGGTCGACATAACCCTAAGTATTTTAAATTGGTTAGTAAAAAGAAAAACTCTTTTAAATTAGGTGTATAGGCTAGATATTTACGCCAAGAGGCATTCATACAATGGCATCCTAGAGGTGGTAGAAGGTTTTAATGGTGTGAGTGTGTTCACTTTTAATGACCAACATAACCCTAAGTTTTTTAATTAGATGATATAAAATTAAAATCTTTTAAATTAGATGAATATGTTAGATTCTTAAGTCGAGAGGCATTCCTACAATGGTATCCTAGAGGTGGTAGAAGGCTATAATGGTGTGAGTGTGTTTGCTTTTAATAGTCGCCATAACCCTAAGTGCTTTAAATTAGGTAATATAACATAAAAGCCTCTTTTAAATTAGATGAATAGGTTAGATACTTACGTGGAGAGGCATCCTAGAGGTGGTAAAACGTTGTAATGGTATATGTGTCTTCATTTTTAATTTTTAATGAGGTAAATGTTTAAGGCTTTGAAAGGTTCCCAAAACATTGTACAACACAAAAATATATAATAATAAAGGGTGAGTTTGTTCACTTTTAGTGGCAAACATAGCCCTAAGTATTTCAAATCAAGAACTATAAAATAAAAAGTATTTTAAATTAGATGGATAAATTAGATATATTGGATTTCACTATTGTAGTCATATTTACTTACCCTTAATACTATTTTCTAACCCCAAGCACGTCGGTCTATCACCCGGCAAGACGCGCGAGTGCCAAGCCCCTCCTTTATGTGAGCATTGTGAGAAGGTTTTTCCATTAATGGAGGATGAATTGCAGAATGAGAAGTACATTTACTTAGTTAAAAGAAAAGTGGAAGGGACAACTTATAGATCCACACCCCAATTCATTACAGAAACTTAATAACAATGTAATAAGCATAATAAACCAGATCTGATCCATGATAGTCATATAACACAAGGGTTTACACCCTTAAACATGATATACATAATGAACACACACACACACACACACACACATTTGTGTGTGTGTGTATTCTTTTTAGAAACAGATTCGATAACCACATTACAATCAAAAGAGGTCATCACAGACCATACATGTTAAATGATAGAGATCCAATTCCTACAAATCTTCCCTAACATGAGATCCTAGTTATACCCTCCCATTTTAACCCTGTTATAGATCTTAGTGCCATACAAAGGCTCATGCCATCCCTCACAACCCTCGCACTAAGTGATCTAAACCCTAAGCATTCTGGAACACTTTGTTACTCAAAGATCTCACTCTCGATGCATTCTCTCTACCTCCTCTAATGTATGATATATATCTTCCTCTAGTCTAAGCATCTCTTTTTATAGGATCAACACCCACTCCATGCCTTCTCTTCTAAATAGATTGTGTGCCAAGTGTCGATGCGGTCCTCCGTTGGTGAATGTTTATCACTTTGCAACCCCGCACTCTCTCGTAATGATGTCTCCCGAGGATATTCCTTGCGCATGGAATATCATTTTCTTGACCTCCAAGGTTCCAGGTTGGCACCTTATCCACATGTCCACTCATCACGCATAGTCGGGTCCTCACGTTTTCCTCAAGTGTCTTCAGAATTCCAAATATGGCTAAGTCCTTTGAACTCGTGTTCTGCCTTCCACACATGCCCTGGTTTCACCTAAACCCTTCTTAAACCTCTTTTTCCCGCGCATTTTCACCCGAGCGCCCTTCTTCTCACTGGTCCTGCGTGCATGCGCCCTTTGGTACTTAGCCAATATTTCAAGACCCAACAATTATTTAAATGAATTTTGAATACTTTTTGCGTGCAATATGATTTTCTTTAGCGTAGAGATAATAACATGTAAGAGTTTTAACTATAACCATAAAATAGTAATTTTATAAATATACTATAACATATCCACACCCTAATTCATTACAAAACCTAAATAACAATGAAATAAGCATAATAAACCAGATCTCGATCCATGATGGACATATAACACAAGGGTTTACGCCTTAAACATTATATACGTAATGAACCCACACACACACACACACACATGTGTGTGTGTGTGTATATGTATATATGTATACATACATACATACATACATATATATATATATATATTATATATATATATATATATATATATATATATATATATATTCGTTTAGAAACGATTCGATAGCCACATTAGAATCAAAATAGGTCATCACGGACCATACATGTTAAATGATAGAGATCCATATCCTACAAATATTCCCTAGCATGAGATCCTAGCTATACCCTCCCATTTTAACCCTCACTGTGATCTTAGTGCCATACACAGAGGCTCATGCCATCCCTCACAACCCTGGCACTAAGTGATATAAACCCTAACATTACCGCAACACTTTGTTACTCAACATCTTACTCTCGATGCATTCTCTCTACCTCCTCTAACGTATGATCTATATCTTCCTCTAGTCCGAGCATCTCTTTTTATAGGATCGCACCCACCGCCATGTGTTCTCTTCGAATAGATCATGTGCCAAGTGTCGATGGGGTCCTCCAATAGTGAATGTTTATCCCTTTGCAAACCCTCCACTCTCTATAATGATGTTTCATGAGGATATTCCTTCGTATTGAATATCATTTTCTTGACCTCCAAGGTTCCAGTGTTGGCACCTTATCCACATCTACTCACCACGCCTAACAGTCCTCACGTTTTTCCTCAAGTGTCTTCAGAATTCCAAATATGGCTAAGTCCTTTGAACCCGTGTTTTTTCTTCCGCGCGTGCCCTGGTTTTACCTAAACCCTTCTTAAACCTCTTTGTCCCGCACGTTTTCACCTAAGCGCCCTTCTTCTCACCGGGTCCTATGTGCATACGCCTTCTTTGGTACTTAGCCAATATTTCAAGGCCCAACAATTATTTAAATGAATTTTGAATACTATGCAAAGATATGATTTTCTTTAGCGTAGAGATAATAACATGTAAGAGTTTAAAAACATTAATTTTATTAATATACTATAACCATAAAATAAAAATCCTTTAAGTCTTTTAAAATAGTTGATTATGTTACATATATTGGATCTCATTATTTAAATGAATATGTTAAAATTAGATTAATCAAATAAATATTCAAATACATCTAGTAATGAGAATGTTTTAATTAACTCAAATAGATATATTAAATACATCTATCTAAAAAACATGGAGAGATCAATCTCAAGACTCTATTATTAATATTTATGTTATGTTAAAAGATTTATTATTAATAATTGTGTTTATGAGATGAATAATCTCATCTTAATAAGGTCTAATTCCTCAATTTTGAGTATGTTTGGAGCGAAATTAATCATGTTTGATAGTCTTTTATGAATTTGAAAGTAAATTAGGAGGACATGTCATTCCAATATCATACAATTCAATTAGGACCGGATGTACTATCTCGGCCAATTTGTATGGTCTTGCCGGTGAAGAAAAACATGCAAACCGAAGTTTGGGTTCTCAAATTTTGATAGCATGTCAATGTGCAAGGATAAAAATCTAAACATGAGACCTCAAAATGTACTAAACAGAAAGGGAAAGTTATTTTTATCTTAGCGATAGTGCATTGTCAAAACTAGCGGTGTCAAAGAGTGAACTATCAAATTTGAGTGTCTACATGCGGTCTTTACTAGATTTATAAATTATTGACAATAATGTATTCAAATTCTGTAAATTTCTATGTGCTTCACTTGCCTAAAAATGTGCTTCGGTGTATGTCTCTCTTGCTCACGTAACCTCGACACCACCTATAATGACTTGTAGAAAGTAGAAACCTTAAATATACACGCAATATCCTTCATCAAACAATTAAATAACAAAAGGAGAAATCTATGTATGGTGAGGATAGACTAATCTCGTAGTCAACCCCTAAAAACCCAATCTAATTGTTACACTACATTCCCTCGAGCGATATCAATCCTCATGTTGTTATTCTAGGTGCATGTATCGGTGTGAGTGTGATCTAATACAACCCACTTTAACTGCGCCTCATTCTCTTGACACAATGATAATGGGATAGTTATGGAGTAGATAATGTACCTTGTGTAATAGTGGTGTGATGTAATGTGCCTCAATTGTTATAACAAACCCTATGTCCCTTGAAAACCTTTAATAATTCTTGGAATGAATTTACTCTTGCTAAAACATGGCTCTATGACCTTTATATGCTTGAAAATGAAGGAATCTAAACTCTTTTTCCTACTTTAGTGCTTCATACCCGTAGTAGTCTTTGCTCTAAATTATTTGCAAGTAGTTTTGGAATATTAGGAGATCATTGAATGTTTTTGAATTGATATTTGTAATAGGAGCTTATGAAAGTGTCCATGAGTAATTAATTGATAATGACTTGCTTATACAACCTTCGTATGTGAAATATTATGATAAGGGTGATCCTGGGAAGATGAAATGATGCAAATAAAGATATTCAAATTGAAATTAGAGTCAAAAAAATAAAAAGGGATAGGATTGTATAAGTCGAGAATAGGACATATAACCTATCTTGACCAAACTATATGGTTTTGGACAGGGAGCTTGTGATGTAAAACCAAATATTTTGGAATGATGCACATATATGATTTACTAATTTTCTTAATTAATAATTCATGAGTTTGAGATAGAACATAGTGTGGAGATAAGCAAGTAAAGAAAGCGCTACGTAAACGTATTGATTGGACTTAGAACATGAGAATTTGTCTTAGCAAGGGAGTATAGCCAAACTTGTCATTGTCAAAGGATAAGTTACTAAATCTAAGTGTCAACATTTCCCCCTCTAAGTGTGTAATTGAAATTTTTATTCTTACGGGAAAATATACTTGAGTTTAAATGCACAATTCATCTTCACTGACAGTTTGCTTCCCATGTATTGGTGTTGGCACGCTCCATGGTAAAACCTACAACACAAAGTGTAATCAATATTTATGATAGAAAATTAAATGTAACTCAAAGTATAAATAATACTAGTAACTTTTGTAACATCTAGTTTTTCATAAAGTAAATCAAAGGAGATGTAAAACATGGACTTAATACACTCAGTACGCTTTGTAGAGGGAGGAGCTCCTATTTTGTTGTATTATGGAGATTTTGGAGTTGTCACTAAAATACCGAATTATGGGGTTGATCGGTCCCCAAATGTGTTGAAGGAGAAATTGGAGTGTTGAGAACATGCAACACAACATCGAAGAGAGATAGAGAGGAACTGAAGTACCCCATCAAAAGATAAGGTCGTGTATCAAAATATTTAAAACTCGATATTTCCCCCTTTGAAATTGTAATAGGATAAGTGTTACCTACGAAGAACTTAGCCACTTCAATACCTTCCACAACCCTATGCATCGCACCACTACAAATGGATATATGTCCAATTTTATAACTAAAACCACACAATCAAAAAGGAATGGATATACCATGCCCCCACTATGTGTTTTACATCTAAGACTAGTCGTATGAATTATAGAATAATGTAAAGGAGATAAATTACCATGTCCCCAAACCATGTTATTGTTCAACTATGTCTAAGTAGTGTAAAGGAGAAAGAATAAAGTACTCGTGTCTCTGTATAATGCTTAAATTTAAGTAATATATGTTTGAACTTGTATAAGAAGTCATTAAATAAATAAGAGAATCTCAAACTATTGGAAATTTATGAGAATCTTCCCTTATGCGAGATCATCCAATAGGCTCAGGACCATACTACTACGGTCTTGATTCAAGCGCACGAGCTTTGAGTGGTATTGATTTCTACCATTATTAGTATTTATACCTATTTATGAGGATTTTACCATGTGAAAACGTATTCACATATCATATGGTATTATTGTATTGGATGTGGATGTAGATGTAGAATGTATTCCAATGAATGCCCCCTCTTTTGAGGCGTGTGTGATAAATCATTTGAGTGTGCGACTCAAAATAAAATATGTGTACATATATTAGATAATTATGATAATCTATGTTGGATCGGAATGGTGGCCTTTGTTGGGAACTTATACCTATAAAATGGGTTGTGCATGGTAGAGAGCATGGAACGCGAAAGAAGTAACATGCAACACATAAGAAATAAGAGTAATAATAACACGTGTGCAAATGTAAAAATAGTAATGTACATATAGTTAAGCAAGTGAATATGAGTAATATTATAGAAAATAGTGAACATGCAACACGCAACATGCAACAATAAAAGTAACAACAATACATGTGTATCAAGTAGAAACAACAATGAATAAGTAGGAAATCAAGCTAACATAAGCAATAATATATAAATATAGTCACGTAAGGGCATAAAGCCAAAAACATGGGACATCCACAATGTCACAAGAAAATCACAATAGAAGGCACCTAACTGCATCATACAAAGAAGCAAGTATATACACGAAATAGAGGCATAGAGCCACAAACATGGGACACCCACAATGTCACAAGATAATCAAGGCACTCAATCCTCATAGAATAATAAATTAAGTAGTAATACAATGAAGTAATCAAGCAAGAAAGTAACCCATACAATAAATTAACAAAAGCAATGTAATAAGCAAGTTTATCAAATAGTGATGGTAAAAACATAGATAGTTTGTGCCCATGATTTTCACGATCTAAAATAACCACCTTGATACCCCATAAAAATGGTATTTTTTAAAATGTTAGTTGAGTATTAATGTGATTTAATTGTTATTATTCCCAAACAATTAACTTTCAAGGATGTCTTGAAACTAACTAAAGTAATAATCGTGCATCTCACTACCATTGTTCACGTCGATAAGAATAGTTAGGTTTATTCCGACCTCCATGACCAAAAGGGTGAACCAACCATTGAGTTGTATTGCACAAAACTTGAGGTTTGGTTTAGATAACTCCTAGTCCTATAAGCTTCAAAACATGTTATGACAAAAACGTAAGATTATACTTTCAACTATGGTCTTTGAGACAGAAACATTAAAATTACTCTAAGACATCAATCAAAGGAGGGAAATATAAGATAATCCATAAAATTGTGAGCTTTAATTGGGTTAACTCGAGATGCCCACTAAAGCCATAGTATTTGTTTTGTGATTTCGACACTTAATTTTATCTACGACCTTCCCCACCAAGGGGTTCATTTAATTTAATCCATAAAATTGATGCTCACAAGGCGAGATGACTTAAGTTCTATAACATTAATGTAATCGGTATTGGTATTAAGTGTTTTGCTTCACGATCCACCAATGTACAAATCCAAAAAGACATTGAAAAGTTAGATTCGAGTCTTAGGTGAATTTGATGGAAAGGTTGATTACTCATAAATCGATACCAATGGATTTCGAGGTCAATTATCCATGCATTGATGCCAACCGATACAAAATTTCTTTGAAATATTTGATTGTTTCAAACTTTCAATCAAAATCTAGAAAAACTTGCATTTGTTTATTTTTAATGTTTTTGATATATATTAAGATGTATCAATATAAATAAAATAAGAGGATAACTCTTTAAATAAGTTAAAAGAGGTGTTATTAAAAGTTTGCAAGTATATTATAGCTTTAAAAAATCATGGTCAATTTTAAACCCTCTACCAAAACTAAACTATAGGGAATTTTGAAACAAAAATAGGAAGTTAAATAAGTTCACATGCCACACCAACATATCACCAAAGCAATGGCTCGCCCTTTTGTCATCTTAAACGCATCATCCTTGTACCCCATCATCATGAGAGAGGTGGCGCCGGATAAAAGGAGTCGGCCCAAGTGAGGTCCTTAACCATGTGAACGCTCAATGTTCCAACTCCAATGTCAATGATGATGACAACAAGGATGAGGCCTACCTTGATGTGAATCCTCATTCTACCCTTCTTCATGTCAACAAAATAAACCTTGGCAAGGTTATAATGACTCGCATTGTGGATCAACATCATCTCCTACTTGTCTAGCATGAAGGTGACCAGGAACTCAAAAAATGTTGGTGAACCCTAACCCCACTATTATAAACATTGAGACACTAAAGCACGCACTTGGATACATTTTTACATCCTAAAAGCATGCTAGCATTTACATGATTCCTAAGCAAGAAAACTAGTGGTTGACAACTATCTTTGGCCTCTTTTCTTTGTCTCTTGTTTTCTCTTTAGTCTTACACACCCTAAAGCCCAATCGGAACTTTACTTATTTATCTTTCATAGCTTCAAACACCAACGCCCAACCATCACAATAGCGCCTGTGCGCTCATGTCCCTCATGGGCGCCCTTGACCCTTTCTTACTTACTTTACTCGCTCTTTTTGGGTCTCTTTTATCTTTTGGACATATTTTTCACTTATGGGTCAATCTTCCAATTGTCAATTACAAAATTCAAACAAGGGAATCATATAAATACATAGTTATGTGTTCAAAATGAAGGACCAAGCACTAAACATTACTATCATCACCTAAGCTTGCATTCAAAAGGCACAAAAAGCACTAAAGGCATTCATCTAGTAGCCATTCAAGGGACAAAAGCTACATCAACGATGGATACACACATAGGAAGGGGAAGTTTATTCTATTCCATCCACGCATCCTACTATATGCTACATTCTAGTTATAGCCCACTATCAAGTGCATCTTGCACAAGTGCATCCTAGGGCATCATTCTTACACACACAAGAACTACATGGAGTCTGAGATATAGTGCAGCGCTTGGTCATAAGTTCACTCTCGGGGTGATCGTCCAGTCGGCCCGAGTCCCCATTTTGTATTTTTTTAGGTTTGATGGGGTTTGTGGGCTAGTGCAAGTGAACTTCTCTTTTTACGTTACATGTATCATCGACGATTATAGTGCAAACATCAAACGATCAACAAAGTGCAAATCAGTAAAACCCTACGACATAACAAAAACAGATTTTGAGCTCTTGATAGTCACTAGCATCCGTGTGCCTCTACCAAAGACCAAGGCGCCTGTTTGGCATTATTCTCGAGCTTGAAATTTCATAGTGACCATTGACAACCCTTTTGCAATCTATCCATCAATCGCACATACCAGATCACTTCCTGTTCACTCGAAAATCAACAAAGTACTCCAATCTCTCTTCCTTACTTAGGGTTTCATACTTTACATCTTAGTTTGCTTGTGATGTTATTGTATTTTAGCATTTGTATATTAGTTATTACAATAGTTACTCTGTAATTAAAATTAATCCAAATTAGATTAAACCAAACACACGACTAAACATCTTGGTAAAGGTGGTAAATATAACTATGTCATTGTAGTTGATTATACACATTGTGATTGTGCATAAATATAACACACCCACCACTCGAATACCTCATGTCGCCCTTGAATTCACCCACCCTCATTTAAATGCTCCCGCCGATACACAAATAAATCTCAACTCCTGTTACCAACCTTAATCGACATCAACCATTACTCTCGCCCATTGCAAACCGCTTCCATATCATTCGCAACACAATGTCCAAATATTGTCATACAATAACTTATTGATTAAAATCAACACACCATTTGAACGGTCCCCGGGCATAAGACAAAAGGTAAGTCATAGAAGGCAAATGGCAGATGTATTGATGGTCCACCTTAAGTTGGACATCAATTGACTACATAGACCAGTTGTGAATGGTTAATTGCCAACCTAAAATAGTGAAGAATTGTATTTTCCACCCTTTTTTTTTTTCCGTTTATTTTCTTCACTTCAATCCATCTTCTTGAATTCACAAGAGCTAATTGAAAGTCATGATTATGAGATTCGGGGATTGTCGGTTGAAATTGATCCTTTGCGGATTCAAAACTCTTGTTCATATGTTCTTTTAAACCCTTCCTTAAAAGATTGACTATTAATTAATTTGTTAAACACTTAGTGCTCTATCAAGTTTATCAATATCATGGGCTGTGAAAATATAAAAATTTCAACTTGTGCTCTAGTTAAGCAATTGCAGGTGACTGAACTGCACAAAGTGGGGACAACGAGTATCACAGATAGTGGTATATTACTTTAAGGGTCCCATGGAGGGAGTAGAACTCCAGTAAAATTTTGGGCAAAAGTCCTATGGGCAAAAGTTAAAAATTCAACAAGTTCCTTTATATTTGATCTCCCATGCCAAAGATTTTAATTTTGAGGAAAACCCGATTTACTTTCAAATACCAAATAAATTGTCGTTTGATGCTAAAACCCTAGATAAACTACATGTCTGATAACATAAACACCCTGAGAGATGAGAAAGAAATTTGGTTAAAAAAACAGGAATGGAATTTTAAGAGTTAAAATGACTGTTGCAAATTGTAGTCAAACATTGAGTTGGGTAGCAGTAGCAGCATCCTTTAAATGGCTTGAAAACCAGAAATAAACCATTTTTCCCCACATATCTCAACAGGGAGCAGAGCTGAACAGATAACAAAAGAAAACTTAAGATTTCAGAGTAGTGACAAGATAAATACAGTTATACTAGAGACAAGCTTAATGTGAATATTACTCAGCTTTTGCAGGGGAAGGAGGAGTGTTCTCCTGTGAAAAGGGAGGAGAACCCTGTACAGGAAGAACACTGAGAGAACTTGTGCTTTCCTGTGCAGGAAGAGCACTTGTGTTTTCCAGTACGGGAAGAGCAGTGGGAGAACTCGTGTCCTCTGCATCATTTTGAAGCGCATCCGGTTCATTCTTTTCCTTCATGGACATAGACAAGCGAAGCAAGAGAAATTTACCTGCGGGAGGAATCCAGACTTTGAGAATGCCCTGAGGATGGCCCGCGGGTCTCCACACCTGAACAGCGACGCAATTTATAGGGTTGGGGTTAGGGTTAGTGTCGCCCCCTTGAGGATTTGAGAAATGAGGATCCTGGCGTTGCCGACCAGCTTGTCTCGCAGATGGCCCCTGGCGTATATGTCCACTTTTATGGCCACCAGGACGTCTGAGAGAAGGGAATCGTCTGCCTGGAGAAGCATTTTGTGGTTCCACACAGGGTTCGTTCCGCCGTCGTCGTCCACTTGCGTGGTTGGGATCAATGTACGCCTCTGCGTAACATTTCATTTTGCTGAATCTTTTCACATCTTCGAGGTCATCGGCGGAGATGATTCGGAGCTCTATCTCTCGCTTTTGGGCACCCTTTGAATCTTCCTTTCTTCTGTGGTGCATGCCTACTTACAGTTGCAATCACCAGCAGCAATCTCCAACCTGTGAGAAAAGACAGAGACTTTTAGGATAGGGAAAGCAAACTTTGCTCTGAGCATCACCGCCTTTATCTCCGTCTCCGGACAAGTGCCTAAATTGGCTGGCCCCGTGATTATTAGGTATCCTATGAAGCTGGGACACTCCACTTAGGGCATGGTCCCATGGAGGGGCTTGGGCTCCTATTTTCGTGCAGCAGAAGGTCCCATGCTTATTTTTAAAGCCAGCTACAGGAAATAATAGAATCTAGGCCTAAAAAATAGGAGCTCCACTTTTTTAGCCCCCTAAACTTAAGAGGTGGCTAGAGAGGGGGGGCTGGGAGTTTCCCACTACAGTTTAGGGCTGAGAGAATCTAATATGCATTCCCGCCATTATTTTTTGGTGATTTTAAAGAGAAATATGATTTTATTTTCCTACAAATAACCATAAATATTCAATGAGATCCTATAATACCTCAGCAGATGTTATTGAGGAAACTAATAAAAAATCATGGGACCTTAAAAGCTGCTAAAATGCTCCTAAATTGCCCAAGAAAGTAGGAGCTCCACAATTTCTATCGAGTTCAACTCCGAGAGGGGGTCAAGAGGGGGTCGATTGTTTCTCTCTGATTTAGGCTTTTTTTTTGTCCAATTGCAACCCAAATGCATTCCCCCTTGGCTTTTTTTTGGTCGATTTGGAGGGAGATTTTCACCTTATATACCCCGCATCTGCTCATTATTTGAAAGCAACGCTTTGGAGGTGGATCTTGTAAAAACGAAAATCTCATTTTGCAAAGTGCTTTGGAGCACACCGGCGAAATCGACAAGTTGCAAAAGGTGTGAAGAATCGACGAGTTGCAGCAGTGGAGACAAGTGGGAAGAATCCATTGAAGTTTGAGGTAAGCAATTTTGCCCTTCGTATCGATCTCTTATGAGTTCTGCTAGTTCAGGCACATATTTCCCTGGTGCATGTCACTGCAAGTGTTATTTGATAGTAGAAATGGATATTGTAGGATGCATGAGTATCTAATAAATGAAACCCATACCTGCATAGCTTTCCCCTGTAATATAGAACTCATGACTTTTGTATCCTGGGGGTATATATTACACAATCAATGAAAATAGGAATTTGCAAATAAAGATCTTCTATTCATTACAAACCGGATAAAATACATAGTTGTATAGTGCTGGAATTAAGAGATCAGAACTGTGTATTCTCGTGAGCCTAATACAAGAAGACATATATTGGGAAGATTGACTGGTAGGATATGGAGTTTAGGCAGGGAGGAGTGCTCTGACACCAATGATCCATGCTAATCTCTAGAGTGGCATGGAGGAAAACTTACATACCAACTAGAAGAAAGAGAGAGGTACCTAACCTACAAGTTACGTTGAACATGCAATGTAAGATGGGGAAAAAGTGTGGAAGCATATTACACAATTAATGAAAAAAGGAATTTGTAAGTAAAGATTTTCTATAATGCAGGAATTAGGAGATCAAAATTGTGTATTCTCGTGAGCCGAATCTAGAGATGGACTATGTTGCTTGAAAAATGTTATATGAGAAGATGGTGTCTGAACAATGTCCAACCTAATTACTATATTAAGAAGACTGGAATTATAAATTATATAAATCAGTTACAAGATGAGATGGTTACAAGAACCATTCATATTCTAACCAGTTTGGTTTTCAACTTTTCATGGACGATGCTTGATCTGCATGCCAAGGTATCTTGGACTCTCTAGCTGTCACAGATATTTCTTACTCAATTACCTAAAGCATGTGCCCCCTTCGCTATCTCAGTGTTGTGTTGATGTTCCCATGGGACCCGAAGAAGTGATATAGACTTCATGGTGCAATTCGCACTGGACCAAGGCCATGTGAATCTTGCAGTCCTGAAGAGTCATTCATGGACGATGGGATTACCCCAGGTATGAGAAAATGATAATGCAGTGTGAATCCCACTGGAAGCTTGCATGGAGCTGTAGATCAAGCCCAAATGTACTTATATCAGCATTTTTTCCAGTTTAAATTGGGAATAGGATTTCTTTATACTATGCTTGTAATGCAAGTCTTCAATAGAGTGGCCTATTTAGTTTGAGAAAAATTGCATATTGATCCTTTCAAACTTTCATATTTCAGTGTAGTATTGTTAAAAAGCATCTGTTCTCCTTAATAGAATCCAACTCCACAGTTTTGAAAGTAGCATCTACTAAAACGCATGTCACTTTTTTGGACTTTTGTCCCTATAATCATTATTGGGGGAAAAAATTATGATTAGTACTTGAGTTTAGTTTGTCCGGACCAATGGTTTTGATAATGAGGTTAGGATATTTGGTTTATATGCAATCAAAGCTTTATTAGTGTCCAAACTCGGTCTAAGGTTTTATTCATAGGGTCTTAAGATATTCGGTTTATATGCAAATATTTTATTCAGATTAACTTCATGGTAAGACTATTAATAGATTTGATTGACTATTTACAAGAAATGCGAGTCATAGCCATAAGTTTTATTATTATTTTTGTCACCATGGTAAAGACTAATAAATCTCTGGGTGTTTAAATTCACTTCCCTAGTATAATGAGACTCCTTACAAGCCCTTTTCCTTTTAGTGAATTGGTCTGATTTTTTATTGATATTTTTGCATTTTAAGAATATGTGATATGAGTAATATATAGATGATTTGGCTTATATATAGATGGTATGTGGAGTTTACTTTAGTTTATTTTGTGAAAGTATTCTTCATATGTTGTTTCATATAAATATAGGACTTATGCTAACGTTTCATGCAGCAGTGGTCAAACTAAAATTTGATTGTATATTTTATATTGCAGGTTTCAGTGAAGGTTTTTTTGTTCTTTGTTGTCATGGATAAATCATTATATCGTCCAAATCTAGTAAAGGCTGGTTTTAGGAGGTTCACTGCAATGCTGTCACAAAATGACATAACAGATGATGATATATATTCTATAGATGATGATTACCCTTACTCTGTGCCAAGTACACAAATGAGTAATGAAGAAGTAATCATTCCCACTTATGTTCCAAATACAGAAAAGATAATTGACGAAGTAAACATACCTACAACTGGTATTCACTTGGAACATATCAATGATTCCCCTCTTCATCATGACAAAATGTCAACCAAAGAGCCACATAGCCAAGGAAATCAACCTTTAGTTCCTCCTGCACAAAAGGGCAGGGCTCGTTGGAGCATCGCAGAAACTGTTGTCCTTATTGAAGCAAAGCGTATTGAGAGAGACACCCAACTCAACGGCGGAACAATGAAAAGAACTATAACAACAAATGAGAAATGGAGAATTGTGGAAGATTATTGTTGTACTCATGGGCTCCTCCGCACAACGAGTCAATGTCGAGATCGGTGGGAGCATGTGTTACCTGATTACAAAAGAGTAAGAGACTATGAAGCACATATACCTTCTGGGCATGATAGTTATTGGAGTATGACAGGTCGAGAGAGAGCTGAAAAGAAACTTCCAGCAAACTTTGCCATGGAACTCTTTGATGCCATGGATATTAGCTTTGGTAATGATCGAGCTATCAATCCTGGTAAAATATCAATTGATACTTCTGACACACAGTATGCATTCACTGAGGGTGGATGTTCTCCAATTGAAAATGAGCCATTGAAAGAGTGTGAGATACCGACGATGACTGGTGAAAGCTCGTTGAATACTGGAAAGGAAAAGGAAAAACTTTCAACAGGTAAAAAACGGAAAACAAGCAACAAAACGACAAGTATTAAAGACAACATTGTTGAAAGCAACAAGTTAGTGATTTCTGCATTTCAGATGGCTGAAGAGGGGCGTATGAAACGCCATGAAATAGATCGTGAAAGGGAAGATAAGAATGAGGAAAGACTGTTCAAAATAGAGGAGCAAAAAATTAATGTGCAAATGAACATGGTTTCAGCTATGAATGCTATTGGACAGGCAATGTTGAAGATGACAGAGTCATTTGCAAGTGACAAATAAATCTTTAAATCACATACTTGGATTATATTGTTGTCATTTTTTGCTCTTTAGTGGATCTTCTATTTACTTGTTATGAGACTGAAATAAGTATATTAATAAAGATGTATTTGAAAATTGTTTGTTTTACTTACAAATTATGAAAAATAAAACCATCTTGTTTCAACATCCAAATGTTGTCATATTGTTGTTGTTTTTTGCTCTTTAGTGGATTTTCTAGATACTTACATTATGAGATTGAAATAAGTACATTAATAAAGAAGTCTTTGCAAATTGTTTGTTATTCTTGCTAATTATGAAAAATAAAACTATCTTGTTTCAACATCCAAATGTTATAATCTTGTAACATTTAAAATCCAATGGTATTTCAATACTTGCAATTTAATATAATTATAAGCCTTCAACTTTCTATTTGTCAGTTGTATCATCATTTGTTATTTGATATATTTTAATGGTGCATTATTTTGTATGCTTTTTTGAAGGGAGGAGAACAGTGTTTACATTTATCCATTTACATACAATGAATCCTACTTCAATAGAAAAATTGAAATTCTTTTCAAATGCATCAATTATTGTCCAATTAGCATTGCAAATATGGAATGATCTTCAAGATTCAACAAATACGCAATGCATTTTCAAGAAGCGTAAGATAGATGACTTGGATGCGATGACATGGAAATGGAGGTTATTGCTTTCATTTTTGGACAACAAAGTCAAATCCTTGATGCAGATTTATCTCCTTTTGAATGGGAAGGAAGGATACAAGGTGAGTGGTATATCAAACCATGTTCTATACACTGGTGGAACCACTATATTTTTGAAGTAAGATGTGATGATCAACGTTTCTGCAACATTTTTAGGATACCTTACATGTTATTTCAAAATATTTGTCAACTATTGAATGACGACCTTAAACAAGGTGAAATACCCTTTTCATTTGCCACTTCTATAAAAGGCAGGGTCTTTCCAGTTGAAAAACAAGTGGCCATGGGAATGTTAAGATTGTCATCTGGAATGAATGACAATGGTTAACATTAGTGAATTGTTGGTTGTGGAAAGTCAACCACAAAGTGAGAAGCGTAAATAAGTTCATAAATGTCATGTACACTAGGTTTCAAGTAATATTCGGTGGCCAAGTGAGCATATGGCATTGGGGCAAGTAAAAGAAGGATTTCGTAGAAAACGAGGTTTTCCAAATTGTTGTGGGGCTATCGATGTAACTCACATTCCAATCCGACTTCCTCCTAACAAGTGTTCATCGATTGGTATGATCGAGATCACAATTATAGTATGGCATTACAAGTGATTGTTGATAGCAATATGCATTTCATGGATGTGTTTCTTTGGATGGCCGGGTTCGTAAATGATTCTAGACTTCTTCGTAATTCAGCTTTCTATAGAATGTGTGAAGGAGGAGAGAGATTAAATGGTCTTTCGGTTCTGTTGGCTTAGTAAACATGAGGGAGTACATTATTGGCGATGGTGGATATCCACTATTACCATGGTTAATCATGCCTTTCAATGGATTTGTAACTACTACTCAAAGAGAATTTAATTTTAAGTTGTCATCCACACGCATTGTTGTTGAGTGTGCATTTGGAAGGCTAAAGCAATTATGGCGGATTCTAGAATCCGAATGTGGCACCCAAATTTGGAAATGTTGCCCAAGATCATTCTTGTTTGTTGCATCTTTTGCATAATATGGTGCTAAATGGTTGCGAAGATGACACGATGCGAGAAGATGATGTTGTTTTTGAACATGAAAATAATATACCAACCATTGAAGTGGCTGATCCAGCTGCTACACTTGCTCGAGCAGCCTTAATGGAATTTGTTAATGGCAATGCCAATAATGTGGACATGTAAGGAACATAGAATGAGAAAGGTATTTTGTTTTAGTCATTATGATTTCAATTTATATGTATGCTCAATTCGAGCCAGCAGGATGTAAAATTCAAATAACATGTTTCTAATTAATGTGTTTATCATGATGAAGGTCAAGGAATGGATTTTTCATTTAGTTGTAATCTCTTCGTGCCACAACTATTGTATCTAAGCTCCGTTATACTGAGAAAGTTGCAGCTGTCTAATTCTATGTAATGTGCAATCTCTATTATGTTCATTCTTCCATGGTACTTTGTAAATGTGCTCTTTATTTGTGTAACACACACCTCCAACTTGACAAGTCATTTAGGCATCAAGCTCTTTTCGTACAACAGCCCCCTCTCTCCATGGGCATTCATTGGCTATACACAACAGCAGTTTGGACAAATCATATTTTACCTTGTGTATTGACAAATCATAGAACATGAGTTATACCAGATTGGTAACTGTATTTTCTCTATTTTAACATAGATCAGTTCAGTCCAACTTAGCTTATTAGATTTTCCCCTACAGATGGTTAATGACAACATTCAATAGTACACCAATATATGCCACTACTCAAAGCATCTTCGGTGTGTCAGTGTATGTTCATAGCAGAAGACACAAGACCTGGTCTCAGAAACAACTTGGGAAGCCAAAGAGGAGGACTGGCTCAGCACTCTAGAAACTCTCCACGCTTAACCGCAAGTTGGAAATGATTTTACTTGAAACAGAACGGAAATTCGAATATCTTATGACTCTAGCCTCTAGCCCTTTCACTTTGGCATGTTTGTTACTGAATCCACCTTCTCCGGACAACTCTTTAAAATGCCACGAATTCAAATAATTGGCAGGACTTCAAAGACCAAAACCAAGAATTATGCATAGAGCAGCTGATTACCACCTCGTAATAACATCAAAGAATTATGCACAGAGCAGCTGATCAAGACAACAGGATGGATACCCAATTACATGAAGATGCTCAAGAACATCCCAATTCGCTGGAAGATCGAACTCTTGCTCTCCTTGTGTACGCACTACTAAAAGTCTGGTATAAAACTAGCAGTATTCAGCCTCACATAGGAAAGTCCATGGGACCATAAAACCTGTGCAATGGGCTCCTATTATTTCTCGTAGGAAAATGTTAATAAAAAAATATTACCATGGGACCCAAAATAGCTTATATGCTCCTAAATTCGCTCAAGAACACCCGTTGAGATTTTTATGCAGCCCCCTCTCCATGGGACCATGCCCTTAGGCAATGGTCCCATGTGGGGGCAACCGCATTCTTTCTCTGCAGCCAGGTGGTCCCATGCAGTTGTGCAGTTAAAGCCACAGGATAAAATAGAATCTTGCCCTGAAAATGTGGAGCAGCACCTGCAGAGGAGAGAATTTTTCAGCGATGCAATTTGGTGGGGGGCTGAAACTGTCCACAACCTGCATTCCACATTTTTTGGCCAGGTGTCTTCAAATAATTGCACTGAGTGTTTTCCCTCCAAATGTTTCCCTCCACAAATTTGTTTCAACGCATGAGAGGCTTTATTTATATGTTTGAATCATTTTTTATTACTCACTGCAAGTCTGCAACAAGGATCTACTGCTGCACTTCAAGGGGGTCTGACAAATCTACTGTTGCACTTCAAGGGGGAAATCTGGAACTTGCAGAATCAGGTACTTCTAGTCTGTTGTGTGTTGTGCTTTTATTTGTGTTTTCTTTACCAGTCCTGCTGCTTGTGCTGCTTTAATTAAACTGGGTTTGGAGATCTCTGTCCAAGCTGTGTTGCAATGTTTCATACACATTAAGATAAAGTTCTGACTTGTGATAGCTAGATAGGCACCTTAATGCACATGTATATTATCTATAATGTGCATTTTGTTCTAGTGATATTTGTCAATTCCTGTACATAAATTTGTGTTTATATTGATGTCTATTAATTTTGTGATGGAATGATAAACATCTTTTTTGTGTGTGAAATTTTCAATTTTGCTTTGATCTATTAAAGTTTACTGATGCAAGTTGTTTTCCTCTTTGGCATGGCCGTGTCCTTTTGCTTTCTCCAACATATCTCACATCTCCTTTTGTTTGCATGCAACTTGTTTTTCCTCATTAGCTCTTTTGTAAAGTCCTCTGGATTCTCCACTTATCTAAAATCTCCTTTTGTTAGGTGGTTCTTAGCATCTGAGCAAGACCAGCTTCAATCCAGGGTCCATCCATGGAGAACTTCTACAGTAGCCACATGAGAATTTGGGCAGCTGATGAGCACAGATTTGTATTAAAACCAGAACCTTACCAGCTCAAAATCAAACTATGGTTGTGGTGTGCCCTATATGCCAGACTAAGCATAGAATCACCTTAAACATAATCAGGTAATTCCAAACCACCCAATTCTGCTATATTGTAAACCTACCGAGTGCCAACCAATAAAATATGTCTTTTTATTCAAACCTAGAAAGAATCTTTCCAGATTTTAAGTGATTGCAGCCATGTGTATTGAAGTTTCCTGTCATATCAAATTCCCTTAAGCTAAATCTGCTTCTAAATTTCCTGTCATATCAAATTCCCATAAACTAAATTTGCTTCCAGCATGAATTAAAGCGTTTTAAGCATGGTGCAAATATCTATCTCTATTCGCTCACTTCTTAAATAAATCTGAAATAGAATCGTAGCCAATGATTTATGCCTGTGAATGATGGAAATAAATCTGAAACAGAATTATAGTCATTGAATTGGATTGCAATTATTGAAATTACTAGTCAGAACCCTAAAGACGTCATTAGTTATGAAATTTATCATACTACCTTTTCTCTTAGTTGGGTATTGAAATCTTTCCGAGATGATCCTTTTGTTTGGGTTTCCGTGATGATTTGTATTATGTGCTTTTAGTATTTTGCAGAACTAAGTGTGGAAAAGAAATTTGAATTATAGGCCGCTAATGTGAATTGTTTTTAACAACGAATTTGGTTGGGGGAAGATGCATTACATATATCAGCTTTGTTTCTAAAAATTGGGAGGCATTGTTTTTTATCTGCAAATCTTCTCTGTGTTTTCAGTTATATTTCTATCTCAGGTATCTGTATGATTCATTCGATTATTGATATCATGAACCACTAAAGTGTGACTTCTCGAAAAAAATAGTCAGAAATTTTAACCATCTAAGTAAATGAATGATTGTTGGCCACATCATATTCATATATATTCTGCCTTGCAAGAGTTTGCTCAGGTATTATGTTGCTAACAATTTGATTTATGGTTTCTGCATTTCCAACCACACCAGTCAAAGGGCATTCTTCATTTAACTTGTAAATCAAACAAAGAAAAACAATGCAATATTTTTAGAAATATATTAAAATAGTTGTTTTACATTTTACTAAAGCTTGTTGCTTTTTTTTTAGTTTATGGTTAAAAATATGTTTTAAAAATACAAATTTTTTTATCGCAGGGCTTAAAAACCATATCTATGGATAAACATGTGCATCGCCCAACTCCTATGAAGCCTGGCTTCATAAGATATACAACATTACTTTCTGATAATGAAATACAAGATGATGATTTCTACTTCACTAATTCATCTATACCTGATTTTATTCCAAGTACGCAAGAACACAATGCAGAAGTTGTTTATCCTCCTACAGGCAATATTTTTAGTGATGGGATCAATTATCCAGAGCATTCTACAATGGATGTTGATGATTCTCAATTACCTCAGGGGGATATGGCTTCCAAACAAGCGAGAGATATTAAAACACCAATCAACTGTCCTTCCCCACAAAAGGGTAGAACCCGTTGGAGCACTACAGACACACTTGTTCTAATTGAAGCTAAACGAAATGAGAGAGACACTCTCTTCAATGGTGGTCCAAGGAGTAAAGCCATATCATCTACAAAAAAATGGAAAATTGTGCAAAATTATTGTGCTACCATCATGGTGTTGTTCGCACTGATCAACCAATGTCGTGATCGATGGGAACATCTCAACCTGATTATAAAAGGATTAGAGACTATGAAAAAACATTCCATCTGGACATAATAGTTACTGGACTATGACAACCCGAGAAAGAACTGAGAAGAAGCTTCCTGCAAAATTCTCTGAAGAACTTTTTGATGCAATGGAGCTAAACTTTGGACATGATCGAGGTATCAATCCTGGGAATATTACCATCGACACTTCTAAGACAAACCATGCAAATTATGAAGATTCTTCTGCTCTAAATGAAAATGATCCATCCAATGAATCTGAAACGCCCAAAGCAGCGTGTGGAAGTCAATCCACGGGAAAAAAAAGAAAAACATCACATAAAACATTAGATATCAAAGACACTATTGTTGAAAACAATAAGTTGGTTATTTCTACTCTACAAATTGTTGAGGAGGGGCGAATGAAGCGTCATGAAAAAGATTGTGCTCTGGTTGAACAACGACATGCAAAAGATTGTACTCTCATTGAACAACGCATGCAAAGGGATGATTTGAATGAAGAGAAGATGATCAAGATTGAAGAGCAAAAGATAAATGTCCAATTGAATTTGGTTTCAGCTCTAAATTCTATTGGGCAAGCCATGTTGAAGATTAGCGAATCATTTAGTAATGATAAATGATTTATCTATGCACTACTTAGGTTAGGTATAATGTTACCAATCATATATTTTTGTAGCCAATCAAATCTTTTTGTATGACATTTTGTATTAAAGTAAAGGTCACTATGACCAAAGGTCCAAAGACCAAAGTTTCCAAAGTTGTCAAGATTGTTCAAGTTTACAAATATTATCAAGTTTCGTTCTTGTTTCCAAACATTGTCATGTTGAATTTGAATAATGTATGAGAGCAGTCCAAGTTATCAAATATATCTTCTTTTGTGCACTTTTTACTATTCGGTTTTACCATATATGGATTCCGTAATAGTCCAAGAGATATGCCATGACTGTGACTTGATCAGTCTTATGTATATTTCTTTATATTATGTATCTAGTCCATTGCTATTTGTAGCATCCACTTCTCTCATTTTGTATCTAGTCCATTGTTATTTGTAGCATCAAGTTTCGTTCTTGTTTCCAAACATTGTCATGTTGAATTTCAATAATGTATGAGAGTAGTCCAAGTTCGGGAAGCTTATATCCAGTTAGATATCCTATTGTAATTAACCTGGCCGCAATTTACAAAAATAAAACAGAATTCAAAATGTCTCTAAATACATCTTAGAATTGCTTCTACCACCTAATTGCTCTTATTCTTATAAGGCCAAACAAGTAAACACTTACATATATAAACTATGTTTGTTGGTAGTTTATAAAATCTCTTATAGACTATGGGAAAACTATTGCCATACATATTTTGAACATTTTTTACCAAGTGATTGTTCTACTTTTTTGATTTTATGTATTTAAATGACAATGAATACCAAGGCGGCTTCGAAAGAGAAGACATAGAACAAGTATTCAGAGCCATGGAATCCAATTATAAAGAATGGGTCTCTGGCTTTGCCCCACTCCTTGTTGGAGCAGATGTGCCTGTTGCAGTAAGAGAATTCATCAGAATCCTCTTCAACATGAGGCCTGATATTGCTTTTTATGTTGCCAAGATTGTGTTTGAGAGTGACATGAGAGGCATTCTCAAACAAGTCAAGGTCCCCTGCTGTGTTATTCAGACCAACAAAGACATGGCAGTCCCCCTTGCTGTGTTATTCAGACCAGCAAAGACATGGCATTCCATCTGCCCCATCTCAGCCAACCTTCTAAGATGATTCAGCTTCTCAGGCGCATACTGCAGCCGTAATGCATCTATATATGTATTGTATATACAACTGAACTTATGTAGACTACTGTTGATGTCCTGCTTTAGCAGAGTGGTGGGCATTGCAAGTTATCAAAATAACTTCTTTTGTGCACTTTTTACTGTTCGGTTTTACCATATATGGATTCCGTAATAGTCCAAGAGATATGCCATGACTGTGACCTGATCAGTCTTATGTATAAATTCTTTCAAGATTTTCACCACTAGAATGTGATTTCAAGGATGGTCTTCTCATTGTTTACCCTCCATTACTTGACTAAGCTTCTCTATATTCTACCTGCACCTGCAAACAATGTTCTTCAAGGCTTCAACCTACATCTGCAACCTTCAATTTTCTTTTTTAGATGCATATATTCTCTTCACTCACACACATTCTCGCTTGGGACACTTTTTCACACACCTTGCATTTGATGTATATATTTTATATATACTATTGTACCATCTCTGAAAAATAAATTTTGTCAATGTTTTTCAACTTATTCTATACCTTCTTTCACAACTCTCTTACTTTTTCTTACTTGAGCATTCACACTTACGACAAACTTTTCAAATTCTTGTGTAGGTTTCATAAACACCTTTGAATCTTCATTGTTCTTGACCCAAAAGTAACTCTTCATATTCCCATTTCAAGCTGGAGGAAGAAATTATGAATTTTTAAATGATCAAAGGCTCTTCACTTTCTTCATGGACCCATATTATTTAAATTAGACTGACATGAGACTCTTTAACTCCATTAGAAGACCAACCAACTTCTTAACACCTCTAGAAGAAATACAATGGTTTTGTGCAACAATTGGATTTGTCTTGGTCAATGCATTTATTAATAGTTTTTAGAATCAGTTATGTAGCATATGGAAAGATTATAACCAAAGTCCATCTTGATGTGCATTTTGATCTAATTCTGTTGTTTCTACTTTTTCAATGGAATTACTATGCTAACTTGTGCTTTGGATTATTTACTTATTAATTAGATATTGTTGAAAACGAATAAGGGTGGTCTTAAGCTCTGCCACATTTTTCAGGTTTTGGGTCTGCGGAATGGATATCTGCCTCTGCTTGTACCACTTATGATAATGCCCTTGAGATCTTTGATTGTTTTTCTTCTTTTATTGTGAAAGTTTAAATTGACCATAAGAATTTTATGCCATGTTTTATACCATTATTATTTCCTAGACTGTTTTGATCTTGACATCGATACTAATTTAACATTCAATTGTGGTGTTGTGTTTTATTTTGCAGGGATCAATTTACAATGAATAATAATTCAAGAGAAGCAATAAAAGTCCTCTTAGCATGTGCATCTACAATTGTTCAATTAGCATTGCAAATTTGGGTTGATCTACAAGATTCAACTAGTATGTGGCATGTATCAAAGAAGCATAAAATACATTCAACTAAAAGTGTAGCATGTTCAAATGTTCAAATTGAGGATGACATGAATGTAGAGCTCTATGCCATCACTTCTCAACAAGAAAACATGATCCTTGAAACAGAATTATCAAATTTGCCATGGGGGTAAGAAATCAAGGCGAATGGTATGTCAAACCACGTTCATTGCATTGGTGGAACCACTACATTTTTAAGTTAAATATGATGATGAACATTTTCACAAGCATTTTTAGGTTGCCATATGCATTATTTGAATCTTTGTGTGACTCCTTGCGTGAAGACCTTAGTCAAGGTGACATACCATTTTCATTGGCAAATTCAATAAAGGGTAGGGTGTTTCTAGTGGAGAAACAAGTGGCTATCACGGTTTTACGATTAGCTTCTGGGATGGCAATGATTAATATTAGTGAACTATTTGGTTGTGGAAATTCAACAGTGGTCGAGTTGTAAATAAGTTTATTAATGCCATGCATATTCATTTTCGTAGTCATGTCCAATGGCCAAAGGATAATTATGAAATTGAGCATGTAAAAGAAGGTTTTCGCCAGAAACGAGGCTTTCCAAATTGTTGTGGGGCTATAGATGTAACACATATTGAATTTCAACTTCCACCTAATGAGTGCTCTTCGGATTGGTATGACAGAGATCACAACTACAACATGTCTGTCCAAGTCATTGTTGATAGTAATATGCGTTTCATGGATGTATTCGTTGGGTGGCCTGGTTCTGTTAATGATTCCAGATTGTTGCGGAATTCTTCTTTTTACAAATTATGTGAAGGTGGTGAGAGGTTAAATGGTCACTCAGTTTCCCTTGGTTTGACACACATGAGAGAGTATATTATTGGTGATGGAGGCTACCCACTACTACCATGGTTAATCACGCCATTTTTAGGTGCTCTAACAAATGAGAAAAGAGAATTTAACTTCAAGTTGTCTTCGACACGTATTGTTGTTGAGTGTGCATTTGGAAGGCTAAAGAGTACGTGGTGAATTTTGCACTCTATGATATGTCAACCTAATTTGAAAATGCTACCAAAAACTATTATGGTATGTTGCATTTTACATAATATGTTGTTGGCATTTGATGAGGGCTGCGTTGATCCAATTGACATCGATGAGAATGAATACAATGTGCCAAACATTGAGGAGGTTCTAGGTGATCCTGTTGCAACACAAGCTCGAGTGGCTTTAATGGAATTTGTCAATGGAAGGAATGACATAACTGAACCAGATGCATAGTTGATGTGTCTGTAGCTCCTCTATGTTAGAGATACTTCATATATATTTGGTTAGTAAAGAATTTTTTTTGTGTGCTTCTGATGAGCATTATTGTAAAGGTTCAACACAATTTCTTTTTGGCAATTTTTTTGATCAAATTTGTAGAAGGTAACACTGTCAATCCAGAACCAATTTTCCCATTAAAAGGTGTAGATTTTTTAATGCTCTGGTAAGTTACTTGTGTGTTTCATATTTAAAATATTCTTCTGCAATAATATGTGTGAAGCCTAGATTAATAATTATAAGAAAAATACTTGAGTTTTTGATGCATGAATATTGTCCATCTTAATAAAAACAAATACAATGCAGGACATAGTATGCACACAACTTATTTTGATTAATTGGGTTCTTCTTTCATGTTAATGTTTTCTTTTGTGGAATGCATTTTCCTATCACTACAAAAGATTGAGTGTTATAAGGTCTAACACTTAACAAATTTTTGAAACAAATTCTAATGGAAGTTGGCATCTTTCAAGTAACATTCAGAGTTCAACTGTTGGTTGTGGTGATGGAGGACCATACTAACAGAGCACCAACTAGAAACATGTCATATGTATGTTATATCTTGCAATATCAATAACATCTACATCTTATAAGTAATGAAGTGATGTTTTTCATTTAGTTTTGAACCATGCACATCTTATAAGTAACTCAAAAACCTTTACACTCAAGGAGTAGTTCAACTACACAGTCTACCACTAAAGAAGACCACATGATTTGTGAATCTATAACTGGTCCAGTGATGTAGAAGTCATACTTCATATATAATGTAGGCATCAACAGAATCTCGATTAACACTTAATCTCAATTACCATTTAACTAAGAATATGAAGGAGCTGCTTTTCTTGTAAGTTCTGGCTTACAGCCAAATTTCTCAATGTTGTGGTTTTGCTGTCCAAACTCTGCTAATAGTGCATTTTACAGTTCTTTGATTCTTTGAGAAGATGCTCAAGCTTGATTTTACTTTTTTCTGCATCAAATGGGAGATTTAAATTTTTAATTAATTTTTTCCACATCAGAGTAAAGATGTCACCAGACTCGAGACCGATAATAGAACTTTGAAAACATCTTGCTAACACCCTTGCTCATTGTGTTCTTGATTCGGACAAAGGATGGAAAATCCAAGGGTAATCACTCCAACCAATGCTTAATCCCACCTACACCCATACAGTAAGCAAACACATGAATATCAATAACATCTACATCTTATAAGTAATGAAGTGATGTTTTTCATTTAGTTCTGAACCATGCACATGAATAACATTTGCAATTTCCTCACATTAACGATTTCAATAAGTGCTGATTGAATTTGTACAAGAACTCAAATAGTTGCACAAGAACTCAAAAACGCATGATAGTTGCATAATAGTGCGTAGTAACTCAAAAACCAGAACTATTACATCAATTTCAATGTTGCTTTGATGGGTACTGTATTTTGACTATTTTGATTCAGGCCTGGAGTAGTCCATCTGCAAACTTATTCAAGAATTACTACCAACCCATGGCAGTTGTATTCTTCAATTCAACAACACTGATTGCAAATTGTTTGAACTCAAAACCGAACATGGTTTCTCTCTGCAGCACCTGCAAAAAAATTATGCATTCCATGGGACCGCTGCACTGCTAATTGCTTCTATTTTTTCTCTGCAGCACCTGCTAAAAACTTTGCATTCCATAGGACCACTGCACTACAAATTTCTCCTATTTTTACTCTGCAGCACCTGCTAAACACATTTGCATTGCCCCCCGCATGGGACCGCTACCTTAGAGATGCCATTTATAAGAAGAAACATCCATGGAGAAGCCCATATACATATACATAGGTGAAGGCTATTCTCCCCACATGATGCACCACCATACATAAAACTAGCATGTAAAACACACCATATAGACATGCATGCCCATGCATGGGTGGGACTTATGTGTTAGCAGTTAAATCATAACGTTCTTGTTTTTCAAATATATCGATTGAAATCATATGGTTGCATGTGCAAAGTCAAGTAGATAGGTGGGAACATGTGCACACACAGTATTGAAAAACACATTAACACCAAAGTGTGTTTTTCAACCAAACCAAAATCGTGAAAAAAACCAAGTGTTGACACCAATGTGTTTTTCAACCAAACCAAAAACGTAAAAAAACTTAGTGTTGAACCGCATGCCATGTGGCAGCGGATGGGCATGATGGAAGCCATGGTGCACTTTATGGTTAGTTTTATGTATATGGTGCATTTTGTAGGGAGAATAGTTGTCGCCCATATACATATATAAAATGATGATAGACTAACTCCGTTTCACAAGGGGAGTTCATATTTACATGTTTAAAAAAATTAATGACATTATAATCCAATGTCACTATGAAATAGAAATTTTCATTCTAAAAAATAGTGATATCATGGCCATACGGTAGAATTATGGGCAGTTTTGTTATTTATGAAAGATATTTTTAGTGAGATATATTTGTGGAGTTAAATTAATGTCAAAATTATTGGAAATTTTTCATTGTAAGTAGTTGAGTTTTTAATGATGTAGTATACATAAAATATAAGATTAGAACATGGAAATTGATATCTAAAGGTAATTTTCAAATAGATATAATTAGTCGATATGTTATATAGCTCGAGAAATGATGCCTCCTAGCTTCCCTATAATCGTGTCACGCTTGAGGTTGTGTGTCTCGCCTAAAAGTTTTTCATTTTGGTCGAGTGCGGTTTTATTTGGAAGCATTGAAATTGTTCCACCAAATGCAACAAACAAGTGTCCAACCCAACCAATTCAAACATAAAACATGGGTATTCTCACAGAGCATTAACATTTGTTCATGAAATGCAATCAACTTGATTTCAATATGATGTGCTCACCTTTCCCAACATGTTACCAACCTATGTCAAAATGCATTGGCAAATATACAATATTGTGGACAAAATGATTATGGGATATATAAAAGAATGGGCTGATGAAAAGGCCTTTGAACTTTTCAAGCACGTAAAATTGCGAGATGTAAAGCCATAAGCCACACCCATTGTCATTATCCCCTCGGACTTTGTCAAAATGGGAGATTCAAAACAAGGTATTTTCCTCCTCAAGACCCAGCTCCTATTTGTGCTATGAAATGCATGGCAATGCCTAAATATAGAGAAGGTGTTGTGTTTTATGTTGCTTCTTTGGGTTTTAGTGACATCCCAAATTGACTTCTAAAACCAAAAATGAAATGAAAAACCATAAGAAATTGTTTTTAAGCATGGACAAAGGAGTTTAATAAAATATGCATATAAATAAAAGTGAAGGCTTAAATATCTCCACATGGCCTCTTACAAGTTTCCTTATGCGCCCAAATCACATTACACATGTCAATAAAGTTCCTTGTTAACATTAATGTTTTTCTTTTGTTAATATTGTTTGTTCTTCTTTTTTATTAATCAACCCTTATAGGAAGTATTTGGTTTTGGATTAGGATTTCTCGAGGTGAAATAAATTTGCAACATATTCATGTTGTTGGCAAATTTATTTATGTCCTTGTCTTGTCGTTGTTGGTGGGAGATTTCTTGACTTTTGGATTGTTCATTTGATGTGTTGAAGGTGAAGGAGACTTGGTGACCACAACAACAATCCACGTTTAACATTGTGACCGTTAACATGTTTTTATGTATTTTTAACTATAAAATAAGTAATAATTTTCTAGCTTCTTTGTAAGTTATTGATAGTGATAGACGACATCATGAAGATTCAAACATGGTTATAATTTATCGTGATATTTATGCCGATAGGGGTGACATTAGAATGGAGGTGGGTTTCTCGCTAATATAGTATGTCAATTTAACATTGACGCCCAACCTCTTTTTAGGATCGAGTAACGTCATCAAAAGTGATGGCGAACATGCTTGGTGTTGCGGAGACTCGGTGCACCTAAAATATCCCTTGTGGAATACCACTTTAAAATGCACCAAAATATTGAAAATTTGACCACATAAAATATTGATTTCTCCAGCATTTTTGTTAGGGCAACGAACTAAAGAAACTTAATATTTCCCAAAATGTCCACCCAAATTACTTGAGAATTTAAAGAGAGCTTGATATTATTATAAATGACATTAGAAAACTATTTTTGGGATTTTACAGAAATTAAAATGCTGCCAGAAAATTACAGCGTGCCCTAAACAATTGGGAAAACTTCTAAAATTCGTAACTCTCCAATTACAAGAGCGAAAAATTATGAGACTTTGGAAATAACATAAACAAATATAGGAAATGATATTTCAACCTTCAGATCTAAAAATGGTCAATCGAAACCCTCCAAATAAAGGTTGCAAGGTTACTAGCTTGGAGAAGGGTTGGGAATCGATGAAGATGTCTTCAAAGTGATGTTGAGCCCTGCCCAAATGGCTGCCATAAATCTGATATGAAAATCCTATGATTATCTTCCCCAAATGCCCCAAAACCCTCAAAATCTTTCCTCTGAAACCTCGATAATATCTTTGTAACACCGCCCGAAAGCGGCTCCAAAATGACAAACTAGGGTAGATCTCTCACTACTAAAGAATGCCCTACTAGCTAGGGACGGGTCTCTCACAAGCCCTGAAGCTAGGGTCCCTGTGGGATTTCACTCCACAAGTGAAGATGCGCAAACAAAGAATGATTGCACATGAAGGTAAATAAAATGTATGCAAAATTCCCTTTCCTTTCTCTCCTTAGCTCCTTATATACTTCTCCATGGCAAAAGAGCCCCAATAACCCTAGACGCATTTCATTCCATGGAGGGGCCGATAAAATAAAAGTAACTAAAGTATTTTTTTCCTTTTTAAGTCGCCATGGTTCAAAAGTGACCCCCAAACACAAAATTGGAAAATTATAACCACGTGGCCCCTTCCCGATAGCTCCCAAAGCATCCACAAATGACCCTATGATATGACCATGGCTTGGACTCGACGTGGCCCTTAAGCCTTTAGCGTTAGAAAAGGGGACATTACGGCACCTTGGAATTGCTTCTATAACTCCAAAATTCCACATTCAATCAAAAAATTAATCCCTCCTAAGTTGGGTCAAGGCTTGGCTGCGATAATATATTATGATCCTTGTGCGATAGGGGTGAAATCGTATTGAAGGTGGCCCTCTCACTAACAAAATAGTTGATTGATTGGGAATATACATGTTTGTCACTTGGATACCCAAATTGAATATGCCTCTTCTTGATGCATTTTGGAATTGCTTTTATGACCCTACTGGCTGGGTGTGCATTATTACCTAGGCAAACATACCTCTTGAGACATCTTGAAATTGTTTCAACAAATATATGAAACCTCATATTTTTACTATAGGAGTGACATTACACCTCCTTTTAGTGCAAATGCTAGATAATTTATTATCAAGCTACCATTATAATTATTCTAAAGTAAACACGAATCAAATAACTATTACAAGTTGTGATTATTTGTAACCACTTTTAACACCAACCAAGCCATGAGACCTTATTACCCAACTCATGGAAATAAACAATGCAATATTTATGTTTCAATAAAATGACTATTAAAAAACACTTTCTCTTATCTCAAAAGTCTTTATTTTGTAATAAATTGGTAACTATATTGTATCAAATATTGAAAATAAATTATATAAAACAAAAGTCGAGTAAACTAGATAAAATTACAATTAAATTAGAAGAAATCCTAGAAAACATTATGATCTGACCCAATAAAATTAGCTGAAAAAACAAAATAACACATCCATAATTTTAATAAGTTGATGATAAAAGGAACTTATGTTCCCATAAAAACCAAGAATTATATGGTATTGTTGGGATCCAAGCAATGTAGACTTGTGAAACAAAGCCTCAGCGAACAATATTTCAATCGGTAAAATAATATTCAAGAGAATGGAGAAAATTAATGGATAGGGTTGATAGTGACGTATTTACAACGTCGTAAATAAAATTTCTCTATGGAAAATTTCATATTTTTAACATATACTGATCACTTAAGAGATTAGACATAGGTTGAATCACTAAACAGGGTGTTTTCTTCTCCAAACACTAGTTTTCATTCGATAAGTTTCCAACTTTCAAAGTGACTCAATGTGCATGCCCATTAATAAAGAGACTCATGTGTTAATTGCAAATAGTTCTAAAATGTTCGAGAATCAAATGAACACCATATGCTCAAAAGTCACTCATGAGCCGATACGCTAAGTAGATGTGATACTCCATGTTGGAAGCACTAAAAATCAATCGAATGTGAATACCTCCTATGATTCCTACATGGTATATACTATAGTTGCATAGAGATGAGATTGTATAGAGGAATTGGAAGATCAAATATGATGAGATGTGCAATTGAATCTAGAGAAAATGGAATTGGTAGTGTTCTCAAGTTTGAGAAAAAATGACTAATAATTATATGAAACCATAAAATGAAGACCATCCAATTCTCTACACTATAGGGAATGTATTGTTGAAATACCTTCATATCCTTAGCTTTATGTGTTTGAAAGTGAACATTATATATTGCGAAACCTTCTTTATCTATGTTTTTCAAGCATAAGCTAAGTGTTAGGGCCTTGCGATTCTACAAATACATAAAGAGGTAGACTCAAACATAAGCCTAAGAGAAGAGACCTAGAATATCTCGGGCCACAAGGATGAAGATCTTTCATAGTCAATTTAAATGCATACCATGTAATAGTGAAGATATAACTTGTGCAAAGGAAATAGGAATTAAAGCCAAAGAAATTCTTGAATCAAACAACTTGAACTTTCAAAAACATGCTTTAACACCATCGGTTAGATGTTGCACACCAAAACTTCGATGCACCCCCATTTCATGTTGTTTAGCAAAGACATCATAAAATTAAATGTTGATCCTTAATAAAGAACATGAAACAGGGGAGTAGATGTGGTCATCATGCAATAAATGAAAAGTTTAATGGCTACGATTTGATTGGGCACAAGTTCTATGAAATAATAGGAATGGTTGTCCTTGTTCAATGGTCCTCCCATAGGTAAAGAAAGTATTGGCCATTGATGGGAATGCTTAGTGTCAATGCGACCCATGGTATAATGTATATCAGCGTAGTAAGAAAATTGCTAAAATAAAATATATACAATATTTACATAGATTGTATTTTGGGTTTTATTAAGTTGAAAAGAAGTATGGAACTTAAGAGAGATTTAGTGAGAGGAGATGGACACATGAATAAATAAATAAATAAATACAAAGTTTATTTTCATATATAGGAAAGTAAATCATAAGAAAGTTGACAATTTAACATTAAAATCTTGCATAAAAAGAAAAGAAAAGAAATAAAGACATAAATCACCAAAGAGATTTCAACACATGAAGTTTTAGAAAATATAAATGTATTTGGGAATGAACATAGTTTCTTATCCGTTTCTTTTTGAGTAAATTTTTCATAACATCCAAAATTCCTCATCTGATGGTTTTATTTATATATAACTCCCTCTTGAATGACTATTCACATTCTCTTTTATATTTATATTTACACCAAGAGTCATTCTATGATGGCATCCTAGATGTGGTAAAAGGTTGTAATGGTGTGAGTGTGTTCATTTTTAATGGCTAATATACTCCTAAGTATTTTAAATTTCATAACATAAAATAAAAAATCTTTTAAAATAAATGAATAGGTTAGATATTTATATCGAGAGACATTCATAAAATGGCATCTTAAATGTGGTAGAATGTTGTAATAATGTGAGTATGTTCATTTTTAATGGTCGACATAACCCTAAGTATTTTAAATTGGTTAGTAAAAAAGAAAAACTCTTTTAAATTAGGTGTATAGGCTAGATATTTACGCCAAGAGGCATTCATACAATGGCATCCTAGAGGTGGTAGCAAGTTTTAATGGTGTGAGTGTGTTCACTTTTAATGGCCAATATAACCTAAGTTTTTTTAATTAGATGATATAAAATTAAAATCTTTTCATTTAGATGAATATATTAGATACTTACGTCGAGAGGCATTCCCACAATGGTATCCTAGAGGTGGTAGAAGGCCATAATGGTGTGAGTGTCTTCACTTTAATGGTCGGCATAACCCTAAGTGCTTTACATTAGATAATATATCATAAAGCCTCTTTTAAATTAGATGAATAGGTTAGATACTTACGTGGAGAGTCATTCCTACAATGGCATCCTAGAGGTGGTAAAATGTTGTAATGGTGTTTGTGTGTTCATTTTTAATTTTTTAATAGGTAAATGTTTAAGGCTTTGAAAGGTTCCCAAAACATTTTACAACACAAAAAGATATAACAATAAGGGGTGAGTTTGTTCACTTTTAGTGGCGACATAACCCTAAGTATTTCAAATCGAGATACTATAAAATAAAAAGTCTTTTAAATTGGATGGATAAATTAGATATATTGGATTTCACTATTTAAATGAATTTTTTTAATAAGGTAAACACTTTTGACCAGAGAAGCTATGAACCGGGGGTTCTTGGGTTCCCCTCCTTTTCTAGTATGTATAAAAGATGCGAAACGACCGGTGGTTAACAATGTAAGCATGAAAAACATACCACCCCGATAAAAAAATAGTATCTAGAGAGAAAACAGGGTGACAGAAATGACATTGTGAAATTATGTCACCCTAATCCAAAAAACCAAAAATATATATAATAACTATCTTGTGAGGCCTTCTTTGTCATTAGTCGAATCTGCAACAACAATTTCAATCTTGGGGCATAAGCTTTCCTTTTTGTAGGATTAGCTTGGCAAAACACGGAGCTACTGGTGACGGATAGGAGCTTGCTGCTAGGAAATCGAAGGAAGGAGAAGGGTGTAAGTCGAGCCGCCACGCTCATAAAGATGAGCCACACGCAGGGAATTGAACCAATGGGCTGTCTAGCTCCTCCAAATTGAGTTGTGAGATGGAAGCACCTTTCGTTGCCTTGGATCTACATTTCACATGCACTATCAAAGAAACCTCCATAACACCTTATTTCTCCTCTGTAATTCTTGTACCAACTCCCTGTCCACCCCTTTTAATCCCACATCTTCTCCATCAAGCATGAAGCATGAAGGAAAACATAACCCCCAAACTACTTTTTCCGCATGACCAAGTGATGGGGAAGAATGAAATGGCAGGAGATATTTATTGCCTCGGCTTTGTCTTCACCTATCAACAACATGTGGGTCATAAAAAGAGATGTAATTTTCATATTGACACTGAGGCGTCTGAGCTCGTAAATAATCAATCTCAATAATGGCACGAATGGCCCCTGCGAATCAAAGGAATCAAAGCTGGAACACATTTTTCAATTGGGTCGGTGTGACGAGCCCATAAAGCACCATTTCTTGCATTTTGCCCCTCAAAAAAGACCAAGAAATGGGCCAAATTCCATCTGATGAGAAAGCAAATCTCACAAAAGCTAAACTTGATTAGGCAAGATGAAACAAATGGAGGCGATGAGAGCAATTAAAGCGATTGTCACACAAGTTGATGGACGTCTACCTTGCCACGTGAGAGAGTGCATAATTCTCCAAAATAGCGAGTTAGTCCCGGCCACTCACCACAATCATTGGTGAAAGGAAAGGGGGCTTTGAGATACACCAAAATTGGAAAGGAAATCCTAGCTTGGTTTCCTTCTCGAGTAAATGTGTTGGATTTCCCACGATTCCAATTTGGTAAGCCAAAAAATTGCATTGGATATGAAATAGTCAAGTGTCCAGTTTGGGGCTTTACCTTTTTAATGGCTTGAGTAATGATCATTGAATCCCCTTCGATGAGGAGATGAGATATGCCATTTTGCACTGCTAGTTTGATGCCAAAGAGGAGAGCTTGTGCTTTGGCTTGATTACAGGTTCCATTAGGAAAGTGGAAGGAACCTGCACAAATCAACTTACCTAAATCATTTTGAAGAAGACACCTGCCCTGAAAGTCTAGGGTTCCCCTTGGAGGCCCCATCGAAATTCAATTTACAAAAACTAGGGGTGGAGACCATCTAACTTGATTTATGATTGCTTTTTTTGTGAAGGTGACAAATGGTGACTAAGTGAGTCGGGACAAGGCAACTTGATTAAAGGAAAAGACTTTCTGATAGAGGCATCCCAACTTGAGAAATTGGAGAGATTCTGACACTGTGCACTAACATTTTTAGAAATGGCAACTTTCACTTCAAGATAACTAATTACAAACTCTTAGCGAGAATATCGAAGAGACGTGAGTTTCTTTCCCACCAAATGTGCCAGATGAGAAGGAAAGGACTACACACCCAAATCGAGCCTGGGAGTGTCTTTCTTGAGCACATGCCATGATTTTAAGGTATCTTTTATAGTAGGTGGTACTACCCATGGCAAGTCCAATTTCGAACATAACCAGACTCCAAATATGATGAGTGAAAGGATAATGAAGAAGCAAATGATCCACATCTTCTTACGCATTCTCGCAAAGCAAACATTTGGAAGGCCCTTGGAAACCCCACCTTCTTCTCCTAACCTGAGTAAGAATCTTACCTTTGTAAACCAACTAGCAAAAGGCACCAGCCTTGGGGATATAATTTGCATCCAAAAATCGACCAGAGACGAGACCCTTTTCATGCAAGATGGAGAAGAAATTTGTAACTTTGATTTGGTAGAACACCGACCAAAATTGTTGCCGAGCCAAATGACCTGATCGAGAATCATTGGAGAAGTAAGCACTATGTGAACTCAACATGCTACCGTATAATTCCTTCGCTACTTGCGGAACATCCAAATCTTCTATCGATTTCCAACGTGAAAGAAGGGGAGCCATCCCGGTCGAGCACCATAATCCGCCACCCTATCACCCCAAGCCGCTTGAGTGGCAATTTTGATTAGTTCAAGTTCTGAGTGAGGAAAGGCGGAAGGCCACCCCAAGAGTCTTCCCAAAACTTTTCTTTTGCCCTATTCCCAATCATCCAAAAAGTAAGAGTAGAAAAAGCACTCAAGCAATAACTAATGAAATTCCAAATATGATACCCCTTAGGCAACTCTTGAAGAGACAAGATATTGTGCGGGCGCATTTGGAAGGTACTTCAAGTAGATTTTTGTTTACCAAAGCTGGAGGGATTGGAGAGAATATTCCAGACGTGCTTGGCTCCTAATGCCATATTTTGAAGGCCCAAATCCAAAATACCGGCTCCCCCAGATCCTTAGGAAGTTTGACATCCTCCCACTTAACAAGATGAAATTTTCTCTCCGAGCCAGTGCCTTGCCATAAGAAGGTGTGTAATATTTTCTCAATTTGATGTAGAATTCCTTTAGGCATTTGTTGGTGAAATCATAAAAATGGGCGGAGGACTGAGATCATAAAAATGGGCAGAGCACTGAGCACCAATCTAATTAGTTGTATTCTACCTGCAAAGGAAAGCCACTTTCCTTTCCAATAGGTGAGCCTTTGCTCAAAAGTTGATAATAAATCCTTCCACAAGGAATGTTTCATGGCCCCAAAGAAAAGAGCAATGCCTATATATTTTTGGGGGGGAACCCTCCAAACAGCCCCAAAATATATTTAATTCACCTTTGCAAAGGAATAGACGAATTGAAGAAGAAAATTAAGGATTTAGGAAGACTGATTACCTGACCTGCAGCCAAGGAATAAGAATTAAGGATACAGTCTATTTTCCTAGCTGACCACCGGCCGCAACACCAAAGAGGAAAGTGTCATCCACAAATTGTTGGTGAGAAAGAGGATCTGTGTTTTCCGCCACTTTAAGACCTTACTGACCACCGGAAGAAATAGCTTTCGAGAAAGCTCTACTAAGTGTGTCAAAGCAACCAACAAGAAGAGGAAGGAAGAGAGGGGTCACCCTACCTTATACCCTTGTTACTTGAGAAAAGGCCTTCCACATATCCATTGACCAATCGAAAAGGTGGGGGTGGCGTCTATTGAAAATCTAGGAACAAAAGACTTTGCTAAACCCAAGCTTGACCATAACCTGAATTAGAAAATGCCAATTGAGCCTATGATGAGTCTTGATGACATCCAACTTCATCAAAATACGGAGTATGATTACGGGATAAGGAGTGAATACGCTCATGAGAAAGAATGACACCGTCACAAATATGGATCGTCCTTGGAGGAAACCCACTTCTCTTTGGAAATTATGGTGTTGAAGATGGGCCTAAGCTTAAGGGAAATTGTCTTAGAAATAATTTTATAAGATGTATTGCACAAGGAAATGGGACAAAAGTCATCCAATGAATCGGTGGAAGCTTTTAGGAACATAGAGATGAAAGTATGGTTTAAAACACATAGGATTTTACGAGATGATCTAGATTCTTCAACGGCTTCCCAAACATCATTCCCCACTATGTCCCAAAATTCCTGGAAAAAAATTGTTGGGAAACCTTTTGGACTAGGGGCTTTATCCCTTTCCATGGGAAAGACTACTAACTTGATCTTCTCTTTAGAAAAGGGGTCTCTTAGTTTTGAGTTAGTCACTTCGTTGATCAGAGATGGGACATGAGACATCAAAGAGTTTTGATGTTGATGGGACAAGATATCACCTGATAACAACTCATTGAAGAAGGAGATAGCAACATCCTTGATACCCTATTGCTCTAAAATCCAATAACCATTTGTTATTTTGAGCTTGGAAATATAATTGACACTACGCCTAGCCTTCAAGGAAGAGTGGAATAATTTCAAGTTTTGGTCACCTTCTTTTAGCCAGTTTTCCCTAGATTTTTGTTTCCAAAAGATTTCTTCTCTTAGGAGCAGTTCTCCTAACTCATAAAGCAAATATTTCTCCTTCAAATACTCCTCTTGACCCATCCCATTGATAAAAATATACTCATTAAGGAATTTGATTTTTATTCAATTCTCTTATTTTCCACAATGATATTTTTGAAATACAAACGATTCCATACCAATAACATACCTTTGAGCTTTTGCAATTTCTAGGAGAGAATGAACATCTTGGTACCCCTGACTTGACAGGAGGACCACCAATCCTTAATCACATCAAATAAAGTTGAATCCCTGAGCCACATTAATTCAAACTTGAAAGGATATTTCTTCGGGGGGAGGTCAAAAGAGATATTCAGCGAGATTGGGAAGTGGTCTAGAGCCCGAAATTGGAAGAACATCACCTTCCAAAAGGATATGATGATGAAGCTAGGTGTTATTAACTAGAAATTTTTCCATTCTTTCCACTATACGATGAAGCTAAATCTACGATTGGTCCGGGTAAACCATGCATGCTTGGTTTCCAAATCAACCGAGATCAAATTCAGAATAAAGGAGCAGAGAAATCAATTTGAGATTGTGAATTTCTACTAATTCCCCCTCTTACCCCTATATGAAGAGATGGCATTGAAATCCTCCTCGCCAAAAGGTTCAAAACATCATCTATAGGTGAAAGGTCCTCGATAGGTCGACCAAAGCTTGTTCTTCGCAATCAAGCTATTATGAGCGTAGATGTTGCAGAAAGAAAAAGGAGATATCAGAATGAAGAACTTCTACTTTGCACCAGAGAAAGTGATTACTAGATTTCAAAAGAGAAATCGTGACCTTATTAGTTTTCCAGAAGATCCCCAATCCTCTGAGGAGGCACCTTTGAATCGACTAAGAACCCGAGCCAACCCTTTAAGTTGGAAATGCCACATTTTAGACAATCAATAGAAGACATCTTAGTTTCTTGGAGGAGACAAATATCAACCTCCTGTTCCAGCATGCAATGCTTTACCAAGCGTTGCTTGTTAGGGCGTTGAGGACCCTAACATTTTAAGAAAAGACGTCATTTACTCTTCGGGAGGGATGGACCCTCCCTACTTACTTTGGGGAAAAAGTTGCTAATTTGATTTTCTTACCTTTTGTTCTCCTTGACAATCTGGACTCATGGTAGGCCTACCCACCGAAGTTGAAGAGCCAACTTTAGGAGAGATTGCAGGCCCTGGAAATGTTGTTAAAGAGCATGCCAAGACCGAACTATGCAAAGGCAAAGTGGGATCTCATCAACCCCATTCACCTCTTCTTACGGCTCATTGATTTTCATCCCTAAGGAGATTCTAATTGTCCAACTCTTCCATGGAGGTACCATGACCTACTTCCATGCCATCCTGGACCGTCTTGAAGAGCTTAGCTGATTCCACCAATAATTATTTGGATTCTTTGAGAAGCGTATTTGGAGAAAGGGTTGGAACCGATTTAGAGACAAATTTCCTAGGAGACTCCTAAACAGGGGGATTCGGATCGCATGGGGCTTCATAGGAAAATTTAGGAATCCATTTTTCGACTTGAAGGGCTTGGTGGGAGCTCTACACTCCAATTGATGATGACCAATTTTTCGCATTTGAAGTACTTATGTAACACAATTTATAGCTCCGCCTTCCGAACCCAAGTTCCCATTGGACTCGAAAAGAGATGGAGTCTGGAAGAGGTGCAGTAGGGTCATAGAGAATGCAAACTCTAACAAAGGCAAAGCTAAAGAGCCTTCCAAAGTTCTCGTGATCAATCTAAGTGACTTTACCCAAACTCCCACAAATTTTAGACAAAATTTTAGGGTTCCAATATTCCAGAGGCAAAGCATAAATATGAATCCGCTTTGATGGAACTCGGTATCGAGCTTAATCGGATCCCAGTTTGGAACCCAATTCGACACTGAAGGCCCCATTTGGCAAAAAGTGAGGCTTTGTTGAGAGGACTTCTTCTTTCTTAACTTCTTTTCGAAAGAGGATTGAAAAAATCCCTTGGCTAAGAAACGGTTTCATGACCCAATCCCACCTTTGCTCTTCACACCAAGTGGATATTTCACTGTAGAGAACCAATTCCCTACAAATTTGGCAATTCGCCTGTTCTTAAAAAAGGTTAACTTGTCCCTCAAACCATCCTCGGCCCCAAGCACCACTTTACCATCTTGCACCAAATTCTGAGGAGATAGATCTTTAGTGGACAAGTCCAGGAGCCTCCCAGGCGTAGCCCAATGAACCATGCGGCAAAGAACTAGCACTAGAAGACTCCCCGATCCAAAGAAAAGGAATTGGGTTGATTGTGAATACTTCTCAACCGAGTGGAATTAGGGGCACGGGAAGGGGGATCTTCTCCATTTGAAGGGGAGGCAACCTTCTCCTTTTGACGATTCCAGTTCGGAAACTGATTAGGCGGGAAAGAGGACTGTTTGAATCCTTTGGCATACCATTGCGAGTGACTCCTCCATCCCAGTGGGATGGTATTGGTACCAGAGATAAGGGAGGTGGATATTTAGAGATATGTGGTCATCATATATTTTCACATCCAGAACGCACCAAGCCTATCCCAACAAAAAAGGATCCCATCGTGCCATAAAATTTCACCCAAAAACACCCCAAAAGATGTCGATTCACATATTTTAGATATGTGAGCCCCTCCCCTCAAAAATAAAAATGTTAGTCCCTAGATAATAGGATATTAAGAGTGCATGTAATAGTGTTATTTAAATGAATTTTGAATATTATCCAAAGAGATGCTTTTCTTTAGCATAGAGATAATAACATGTAAGAGTTCAAAACCTTAATTTTATTAATATACTATAACCATAAAATAAAAATCCTTAAGTCTTTTAAAATAGTTAATTAGGTTACATATATTGGATCTCACTATTTAAATGAATATGTTAAAATTAGATTAGTCAAACAAATATTCAAGTACATCTAGTAATGAGAATGTTTTAATTAACTCAAATAGATATATTAAATACATTTATCTAAAAAACATGGAGAGATCAATCTCAAGACTCTATTATTAATATTTGTGTTATGTTGAAAGATTTATTATTAATAATTGTGTTTATGAGATGAATAATCTCATCTTAATAAGGTCTAATTCCTCAATTTTGAGTATGTTTGGAACATAATTAATCATGTTTGATAGTCTTTTATGAATTTGAAAGTAAATTTGGAGGACATGTCATTCCAATACCATAGAAATCAGTTAGAACTAGATGTACTATCACGACCAATCATACGGTCCTACCCGGTGAAGGAAAACATACAAACCGAAGTTTGGGGCTTGTTGTTTGATGTTTGTCTATTAATTATATGCATTGGGTTCTAAGATTCGATAGCATGCCAATGTGCAAGGATAAAAAAGATAAACATGAGACCTAAAAATGTACTAAATAGGAAAGGAAAGTTATATTTATCTTAGCGATAGTGCATTGTCAAAACTAGCGGTGTCAAAGAGTGAACTACAAAATTTGAGTGCCTATATGCGGTCCTTACTAGAATTAGAAATTATTGGAAAAATAATGTATTCAGATCATGTAAATTTCTATGTGCTTCACTTTCCTTAAAATGTGATTTGGTGTATGTCTCTCTTGCTCATAGAACCTGGCACCACCTATAATGACTCGTAGTAAAGTAGAAACCTTAAATATACATGCAATATCCTTCATCAATAAATTAGATAACAAAAGGAGAAGTCGGTGTGTGGTGAGGATAGACTACTTTCGGTAGCCAACCCCGAAAAACCAATCTAATTGTTACATTACATGCCCTCGAGCAAGATCAATCCTCATGTTGTTATTCTAGGTGCATATACAAGTATAAGTGTGATCTTATACAACCCACTTTAAGTGTCATCATGTCTCTTGATACAATGATAATGGGAAAGCTACCTCGGCAATAGTGGTGTGAGTAGATAATGTACCTCGTGCTTGAAAATAGTGGTGTGATGTAATGTGCCTCAATTTTTATAACAGGACCCTTTATCCCTTGAAAACCTTTAATAATTCTTGGAATGACTTTGCTCTTAGAGTTGAAACATGGTAAATGATCTCAATATGCAAGTAGAATAGCTTAGCCACTTGAGGGGGCAACCTCCAAACCAACAATAAGACTCAAATGCTCAATATGATGATCAACTACTACCAACTAACCCCTATATATACTATTCCTATGTTATGGCCAACACCAAGGCCGACCCACTAATGATAATATAACATATATGAAAGAGATACATAATGATAAGAAGTTATGATAGCCACAAGTTAGCTATATACATCAATGTAAGATATATGATTAAGGGTGTAGCATGCCCCTCCCCTTCGAAGCAACATTGTCCCCAATGTTGAGAAGATATGGATCTTCTTTGTGGAAGTTTGCATCCTCCCAAGTTGCGTCTTCATTGTCTAGATTTTCCACTTGATCAAATACTCAGTGATGACCCTTGTCCTCAATCGCTTAGTGTGTGTCTGAAGGATGCATTCTGGTTCCAAGATGATTCTTCCCTCTTCGTCAAGCTCTGGTAACACTTTATTGGGTTGATATCGTCTATCCAATTACCTTCTTCAGGAAAGATACATGGAAGACTTGGATGAATTTGAGTAGCGGAGGAAGTTCGGTTTGTATGCTACATTACCAATCTTATGTAACACTTGATAAGGGCCATAATACTTAGGTGAAAGCTTGTTATCCTTTTTTTTGTTGTTTCAAGGACATTTGCTTATATGGTTGTAAATGCAAAAAAACCCAATCACCGACTTCAAAATGTCTTTCATTGTGATGTTGGTATGCTGCTGCTTCATGCGGTTTTGTGTCATGGCCAAATTCTCCTTGAGACTAGAAAGCACCTCTTGTTGGTGTTGAATATGTTCTTCAACTGCTCGAACCCTTGGTTGGACTCTCAAAGATGAGGTGATAGATGGTGGATGGTACCCATATAATGCCAAGAAAGGAGACATTTTAGATGAAGTATGAAAGGAGGTGTTATACCACCATTCTGCTAGTGGTAACCATTGGACCCATCTCGCTTGCTTATCTGAGGTAAAACAATGAAGATATCCCTCAAGCACTTGTTTACCACCTTTTTTCCCATCAGACTAGGGATGATAAGAGGAACTATGAGCTAGTTGTGTGCCCAAGCATGAGAACAAGTCAGTCCAAAAATTACTAGTAAAGATAGGGTCTCGGTCACTTACTATAATCTTTGGTGTCCCATGTAGCTTCTAAATTATATCCCTGAAGGTTATTGCTATTGTACTCACAACAAATGGATGTGATAAGGCACAAAAATGGGCATATTTGGTGAGTTTGTCCACCACCACCATGATTACATTTTTACCTTCTGATTTAGGCAATCTGTGATGAAGTCCATGGACACCTCTTCCCACCTCTGGCTAGGAATAGATAGAGGTTGTAAAAGACCCAGGGACTTAATTGTTTCGCCCTTATTTTGCTGACAAACCATGCATTCTGCCACAAATTTTTGGACATCCCCTTTTAGCCCTTCCCAAAAAAAATCATGCTTGATTCGATGATAAGTCTCAAGAAGCAAAATGCCCCCTCTTTGGAGAAGCATGGAGCTCAGATAGAACCCTATTTTTAAGGTTGAATTCTTACATAGATATAATCTATCTTTATACCATAAAGCATCTCCTTTCCATACAATTTTTTTGACATGCTTGGATCTTGTTGGAGATTCTGAATGAGATTTTTGTGTACTGGATCATTTTCCATTCAGACCTTGCATCCTCTATCAATCCTCTTATAATACAGATATGGCACACAACAATGCCTCGATTGATTCATCCTTCGAGATAAAGCATCAACAACTACATTCTCTTTCCCTTTCTTGTATATTATCTCAAAATCATACCCCAACATTTTTAGACCCATTTATGTTGTTCTTCAGATGATAAACGTTGCTCTAAGAAGTATTTCAAACTATCATGATCTGTCTTTACTTTGAAATGTCTACCCATTAGATATGGTCTCCATTGCTTCATTGCATGAAGTATGGCTAGCATTTCTTTCTCATAAAACTGGTTTTAGATATATTCTTACCTTTGAACTGGCGGCTCTCAAAGGCAATGGGTTGACCTTCTTGCATGAGTACTTGCCCCCATACCATACCCTGAAGCATCACATTCAACAATGAATGTTTTGGAAAAATATGGGGTGCATTTAGAACCAGAGTGGTGCACATGGCCTCCTTGACTTCTCAAAATGTAGTAGTAGCTTGCTCATTCAATGGAAAGAGTCCTTCTTCAATAAAGTTGTGAGTGGTGTTGCGATGCTGCCATAATTCCTTACAAATCTATGATAATAACCTGTAAGCCCAAAAAATCCTCGAAGATTTTTTAGGGTTTTGGGAACCTTCCATTCAAGCATGGCTTTTATCTTGTTAGGATCCACTTTAACACCTTCATAAGAGACAATATGACCCAAATATTCAACCTCCTTGACACCAAAAGAACACTTAGAAGGCTTTGCATAAAGTTGATGTTGTTCAAGAGTTTCCAACACCTTATTTACATGATGTAGGTGTTCCTCCCATGTTTTACTATAGATTAATATATCATCAAAGAACACTAAAACAAACTTTTGCAGAAATGGCTTAAAGATGGAATTCATCAAGCTTTGAAATGTAGAGGGTGCATTTGTTAGTCCAAAAGGCATTACCAAGAACTCATAGTGTCCTTCATGTGTCTGAAGGTTGTTTTATGAATATCTTCATCCCTGATTCTAATATGATGATATCAGAATGAAGATCAAGTTTTGTAAAGTAAACAACACCATGTAACTCATCTAGCAAATCATCAATTACAGGAATAGGAAACTTATCTTTAATTGTGTACTTATTGAGTTCCTGTAATCTGGACACATGCGCCAATTGTCATCTTTTTTTGTACCATCACTATACAGGAGAAGAGTAAGCACTCTGACTATGATGAATAAGTCTTGCTTCTAACATCTCTTGAACTATCTTCTCAATCTCACTCTTTTGCATATAGGGGTACCTATAAGGTCTGATGTTGGGTGGTTGACTCCCTAGTACTAGTTGGATGGCATGGTCATGGTCTCTTTTTGGAGGTAAACCCTTTGGCATTTCTCCAAACACCATTGAGTGCTCATCTATAACTACTTGCATATATGTGGGTATAAATGTATTTGAATGATGTGCTTCAATGAAAATAGTTGTGCCACAAACCCCTCTGCACCTTTTCTAAGCAATTTTTGCATCTGATGAGAACTTACCATCTGTGGGGACTTTTCTCTTAATCCTTTTAGTTTAAAATTCCTCCCTTCTGATTGAATTGCATGAAAAACTCTTGGAAATTCATTTCAATGGTTCCCAAGGTGGTAAGCCACTGAACTCCTAACACAATGTCTGCTCCTCCCATGGAAATGGCATACATATTGCTAGTTAGCAAGTAATCTCCCATGGTGAGATTAATGTTATGGCATTTTCCTGAACAACTAACAATTTTCCCATCAGTGATCATGACTTGACATTTTGGAGCTTGGATAAACAAAGTAGTTCAAGCGTACTGCCAACTTATGATTGATGAAGTTGTGAGTACTTCCCGAATCAATCAACATTGTTACCCTCTATTTTTTTAAGAATCCAACTACTTTGAGAGTTTGGGAGTGCTAATACCTGAAATTACATGGCATGATATTGTTGGTTGGGGATCTCCTAATTCCTCCTCTTGCTCTACCTCTTCGTCTTCTTCATTTTCTTCTTCTTCATTAGGCCCCTCAATGTAGAACAACTTCTTTTCAACACACTTATGTCTGGTCCAAATTTTTGTTGTCACAATTAAAACATAACCCTTTGGCTCTCTTTTCTTCAATTTGTTGAGGTGTCAGTCTAATTGGCCAAGGGAATGATGGTGGAAAGGTGCTACGATCTCTGATATTACTTGACAGTTTGTTTCCTCTTTGGAAAAAATTTTCCTTTGCCCTACGTGCCATGATCATAGAATCTGAAACCTTATGAGGATTAAACATATGCACCTCAGTCTCAATGTGTTCTTTAAGACCCCCAAGAAATAAGTCATTCAGATTCTCTTCAGAATATTTTCCACCCGTAAGGAAAGGTTTTGGAATTGATGGATGTAATCTTTGACTATTCCTGTTTGTCTTAGCTTTGCTAATTGACTGAAATAATTCTCTGACACACTAGAACTATAGTGTAATTATAACTCTTCGGTGAATATTGTCCATGTAACATTGAGGCCACTCTTTTTCCTTTGAGCACATAACCATCGATACCAAATGAATTGGTTAGGTTCGAGATACAAAGATGCCATGGTAACCTTTTGTCCGATGGAATCTGATGAAGATCAAAGAAATTATCCATCTGGTTAATCCAATTGAGTGGATCCTTTCCATCAAACTTACGCATTTCCACTTTTGGAATCATGTTACGGGCTGTAGAGTGTTTGTATTTGGATTGGTCATGCTTTGCAGATCCACCCTGGCTAGTTTGTCTATTACTTTGACCTGAAGATCCACCTTGGTTAATATGAGTATGATTGAGTTGTGGCTGATTAGGAAGGATATGATGACCCATTATATTGTAACTAAATTGGTGAATGAAATCCTCAATCGTTGTCAATCTTTCTACATCTTCTTTTTGGCCCTCTCTACCCTCGAGGTTTCATAACTCTAACTCAAGATGGCTTGACCTTATGGTCCGTTGAAGTAAACCCTAACCCTGAGGACTCTGTAGATACCCCTTCTGACTCTAACTCCTCAACTATTATCTCATCCTTGTCGGGGGTTTTACCGGAGTGATGGGATTCTTTTTGCCTCTTGTCGAAGGCCCAACCATGATGCCCCAAAATGGTAGGATTTAGGGATCAAGGTCAAAATTTAGGGTTTGGGATTTCAATAGGAATTCGTGCCAAATTTTAAAAAACTCAAAGAATTAACTCAAACTAATTTTTAATCCTTTTAGAAATGTAAATAACTTTGAAAAATTCCACAAATTTGCACCCTAGGTAGCCAAATTATGAAAAAACATAAAACCGTTATAACTTTTGCAAAACAAGTCAAAAAATTCTTAAAATTTGGAGGAGCTTACTTGACTAATTTTCACCACCACCAAAAAAAAATTGCAGAAAAATTGCTACCAATTTTGAGATATGGCCGAACCTTCACAATTAGGGTTTGACTCAGCGTTGGCGAGTTCAAGCTCTGATACCACTTGTAATGGAATTACTTGTATAAATATGATTATTAGCAGCAATATAACACCAATGAACACAATATTTCAGATAAATGATCTCAATATGCAAGTAGAATAGCTTAGCCACTTGAGGGGCAACCTCAAACCAACAATAAGACTCAAATGCTAAATAATATGATGAAACTACTACCTACTAACCCCTATATATACTATTCTATCTATGCTATGGCCAACACGAAGGCCGACCCACTAATGATAATATAACATATATGAAAGAGATACATAATGATAAGAAGTTATGATAGCCACAAGTCGGCTATATACATCCAATGTAAGATATATGATTTTGCACTATTGAGATTTTGGAGTTCACTAAAATACCAAAGGATTGGGGTTAATTAGTCCTTGAATGTGTTGAAGGAGAAATTGGGTGTTGAGAACATGCATCACAACATCAAACAGAGAGAGAGAGAGAGGAACTGAAGTACCCCATCAAAAGAGAAGGTCATGTATCAAAATACTTAAAAACCTTGATATCTTCCCCTTTAAAATCATAAGAGGATAAGTTTTACCTACGAAGAACTTAGCCACTTCAATACCTTCCACAACCTCATGCATCACACCGTTACAAATGGATATAGGCCCAATTTTATAACTAAAACCACACGGTAAAAAAGGAATGGATATATCGTGCTCCCACTTTATGTGTTGTACACTACTGAATTGAGCGTATAAATTTTAGAATAATGTAAAGGAGAAAAATGACCATGTCCCCAAACCATGTTCTTGAAACTATGTCCGAGTAGTGTAAAGGAGAAAGAATAAAGTATTCATGTCTCTATATAATGCATAAAACTAAGTAATATATGTTAGAACTTGGATAAAAGTCATTAAATAAATAAGAGAATATCAAACTATTGGAAATTTATGAGAATCCCCCTTGTCCGAGATCATCCAATAGGCTCAAGACCATACTACGGTCTTGATTGAAGCATATAGTTTTGAGTGGTATTGCTTTCTACCATTTTTAGTATTTATACCTATTTATGAGGATTTTTACCATGTGAAAACTTATTCATGTATTCTCTAGTATTATTGTATTGGATGTAGATGTAGAATGTATTCCAATGAATGCCCCTCTTTGAGGCGTGTGTGATAAATTGTTTGAGTGTGTGACTCAAAATAAAATATGTGTACCTATACTAGATAGTTCGATAATCTATGTTGGATCCTATAAAAGGATAGAGTGGTGGCCATTGTTGGGAACTTATACCTATAAAATGGGTTGTGTGTGGTAGAGAGTAGGGAACGTGAAAAAGAAAGAAACATGCAACACATAACAAATAAGACTAATAATAACACATGTGTGTAAAAGTAAAAATAATGATGTAGAGATAGTTAAGCGAGGTGAATATGAGTAATATTATAGACAATAGTGAACATGCAACATGCAAAAAGAAAAAGTAGCAACAATACATATGTATTGAAGTAGAAACAACAATGAATAAGTAGGCACTCACATAATGACATAAATCCATAAACATGGGACACCCACAATGTCACAAGAAAATTACAATATAATGCACTACAATCCACACAAAGAAGCAAGTATATACAAAAAATAGAGAAATAGAGGCAAAGAGCCACAAACATGGGACACCCCTTTGTGTCACAAGATAATCAAGGCACTCAAGCCATATAGAATAATAAATTAAGTAGTGGACAATGAAGTAATCAAGCAAGAAAGTAACCCATACAAGAAATTAACAAAAGCAATGTAATAAGAAAGTTTAGCAAATAGTCTTTGGTAAAAACATAGATAGTGTTGTGCCCATGATTTTCACGACCTAAAATAACCATCCCGATACCCCATAAAAATTGGTACTTTTTAAAATGTTAGTTGAATATTAATGCAATTTAACATTTATTATTCCCAAATAATTATCTTTTAAGGATGTATTGAAACTAACTAAAGTAATACTTGATCATTTACCGGTGTTTGCATGGTTAAGAATAGTTAGGTTTATTCGACCTCCATGACCAAAAAGGGTAAACCAACCATTAAGTTGAATTGCATGCAAAACCTAAGGTTTGGTTTAGATAACTCCTAGTCTATAAGATTCAAAACATGTTAAAAAAAAATGTAAGATTATACTCTCAACTATGGTCTCGAGAGCAGAAAACATTAAAATTACTCAAAGACATTAATCGAAAAGGAGGTAAACATAAGATAATCCTTACAACTATAAGATTTAATCGGGTTAACTCGGGATACCCACTAAAGCCATAGTATTTTTTTACAATTTCGACACTTAATTTGATATACGACCTTCCCCACTAAGGGGTTCAATTAATTTAATCCATAAAATTGATGCTCACAAGGCGAGATAACTTAAGTTCTATAACATTAATGTAATCGATATGAGTATTTAAATTTAAACAAGGATGAGTAGCAATCATCCATAAGAATGATTTTTTCCATTGTTAATCTAACTAGGGATGATTAGAAATACACCATATGTTACTTACATCAATTAAGGTGACTTCAACTTAATGGCATTTGTTCCAAATTAACAACTCAATTATGGAGTGTGACATGAGTGAAGTATAATTTTCACTATTTTGATTTAATATAAATTGAATGAAATATTAATTTCAGATTAACTACTCTAACTAATGATAATAAAGTGATAAAATATAGTAAATGAACAAGCAACAAGCATGCAATAATATGAAACCCTAAGCAAGTGAGAGAGATAAATGACTTAGCTGATTTTTGAATGCTCGTGAAGTTATGCAGGATGAGGCATTTTGAAATAGAATGGGAAGAGTGTCGTCAAGGTTCATTGGAGGTTATGAGACCTAGAAATGTGCGGGAAGTACCCACAAAAGGACAGGAGCCCCGGCACTAGTGACTAGATTTGGGCGCTAGTGTCCACCTAGATGCTCAAGTTTTGATCTTTTCTATGCGAAGAAGCTTCATTGTTAATTTTTTTTGTTACTCTGTATTTTCCCAATGTCATTGTTCACACCTGTAACCTACAAAATAGATACCTAGTTGTACATACCCACAAACCACATCAAATCTAAAAATAAAGATGCGGAATGGGAGTCGACTAACCCCAACAATCACACGAAGAGTGAACTTAGTATTGAGCACTACACTACATTTCAAAATCCATGTAGTTCTTTTTTAATGTGTGTAATGATGTCCTAGGATGCCCTTATGCAAGTTGCGTAATTATAGTGGGTTATATCTATAATATAAAAATGTCTAGAATTTGTGAGATGAAATAGAATAGACTTCCCCTCCTATACTATGTATGTAGAGTAATGCAACCATTTTCCCTTGATTGAATATGCTAGATGGATGCTTTGTAATGCTCTTATGCCTTTAGATGCAAGCTTGGGCTATAATATATAATGTTAGCGCTTGGCCCCTTGTTTGAGAGCTATAATAGTGTATGTATATGATTCCCTTGTTTGAATTCCATAATTGACAAGCTGGAAGGCCAATCCAAAAGTGTAAAATATTCCCAATAAGTAAAATATTCCCAAGAAGTAAAAGATGCCCAAAAGAGTGAGAAAGGGCTAAAGAGGGTCGAGGGCATCTAGGAGGGACAGGAGTGCACGAGTGTTAGTGTCATAACTAGATGCTAGTGGCCGAGGTCATAAAAGATAAATCAATCAAATATTGACATGGTTGTAGGGTGTGTAAGGTCAATAAAAGTATAAGAGACAAATCAAAATGCTCAAAAGACATTATCAATTACTAGTTTTATTGCTTATGAATCATGTACATATTAGTATTTCTAAGACATAGAAATGTACCCATTTACATAGATTTTGTGTCTACATTTTTCCCACATGTTATGTTGTTGAGTGAATACTTGATAGCATAAATTAGATGGAATATGCATACCTTGTGATCTGTAGAGAAGAGTGTAACCGATAGCATGCCGAGTGGACAAGTGAAGCGTGAAGTGATCACAATGTGAAGTGTGGAGACTAGGAAAGGGAGGTAGACCCTAGGGGTCAAGTGTATGTGTATTAGCATGTTTTTGTAACTTGTACTTGTTGATGTGAAATACTTCTTGTTGCGTATTGAGGAAGCACACTGCAAAAGAAGAGTGAGAGAGTAGTCAAATTTTCGTATATGAAAAACTAGAGATGTAGAAGTAAGTAAAGAGTGTAAAAGTACATAAAAGGAAAGTGTGTACCTGATATGTAAGAGAGTGTGAGATAGAAAATTGTCATGTTTACTTGGAGTTGTGAATGCCAATGGTGAGGTTTTTAGGTGATCTCACGCTAAGAGTGAGTTTTTTGGGCGATCTCAAGTCAATAATAAGTCTTTTGGGGATCTCACGTCAAGAGCTAGTTTTTTGGGCGATCTCACACCAAGAGTGAGTTTTGGGTGATCTCATGCCAAGAGAAGAGTGTTGGGGAGTGATATCTAAATTTTCTCTCCTTCCATGATTCTTCCCAAATAAACACCACTGTAAATAGTATGTCCTTGATTTGTTTTTTATTTCGATTGTTCTAATCATTCGATTATAGTTGAAATGCAATGAGATAGACTTAATTATGTAATTAGAGGCTAGTGCATGCTACTCGAGAACTAATATGAAAGCTGTTGTAAACTACATTGAACTAAAAATTGACTATTTTCCCTTAGGACATTAACGCTCCAGGGTACACAAACACCCGCCACTATTGTCCGGTCTAGGTGCTAGTGTATGCCTTGTATTTTGGGCCCAAGTCTGATTTTGAGCCAATTTGTAACTATGTTCCTATGTTGATTATGTATTGTGATGTGTTGTACTGTATCTCTAAGCTATTGTAGGGGTGATTTATTCACCCAATAGATGCCCCCTCGTTTGGGGTGCATGTGACGATTGTAGGAGAATATGTCCCAAAGGAGAGGACCTGAAGTTAATATGCATATCTAAGTGTGGATACCTATAGGGGTAATAGATGTGCATAGTAGAAACCAAGGCACATACAAACAAGAAGGGCTAGTAAATAAGTGTAGGTGTAATAATAGCTCGCATAAAATGGAAGACAATGTAACAAACAACTATGAAGACAAGATTAAATGTGAAAAGTGGGTTTCATACATGGGACATCACTCATAATGTCACAAGATAATCGGGGCGAAGTGACCATAAGTAAACAATAGTCAAGCAAGACATAGGTCATAGCCATGCAAAAAAAACAATAGCAAGAAAAAAGTGACATATAACCATGGTTGTATTGATCCTACAAGGAAAATGCTACACATGAATCACCTATTAGGATATCAAAAAGATAAATAGTATGTCAAAGTGTGAATATAGCAGCAAAAAAGTAAGGATAGTAACAAGTATAAGTGAATGATGTAACAATAGAGCTGTGATGTGTAGAGTATGAGAGTAACAAAGGTAGATACCCCATGAGCCTCAGTGGGACTAGTAAAGAGCGATGTCAAGCATCATGAATCCGTGAAAGGTCTTGTATTCACCTCAAGATACCAAGTGAGTGTGCATGTGTGTATAGAAAAATATAATGGCATACTAAGAATCTAGCTATCATAGTAAGCAAAATGTAATGTATAAGTAGTATAGGATAACAAGAGTAAATGCAACCAAGATATCCAAATGTGATGCAAGTGTAATGGTGTGCTGCGATGTGTAAGATGTGAAGATGATAAGGGGTCATGTTTCCCCCATTAGATGTGTGTGGGATAAGGTTAATTTATAAATTACCCCTCTCAACGAGTCAAGAATGAACCATAAAGTAAGAGTATGTCATCGAAATGAATGTTTTGAGTGAGAGTAGATGTTATAAAATATGTATTGTGAAGTGTAGGGTGTGAAGTGTGGATGATATGAGTTTCATGGAAGAAGTGTGCCCTCAATAGTCAAGTGTGAACCATAACAATAGATTACATCATCGGGTAATGAAAAGTGTTTATGCATGATACCACTTAAGGTGCATCACATTAAGTGGGTTCTTGAGTGGTTTCTTTGAGGAGAGTAGCAAGGCATTAAAATCTGCCCCCAAGATTAGTAGTAATGACATATGGCCTAAGCTAATTAGGATTTAATTTCCCTTTTACTTGAGCCTCATCATTTGTGTTTTTTTATTTTCCTTTAAAACAAGATCATCAATATGAAACTTGTGTGGGTGTACTTTGTTGTTATAAGCATTTATGATGCAAGTTTGATATTCAAGGAGATGTTTTGGGGTTGTACGTGGGAGAGTCAAGAATTTCAAGCTCATACAATATATTTTCATGATATTAATTATCTTTGACGATGCCTTTGAGTGATACACGTATGGGACGGTATTTCTAGTTCTATGGGAATTATATACCTCGGTGTTGTACACTAATGAAAAAGGTGTAACATTGGTGGGAATGCGAATGTTGGTACAGTAAGCCCAGAGAGCATATAAAAGTTGATTGTGCCAATCACTGCCATTGGTATCAACAATTTTAGGTAATATTTTTACATTGTTTTTATTAATGGCTTCTACTTGACCATTTCCTTATGGATAATAAGGAGTAGAAAAGGTTTGCTTGATTTTAAACTTCCCACAAATCCTTTTGACATCTTTTTTTAACAAAGAGCCATTATCCATGATGATGGCCGACGGAATCTTTGAAGCATGTTATAATGTGAGTAGTAATAAAATGACAAATGTCAAGACCAGTAATAGTTTGCAAAGGTGTGGCTTCAACCCATTTAGTAAAATACTCAGTAGCAGTAATAATGTATTTATGGTCATCGAGATGATTCCATATTGACTTTTCCATTGAGGTCAAAGCCCGACGGGGAGAATGGCCATGATGAGGCAATGGGTTGGAGTGCATATGCAGTACATGATGGAACTTACTTGTGATTTTGACACTTGTCACAACGTGTGGTGTATTCCAAACAATCTTGTTCCACTATGGGGAAATAATACCCTTGATGTAAGATTTTTTGAGACATTACTTTGCGAGAAGTGACCTCCACAAAGGCTATCAAGGACTAGGAAATAGCTAAAGGAATATCATCGACACCTAAACAACATAACAAGCAACCGTCAAATTCCCTTTTAAAAAGTGAGGCTCCAATGATTATGTAGCGTATGGCTTCTCACCATGAGTGGATGAGCTTCATGAAGGCTGTAGATCGCAAGGATGGTTAGCGATATAGAAAACTAAAGATAAGGGTGAACCATTCAGATTGTCATGGATGCGAGTGACAACATAGGATCTCGAAACCATATTATTAGTGGAGGGATGGTGTAGGTGGTGGATTATAAAATTGGATTGATCATTAGTGATATCTTCTGGAATGAGAGAAGCAACACTAGCCATGGCATCAACATGACGATTGTCTTTATGAAGGATGGTGGTGATAGAATAGGAGTCGAATGTGGCCAATATAGATTTTATAAGGTCATTGTAGGGGATGATACACTCTTCATTGGTTTGATATGTGACATTGACTAGATTAACAATTAGTTGGGAGTCGTTATGAATATGGATATTACGAATAAGCAACTTACGGGTGATAGTGAGGCCAAGGATAAGAGCTTCATATTCAATGATATTATTTGTACAGGAAAAATCTAAGTGGTAGGCAAAGGGGAGATAATCACCATGAGGGGTGATAAATACAATACCAACTCCAACACCCAAGGCACAACGAGATCCATCAAAATACATCATCCATGTATCAATATCAATTGCATAAGTGATGAAGTCATCGTAGAAATATTCACGAGATGGGAGAAGGATCAGGAAGAGGAACATCAACTAACTAGTCAACGATGACTGGCCCTTGATGGATTTTTTTGGAATAAATTTGAAATCAAATTCTATGACTAACATGACCCATCAAACAAGGTGACTGAGAGATGTGTTCGAGATAATAAATATCGTAAAGGGTCAACTTTGGTGATAATATGGATCTCATGATTGAGAATATAGTGGTGCAACTTATTTCATGACAAAGACAAGGCCAAGGCATAATTTTTCAATATAACTATAGTTGCATTCATAAGGGAGTAATGTATGACTAATGTAATAGACATCTCATTCACAAAGTGAGCATCATCGTGTTGTGCAAGAAGGTATCCCAAGGCATGAAATGTAGCAGAGATATATAAGAGGAAGGGTCGATCAATCGTGGAGGCACAAGAATTAGATGATTCAGCAGATAACTTTTGATATCCTCGAAAGCACAATGACAATTATCATCCCAGACAAACTTAATATCCATGAGGCATGTGAAAGGTGGGTTTTTTCAGCTAAGTGAGAAATGAAGTAGCGGATAGCCTAGAATTTTCCTTAGAGTAACCCGTAGTTGATGGAGATTTCGCAGCTTGGGAGGCATGTTGACTATGGCACGGATCTTCTTTGGGTCAATCTCAATTCCACATTTATAAATGATATAACCGAGGAGTTTTCCATTCATGACCCCGAAAACACATTTTTTAGGATTTAGGCGTACATTGTTTTGTCACAACCGTGTAAAAGTATACATAGATCATCAACATGAGTGGCATGATTCGACTTAATCCTCAAGGATTTTATGGATATGATCATGAATTATGTGTGTCATATAAAGCACATTGATAGGTGTCGTTGACATTCTTAAGGCCAAAAGGCATAACAATATAGAAAACGTATCCCACGGTGTAGTAAATTATGTTTTTTCTTGATCGGTGATTTTAATTTTATAGCTATGCTAAGTCGTCCATAAAATAAATAATGTTGTATCCAAATCGTGGAATCAAATATAACATCTATGCGTATGTAAAGGAAACTATCTTTAGGGAAATCCTTATTAAGATTGAAAATTTTTGGTGCAAAGAACGGACTTTGTCATTTGCTTTCATAACATGAATAATATTATAGACCCATTTGGGGTAGTCCGTAACACAGATGAAGCCTACATCTAATGGTTGTTGTATACATGTAAAATGTCGACACGATTAATTACGATTAATCTATCCGCAACATCATCTAAATCCATATAATAATTAATCACAAGATTAATTATTATTATTATTCCGATTTATCTTATTTACCCTTTTATCATTACATTATTAATCCTTTTAAATCATTATTATATCTCATTTCATCCTTAATCCATTTTATTTCATTATCATATCTTATTATCCTATTCTAATCCTTCATTAATATTTTCTAGGAATTTAATAGTCCTACATCTACCGCCCACCTACCCTACACATCCGTACACCTAGCATTTCCATATAACCTCACATCTAATCACCATTTACTAACCTAATCTAACACTAATCCTAATCACATCCTCACCTCCGAATCTAGAATCTAAGAAGCCTCTCTAACCTTCTCCTTCCATTGAATTTTTAATTCGATGGAACCTTTTTCCCTCCATGAATTTTGAATTCAAATTCTAGAGTCTTCCACTCTAGAATCCTCCAATCCTCACATGCATTCTCCACCCTTTATCCAAATCCAACATGGCTTCATCTTAGCCATTGAATCCTCCACCCACAAACTATAAATTGAGCTCTCCTCCTCCATGAGAGATAGCTTTGGAACAAGATTGGAACATCTTAGAAATCCATAAACAACATTTTCCATTTTTCTCACTCAATCAATCCATCATTTATCTATAACCATCCAATATTTGATCATCATCCATAGAAATTATCAAGAAATCAAGAGGAGGTGCTATCTAAGTGATCGCGCATCAAATTCAAAGCAATCCAACTTCCATCCAAGAGAAAATCCAACACATCAAAGGAGGAGTTTGCAATCTTGTAGGTAAGTGCAGGTATAATCTCTCTCCTCTTTTCAATCCATTGCTCTATTTGAGGTTTTATTGGAGAATATCAGAGTTAGGGAAGCAATTTTAGTTGTTTTCTCACATTTTTCTACACTCTAATCTTTTCTTGTATTACATTTTAGAACCCACCATGGGGCTTACCCCCAAAACTTTAATGGATTTTAGTAGCATTTAGATTTTAAAACAAGATGTCCAAATTTGAGGATTTTTCATTAAGATTCGCACTCTGAAATTTCAAATTTTTGCAACAATCTGTCCATTTTGGCGCTTTTGACTTGTCAAACAACACTTATGTTCATAAAAATACGGTTTTGATCTTAAAACGGTGGTTTTGGATGCATTATTGACCTCTATGGGTTCAAGGATCAAATTCAACGCATTTGTCACTCCCGAGACATAAACATTAAAATTACTCAAAGACATTAATCAAGGGAGGGAAAAATAAGATAATCCTTACAACCGTGAGCTTTAATCGGGTTAACTCGGGATGCCCACTAAAGCCATAGTATTTTATATACGACCTTCCCCACTAAGGGGTTCAATTAATTTAATCCATAAAATTGATGCTCACAAGGTGAGATGACTTAAGTTCTATAACATTAATGTAATCGATATGAGTTGCTAAATTTAAACAAGGATGAGTAGTGATCATCCATAAGAATGATTTTTTCCATTGCTAATCCTACTTGTTAATCGACTAGGATGATTAGAAATACACCATATGTTCGACACCAATTAAGGTGACTTCAACTTAATGGCACTTATTCCAAATTAACAACTCAATTGCAAAGTATGACCATGACTAAAGTATAATTTTCGCTATTTTGATTTAATATAAATTGAATAAAATATGAATTTCATATTAACTACTCTAACTAATGATATAAAAAAGCATGCAATAATATGAAACCCTAAGCAAATGAGAGAGATAGATGACTTAACTAATTTCGAATGCTCGGGAAGTTGTATAGGATGAGGCATTGCTAGAACAAAATAGGAAGAGTGTCATCAAGGTTCATTAGAAGTTATGAGACCTATAAATGTGTAGGAAGGAAGCACCCACAAGAGGATAGGAGTGCTCGGGTGTTAATGACTAGATTTGGGTGCTAGTGTCTACCTAGATCCTCAGATTTTGATCTTTTCTATGCAAGAAGAGCTTCATTGTTAATCTATTTTTTGTTATTATGGATTTTCCCAATGTTATTATTTGCACTGTAACCCTACAAAATAGATACCTAGTTGTGCATACCCACAAACCACATCAAATCTAAAAATAAAGATGCAAAATGGGAGTCGGATTCGACCCCACCAATCACATGAAGAGTGAACTTAGTACCGAGTGCTACAATGCATTTCGAGACTCCATGGAGTTCTTTATGAATGTGTGTAATGATGCCCTAGGATGCCCTTGTGCAAGTTGCACAATTCTATTGGGATAGATCTATAATATATAAAATTTCTAAAATGTATGAGATGAAATAGAATAGACTTCCCCTCCTATACTATGTATGTAGAGTGATGTAACCATTTTCCCTTTAGTGAATATGTTAGATTGATGCTTTGTAATTCTCTTATGCCTTTATATGCAAGCTTGGGCTATAGTAGATAATCCTAGCGCTTGGCCCCTTGTTTGAGAGCTATAATAGTGTATATCTATGATTCCCTTGTTTTAATTTCATAATTAAAAGCTGGAAGGCTAAACCAAAAGTGTAAAATATTCCTACTATCCCGAATTCCCCAGGAAAATTTGGTCAAGACAACCCCGCACATAGAGAAAATATGAAGGGAAAACGTTTCGGACCTACGAGCTCGCATTCCAGAATGAGGCAAAGGAAAAAGTCAAAGTTTGAACCCAAGTCAAAGCCAAAGCAGGAGGTGGAGGAAAAGGTGAAAATTTTCCTTTTGACAAAATGACACAAAGGAAAAGATTGGAGCGCACCTCCCCAACCAACAAAAGGGTGCCACGTGTCAAAGGAGGAGCGGGGGCATGGGAGTTTTTCGAGTTTTGTGATTCTCGCGGAAAAAGGGAAAAGATAAATTCTGAACCCACAAACCTGATTTTTCCCTAATCTGGCTGCCATGTGTCCCACATTATCAAAAGGGGACCCATTTTTCAAGTTGTTTTCCCACCCTCCTGTACGAACCCGATACAAACTTTGAAGGGGCACATCTTTCGGCTCAGGGCTCAAAATATTACAAATATAATGCCATTGGAAAGATCTCGGCCTCAAAACTTTAATTTTAGATAGGAGGAAATGTCTTCGGGCCTTGATGCGGGATCCATCTATCTCAACAACTAGATCAGATTTGATCTATTTTCACCTTTTCCTCTTCTTAAGGCACCGAACCAAGGATTGATGCGGTAAAGATAGATTTTGGGGGTAGATTTTATCAGAAGCATTAAACATCGGTGGTTGAGTTTTGACCTAATTTTCCCGATTCTCTCTCTCTCTTTCTTCTTCTCTAATCGAATCTATAAATACGGGGGCAAGATTCATTTAAAAGGTTTTTGTTCATTCTTTTCCTGCCCCCTCTCTTTTTTCTTCCCGGGGTCGAAAATGGAGTTTGAACCTCCTTCTTGGCTTTGTAATGGCATTTTCTTGCCTCTTTGCCCATTAATGGTGTCTTGTGTGAACTTTTGGAGCAATAAAATCTATTTTTGTGATGCATTTTGTCCATCCTTTGCTCATTTTGTTGTCTCTTCTCGCCTCTCATCATTGCAGGTATATTGTGCATATTCTGATGTTTGTTGCAGGTCCTGGGAGCTATGTTTAATGGGTTTTGAAGTGGTGTTCTGTGTGAAATCTATCTCTACAGTGTCGTGGTGCATCTTGTCCACCCTCTCCTCTGCTCACCTCTCTCCACTTCAGGCAGTTGAGATTGTGACCAACACTTCCCTTTTCTTGGTGCTATCACCTCGTTAGTGTAGGATTTCCCTCTTTATGCACTTTCTCTCTCCTTGTCTCCTTGGAATTGTTAGATTAGGAGTAGATAGTCGTCATTTCCTTCCTTAGAAGTAGTTTAGCATTAGGATCAGGAAGAAGAAGTGGCTTTCTCTGGAGGGCCATCTCAAGTCCGCAAGTCCCATAACTTGAGAGATGGTCCCATGTTATGCAAATCACACCAAATGACCCTGCCTTAGAAAAGTAGATCCATAACTCATTTGGGGGTGTTGTGATTTCACATTAACAGATTTTGGCATGCCCAGTGGGACAGTCTAAAGCACCTTACCACTTCACTTCATCGGGTTGATGTGCTCTTGGTGAAGATTTCAGCCTTTGGAGGCACTTTCAAGCACATCTGGTGACTCCATCGGTCAAAAACCCATTCTCGAGTTCGAGACCTTTTCCATCCTTTTCCACTCATTTCATCCATTTTCTTCTTCCATCTCTTTCATTTTCTCCCATTCCATGAGGTTGTGCAATCATGACTTCATTCCCTTCATGGAACTCACACTTACAACAATGCAATCCACCTCAATGTATTTCCCAACTCCTCCAGATCAGCATTATGATCAGATCCAGAACCATTATGCTTACCCATATGAGCAGTGTCAAAACCAGTTTGACTATGAAGCTTATCAAGGACAAGGGGACGCATATAATGGTGATAGTTATGTAGAGGATGTTGGTTTACTGGAGAAGATTAAAAATAGAGGCTAGCATGGTTCAATCAAGGGAAACAACTCAAATGAAGGCATTTCAAATTGGTTTAGGGCACCTTGTCCATGGGAAGGCCCTTTTCCAAGACACTATAACCCTCAGGAGAAGCTGGACTTCATGATTGGAATGTTGCCCCAACTTGCACAATGGGCAGAAGAGATAGAGGCCTATGAACTTGGTGTCCAGACAACCTTGTCAATGGGTAAATCCTACACCATTATCTGGTAATTTTCTCTCTACTCCTCAAGCAGCACCATCTCAATTTGGGCTTCAATTTCCAAGCTTCCCATTGAATGTTGCCCCAAGTGTGAAATCCATTTCTCCATCCCCTAGTCTTCCACCTCATCTCAGTTCTTCTGTCCTTTTCCCTTCCAAACAGTCATCCCCTCTAAACAAACAAGAAGTTCCACCTCCCTTCCCACCACAAACAATTGCAAAGATGGTTGAACCCCAACCTGCCACTCCTCTTGCTTTCCCAAGCCCATGTTGGGAAGAGACTCAAGAATCTAGTCAAGGAGAACAACAAGAAGAGGAGCCCAACAGAAAAGAAATGACAGACAATCTGAAGAGTTGGGCTGCCAAATTTGGGTTTACAAAGATCCCCTTGATGGTCAAGCCAATAGAGGAGGTCAAGATTGAAGAACCAGTGGTGGTTGAGGCTGATTGCAGAGAGAAGAAGAAGAAAGAACAAGAGAGGAACAATCGGTCCCAAGCCCCATTGAAGAGGAGCAGCTGGGAGAGATCAAATCAGTGTTGAGGCCACTCAATGAAGAAGGCATCATTGAATATTTTTTGCTTTCATTTCAAGGGCTTGATTTGATTGATGAACCCATGATGGAGGAGGACCATATAGTTTTGAGCTCTCTAAGTGTGGAGCGAGGCTATAGAAGAACCTTTAGTTCTTCCTCCCACTTCATCCCCTTCAAGCTCTGATGTTGAAGAAGAGTTTGATCTTTCAAACTTCATGTTTGAGAGTGAAGGAAACCATGGTGAGCAAGTTGTAGATCAAGAGGACACCATGAAGGAGGTAGAGCACACTTGCAGGAGACAAGAAGGAGGGATTATCTATCGGACTTGGAGGATTTGCCTTGATGGAGAGGAACCCATGGAGATCACATCATTTTTCCTCCATCCTCTCATCCCAAGCACATGAGCCTACTTGCCATGGAGGAGAACATTCGGGCAATAACAACCTACACTCCATAATGGCCCTCTGGAACCAAGGTTGGAAGATCTTGATCTTCCATGTTCTTCAAAAGAGGAGGAAGGAAAAAGGCAGGAGGATGTCACCATTTCTCCCACCATTCATCCAAGAAGGTCCACAAGAAAACTCCATTCTTGGAGTTGAAACTCAGAAAAAAGGGCACATTCAAAGGATCAGACCGTGCCCAATCAGGTACTTGGCTTCATTGGAGCAAAGGAGAAACCAAAACCAGTCATGCCTACTTCAGGGCATGAGGATGAGCATCAAAGTACTAAGGGTCACCATCAATACCTCCAGAAGTCCTAATGTAAGTCAGCTTGAGGAGGTATTTTCCATTAATGTTGATACCTTGATGATTTGGGTGGAGGACCGACTTATTGTCAGTTTTTCACTCATCCAACCAGCCATGTTTAGTGCCAAATCAGTTGCATGGCTGCCATTTTTGAGGAAGGGAAGCTATTTCTCCTGCCAGTTGTAGGTTTTGTTTGAGTTCCCTTTGCTCTTGGTTAGAGTAGAGTAGGTAGGTTTTGTTTTAAGAGAAGAAGTGCTTTTGCACACTCTGCATATCCCACTTGGGGTATGTATGATTTTCAGTTTGTACATAGTTTTTGGTGTTGTTGTTTTGCTCTTGCATAGTGCATTGTAGTTGGCTTTTGGTGAAGATCAACTTCAAGTTTTAGTGGGTTTCCAAGTGGGCTCAGAGGGTCTTAGGGATTTCAGATTCAAAAGTTTAGATCAGTTTCATGTTTATTAGGAAGACTCCATGCCCAATGGATGCTTCAAGGCCACTGGTCTCTTCATCTAGCAGAAGATGTCCCCGTGAGTCACCAAATTGTTATCCATAATTCCCCCGAGGAAAAATTTGGTCAAAATGACCCCGCACATAGAGAAAATATGAAGGGAAAACATTTCGGACCTACTGAGCTCGCATTCCAGAATGAGGCAAAGGAAAAAGTCAAAGTTTGAACCCGAGTCAAAGCCAAAGCGGGAGGTGGAGGAAAAGGTGAAAATTTTCCTTTTGACAAAATGACACAAAGGAAAAGATTGGAGCACACCTCCCTAACCAACAAAAGGGTGCCACGTGTCCAAGGAGGAGCTGGGGCCGTAGGAGTTTTCTGATTTTGTGATTCTCACGGAAAAAGGGGAAAAGATAAATTATGAACCCGCAAACCCGATTTTTCCCTAATCTGGCTGCCACGTGTCCCACATTATCAAAAGGGGACCCATTTTCAAGTTGTTTTCCCACCCTCCCATATGGACCGATACAAACTTTGAAGGGGCATATCTTTCAACTCAGGGCTCGAAATATTGCAAATCTAATGTCGTTGGAAAGATCTCGGCCTCACCCAGGAAAACAAGACTTTCGAGGATGGAGAAAATGTTTGGGCCTCAATGCAGATCCATCTATCTCAACAACCAGATCGGATTGATTTGTTTCCATCATTTCCTCTTCCTTTAAGGCACCGAACCAAGGATTGATGTAGTAAAGATAGATTTGGGGGCAGATTTTATCAGAAGCATTAATAGTGGTGGTTGAGTTTCGACCTACTTTTCCCTTCTCTCTCTCTCTCTCTCTCTCTCGATCGATCAAATCTATAAATACGGGGGCAGGATTCATTGTAAAAAGTTGTTGTTCATTCTTCTTCCTTGCCCCCCCTCTTTTTTCTTCCCAGGGTCGAAAAATGGAGTTTAACCTCTCTTTCTTGGCTTTGTAATGGCATTTTCTTGCCTCTTGCCCACTAATGATGTATTGTGTGAACTTTTGGAGCAATAAATTTTGTTTTGTGATGCATTTTGTCCATCCTTTGCTTATTTTATTGTCTCTTCTTGCCTCTCATCATTAGAGGTATATTGTGCATATTCGATGTTTGTTGAGTCTGGGAGCTGTGTTTAATGGGTTTTGAAGTGGTGTTCTATGTGAAATCTATCTCTGGTCTATGGTGCATCTTGTCCACCCTCTCCTCTGCTCACCTCTCTCCACTTCGGGCAGTTGAGATTGTGACCAACACTTCCCTTTTCTTGGTGCTATCACCTCGTTAGTGTAGGATTTCCCTCTTTATGCACTTTCTCTCTCCTGTCTCCTTGTTAATTGTTAGATTAGGAGTAGCATTAGATCGCATTTCCTTCCTTAGAGTAGTTTAGCATTAGGATCGGGAAGAAGAATTCGAAGTAAAAGCTTTCTCCAAAAGAGTGGAGGGCCATCTCAAGTCCACAAGTCCTGGACGGCTTGAGAGATGGTCCCATGTTAGGAGGGATGGGAGCGCATGAGTACTAGTGATAAGCTGGATGCTACGAATTCATAAAAGATAAATCAATCAAATATTGACATGGTTGTAGGGTGTGTAAGGTCAACTAAAAGTATAAGAGACAAATCAAAAGGCTCAAAAGACATTATCAATTACTAGTTTTCTTGTTTATGAATCATGTACATATTAGTATGTTCTAAGACATATAAATGTACCCAATTACATAGATTTTGTGTCTACATTTTTCCCACATTTTATGTTGTTGAGTGAATACTTGATAGCATAAATTAGATGGAATATGCATACCTTGTGATCTGTAGAGAAGAGTGTAATCGATAGCATGTCAAGTGGACAAGTGAAGCATGAAGTGAGCGCAATGTGAAGCTTGGAGACTAAGAAAGGGAGGTAGACCCTTGGGGTGAAGTGTATGTGTATTAGCATGTTGTTGTAACTTGTACTTGTTGATGAGATACTTCTTGTTGCGTATTAAGGAAGGACTGAAAAATAAGAGCAAGAGAGTAGTGAAGTTCCGTATATGAAAAACTAGAGTAATGTGTGTAGATGTAAGTAAAGAGTGTAAAAGTATGTAAAAGGAAAGTATGCACCTGATATGTAAGAGAGTATGAGATAAAAAAATTGTCCTGTTTGCTTGGAGTTGCTGGATTTGAATGCCAATGGTGAGGTTTTTGGGTGGTCTCATGTTGAGAGTGAGTTTTTGGGTGATCTCATGTCAATAATGAGTCTTTTGGGTGATCTCACATCAAGAGTGATTTTTTTGGGTGATCTCACACCAAGAGCGAGTTTTTTGGGTGATCTCACACCAAGAGAAGAGTGTTGGGGAGAGATATCTAACTTTTTCTCCTTCCATGATTCTCCTAAATAAGCACAAGCGCCGATAGTTTGTCCCCGATTTATTTTTTTGTTCGATTGTTTTGATCATTCCAATTGTAGTTGAAATGTAACAAATATACTTAATTCTCGTAACTAGAGGCTAGTGCATGCTACTAGATAATTGATATGAAAATTGTTGTAAACTATGATGCGTCCACCACATCCACTTCCAAAAATCCAAATCCAAATCTAAATCCTAAAAACCTGAATATCCCAAATCACCACCACCACCTAGTAACCTTCTTTTACAATTTGCTAACCTATTATCCGAGCCTAATCCTTCATCACCACTATCCACCCCTAAATCCCCGTCAATCTATCTAATCCCCAACTTCATCCCATCAAAACATATCATATACATACACATCCACATCCAATCAAGATCAAACCAAACCACAATCCTTATCCCCTACATCACACCTTAGTCCTAAATCCTCGCCATCCTCATCATCCCAACCTCATCCCATGGAATTTCTCCTAGATAGTCCCAAATCCCCTTCTCTAACATCTACTTTGGCCCCTACGCCTCTATCAATTACATCCAAGCCCATCCAATCTAATGTGACTCCTAAGTCATCCACATTCTCTTCATCCCTAATCTTGATTCATTCAACGTGGCCCCCATGTCACCTTTATCCTCTCTATCCACATCTCATAAATCTACCCATCACCAATCCAATCCCAAACCATCCAATTTGACTGCTAAGTCACCTCAATCTCCCAAATCCAATGTGGTTTCCACACCACCCCCTCTACCTCAACTTAACCAACATTTAACCCATCTCCCTTATCAACATCCACTCCATCCTTTAAATCCACACAATCTACCTCCCTAAATCGAACCAATCTAACATATCCTCTTCATCCAAATATAACACATCCTCTTCATCCACATCTACGTTATCAACTCCATCCCAAATCAAACCATCTAATCCTACACAAACCAACCTTACACCATCCACCTCTCCTAAATCAACCAAATCTAATCCCAAGCCAAAATCCACTACCAATCCAACTCCAAACTAAACCAAACTAAACTCTTAAAGCCCCCAAGGCTAATCCTCCATCCAAATACCAACCATCTAATCCACATCCTAAACCTACATCCAAATCATATCATTCCAATCAATCTTCTCCTATCCTACCCACTCCTACACATATCCTTCCTAACCCACCCTTATTACCCATGCCATCTCTCTTACCAAACCCAATTGCCTTCGCCTCCTTAGGTGAAATCCCGACTACCATCTTCTATCGGCTTAAAACCTTTAACATTATCATTCACCCACCCATCAAACATCATGATTATAACCTTCCCAAACCATCTTGGTATAGGGACCATTACTATTGTGACTTTCACCGTACCCATGGACATTCGCTTAATCAATGTTTATAATTCCAATCTTACGTCCAAAACCTCTTTAACCAAAAACTTCATGTCCTTCTACCTCTTTATCCATCATCCTTTTATCCTCATCCTATACCTAACCATCCCCTATCTAATCACCATCCTCTCTTAAATCCCATCATCATAAATAATCTAAATTTAATCCATCCCAACCATCCACAAATCCAAAACTCGCCTCCACCTAAACATCCAAATAAATCCAAATCTAAACTCCCATCTTTTGTTAAGTATGATCTCTTAGCGAGATGAGGAACTAAACATCCCCCAATCTAATGGTGACAACATCACTTTATCCTCCTACATATCCACTTCCTTCCATATACGAAAAGATGCTTGTCAATATCAAACATCGTGGTAAGGGATTAGGTATCCATAAACAAGGCATCCTTGCTCCCATCACCCATCCTCCCAACTCGAACAATCGGGCTTGGGATATAAACCTCACACTAATAATAAACAATCATAACCCGATCCTACCAATTATCTTAATCATCCCATCAATCCATCTACCAATCCCCAATCCTCTAATCCCCCTACACATCCCAAACACCTAAAATTGGATTGAGCATTTAGGTTTTCCTTTGCACACAGATGTTATTTCCTCATCCCTCCATCCTCATTCCAATCCAATCCATCTTCACAAGTACTTATTTGACTTAATCACACATTATGTAAGTCATTAGTACATATTACACTTATGTGACCTTTGTCTATCCTTACTATCAACATCCAAGAATGATCATATCTTAGAGATCCAATCACTTAATCACACATCTTAATGAACTTGTGGTGAAGACCCTTAGGTGCATCTTTTGACACTCTAGACAATGTCATCACTACATTTATTTCCACCCCCATTAAGCCATTAGTGATTCTTAACCCTCGAGAGTTCTCAAGAGGGTGGAATCTCTTTATGAAATAAAAAAATACAAAAATCACAAAGCAAAAAAGCAAAAAAATCATATCCAAATTCAAAAAAATTAAATAAAATCCACCTCAAGACTCTCTCTAGGGGTGTTTCTAGCAACTCTATCAGGGCTATGGATGTCTGGCTAGTAGTAGAGCAATGTTGTGACAAGAATCAAATGTATCTCCATCGGGGATATGGACGCATGGCTGGCAGCGGAGCAATGCATGGCTTAACCTTTCATTCACCTTCCATCAACCTACTTAACTTAATCACTCCCTAGACATTGGATATTTTATTTTTACATCCTACCCATTGAGTCTTCACTTCAAGTGGTAATTAACTATCACTTTTGCACACACTTTGATCTTGAAGAGACATCGCGCTTGTATGTTGCCAAGTATTTCTTAGACCTTGGTCACACTTTTGTTTTAGTCCTACTATTATCTTAACCTAGGTGCTTTTAAGCTCATCTTTTGTTCATCATCCATTACAAATCATCTGCCCTTTGCATCCATCATCCATGGGAAATCGATGATCTATTGCTTTATCGTATCCCCTCTTTTTTGTTTCCTTTAACCTCTCATCATTATGACTGGGGGCAACTTTATAATCCATTGGGGGCACCATCCCTTACTTTTCCTTACATCAATCATCCCATCCTTTACTTGGGGGCCTATCTTATCCAATCATCTCACATCCTACCTTATCCTATCCCAAATCCTTTACCCTACCCTATCACATCCCTCATCCTATCAAACCTTTTTATCTTACCCAACTAATCCATTTTATCCTACATCCTTTATCCTATCCAAAATAATCCCTTTATCCCACATCCCTTATCCTATCCAAAATCATCCCTTTATCCCTAATCCCTATCCACATCTACCTTGGGACTTATAGGAGAAAGTCACCTCCTTTCAAACCTGCCCATCCCTATCACATCTTCATCCCACCACATCTAAACTATCTTAAAAATCCAAAAAACAAAATTTAAATTCAAAAAATCCAAAAATCTTAAAAATCTAACAAAATAAAAAAATCTTTAAAATCCATCGTAAAAAAATGAACAACGCATAAACAATCTCAAACACTTTTGTATTGTGTATTTTTGTTTGTGTGTGTTTTCTTTCTTGTCTGCATTTACATTTTGACCCAAGATATGAGACCACTTTTGTTTCTTTTTATTTGCGGTCCAATGCTACGAGGACCATTTTTTTTAATCGGTCCAATGACATGAGGACCATCATAATAATGATATGTCCAATGATATCGGGACATGGGCATCTAATAATTAAAACATCATGGTCTTTATACTATTAATGCATCTTGTTGTATGCCACGTCTTAATAAACTTGCTAATGATGATAATGGGCACTTTATGATAACACCACCCCTTTACATCATCCCTTAGCCTAATTATCATCACCTTATCCAACCAACCCTTCATCAATCATCTAACATCCAATCATCAAATCTTATTCATCAATCATCAAATCCTCTCACCCAAACATCTTCACATCTAATATCCAACATCCAAATCCTCACCCCTTGACTAGGGAATCCAAACAATCCAAATCATCAAAATCCAACATCTAACATCAACAACATCATCAATCCAAGATCTTATCTAATTCTACCCCTCTGGCCAGGGACAACAAAACATCCAAAATCCAACCATCAAACATCCTACCCCATGCGGGGCATCTAACAATCCAAAATCATGTGATCCAACAACAATCAAACATCCAATATCCAAACATCCAAAACATCAATCTCTTTACTAGGGAATCCAACACCAAAATCCCCTTGTCATACATCGATGACTAGGCCTCCTATAGTTAACATCCTCTCATCTTCTCATCCTCTCACCCACAACCCCTTCATCTTCTCACTGGGGCATCTCCTCTCTTTTCGAGTGGTTACCCACCTTGTTCCTCCCCACCTACCCACTCAAGGGGGCATCATATTACCATCCTATCATCTTCTACTTCTTCTTTGAACAATCATTGCTATGCAATAATCCTTCAAAGAGGGGAAAATGTAGACACCTAAAATGTTTGCATGACTAATTAACATTAATCATGTCTTGCATTTCAGCCTCATCATAATTTATCTCGCTACTTAGTCCATTTTAATCTATTTACCCATGTGTCATTATTATTATTATTCATTATATCCCAACATCATCCATATAATAATTAATCACTGGATTAATTATTATTAATTAATTCATTTTATCATATTTCCCCTCTAATGTTTTATCATTATTTATCATGTATCCTTTTAATCCATCTTACATCCCTTTCATTTCATTAATACATTATTACTTCATATTATTCTATTCTAATCCTTCATTAATATTCATAGGAATTTAATATTCCTATGTCTCACCTACCCTAGTCTACACTTACACCTATCACTAGTTATTCCATGTAAACACTCATCATTAATTAACCTAATCACATCATTTAATCTAATCCTAATCATGTGCACATCCTCACACCTCTAAATCTAGAAGCTTCTCTATCTTTCCCTCTTATTTTCAAATATTCAAATAAATCTACACTATTCCATTGAATTTTTAATTCAATGGAGAGTCCTCACAAAATATAGAATTCTCCATTCTAGAATCCTCCAATCTTCTCATCAATTTGCAGCCCTTGGATTCAATCCAACATGGATTAATCCTCACCCTCCAATTTGCCACTCACAAACTATAAATTTGCACTCTCATCCTCCATGAAAGCAAGAATTTTTGGGAGGCCATCATCTTGCTACTTCATCTTTTGATCATCAATCATCCATCTTCATCCTTCAAGCTTCAATCAAGCTATCCATAGTCTTCATCCAAGCATCCAAGAATCAATCATCAAAGGGGAGGTGTTGTCCAAGTCTTCCCACATCCAAATTTGAAGCAATCTTGTAATCATCAAGCAAATCCACCATCAAGGAAGGAGAATTGCATGTTAGATGGTAAGTGCAGGTATAATTCTCCCTCTTTCCATCCTTGCTTGATCTAAGGTAGCAAATAGTAGTGTTATTTTAGGATTTAAATCAATGTATTTCCTAGTTTTCACATTGGCACCATTATTTTGTCTCTGATAACAATGGGCACTTTATGGTAGCACACCCCTTCTATCACCATATTTTACCCTTAGCATCACCACACCCAATCCTCATCATCATCATCTAAATAACTATCTAATCTCCCCATCCTTTTATACAATCAATCTCCACATCTAAATCCATCATCTCAAAATGCAACATCTCTAAATCCAACATCCTCTAATCCTAAATCCTAAATCTTCACCCTTGTCATACATCGTTGATCTGGGAATCCAATATCTTCTATTCCTCTAATCCTCTCTCATATTATTCTATTTCTAATCTCTCTCATATTTCTAATCTCTATTCTCTAATCCTCCTATCTTTTAATCCTCTACATCCTCAAATCTTCTCATCCTCTCATCGTCTCTCATCTACTCACTTCGGCCTCTCCTCTTTTCGAGTGGTTACTGACTTGTTCCTCCATGCCTAAATCCTCAAGGGGGCATCATATCACCATCATCTTGTCTTATTTTTCTTTGAACGATCATTGCTACACAATAACCATTCAAAGAGGGGGAAAATGTAGACATCTAAAATGTCGACATAATTAATTATGATTAATTTGTCCCGCAACATCATCTAAATCCATATAATAATTAATCACAAGATTAATTATTATTATTAATCCATTTTATCTTATTTACCCTTTTATCATTATTTAACATTCCATTATTAATCCTTTTAAATCATTATTATATCTCATTTCATCCTTGATCCATTTTATTTAATTATCATATCTTATTATCCTATTCTAATCCTTCATTAATATTTTCTAGGAATTTAATAGTCCTACATCTACCTCCCCACCTACCTAACATATCCGTACACCTAGCCTTTCCATGTAATCTCACATCTAATCATCATTTACTAACCTAATCTAACACTAATCCTAATCACATCCTCACCTCTAAATCTAGAGGCTTCAAATCTAGAAGCCTCTCTAACATTCTAATTCAATGGAAGCTTCTTCCCTCCATGGATTTTGAATTCAAATTCTAGAGTCTTCCACTCTAGAATCCTCCAATCCTCACATGCATTCTCCACGCTTGATCCAAATCCAAAATGGGTTCATCTTAGCCATTGAATCCTCCACCCAAACTATAAATCAAGCTCTCTTCCTCCATAGAGAGTTAGCTTGGAATAATCTTGGAACATATTGAAATCCATAAACAACCTTTGCCATTTTTATCACTCAATAAATCTATCATCTATCCTCAATCAACCCATCATTCATCTATCATCATCCAATCTTTGATTCTTCATCCATACCAATTTCAAGTAATCAAGAGGAGGTGTTGTCTAAGTGACTCCACATCAAATCTTACGCAATCAAACTTCCATTCAAGAGAAAATCCAACACATCAAAGGAGGAGTTTGCAATCTTGTAGGTAAGTGTAGGTATAATCTCTCTCCTCTTTTCAATCCATTGCTCTATCGAGGTTTTTTTGGAGAATATTAGATTAGGGAATTAATTTTAGTTGTTTTCTCACATTTTCTACACTCTAATCTTTTCTTACAATACATTCATTGTATTTCTTCCTTAACTAATAGTGCAAATTTAGGATGTATTTTTATAATTTTCTCTTGAACCGGTTTGGCTATAGGGTTAAGGATTATATTATGCATGGAGCGAGAAGGATATATACCCGACATATCACTATAATCCCAAGCAAATACATATGAGAAGTGTGAAGCACTTGTTTGATGTCAACTTACTTTGAAGGCGTAAGAGGAATGACTAAGATAATAATACATGAGTTATCATTGGTACCCAAGGTTGTCTGAATAGTATCTTTGTTTAAAAGTGTATAGTGGTCTTTGATATAGGGTTTGATAGGAATAGTTTCGGGAGTATTAATATTTGCGAGTGGGAGGAGTTGATTCACCAAAGTAAGTTGTAGTGTTAAGTACAAATGGAGAGCATTTTTTATGATGGTAAGGGGGAGATGGTCATAAGTTCTATGTGTTCTAATAAATCATCATCAGTACATAATGTATCTAATGCGGGTAAAGTGAAAAAAACATAATCATTAATGAGTTGGGGTATAATAGAGTGAGGTGATGAGTGTGTGAAATATTACAAACTTCAGGGGGAGATGGGGCGATGTAGAAAATGCTCGGCTTGGTGGATTGTGTGGGAATGGAAAGAGGTTCTATGAGTCCCTTTCCTTCTTTGACTAACTTGAATCCATAACAAAGCATATATTGATATCCAAGACCATATTTTGTAAAAATGGGTGAAGATGTGTCGGAAGGAGGGGTAAGTAGTGAGTAATCTATGATGTTGTAGAAGGAAAATGGGGAGGGATCAGCTAGGGCTTCATAGACCACACCTTGATATACGAATTTAATTCATGTGTATGAAGGGTTGAGGGAACCACATGCATAATATGGATCCAAGGCCATCTCGAGGAGAATCTTATAATTAATATTATTATGTATTACATGACACAAGACAGAGCAAAGTGTAGGATCCGCTAGTAATGGGAAGCATGATTGTTCCTAAGACTGTTTGGGAATGTTATCAAATCCATGGATGCGAGATAGATGATGGAGTTAAGGCAACTTTAGAGAGGCCAATTTTTTAAAGGAATTTGAGATTAAAAATGTTAAGACCAGATCCATTATCTACTAGAGCTCATTTAACCCCTATGTTATTGATTTGAACTTGGATATAAAGGGGGATCATTATCTAAAACAACTTGAGAAGAAATTTCAGCTCATGTAAAAGTAATTACTCTTCATTATAAAGTGTTGTAGTAAGCCTATTGTAAAGATATCTAGGAAATGTGTGAGGATGAAGGTAAGTGTTATATAAAAAAATATTGGATTTTATACTTATGTTCGGGATGGGCATGCAAGTAAGAGGAAAGAGGAATACTCATGTTGATGAAAATGGAAAGATGGAGGTAATATGTAAAAGAAATATCAATGTGGGTTCACCAAATGATTTAATATAAATTGAATTAAATTTTAATTTCATAGTAACTAATGATATACAAGTGATAAAATATAGTAAATGGACAAGCAACAAGCATGCAATAATATGAAACCCTAAGCAAGTGAGAGAGATAGATGACTAACTGATTTTCAAATGCTCAAGAAGTTGTCTGGACTAAGCAATTTGCTTTGGAGCAGAATGGGAAGAGTGTTGTCAAGGCTCACTAGAGGTTCTAAGACTTAGAAATGTGCTAGACAAAACCACCCATAAGAGGATAGGAGCGTTCAAGTGCTAATGACTGGATTTGGGTGTTAGTTCCCACCTGATGCTCAGGTTTGATCTTTCTATGCGGGAGGAGCTTCGATGTTGATCTTTGTTTGTCACTTTGGATTTTTTCCAATGTCATTGTTTGTACATGTAACCTAAAAATAGATACCTAGTTGCACATACCCATAAACCACATCAAATCTAAAAATAAAGATGTAGAATGGGGAGTCGGATTGACCCCAACAGTCACCTAAAGAGTGAACTTAGTACCAGAGCATTGCACTACATTTCAAACTCCATGTAGTTCTATGTGAATGTGTGTGTAATGATGCCCTAGGATGCCCTTGTGCAAGTTGCACAATGATAGCGGGATAGATCTATAATATAGTAAATGTATAGAATGTGTGAGATGAAATAGAATAGACTTCCCCCTCTCTATTTTGTATGTAGAGTGATGCTTCCCTTATCCCTTGAGTGAATGTGATATATGGATGCTTTGTAATGATCTTGTGCCTTTGGATGCAAGCTTATGTGATAGTAGATAATATTAGTGCTTGGCCCCTTATTTGAGATCTATACTAGTGTATAAATATGATTCCCTTTTTTAAATTTTGTAATTGTGACAACTTGAAGGATGACCCAAAAGTGTAAAAGATGCCCAAGAAGTAAAAGAGACCGAAAGAGTGAAAAAGGTGTAGAAAGGGTGGGAGCACCCATGAGGGACAAGAGCGTCTACGGCACTAGCATCCGAGGTCATAAAATATAAATCAGTCAAATACTAACAGGGTTGTAGGGTGTGTAAGGTCAATAAAAGTATAAGAGACAAAGCAAAAGGCCCAAAAGAAATTGTCAATTATTAGTTTTCTTGCTTAGGAATCATGTATATATTAGTATGATCTAGGACCTAAATATGTACCCAAATGCATATTTTTGTGTCTACATATTTAAGGTTGTTATTTACATTGCCATCATTTTATTGCAGAGAGGGTGATTTTATTTTAGAAGCATGATCACAAAAACATTAAATAGTTATATTTAATTATACCACGACTAATAACTTGATTAGAGAGAATATCAATAACCAACCATATTATTCATGTTATTTGTGTTACCTAAGTACAATGAGATTCTCTCTACCAAGGACTCTAATTAAACAATGTAGGAAATTGGTTAAACAAGGTAACACAATTATTTTATAAGGTTTAATAGATAAATTTAGCATGGGTTCCATTTGGCCCCATTCAATGAACCCATGCCCCCTTTGCATCCAAGGATCATTTGAAAGCTAATTTTAAATTAATGTATTCACCCTCGAAATAAAGTCAACTCCACATACCCACTTGGACAAGTGGCGATTTACAAGTTGATGGAGAGCCCTAGGATCAATGGGCTCTCCACGATTGATATTAGGTGTTGATAGAAAATCCTAATCTCCTTGTAAAAATTGCTAATGTATATTATTTTCATTCTCTTCATATAATTTTTTTCTCATTTGCTCCATTATTTTGTTGTGGGTTATGGAGCTTACTTGGATGATAGAGAGAGAGAGAGAGAGAGAGATCATGTTAATTGTTGTCAAATATTTCTTTTTAGAAAAGTGTTTATATATATACATATATGGGCTTAAGATGAGGTTGATTTGTGTTCAAGTAGGTCACAACTTATATCGGGGCCTGCACATGGTTGAAAAGTGACTCAAGGATGTGCAACAATGAAAAGTTTAATGGGGAGATGATCTATCGGGAGGAGAACCATAGGCCATGATACACAAAAGGAAGGCCATATAAGGGTTGGTGATGCAAGACCCAAGGCTACACTCTATATACCAAAGTAAGACAGTTTGCGACCCAATAATAAGGGCCAAACCATGTGAAAGAAAATGGAATGGAGGGTTTGGGTTGACCAACTACCCACCCTCCAAAGTATAAAAGAAAATTACTATTTTATTTCTTAGATAAAGTACATATATATATACATTTAGAGAAAACCCATACCCTTTTTTATATATATATATATATTAATTTATCCGCTTAAATTAATAAACCAAAATTTTAAATTCTCCATTGTTTTGACAAAATAGAAGATTGTGTTAACCTTTTTAAAAATATATTTAAATTATACTAAAAATGCTCGTATTAATAAGAGCGTCGAGTTCTTAAGACTTCATAAGAGAGTCATGGCGGTCAAAACTAAAATTTCACCTCGAGTGGAGTAGAGGATTGTGATGGAAGGTCTTTAAGAAGTTATTATTTATTTACCCATTTCAATGGTAAGGCAAGTATGGATAATGAAATAAAATTGGTTCAAGACTTCCCTCGAGACATTTTAGATCCACAACCCAAAATAATTCAGCTCTCCTCACAACATGAGTGATACCTAAAACCCGAATATGTTAAGTGAAGTACTTGCTTTGAAACCAACATATATAATTATGAGACAGACAAAATTAACATAAGTTTATATGCACAACAAAAGGATACAAAACTCAAATCTATCTTATATTTGAGTGAATCTAGCCATAAGTATAACTTATAGAATTTATATTTCTTTTAAGGAGGAAATATTTTCCATTTCAATATAATCGAGATAAAACAAAAACTCTTTCTCATAGAGATTTACAACATTCTTGTCTTGACATGAGACTACAAGGAGAAACATGTAGTCACAAAATCACACACTTTCTATTACATTTATATTAATGGGTATGTTAATTTATAAATGGATTTTACATGATAAAAGTATTCACTAGTGACCCATCCCTAGGTCTTATTGTCAGTTAAGTCGAGGGCTTCATGGTTGTTTTTCTAGTTCGGTCATCACTTGTCTCTACAATTTTGGCTATCTTTTAGCATGTCTTAGGTGTCATAATCTGGTCAATTTTCATCTCTAGATTTGTGCTAGGGCACCTAGGGTTGTATTGGGGTGCCCCAATCCGTGATTTGAGGTGCCCGTGTCATCATGATTTGTGGTCTTAATTTCTTTGTTTGAGGTCGGTCCTAACAGTTACCCCGTGTATTCCCCTAGGTCATAGTCAGCAGTTTTGGGTCATTAGTGTCAAAATTTGAGCAAGAGATTCCTATATAAACCAAACATACTCACTATATTATGGGTAGACATCTTACACATCAAGGGAAGCTATCTACTAAGGCAAAGGGACTACATTTGGGCTTCTTCTACATCTGCATCACACAAACATAGGGGAAAGGGTTGTATTCTTTCCATTCCATCCACCATTTTTCATTTTACTAGTTATTGCCCCTACTACTATGTCATTGGCGCTAGGGCATCCTAGGCACAAAATTACACACACACACATAGAACTACATTGGGTCCAAAATGTAGTGCAACGCTTAGTCATAAGACCACTAGTTTGGTAGTTGAGGTCAGTCGACCTATTCATATGCATTTTTATTTTTTAGGATTGATGCTTTGGATAGGGTTTTGCAGGTGAATCTTCATACAACTTGATTGTAGTAACACATGCAATATTATTGTGACACATGCGACATGAATGGAAATGACACGAGAGATATCTTGACACTATCGATTCTAGGTTTGAGCAATTCCATAATCTACAACGCCAAAACAACGACGGGGTGCCCCAGGGGCACCAAAGCACCCTCTCAGTGCCTCGGTATAGACAAACAATCAACATCTACCTTTCCCGAAGCCATTCGATCATAGCCTTCCCGAGTCCACAAATTATTAGCTTTCTGATAATCCAACATATAATAAGGTAAGCAATCTATAGGTTAGTAACATACCCCTCTACTTCTTTCTTACTTTGATATATATATATATATATATATATATATATATATATATATATATACACATATAAAAGGAAAATTCTTGTATTCCTATTATAACATACCGTTTCTATTTAGATTAACTAATCATAGCATAAATAAAATCCAAGTTTTCTTATACTTTTAATTAATCAAAACAACAATTTTTTATTCCATTGCAATATTAATGTATCAAGAACAACAAGAGATCATTTCCCCCTCCCCTCATTTTTAAACATATACTCACTTCTTTATCCTTTCTAAATAAGAATTGTAAAACAAGTAACAATGACATTTTCCTCTCTAATACATTCTAATTTACATTTCTTTTTTTCTTACAATCTACAAGAAAACACACAAAGACTAAAATGAAAGTGGAAAAACCTTTCTAAATCGAAAACTACATGTCAAAATTGTGATTGAATAACACCGTGACTCCAAACACGTAGCAAATCCAAGCAAAGATCTAGAATTGTGCTCCATCTTGAGCACGAGCCTCTAAAATACAAGATATGTGGCTTGGGTTTTCACCCAACCAAATGACATCATTACATGCCTTCTCCAAGTATTGAGGACATGATAATGCCCCTCAAGCCCATGGGAGAGAGAGGAAACATACCTCCAAAATGCACAATGGAAAAGAGAAGGAAGAAACACAAAACATTCACCCAAGCAAACAAGTTTTAAGCCAAAACTATGCACAAAAACCTCCAAGCTTCTAAATAGGGAAAAAATGACCAAAAAACTAAACACCAATAAATCTAAGACCAATACACATATAAAAATCTCCATGCTTATAAAGAGGAGGAAGAGGGGGCAAAATACCCATTCTAATCTCATTTTTCATATACCAAATAAATTACAACTTTACCAAAAGATCGCAAGCCACCCAAAATTTGTATTTATCCCTTAGACCATATTGCTCCATACCTCCTCCTTGCGAGGAAGGAGATGGGTTCCAAACCATATGGAAGCCATCTCCCACATCAAACAAATAAAGAGAGGATTTTAGAAATCCCAACATGGTTTTCCCATCAAGTGTTAGGAAATAAGGGACAAAATACATGGAGCTATCCCACACAGAATCACAATAGTAGAAATTAATATGTAAAAAATATTACAGATCTAAAATAAAAGTGCAGAATAAAAGAACACAACACAAAGAGACAATATTTAACATGGTTCACCCAATTTGGGCTACATCCACCAAGAATCACTTGCTCAAATTTTATTACAAGCCACCTCTCTCTTAATACAATACCCATATTTGTTTGGAGCTATGCTCAACAAACTCTATGAATTCACACTTGAACTCACACACATCTGCAATGTTACATCAACCCTACCATATGCACAAAACCACATAAGTAAACAATTGCTTCAAGCAATTTTATAATACCATGGGTATCAAAACCATGGGAAAAAAACCATCCCATAAACCTATGGGTCAAAAATCCTACCCATATGAGAAGAGCATGTTTCCCAATATATCGAGCACATTTTTTGAGGCCAACAAAACAATCCTCGTGGCTGCGCCTCGAACCACTGACGAGACAACTGTGGAAAGTGTACAGTCTTCAACACTTTCACACATGAAAACAGGCTCCATAACCTAACATTAAGCCATGTGAGAGTAAGAGGGATTATTATCTCTTCCCAACACTCTAAAATCCACTCCCAAAAAGGGGTGGATGAGGAAAATAAAAGAATACAAAAACAACACAACACACATACATTCCCAACACTCAAGCACAAACAATGAAACATCAAGACTACATAATATAAATAATCAAAACTAAGAGGTGTGAGGCCTACCTCATAATAAGTGATGACCAACACCCAAATACAATCTAATCCTTCCAAGCTCCTTGCTCCTCTAAGCTCCCCAAAATCTCCAAGTGAAAAATGAGCCAAGAACCTCCCAACCTCCTCCAAAATGGAGGATTAAGTAAGGAGGAGCTAAAATATTCAATCTATGGGATGGTGACATGTGTCACCCATCCCCTTCTCAAATCCATGTCACCCCATGTCCTTATCAAGCATAAGAAAAAGTCTTAATGGAGGAAAATCTCTCAAAAATAAAAATAAAACAAATTAAAATGCCCTCCCAAATTCCAAGTGATTCCCAAAATCAAAGTCATAATGATGATGGGGACAAGAGAGGGTCAAATGGGAGGAAAAACAATTTTGAACCTTGAAAAGGGTCCCTTACCCATATGTAGGGTCAAAGGGGTCTATTTGGTGTAAATGTGACCCCCAACAAGTAAAACACCACTTACAAATTCCACTATTAGCCTAAATTCGGATTTGGGGAAAAGTGGAAAACTTAGTGAGGTGGCGGGCCCACCTAATTTATGATTAGGTTGACCAACCTCCTTAAACATGGTTAAACTAATTAAATCATCTCTAATTCAAGTTAGAACCATTAAACCCATACAAGTGGTTTACACTTGAGTTTAGAATCATTAATACCAAAATGAATCTAACGATATAACCAACCAAGGTGACCAAGTCAAAAGAAAAACACAAACAAGGATGATGGATTTCTCATTTCCATCCAAGACAAAAACAAGCAATATAGGATTTGGCCCAAATGGCCAATCATGCAATCTTCGAGGTGTAATCCATGAGTCCCACGTTCTCTGTGGTGAACATGTAGCCTATAAACTCAATTGCAAACATCATACCTACTCGATAAAATATGCTAAATGAAGCAATCACACACATCTCAAGAAATTACGCCATACATATACAATTAACCAAATATTTACAAATTCATCCATCTAGTATACAAGATATTAGAAATCATGATAATTCGACCATGACATGATTCACAATTTGTGACAAGATGCATGCTACTCTACAAATGCCAAGGTCCACATGCTAAACCATCTAAATCAATTACGCCACAATCATCCATCAATGAGATCGATAACCATGACGACAACATAATAATTCAAAATTATCATTCATGTAAGTCTAAGGTAAACACCCCACCCTGGTTTCCAAAAGTTAAACATAAATGTGGCATCTAAAGGGAACCCGGGATTTCGGGGTGGGGTGTGTAATTCATAATGAGACAAGTGATTTAATCATGTTGGTTCTGTGAAAAAGGAAAAGTTACAAAAGATATGAAAATGAGGTTAGAGAACCTCAAAGCTTTAACTAACCCAACTATGCACCATGAGATAAGAGCTAAACAAGAGTTACTCCTATACATGCATCATAAATTTGACAAAAACATCAAAACCTACAATATATACTACTCTCCACTCTTTTGAAAGGTACAAAACAATGAACCTATGAAGATCCTAGCAATCAAATGTGATGTTTGGTATGAATCTCAAGCTTTTTAAGAATGAGAGCTCACCATTAATGGCTACAAGGTCATATGGTTCTTCTCATTTACTCAAGCTTGGATGATGGATGGTGTATTGAGATATTAACTACAATGGAGGAGGTCTTAACAATGGAGTATGGCTAAGATTAAATGTCCTATAGCTTAAAGCTACTACAAATGAGGTCTAATGCCTTTCCAAAGATTCAAGAGGTTTGATCTAATAATCAAAAGTAAAATTGAAAGTGAGGGCTTAGCCTTCTATTTATAGATTTCCAAATGGGAGAGTTTGGAACTTTGGTGTATGTGGGACTAAAGCTAAGCCAAAAACACTTTATGATTATGAGTGATAAACATGCTTTGGACTAGTTAAGCTAGATTTAAGCTAGTTAAACTTGATTAACAAGTGATTAGAGACTCATCGAGAGTTAGGAGGAGTTTGATTAACCGGATATGGTGATATATAGCCTAGGAAGCTTGCGAGAAGTCATTCGAGAGAGAACCAGGATGTTTTGAATGGTCAAAAGGAGGAATGTTTAGCTAATAAGAGAGATATTAGCCCAATTAGTTGATTATAGGAGGAATACGACCGAAAGAGTGTCGTGAATGGGCATCCAAGAATGGAGCGGGAAGGGTTGATTAATGAAGTATCGTTAATTGATTGAATTGGATAAAATGTTAGGTGTAAGCATATTTTAGGTGTCTCTGATTCCTTTTACCTTCAGGAAGGCACGTGTAATCAAGAAAAAGTGCAATATCTCCTCCTTGGCATCAAAAGAGCATTGGAATGTGGTTGCACCCATATGTACATATAGGGTGATTCGCAAATAATCATTCAAGCCATCACTTCGGGTAAGGCATCCAATTAGAATCTCGATTTCTATATATCCAATACTATGTTTTGGCTAGGCTAATGTGACGACAGATCACCTTGCAAATCATGGGGTGTTACAAGCAAATAATGTCATCACTTCCAATGATAAATTTGTATGGTCGGGATTGGCCACCATTTTGGACAGTGAAACCACTTGAGGTCTTGAGTAATATGTGTTGAGGTGGCACATGGGAAGTCCTTTTAAAGCTGGAAGTTCGAGCCTATTTTTCATACCATACATTTCCTCTATTTTGGTTTTGTAATTTTCTAAGGTTGCTTCAATGACGTTTGTGCCCTACCAGTCTTTATTTAAGGGTGAGACATAGGAGATGGCCTTTTATGGTTCGAGTCTCTTGTATCAAGATGAAGACCACTTTCGAGAATCCCCTCTAGTCCTGTGGGTAAAGCAATGGAGTGTATCATCGAGGATTTTTTTGCAGGATCATGGGTGGTCGAGAGTGAGTACGCAGAGATAACGTTGCTTTTGTGACCAATCTCGCTAATTGGGAGGACAAGGCGGAGACTATTCTAATTGATTTTCATTTCATCTATGTAAGGCATTGATCAGTCAGAGGAAGCAGTGTGGAACTTTTGCATGCCCTCTCCATGCAAATTTCAGAGGTCACCGGTTCAAAAATGGTGGCTATGGAATATGTGTCTGAATTGGAAAGGTGTAATAAGATCCTATGGCATTTTGCGGTAATTGTGCATAAAAATGTAGGATGAAGGGTTTCGACTGCATCACATACCCCCTCGACCTAAAAGAGTTGGATGATCCCATCAAACTAGTTCCCGTAGGGTGGTTTAGCTCAAAACCGAGGGCAAAAATTCTTTACGATTTTCTCCTAAAAGTTGCCAAGGTTGGAGAAGTGATTCGTCATTTCAATGGTCACAAAGGAAGAATATGGTTGTGGTTGAGACCAACAAACAAGTGAAAGGGGAGGCGGTTGAAGTCTACGACTAAGCATGGTAGATTAGTTCATATAGGTTATGTGTTTTTGTAATTTTGTTTTTTACATCGGGATGGTCTCTCTTTATGGTTCTCTTGTAAACCACCGATTCTTTCTCTATTGATATATCATATGTAGTAAGGAGGGGACCCAAGAACCCCCTGGTTCAAAGCTTTGGTCAAAAATATTTTATTATAAAAAAGAGTCTAAGGTCAACAAAATCCATAACATTGTAACTAAACTAAACAATAATAACAAAACAATAAATTGGCATTGCATGCCTAATACATCCTCTAGCCAAGAACACATTAGCAACTAAGTATTATCATTACAATATAATCACGGTTATTCAAAATCAAAGAAATAAGATAATATCAATCCGTGTCTCAAAAAAAATACACATGGATTCAATGTTGTCAAAGGAAGATAAACTAGCTAGCATTGCATCCCCCTCCCTAGAAATATACTTCCTCTTGGAAGTCACCTTTGGAAGGGGTAAGAATAACGGCCTCTTAAAGATATCACATTGTAGCACATAGGTTTTTGTCTCAAAACCCATGTCCCACCAAACCCTAACTAGGTTCAACATCAAGTGTATCCATAAGTGAGAGGCTATTAATCAAGAAGGTAATAGCTATCAAAAGTGTTTATTAACACCATCACTCAAATTCTCTATAAGGTTCAAACTTTAGTGGGTGTATAACATAAGGGTAACTATTAAGGAAATTGTTAATGGGTGAGCTAAGAGAACTACAATTGTCATCTTAGAAAGGTTCTCGAGTCATGCACATATGATGTGCACGAAGCCACCCATGGGCATCACAAAACCAATACAATAAGAGATCAAAATTTCAAAATTTACATGAGGATTCACTTCACGACTCACACTTAACTTTAAAAGATGGAAAAATTATTCACAAGACCCTCAAATTTTCCCTAACATTTGCATTATTCCTTTAAGGGTCAAGGATGAAGGGTCACATAACACCAAGCATAATGAAAAAATGATGACTTGATTTGGCACACTATTTACGTGCACACAATAGAAGTTACGATATATTAAGTATGTATCATCCAGACAACCATAAAGTTAATATTAGTTTTCTAGTTTTATCTTGAGTTCCATGGCTTGAATCCTTTGCTCAAACATCATAATTCATACCCAAAATTTGATTTAGAAAACTAGTAAAGGATAGACCAATTTTTATTGTTTAAAATTTTATCGAAGTTTCCAATATGGCAATCAAATTTCACAAGTACCACATCCTAAAAAATGCCACTATCACTTATTGAAACAACAACCAACTATTTTTCAAACTCAGCATGGCACATTAAAAGTTTACTATGATCACAAACTTTACCATTTTAGCCCAAAGACAACATAAATGATCTAGGTGGAAAATATATACCCAAAGGGGCCTCAAACTTATCAAGCTCCTAGGAAGGTCACCAAATTATTACTTGGATGAGCTTGAAACAACTTGTCCTTTCACATTTTCCCCAAGAGGTCAAGAGGACAACAAGAAACATTTTCTCCAAACAAAATGTAAGATTCCAATGCTTTCCCAATATCCTTAATATACGTTGCTTAAACTCCTCAATTAACCCATTTCACTAATGACCCAAGAAATCCAAAGGGAGGGTATTCTCCTCAAACTAGAGGTATGAATCCATTTACGAACACAAAACTTTCAATTTACCACCCCATTGAGTAGTAAAAACAATGGGGCTACGTTGGTTAAGAGGACTCCAATAACAATAATAACTCTCATTCTAACTCCAAAGTCACCTAGTTTTGCTAAGGGTACATTGATTCAAAATATTTCATTACCCAAGATAGCTGGTAGGATTAGATAATCGCCACTCTTAGCTTTCTAAATATAGATTTAAACAATTTAACTAATGTCAAGTTAATGAGATTTTTTTCCAGGTGATTAAAATCTTATACCAAAGTCTCCCAAGAATCAACTAACCAAAGGAATATCCCAAGTGTGAGACAATGCAACCTTTATTATTCATATTACTCTTACTTGTTATATCAAGAGAATATAAGACAAATGCATCAATCAACTTCACATGACCAAAACTTAGTGTGTAACCGAGATTGAAAATTCACAATGTAAACAAGAATAGTGATAATTGCACATTCCAATTGGTTTAACATATTTAGATCACGTCTATTATAGATTTTAGGGGTACAAACGATATCATTAACCTCAACCAAGTCACTCATATATATATATAGTCTACATGTTCCCAAATACATATAGTTATCCAAATTTTATTTGTATTTATAAGATACAAGCTATAAATACACTTATATATATAATTCTTACGGGTTTCTAGTTATTTCAGAAGTATTCATTCTTGACACCTTATTAAGTAGTGACTTCATAGGCCAACACCAATGAGAATCTTGGCATGAAATCTCACCCCACCAAGTGAGCAACCAAATTTAAATTGTTTGTCTTCTAGAAAGAAGGAAGAGAGAGGGTGAAAGAATACTACTATTGTCACATATTCATTGTTTGTCTTTTGGAAACATGACTTATGAAAAGCTAAAAATCTGAACATACCAAGTTGGAAAAGGGTTCCAGAGAAATATAAGCATCATTAACATACCCAAAGCAATTCTCTTGAGTCACAATAAGGGTCTTGTCATGATTTGAGTTGTGGGCTCAAAAGTTTTTCTAATAGTTAAAGGAATTTTCGGTTCTCGGATGAATAAAATGGGTATAGAATAACCCTTAAATAAAATTACCCATCAAGTGGATACCAAATCCATTACTTCCATATAATTTATTAATTGTACAAAAAAATTAGGAGGGTTGATAAAAGTTTTTTCACTATGATATACTCATTTCTACCATACTATCTCTGCAAGGAATTTGAAAGGTTTTAAAACTCACTTTATCATTTTTCTTACAACGTGGGTTAGAGACCAAGCTCAATTTAATAAATTCTCAAGTAATTAATTTTTTCTAACTCATATTCTAATAATTTAAAGCCATAGGAAACCATTCAAGAGAGTATAATTTACTAAAATGGAGCACAAATATTTGTTTTGCACTCATTCCAAATGGGTTTCACTAGGTCTTTAAGGGGTGTTTTTACAAGTGTTGCAAACATGTGTTCTAGAGATAATGACTAACTAAGAGAGAAATAATGAACACTTTGAACACAAAAATGTAATTGGGATTTAGGGAATAAAGTTACACTCGCTTATCAGATTTCCAGTTGTTTTAATGCCAAAATTAAGGCTCCTTACAAAGTGTTCAAAATGACAAAACCAAACCAAAACAATTAACCCCAAAAATGTTTCTTAGTACCTAACTCATATGGGTCACATTGTTTAACTAGGGAAACATGTAACACAACATTAAAATAGTTTGCACCCACAAAGGGTGTCTCGAAACATGAAACGGTCAATAGGGCCTAGTTTCCCCATTTGCACGACCAACCCAAATGGCTGAAAAGGCTTGCAAAACAACCACCAAATACCCAAATAGAAAAACTAACACATCTACTCTACTCTTTGTTATATAGAGGAACCAACGAGACTTTCTAAAGCCTAAATCTAGTGAATATATTTTAAAATGGAATCATCTCTATGGAACAAGTTATTAGAATTTTCTTGTTGCATTTTAGTTATCATAGATAAAATGGCTATGAAATGGGGTTAAAAACAAGCATTCATAACTCATAAACACATCCAATCAAATCTTGTCTAATCTCATATACACAAATAATTCAATGTAATTAACAAAACACATTTCTAATAACCAAGGAACAAAATATGACCTCCTTTTCCGGAGTAGATTATCATGATTGGGCTAGTTCATCCATATTGTAAAATGACTTGAGGTCTACAAAACATGTTAAAAACTAGCTACCAAAGAATTTTTCTCAAAACTAATGGTTGGTAGAAATTTTCATGGATAAATTCTAGAGGTTTTTCGGTGGTAGTTTTGATTCTCACCATGAGTCCCTAAATCATAGGTCTAAACTATTTATAACTTTTCGCAGCTTGTCCAAAGATTGCAAAACAACCAACTGAGCCAAAAATGTATGTCATTATATGATCAAATGTTCATCTATCTTCAATTTGGTTTATGTTTCATCCCATGTCAACATAGAACATGATAAAGCTTAGACTTCTCTGCCATGAGAGTCGAGGGAAGTGTTTTGTACGTTGTATTTGAATGTTTTTTTCTAGGCTTTGCAAAGTGTTTTAAAATAAAGTGTTTGAAAAAGACTTGTGTTATACTCACCAAAGTGGTGGTTCCAATTCTCCAATTTGTTCATCTAAACTTATAATCAACCACGATTCACATCTCGTGAGTAGGAACAACAGTTGAAAGAGTTTTTCTAATTATGTGACATCCGACACCTCGTTGCATGACAATCGGCCAGATGTCGGAAGAAAGTGGTTAAGTTTAGCATAAACATTTTCATTAAATGGGCAAGTGAACCAATCCAAACTTATTAAATTGAAACTTAATATTTCCTAGTGTGCCCGATGTTGAAACTAAGATCGATAGCGGATGTCGTGCCCATGATTTTCATGACCCAAAATAACCATCCGATACCCTATAAAAATTGGTAATTTTTTTAAAATGTCTGTTGATTATTAACACTATTTGACCATTATTATTCCCAAACAATTAACTTTAAGGATGCACTGCAACTAACTAAAGTAATACTGCATCTCACTACTATTGTTGGTGTGGTTAAGAATAGTTAGGTTTATTCCACCTCCATCACCAAGAGGGTGAACCAATCACCATTGGGTTGTATTGCGTTAAACCTAAGGTTATTTAGGTTTAGATAACTTCTATTCCTATAAGCTTCAAAACATGTTATGACAAAAATCTAAGATTATACTCTCAAGTAGTAGAATTAAGACAAAAACATTAATATTACTCTAGGGCAATAATCAAAGGAGGGAAACATAAGATAATTTGTACAACTATGATCTTTAATTAGGTTAACTTGGGATGCCCACTAAAGCCATATTATTAGTTTTGTAATTTCAACACTTTAGTTTATATATGACCTTCCCCTTATGAGGGCTTCAATTAATTTTATCCATAAAATTAATAGCTCAAAGGAGATGACTTAAATTCAATAAGATTAGTGTTTAATCGATTTGAGTCGCTAATTAAAATTAAACAAGGATGATAGAGATCATCCATAAGAATGACTTTTCCATTACTAATCCTACTTGTTAATCGACTAGGGATAATTAGAAATACACCATCGTTGTCGCTTACGCCAATCAAGGTGAATTCAACTTAATGAGGCTTATTCCAAATGTGACAACTCAATTGTGGAGTGTGACCATGAATAAAATATCATTTTTGCTATATATGGTTCTTATTTACATTGCCATCATTTTATACGCCAAGAGGGGATTTTGTTTTAGAGAAATTGTCAAAACATTAAACAATTATATTTAATTGTATGATGACATTATGAGAAAATAGCAAGAACCAACCATATTATTCACATTATTTGTGTTACCTAAGTACAATGATATTATCTCCACCAAGGACTCAATTAAGCAAGGTAGGAAATTGGATAAGCAAGCTAACACAATTGTTTTATAAAGTTTAATAAATAGATTTGGGCATGGGTTCCATTTGACCCCATCCAAATGGACCCATGCCCCCTTTGCATCAAGGATCATTTGAAAGATAATTTTGATTTTAAATCATTCCCCTTAAAATCAAAGGAAACCACTTGACTATTAAAAGTCAACTCCAAATAGACACTTGGACTAGTGGAAATTTCCGAGGTTGATGGAGAGCCCTAGGATTAATGGGTTCTCCACCAATGATATTAGGTGTAAATGAAAAATCTTAATCTCCTTAGAATTTTTCTAATGTATATCAATTTCATTCTCTTCATATCATTTCTTTTCTCATTTCCTTTGTTATTTTGTTGCAAGTTATGGAGCTTCCCTTGATGATAGAGAGATCATGTGAATTGTTGTCAAATATTTTCTTGTTTAGAAAAGTGTTTGTGTGTGTGTGCAAAAGATGAGGCATATTGCATCTCGAAGCGAGTCACAACTGTATCATGGGACTCCACATGGTTGAAAAGCAGCTTAGGGTTGTACGGCCATTAAGAGTTCAATGGGGAGATAACTTGTTAAGAGGAGGCCCATAGGCCACAATGCACAAAAAGGAGGTTGTAGGGGCGACAATGCAAACCCAAGGCTACACTCCATATACCAATGCAATAGGGTCTATGACCCAATAATAAGGGCCAAGCCATGGGAAAAATGGATGGGAGGGGTTGGGCCACCAACCAACCACCCTCCAAAGTATAAAAGAAAATTATTATTTTCTTTCTTAGATATGACTGCATTGCATATACATTTAAAGAAAACCAATATATATATATATATATATATATATATATATATATATATATATATAAAATTTTACATTTACCTAAATGATAAAACCAAATATTTTAAATTCTCCATAGTTTTGAAAAAATAAAAGATTGTATTACGTTTTTTTTTTAATTATTTAAATTATACTAAAATTCCTATATATTAATAAGAGTGTTCGAGTTCTTAAGCTTTCATAGGAGAGGCACATGGCTATTCAAAACTAAAATTTCAACTCAAGAGAGTAGAGGATTATGATAGAAGGTCTCTAAGAAGTTATTATTTATTTACCCATTTTAATGGAAGGTAGTTATGGATAATGAAAGAAAATTGGCTAAGTACTTCCCACAAGGAATTTTAGATCCACAATCCAAAACAACTCACCTCTCCTCACAACATGAGTGAGATCTAAAACTGAATATGTTAAGTGAAATAACTTACTGAAACCAACATATATAATTAAGAGACTTATAAGAAACTAACAAAAGTAAGATTATACACACAACTAATGGATACAAAACTCAAATCATCTTATATTTGAGTGAATCTAATAATAAGTATAACTTGTAGAATTTATAGATCTTTTAAGGGAGGAAATATTTTCCATTTAAATATTAAGGCCATCTAACAAATCTTGAGAGAGTCATATCACAACCAAGGAGTTTGAATATGCACAAATACATAGAATCGAGATAAAACAAAAATTCTTTCTCATAGAGATTTACGACATTCCTTTCTTCAATGCGAGACTTGAGGAGAAACAACAAGATTTCTATTTTATTGCAATATTGAGGTATCAAGAACAACAAGATATCATTTCTCCTTCCCCTATTTTTTAACATATACTCACTTCTTCTTCCTTTCTAAACGAGAATTGTAAAACAAGTAACAATGAGATTTTCCTCTCAATAAATTCTAATTTACATTTCTCCTTTTCTTACTGATCTACAAGAAAACACAAAGCACTAAAATTATAGTGAAAAACCCTCACTGAATCGGGAACAACATGTCAAAATTGTAATTGAATAACACCATGACTCCAAACATGTATTAACTCCAAACAAGGCTATAGAATCATGCTCCATCTTCAAGTATGAGTCTCAAAATACAAGAGATGTGGCTTGGTTGTCCACCCAACCAAATGACATCATTACATGTCATCTCCAAGTATGGAGGACATCCTATCCTCTCTCAATGCCCATGGCGAGAAATGAAGCATACCTCCAAGATGCACAAGGGAAAAGAGAAGGAAGACACACAAAACATTCACTCAAGCAAACAAGTTTTAAGTGAAACCATGCACAAGAAGAACCAAGCTTCTCAAAAGAGGAAAAAACATAATAACAGAACCAAACACTAATAAATCCAAGACCAATCCACATATAAGAATCTTCATGCTTCTCAAGAGGGGGAAAAGGGGCAAAATACCCATTTTTATATACCAAATAAATTGCAACTTTTCCAAAAGATCACAAGCCTCCTAAAATCCTTATTTCTCCCATAGACCATATTACTCCATACCTCCTCCTTGCAAGGAAGGGAGATGGGTTCCAAACCATATGGAAGCCATCTCCCACATCAACCAAATGAATGGAGGATTTTATAAATCCCAACATGGCTTGCCCATCAAGCCATGTGGGGGTGAGAGGATTCTTCCTATTCACCAACACTCCAAAATCCACCAAAATAATGGAAAAAACAACACAATACACATACATTCCCAACACAAAAAAACCATGAAACATCAAGACTACATAATATCAATAATTAAAACTAAGAGGTGTGAAGCTTACCTCACAATAAGTTATGACCAACACCCAAATGCAATCCAATCCTTCCAAGCTCCTTGCTCCTCTAAGCTCCTCAAAATCTCCAAGTGAAAAATGAGCCAAAATCTCCGAACCTACTCCAAAATAGAGTCCATTAAGTAAGAAGGAGCTAAAAGATTCCAACCTATGGGATGGTGATATGTAATACCCATCACCCTATCAAATTCATGTCACCCCATGTCCTTATCAAGTGTAAGATAAAATATTAATGTTGGAGAATCTCTCAAAAAACAAAACCAAATTAAAATGCCCTTCCGATTTCCAAGTGGTTCCCAAAATCTAAGTCATAATGATGATGAGGACAAGAGAGGGTCAAATGGGAGGGAAAATCCCTTTTGAACCTTGGAAAGAGTCTCCCTACCCATAGGTAGGGTCCAAGGGGTCCATTTTGGTGTAAATGTGACCCCCAACAAGCAAAACACCTCTTACAAATTCCACTTTTAGCCCAAATTCGGGTTTTGGGAAAAGTGCACACTTAGTGAGGTGGTGGGGCCCACCTAGTTCATGATTAGGTGGCCCCAAACCTCCTTAAACATGGTTAAACTAATTAAATCATCTCTAATTCAAGTTGGAACCATTAAACCCATAAAATTGGTTTAAACATGAGATTAGAATCATTAATACCAAAATGAATCTAATGAGACAAACAACCAAGGTGACCAAGTCAAATGACAAAAACACATACAAGAATGATGGATTTCTCATTTCCAACTAAGAAAAAAACAAACAAAATAAAGTCGATTAATCTAAAGGTGAGGATTTGGCCCAAACAAATAATTGTGCAATCTTGGAGGTGACCCCTGAGTCCCACGTTCTCTTGTGGTGAACTTGTAACACTGCACACTAAATTACAAACATCATACATGCTCAATAAAATATGCTAAATGAAGCAATCACACACATCTCAAGAAATTACACCATACATATGCAATTAACCAAATAGTTACAAATTGATATGTCCAGGTATACAAGCTATTATGTTAGAAATTCATGACAATTCAACCATGGCATGATTCACAATTTGTTATAAAATGTATGTTACTCTATAAATCCATCAATGTATATGTGTTAAACCATTGAAATCAATTGTGCCACAATCATCCATCAATGAGATCGATAACCATTACAACAACATAATATATCCAAAATATTGTTCATGTAAGTCTAAGATCAACAATATCCATAACATTATAATTAAACCAAACAATAATGATAAAAGTAATAAATTGGCATTGTATGCCCTTATGCATCCTACTGACCAAGAACAAGTTAGCAACTAAGTGTTATCATTACAATACAATCATAATTATTCAAAATCAAATAGCTAAGATAATATCAATTCCAATGTCTCAACAAGAATACACATGGAGTCAATGTTAAGAAAGGAAGATAAACTTGCGCACACTATAGATATCAAGATAGGTTAACCCTACTCAATATGCATGTGTTAAATTACTAGCTCAAAATATAACATAAACATAATATATGTAGTCAAACATAACGAAGAAGTGTAAAGTAATTGAAATGAAACAAAAGAAAAAATATATTGTAGTAGATGCCCCAAAGAGTAATATTAGTGGGAAGCGACTAAGGTGACATCGGTCACTATGTATAAACCTATATGAGTCTTGTATCAAGCTAAATATACCTTGTGAATGCATGTGTGTAAAAATTATATAATAAAGTATGCTATACATCAAGCACATATGTCAAACAATGTATAAAGTAACAAGCTAGCCAATAAAAAACATGAACACGTATTGGTTTTGTATTTTTGCGAATACGTGAATGTTTTTGTTTTATGTGAATATTTGGATGTTTTTGTTGTTTGTAAATAAATATGTAGAATAAAAGGGTAGCGCAAGAGTTACCCAATAAGAGCCTTATAAGGAGGTGATATAAACCCGGATGGTGAAGGAGGCATGTGCCTTATCGGTGTCATAAGAGAAGAAGGATGCTCCCATATAATCTATTTAGAAATCATAATATGTGTTGTAGAAGATATATAACATAAAAACACACGAGAATTAGTATGTGTATCGAGGGGTTGATATAAAACTAAGGGGATGAGGAGATAACCTATAAGAAATAAAAGTCACAACCTATAGGAAATACATATATATGTAGTAGCAAAAGGCATGCAAAAACCATTATGTAAATATCGGCCAAAGCGGTAAAAGTAAGCTTAAGTAGTGCAATGGTAATAAAAATAAGTATATACAAGCAATGCCATACGTGATATGTAGAAGAAAAAATATGATGAAGGTAAATGAGACAAACCAAAAGAAAGGAAGATTCACAATACAAACTACAAATAAAAGTGTAAATAGATTAAAATGTAACAAAATATGTAGCATTGCACATCTAATCATATACACATGTAGTAGAAGTTATTAACGTAGAAATCGAGGCGAGAAGAATTAGTTTACCTCTAAGGTAGATTCATGCTATATGGATCCCCATACTATAAATGGTAATGCAGATATTTGTGTGAAGAAAATATCTAGCATCACACGAATAGTGAACAATGCAATAGTAAAGAGAAAATATGTAAGAAAAGACCTAGAAACATGCCTACAAGGAAGTGACGTACTAGAAGTAGCATTCAAACTAGAATACGAGTAGAAGGCCTAAAAGAGGGTGACCTAATAGAAATATCAACAAAATTAGACTACGAGCATAAGGTTTGGAAGAGAGTGACGCATTAGAATTAGAATGTGAACTAGAAAAGACAAGGATAAATACTAAGAGGCGGTGACCCACTAAAATTAACATGTGAACTAGAATATATATGCATAGATGCATGCCACTTGGGAGTAATAACTTCGTTTATTTGGCTAAATTGCTTAGGTATAGGATTCTCAAATGGGATACCAACAATAATCACTTGTTGATCACAAATAAATTTAACAAATTGATGTAAGATAGATGGGATAGATGTAAAAGTACATAGCCGAGGGCATCATAAAAACATGTCACATGAGGGATTATAAGATGTAACAAAAAAATGGAACATCCATAGTAGCAAAACCAAATTTGAGAGGGAGAATAATATGCCCAAATTTTGTCTCAACATCAACAATTACTTGTTTTCTTGTATATCCAAGAGAACAAAATAACTTTAGGGTCTATATATTATGTGGGATAGCCTCTTCAATCAAAACATTACGAATATGTCATTGGTTAATAAAACCATGAATGTTGAGTGTATACGAAATAACATCATGAATTTGTATCGATGTCATCAAAAGTAATAATTGGTGAGGATATGGAATACCATCTAATAGAAGAGCATAAGAAGGAAGGGGAGGCATGATGTGATACTTATGATTCCCAACTAAAGAAGATTTATCAATGTTGTGATCAAGTATTTTTGGTCACGTGATGTATAATTATTATTAGTAGGGTTGTTCCATTGATAACTTTTGCATCAATAAGGTCTTATATAACATGACGAACCTTAAGAATTGCTTAGTAATATGACAAACACATCTATGATAATCACAATAAGCATTAACATCTAAAATTTTACCACGAATTGTGCTTGCATCGACCTCAAGTGATGGAGGGAGAGATACATGGTTGCACTAAAGTAATTATTCGAGACACAAAACATGTTGCACACATAAAACATGTGAATTGCTACGAGGAACTTGTAACACCATGAGTATAGATAAGATATGTAAAATATATGCACTTATGAGAGTGAGAGACCCTAGTGTCGAGCGTATATCAACACAACTAGAATTCGTATATGGTTCCCCATTCTCACATGAAAGAGGAGGATGCACCTAATTAAAGGGACAATAGCCCATACTAGAGAAAAGACATGAACTCGTAGGCTTGAGATGAAGGCGAGAAAGTGATAATGATCCATGACGATATGTAAAAAGGCAAAGCCTTGAGTTAGAATGTGTCAAAAAAGGAAAAACCATAAGGCCATTAGGGTTTGAACAATATATTTGATTCAAGCGTCATGTTTACTAAATGTTTACACTCTAATTATATAATGTAATGTAAATGTGATGTGTATAAACAATATATAGGATGCAAGGGTTCGTTATAGGATATTATTTTGATTTAATTAATTCATAATTAACAATGTATAATTAAAACAACACATTGTAACACATTAATACTTGCAACAATGATAAAGTGATAACTCAAATACACATGAGGGGATGAAAAGTTATCTATATAAATTGTAACAAAGGAGATTTGGGTTTGCCGATAAGTGGAAAAGGCTAATAACAGACTATATATGCTTTGTTCTTGAGACTACAACTAGAAAATTAGCTCGTGCATGACCATACAAATATTATGGTTTTGTCATGAATCTATACGGTCCTTACTCAAATTGTACAATCTTGAACCCTTCCACAATAAGCTTTTGTAAATTTTTGTGCGCTTCACTTGCCTAAACATGTGTTTCATTGTATGTCACTCTTGTTCGCACAACCTTAACACCACCTATAATGAATTAAAACAAAGTAGAAACCTTGGATACCTATAGTACCCTTTATCAAAGCATTAGATACCAAAAGGAGAAATTAGTTTGTGGTGAAGTTGGAATAGCCAAATCAATGTGTGGTGAGGTTGGACTACCCTCGACAACCAACCCCTACCGAACCGATCAAGTCACTTGTACTACATGTCCTCAAGCGGGATCAAACTTCATGTAGTTCTCTTATGTACAAGTATAAGTGTGAGTGTGGTCTAAGCCAACCCCTTGTAAATACCCTCATGTCTCTTGACACATAGATAATGGGATAGTTATGGAGTAGATAATATACCCAACACAATAATAGTGTGATGTAGTGTGCCTCAACTATCAAACCAAACCCTCTGTTCCTTGAAAATCTTTAACAATGCTTGAAATCACTTTGCTCTTCGATACATGGATCTAAGACCTTTGTATTCTTGAAAATGGACGAAGCTAGACTCTTTGACATGGGTGAGTGCTTTAGAACTATAATAGTGTTTACTCTAAATGATGTGCAACTACTTTTGGAAGATTTAGAGAGCACTAGGTGCTTTTGGATTGATATATGCAATAAGAGCTTATGAAAGTGTTAGGTGAGTAATTAAGTTATATTAACTTAATTATATAGCCTTATGTATGTGAAATGTTATGACAAAGGTGACCTTAGGAAGATGAAATGATGCGGTAAAGATATTCAAATTGAAATCATAATCAAGAGATAAAAAAGGCATGACCATACAAGTTGGCCAAGGCTATATACATTATTTTTGACCAAACTGTACAATTTTAGACATACATCTTGTGATGTAAAACCAAAGATTCTAGAATTATACATATAAGTGATTTACTACTTTTCTCAATTAATAGTTCGTGAGTTTGCGATAGAGGAGAGTGTGGAGATGAGAAAATCAAGAAAGAGCCATAGAGATGTATTGACTAAACTAGAATGTGAGCATTTGTATTATCAAGGAACATATCCAAACTTGTCATTTCCAAAGGATAAGTTACCAAATTTGAGTGTCTATAGTTGGGTATCTTTGTCAAGTCAAACTAGACACGACTTTCAAGTTGATTTGATCATAAAGCGATGAAAGAAATGATATATATATATATATTCCTAAAGGCTCTACATATCACATAATCACCTTGGCGATCGTTATTCAAGAGGCTCACCTATAATAAATCTTTCAAGTGTAGCCCTAAAAATCGTGAGATAGATCATTATCCAAAAGGTCAAAGTTACATGTTGCCAGTGTCTCATGCTAATAGAAGGATAATTCTAAGTCGCATATTAATTTTGTAGTTGTATCCCATTTAGGACAAAGAATGACACACAATTCACTTATAAACAAAGAATTACATTGGCCTTGATACAACTATGTTGTTTCAAATATGTAGTGTAACATTCTCATTCAACAATTATATGAGAGGTTATTCCGGGCCTAAAGTTGGGAACATTTGATTGGTTCTTATTGTATGAGTTTTTGTGGTTTCAAGCCAAGGAGAAGTTAGTTTTGTATCATCACATATCATTGCACAAGTCAAGATCTAAACTCCATAAGACCATTTAGAGGCGAACTTGCACCCAAATTTTTAGTGATCGAACAATAAATAAAAGATTCGTAGCCGTCAGACAGTTGACCATGAACATGGCTAGGTAGAATGCTTTTAGACCCAAGCCTTGCTAACAAATGCTTTCAGTCACATCCTTGTGAGACTCCAACAAACTTAACCTATGTAAATTTCTAGAATACCAATTTTATAGAGTATATTTACAATTCTCTCTTAAACATGCTTCTATATTATGAGTTTTTTGTGCATTAACATAAACAAGTTAAATTTTTCCACTTGCTCACACACTTGGAGATTTTAAAAATTTCAATTGATTATATTATCTCTATTTCGGGTATTTCTTGTGTTTCACATATGACTACAACTCTTTATTTTTGCTTTCAAAAATACATGCAATTTCAACTATATTAGACTTATTCGTTATAAAATAATTACAAAAGAGAGAGACAAATAGAGGTTTTAATAACATCCACAACAAAAAAATTAATAGACCCCACAAATAAAAAAACATGTGAATTTTTGAATGTATTTTTCTTTGAATCGGTAGCCTATGACCTTTGTCATATGTCATCTATCACATGGTTTTTATTGATACACATTTCACATTCACCCAAAAATCATATTGCCCAGAACATACTTTACACCTTAATATATACTACAACGACACGTGATAAATTCACCATAAAAATGGCAAACACTAGGATTGGCACAAACCACCCAATTTTGCTCTGTGTGCCTACATTACTTGATATTATATTCAAAGAATTATGTTAAGCTTCAATCATTAATCTAAATAATTATTCAATTTTAAACCCTTTAAAAATATATTTAATAATAAAGTGAAAAACACTATATATATTTTAAAACTATATATAATGTAAAGATCATTATTTAAGTTGTAAATATGATTGAAAAATGTTAACATATTAAAGAATCAAGTTAAATTCATCATGAAATGCACACAATATGCCCGTGATAATGTAAAGCTCATTATTTAAATTACAATATAATTTAAAAATGTTAAAATATTCAAATCATCACGAAAATTATTAGACACAAATTTGTACATCCGTCATAACACAAATTTGTACATCCCGTCATAATATAAATCACATTGCTCACAACATACTTTACACCTTAATATCTACTACACAGACATGTGATAAATTCATAGAAACCAATTTTGCTCTGTGTGCCTACATTACTTGATATTATATTCAAAGAATTATGTTAAGCTTCAATCATTAATCTAAATAATTATTCAATTTTAAACCCTTTAAAAATATATTTAATAATAAGGCGAAACACTTTTTAAAACTATATATATATATATATATATATATATATATATATATATATATATATATATATATATATCATTATTTAAGTTGTAAATATGATTGAAAAATGTTAACATAGTAAATAATCAAGTTAAATTCATCATGAAATGCACACAATATGGCCGTGATAATGTAAAGCTCATTATTTAAATTACAATATAATTTAAAAATGTTAAAATATTAAAATCATCACGAAAATTATTAGACACAAATTTGTACATCCCGTCATAATATAAATCACATTGCTCACAACATACTTTACACCTTAATATCTACTACACCGACATGTGATAAATTCACCATAGAAATGACAAACACTAGAATTGGCACAAACCACCCAATTTTGCTTCGTGTGCCTAAATTCCTTGATATTGTATTCAAAGGATTATGTTAAGCTTCGATCATTAATCCAAATAATTATTTAATTTTAAACCCTTAAAAATATGTTTAATAATAATGTGAAACACATTTAAAACACACACACACACACACACAACATAGGTTGTAATCATTACGAGATATAATATTATAATTTGTTATGTAAAGATCATTATCTAAGTTGCGAAATATGATTGAAAAATGTTAAAATATCGAAAAATCAAGTTCAATTCATCATGATATTTAATAAACACATGGCCAAAGTGATAATGTAAAGCTCATTATTTAAATTGTAATATAGTTTAAAAATGTTAAAAATATTGAAGACTTAGATTCAAATCATCACGAAAATTATTAGACACAAGTTTGTACCTCTCGTCATAATATAAATCACATTGCTCACAACATACTTTACACCTTAATATATACTACTACAATGACATGTGTTAAATTCACTATAAAAATGACAAACACTAGGATTGGCACAAACCACCAAATTTTGCTCCGTGTGCCTAAATTCCTTGATATTGTATTCAAAGGATTATGTTAAGCTTCAATCATTAATCCAAATAATTATTCAATTTTAAACCCTTAAAAATATATTTAATAACAATGTGAAATATATACATGCTAGGTTGAAATCATTAGGAGACATAATATTATAATTTGTTATGTAAACATCATTATTTAAGTTGTAAATATGACTAAAAATGTTAAAATATTGAAAAATTAAGTTCAATTCATCATGGAATTTAATAGATACAATATGAACTTTTGATTAAATTAATTTAAAAAAACTACCATAAGTATTTTCCAAAAGAAGTATTATTCAACTAAAAATATGATTTAGTAAATAAAAATATTGAAAACCCATATTTCATACCATCGGAAAAACTACCACACAAATTGACATGATCAATTCCAAAAAAACACTATAATAAGTACACCTAAAAATCAAACCCCATTATGTCCAACAATTGTGAGATCCATTCAAAACTAGCATTATTTATTTAACAAAAAAACTAAATTTAAATAAATATTTATAGAATAAAAAGATTCAACGTCATTGACAACCAAGTACCACCAATTGCAATGAAAATATAGATGTCAAACCTCAAAATTTTTTTTTTTTTCAACCCCTACAAAAAGATCACAAATTTATAAGAGAGGCCAGAAGCTTACATCTTGAATGGAGTTTGGCATACACATTACATATTAAAGCATAATACGATAGTGGGTGTACGAGGTAGTCCCATATGTCCCATATGTTATGAGTTGTGTATGTCACTTATTTGAAACATAATAAAGTGCCTATTGCATAGTGGGAGTACGAGGTACGTTATAGCCGCCTCAAGATAAAAAACAAGCCATCCGAAATCATGGACTATAAAATCAATTATTATTATAATATTAAGAAAAATGAGCATAATAACATATACTAAGAACGACCTCTAGATCCAAAACCAGGGATCTAACATTGTGGACCATAAAACTAATTATTATTATAATATTAAGTGAAAAAGTGATTGCTCATTACATAAAGACTTTATTGGCCACATTTTCCTGGTTCATGCTCTTCTGGTCAAATTCATTGCACTTAGGTACACAAGGACTGCTCCCCACCATGTTTGTCAACTTTTGTAAACATAGCTGTCGATCGGATATTATTAATAAAGAAAAGAAACCACAAGAAACATTCAAAAGCTTATAAACTTCAAATTCAAAGATTTTTATTTAATCTAGATCAAGGTTTTGTACGTAACAAGCAAATCCGTTTGAAATAAATAGACTGCTTGTTTGATTTTTCATTTTTAGGAGGGAATATTCATGAACCTGTTCGGGTTTCATCCATGGCCCCCAGAAGCAGCTCTGGATCATAGCCAAAACTGCTGTTTGTATTGCACTCGGATGCGACATTAAACTGTTTGAATAATAATAATGCCTTTGGACCGACGCGACCTCGCACGAATCGAACCGGTGACCCCTGGATTTCAAAGATTCTGAGTTGTATGCATTTGGGCTTTTTCTTTTAATTATATTATCCACCGAGTGTTCATTCTTACGGGTGTAGTTGCATGCATGCAGAATTTGTGCTGCTCTGCGAAACCGGTGACTTGGCATATTATCCAAGGTATTTTTTTTTATGGACAAGGGTTTTAACATAAATTAAGATTGGAGAATTAGAGAATCTTTGGGGCTTAAATTGTGTGCGGTTAGGTTTTGTTTTCATGAAAGTTTAGTATCTAAAATAAATTCTGCAAGCTTTGTTTCATTGTTTGAGATCAAGAATTCATGTACTGGGTTATGTATGCAATTAATATCGGTATAACCGTGATCACTTTAGTTACAATTTGTTGGGTTTTTGTGGTTTTTCATTCTTCTGATTAGATATATGTATTTTAAGAGGCGGGATCCATGGCGATGGCTATTGCCTTGAAATTTCATTTTTCCTTTGTGGATAGATTTATTCACTTATTTGTGAGGTAGGGGAAAATGGGTCTTGTGTGATTACTGATCAGGATTCTCAGGTTTGGAATTTTTGTGTTCTGTGGGTTGCACTAGTGCAATCAGCACTTAGGTTGGGTTTGGGGTTTTGGATGTTGCCATATATGAGCTAAATGAATTGCAAAATGCTTTTTATCTTTGACAGTTGTAGAGCAGTTATCAGGTCTTTGGTATGGCGGGAAATTGGGCTGCCTCATTAGAATGGTGTTTGGTTAGATCTTTGTAAATGTGGTTACTCGTGGTGTTCATGTCTGTGCTACATGTGTTCCGACTGTCACTAGGGAGCTAGTGATTGGGTTCACTTTTGACATGGACTGAACATGATTCTGTCATTGAGACATGTGATCCGCGCAATTGATTGGCACATATTTCTGATTTTTACATTACACATTATCGGTTCAGCCATTATAATTTGTAGTACGTACTAACAGACATATGAGAGATTCCAAGTCAGCTTCACAAAGGCCCCTTTAGACCCATGATCTTATATCTTTAATTTTTTAGATTTCTGGCGCATTTAGGTGAGTACTGATAGGCATTTAAGAATTCTTGAATCGTCGCCCTCCCAGGCCCCTTCAGATCTATGATCTTATCGTTTTAAGTTTTAATTTTCTAGAATATTTGAGGGAGAAATTTTTGGGTGCTGCTTTATGGTAATTTTTATCTGAATTTCACTGGAGGCAGAATTTAAGATCATTGCTGTGTAAGAGAATGAATTTCCCTTTGTGGTAACTTGAGGCCAATCAAAGCCTTGAGTCATGATCCTGTGGAAATTAAGCTTGTTGCCACTGTGTTCTTAGAATCTTGCCAGAAGAGGTTGATCTCCTATCAATAGTATGCCAAGATTTGATGTTCAGCCTTGTCTTTTTCTTTTAATCGTTTGTTTGAACCAATATAATTGAATGAGTCATAATTGAGGCCTTATTGCTTGAGTGGACAATATCACCATGCTTTGCAATAATAAGACTCTGTCTGAAGTTATCTGTAGTAGGTTTCCTGATTCGCTGAAATCATCTGCTGCAAGTAGGTTTTTAAATAAAGTGATGGCCCCAATAATTTCCAGGAGCAGGCTTCCCTCATTGGATTTCGGAATCACAGAAAATCAACTCCTCTGCTATTTAACATAGAGCTACATTAGCACAGAAAGACATTTATGTTAATTTTGTACCCGTGTCATTTTGGCGATCACTGCCTGGCCTTACCACTAGGCCATTTGTCTAGATAGGTCTGTTGCAAGTTGCTTCTGCAGCATATGGTTGCCATTCAGCTATCTTTTACTTCTACACAGATTTGTTGGAGGATCGGCATTGTAAGAGTTTGAATTTTACAAATTATTTTCATTGCAACCTGAATAAAATTGTTTTCTCCATAAATTTGCTTGGAAAAAGAAATGTGGAAGTTTTGAATGCTGTTTTACCTTTTGGGGCTTTAGCAATCATTTCAGTATTACAAGTTGATCCTCGATTGATTCCTGAACCTTCTTGGATGTGTTCTACTTGGTTTTTCATACTTAGCTGTTAGCTGTCATAGAATAATTCCTTTCAAGGATTTTTATCAGTTCTTTATTCATAGTAAACACATTTTTGTCACCTATTTCAGGGTTGCAGTTACCATTTTATATTATCTTAACAGAAATTGAGCTCTTAGAATGCTAATAATATCAATTATTGTGCCTATGGCCTGTTTCTGGAGATATTTGGCTATGATTTAAAACACGCTTAAAAAACTTGAGGAGGGAGGCTTAGAGAAACAAATGAATGCTCTCCTTGAAAAATTAAGTTCACTTATAAATCGGGAAATTCACAGAGTTCAAGATCTTATTGTCCCAAGCACCCGAAATCGTGGGCTTGGTGAGGACAAAAATAATATTCATTATGAAAAGAAGCTTCACTCCTTTCAATGCAAGTTTCTTCAAAGATTAGGAGAGGACAATTATTAGCAGATAATAGATATCACTTTGAAGTTTCTGACTATCAAGCTCCTAGAGATGTGGCAATCCTGGTATTCCAGGATTCCACCTATGGATGTTAAGATGTCTGTTGATGGGACCTCAAGCTCTTATAGGTGCTACCAAGCATCCCTGTTGAAATACATTCGAAGCCCCCTCCTTGGACTTAGGGTTAAAGTTTGTAGGGCAGGATTGGTTCTAACGCTGCTAGTCCGCTGGATATCACATGGCTGGAAGGCCCAGCATTCTGGATGCGATGATATTTTGTTTGATGTGCTTTAATGTTTGACTATGTTATGGCAAGTAGTTGCAGGTCTGGGGATATTGGATATATGATATGCTGGGGAAGCAGATCTATCAATATGGACCTCTATTGCATTAAATGCAGACAAGTTTGCTAAATCCCTAAATAAATCAGATCTGTTGGGAGAACAATATAAAAGAATTAAGCTACAACATGATCTCTTTTTCCTCTACTTAGAGTGTGAAATAAAATGAACAACGGTTACATTGGAATTGTAGAAATGAATTGGCATATGATGATACTGCAGTCTGAGTCTAGAATGATATCAGTCAGAAAACTTGGAAAACAATTGAATGCCAAACCTGCATATTAAGATCTAGTACTTTGAAAATGTATAGGAGAGGTTCGTACATGTAAAACAAGAAATTTGACCTGACAATGAAACTGCTGAAATCAGAGTCATGGATGGTTCTTCCTTGTTTGTTATAGCTGATATGCATTTGCTGTTTTCATTTCTTTGGTCCTTAAATATTTTATTGTGGATGTCAGAGGACTGCCTCTAATAACCTGGTCAAGATTCTGCAGAGCATTTCTCTGTTTTTATTAATGTATTAATATATGCTTGTTCGCAAGAACACTTGCCAAAGGAAGTTCAAGGAGATCCCAAGCGGTTGGGTTAGTGAGATGGTGGACAGGAACAATACTTGTAGTTGTCTAGTAGCGGTTCCAATGCCAACAGCAAATCTTAATGGGTCTCATTTTTGTATGGAAAAATGTTTGCGGGCTGGACTAGAATCCACCATAAGTGTCTAAGTATTACATGCCGTCTTATTTTTCTATAGTTTTTAATTCTTGTTCCATCAGTGTAGATCTCAAGTTTCCATCAGTGTAGATCTCAAGTTTCTATCTAAAGCTTTAAAGTCTTTGCATGCTGATGTCTAGTATCTTTTCATACTTTTGTTGCTGTTTGGAGCTTGTCCTTTTGAAGCTTGTGATTTTGTGAATGACAATATCTCAGACCTCTCATTTTGACTCTCTCAGGGGCTGAGGCAGATGTACCTCTCCTTTTTAGTATAATATTTTTAACCTCTATCAAAAAAATGCTCTCTCCATAAGATATTGTGCTTACATATCAACTTCATTATTATATTTTTATGTATAAATTGTTCCCTTTATTTGAGGCCTTCTTGTCCAATTTTCAGCTGATAAATGTAGGTATTAAGCTGTTGTACGGCTTTTGCTTGTGGAGTGTTTACTTTAGTTTCATTTCACTGTGAAAGAACCCAATCCACAGATGCTATTTAATTTGTTGTTTTGGTAATTGGAGAGGGCAAAGGGAAACTGAAGCCCTCACACAGTATATGCAAAGCTGAATGCCTCTGTGAGAAAGGTAAGAATAATGGCAAGAAATGTTATAGCTGATCATGTAAAAGTTTGAAACCAAAGGTGTCTAAACAAAATGGAGGAGCCAACAGAGCAAGAGACTCTAGAAGGGAGAAATAATAGAGTAGCATGTATGATCCTGCTTTAAATTGCTGGTGCTTGTGTGGCATGGAGTAAAATGTTTTAAGTTGCTTGCATTTATTGAGCATAGACTTCTATGTTTCAAGTTCTTGGAGTATTTCAGAGCTTTTAAAAGAGTTATCATAGTAAGCTGGAAGAATGTGAACCGAGGTTACAAGATGTGGATGTGCAGAGTTATGCAAGTGCAGATGCGCAGTGGTGCAAACCACCAAAACTTAGGTACATGGGTGCGTCCCCAAATGCAGGATAACATTAAAACTAAAAAAACTGAACTTGCAAGTTGATACTTGAAATATAACATTATCACGAAACATAATAAAGTTAAATCAAATATATCATATTGTATTACATATTTATACATTTTTAATGCACCAACAAATGCCATGAGTCAACTACAAAATAAGCATATTATCCGAAGTCTTCAAGAATTGTTATTTTCTACATGTATATCAAAATTACAAAATCATGTAGTTGTTTTATGGCATCAGGTTTCAACAAAAAAGTAGTGGAAGTGTCATGAATCAAGACAAGTTAATCACTGTTTTCTGGCTGTAAGTCAAATTCTTAATTAAACCTTTGTTTTCTGACTTTTCTAGGAAACAGCTGTTTGTTGGGAATAACATGTAATGTCCCCTTTTCGGAATTAATTACTTCTGGATACTTGAAGCCTATTTTTATTATTTTCCGTAGGCTAAGGGGAAAGTGAAAGAGGAAAATAAATTAATTTAAGTGGTCCAAAGATATTTTATATTTTAATTGGAAAAGGACACTTAAATTATATTTTTAATTCAAAAAGCATTGTTAGAATAAAATAATAATAGAAGGTTGACTTCTATTATTAGGCTCTTAGTTAGATTTAATAAATAAATAAAGGAGGGGGTGCCAAAGTTGAAAAGGGAGCTGCATGCTTTTGTAAATCCTAATTTTAGGATAAGGGTGGAAAAAGTATTATTTAAAGTGTTTAATCCTATTTTTAGGATCCCTCACATTTGAGCTTGGCAATTCCATCCGCAGGGTTGTAGTGACATTCGGTGCAAGTGTTTTGTCAGTTCAGCTCCATACCATTGTATTCAAACACTAGTATCTTTATTGTAGTTGGTTCATATTCAATACATAAAATACTATTTTTACGAATTATGGTTTGCTGTTTTTATATAAAAAATCAGATTATTGCTGCTGTTATAGAAATCAGATTTTTAATACTACTGCCCTAGGGATTAACAAAAATATCCAAATTTGTTAGAAAGTATTTTTTAGGGATATTACAGTGGTATTAGAGCGAATTTCCTCCCAGCTTGTGGAAGGGAATTAAAAAAATGCCACATAATGTTGAAAAAAATAAGAACTTCATGCAAGTTAGTGACAGAGAAATCAGATACCAACAAAGGGAAAAGAAGAAAGCTTCAAAACAACCAAAAGTCATGGAGAATTGGGACCCAAAGAGGCACGTTTTGACAAACTTGTTCAGGGACAGACAAGTTAGCTGATATGATGGGTCAATTGATCCAAGTTATGTAGGGCACGAATGTGCAAAGGACTCCCCACGGTGAAGGAAGTTCTTCAGGGGAACAATAACCAACACACTCGGATGATGAACACTGGATCTATTGCTAGGCCCTTCCAACCTGAATTCCTTCGTAGGGAGGAAGCAGTTCCAGAGGTTGAAACTCAGCCATCGATTGTAGATGATATCATTGTTAGCTATGCAAAATACAAGGTACTTCCAGGTGAGATTAGAGAGGCTATATCGCTCAATAATTTCATCAATTTGAAGAAGAAGCTGGAGTGGACCAAGAGCTGATCCGAGACCATAAGCTACTCAGAGAGACTTGCAGTAGGCACTTTAGGAAGTCACATTACTCCCTACTTTTAACGGCTCGGAAGAGTACCGCTTGTGCATGAATACAAAAGTTGGATACCTTCATATCACTCAGGCCAATGATGGAAGAGGAAGCCATCAAATTTGCAACCCTTCATCTAGAAGGTATAGCACATGAGTGGTGGTACCATGGGCTAATCACACAAGGACACAATCTCATTCGCTCATATGCGGATTTCAGTGATAGGTTGATAGAGAGATTTGACAAAGTGGATCCAAAAATTCATTTCGAGAATTAGCTCAACTCAAACAACTACATTCGGTGATTTATGTAGTTGAATTTGAAACTTTTCGTGATGGTACCGATGTGACAGAGAAGAAACTAGCTGGTTTGTTTTTGAAGGTTTAACTAAATCTCTTAGGGGTTTAGTGAAAGCTTTCAGCCCTACTTCTCTACAAGGAGCCATAAAAAAGGCTTTGGATTTGGAAATAGCAGCCCCTAAAGCGAAATTTTTTCCTATAGGACAACAAAGAACTACATTTTTGAGCAACAAAAAATGCCTTTGGGGCAGCTAAGGACAATACCTTCTGAGCAGCCAAAAACATCTTCCATGGGGCAGCCAAGGGCAACACTTGTTGAGCAGATACGAGACAAAGGGGATGAGACTCGAAATGAACTCAGGCGAGAAGAAACTATGCTTCACTTGCAAGGATCCATGGGGAGACCGTGTCGAAGTGTCTTCCAAAGGGACAAGTGCATTACATAGAAGTGATATCAGATGAAGATTCAAAAGAAGAACCAGAGGTTGTAGGAAGCACTCTTGCCACACTTACAGGTATACTACAATATCAACCCTTTAGGGTTAGTGGAGTCCTTGGGCAAAACATTATCGTATTGATTGATAGTGGGGCAACCCACAATTTTATAAATGAAGGATTGGTGAATAGGAGAGATTTGGAGACAAATGATGTAATAGGTTTCAACGTCATTGTAGCCGATGGTTTTACCATAACTTGCCGGAAAAAGGTTGGACAACTTAGCTTCACATTGGATGACCATCAAATGAGTGATGATTTTTATGTTGTTGGTTTGAAAGAGATTGACTTGGTGCTAGGAGTGCAATGGTTGCATTCGTTGGGGGAATTCATCCAAAACTTTCATAGTATGGAGCTGAAGTTTAAGTTAAATGGGAAAGAGTTGGTAATCCACGAGATCACTGACAGAGTTACAACAACAGTTTCAACTAGCAAAATGGAGGGTATTACTGCTGTTGTCATATTTCAGATCCTAGTTGATGCATGATTCTACTACTCTAGACTCTTTTATTGAGGTTATTGAAAGAGCTTCACCTAATGCATGGTTTTCTAATCATATCAGAGAGGTGCAACAAAAGCCAACAACTTCAAGGTTTGGGAATTGCAAATTCCCAAGGTGGATTTGGGATCCGGTATTTGCAGAGCAGTTCAAAATGAGAGAATTGGAATGGCATTGCTTGAGGGCAAGCATGTAGGAAGGGCAGATTGTAATGTCCCCTTTTCGGAATTAATTACTTTTGGATACCTGAAGCCTATTTTTATTATTTTCCGTAGGCTAAGGGGAAAGTGAAAGAGGAAAATAAATTAATTTAAGTGGTCCAAAGATATTTTATATTTTAATTGGAAAAGGACACTTAAATTATATTTTTAATTCAAAAAGCATTGTTAGAATAAAATAATAATAGAAGGTTGACTTCTATTATTAGGCTCTTAGTTAGATTTAATAAATAAATAAAGGAGGGGGCGCAAAGTTGAAAAGGGAGCTGCATGCTTTTGTAAATCCTAATTTTAGGATAAGGGGTGGAAAAAATATTATTTAAAGTGTTTAATCCTATTTTTAGGATGGGGCACCCACTTTGGAGTGTTTGAGAGTTATAAAGGCAGACTTGGGGGTTCATTGTAACACATCTTGGAAATTCATCAATTATTTTCTTTGTCTGCAAGTGGCTTTTGCTTTTGCATCAGTAATAGAGGACGAAAACCCTCATTTACACAGATCTGAGGACGAAAACCCTCACATCTGAGCTTGGCAATTCCATTCAGGGGTTGCAGTGACAATTCAGGGTGCAAGTGTTCCACCAGTTCAGCTCCATACCATTGTATTCAAACACTGGTATCTTTATTGTAGTTGGTTCATATTCAATACATAAAATACTGTTTTTACGAATTATGGTTTGCTGTTTTTATATTAAAAAATCAGATTATTGCTGCTGTTATAGAAATCAGATTTTTAATACTGCTGCCCTAGGGATTAACAAAAATATCCAGATTTGTTAGAAAGTTTTTTTAGGGATATTACATAACACACGGTGAACGGCTGTTGAGAATAAGAGTAAAGTTGAATGAATAAAATTATAATGGACCCTAAATAAAGTTAGGGTTGTCATTTGACTTTTTCTTTTGTTTTGCGTCGTATTTTTTACAATTTTAAACTTTTCCCCTTTTCAATGTATTTTTAAATGCGATGCTTACTATGATTAGGGAAAGCAAGCGGGATGTTGGGCCGCTATGCACATCTAGGGTGGGAAAACAGCTTGTATGGGTGCATCTCCTGGGGACAACCTTGGGAACCAAAAATATGTGCATCTTGAATAGTAAATGGAAAAAACCTAGACCGAACCATCAAGAATGTTAGGATGGTAACTCTCATTAGGAACTACAAAGTACTTTGCACCGTTGAATGAATAAAATTATAATGGACCCTAAATAAAGTTAGGGTTGTCATTTGACTTTTTTCTTTTGTGCGTCGTATTTTTTACAATAAACTTTTCCCCTTTTCAATGTATTTTTAAATGCATCCACATACCTTGTATGGTGCATCTCGGCACATCTATGTAAAGCGTTTCATATCTGCACCCACATACCTTGTATGGGTGCATCTCCATTATGAGCCAATTTGAGCTGGGTACATGCACCCGAGACAACCTTGTTGTGAACCAAAAATATGTGCATCTTGAATAGTAAATGGGAAAAACCTAGACCAAACCTATTAACAACCACCAAGAATGTTAGGATGGTAACTCTCATTAGGAACTACAAAGTAATGTGTCTTAAATATCAATGAGCCATGAAAAATAGTGAGGTAACATTATATGAGTTAGAATTTGCTAGCTAACCAATTTACATTCAAATAAAAATGATATTATATGTCTAGTCATGATGTGGTAAAAAAATTCAGTTTTATTTTAAAAATCTTCAAAGCTTCAACAAAAATTTCACTAATTTATGATAGTTCTTTATGATAATCGAAGAAACTATCAAATATAATCCACATGGAGGTGGAAGCCTTCAGAAATCAGAATAAATAAGGAAATGAATTCAATAATATGACTTGTGATAATTTGGGAAGCCTTGCTCAACCATATTTATATTAGGGGAAAGAGCACACACTTTCATCCTAATTAGGGGAAAGCAACTGGGATGTTGGGCTGCTCCTGGCACATCTAGGGTGCAGAAAGGGGTGCGTTTCATATCTGCACCCACATACCTTGTATGGGTGCATCTCCATTATGAGCCAATTTGAGCTGGGTACATGCACCCAGACAACCTTGTTGTGAACCAAAAATATGTGCATCTTGAATAGTAAATGGGAAAAACCTAGACCAAACCTATTAACAACCACCAAGAATGTTAGGATGGTAACTCTCATTAGGAACTACAAAGTAATGTGTCTTAAATATCAATGAGCCATGAAAAATAGTGAGGTAACATTATACGTGAGTTAGAATTTGCTAGCTAACCAATTTACATTCAAATAAAAATGATATTATATGTCTAGTCATGATGTGGTAAAAAAATTCAGTTTTATTTTAAAAATCTTCAAAGCTTCAACAAAAATTTCACTAATTTATGATAGTTCTTTATGATAATCGAAGAAACTATCAAATATAATCCACATGGAGGTGGAAGCCTTCAGAAATCAGAATAAATAAGGAAATGAATTCAATAATATGACTTGTGATAATTTGGGAGAGCCTTGCTCAACCATATTTACATACATAATTAGGAAAGAGCACACACTTTCATCCTAATTAGGTTGGCCTAGCTGAATATTAAGAACTAATAAATGAAAGACAGGTTATGCACTCCGTTCCATAACTTAGTACTCATAAGAAGATATAATGTAGGGGCATAACATGCACTTTCCCTTCACAAAAGTGTCACCCTCAACGCATAGCAACTTAGGATGCTTTTGCATGAATAATTTATCTTCCCAAGTTGCATGGTCAGCTGGCAAATTCTTCATTTGATGAGGAAATCAGGAATGGCTTGGTTCCGTAATTGCTTCACTCTTTTTCTTGATGACTTCCTCTAGTTCCATAATGAACTTCCCTTCGTCATCTAACTTGAGGAACTTAGACTGGATTGGAAGCTTGGTATTGATTACTTTCTTCAGGCATGAGACATGAAATATAGGATGAATTTTGGAAGAGGGTGGAAGTTCTAACTTATAGCCACATTTCCAATCCAGTGGAGAACCTTATAGGGCTCATAAAATTTTGGTGCTAGCTTTATTGTTCTTATGCTATTTAACTTTTTAAGTGACCTTTGTTTATAGGGTTGCAATTGAAGGAATACCCAATCTCCTTCCTCAAAATGCCTCACTTTGGTGCTGATCTGCTTGTTGTTTCATCCTATTCTGAGCCACAGCCAAATTCTTGGAGCATATCTTGCTGGTGTTGAATATGCTCCTCGAGTGCACGGGATTTGGGATGAACCTACAAAAAGATGTAGTAGAAGGTGGGGGTAACCATAGAGAGCCTCAAATAGAGTCATCTTTGTTGCTGTGTGAAACGATGTGCTATACCACCATTGTTCCTGTAAAAACCATCTGGGCCATTGTGCTTGTTTTTTTGAGGCAAAGTAACGTAGATATCCTTCTAGACATTTATTCACAATCTCTGTTTGGACATTTGATTGCGGCTGATAAGATGAAATGTGTGATTTTTGTGCTCCATGCTGTTAATAATTTTTCCAAAATATGCTAGTGAAGATAGGATCATAATCACTCACAATGATTTTAGGAATGCCATGGAGTTTTTGTACCTTTTCCATGAATACTTCTGCCACCGTATTGACTTGAAATGGATGAAAAAGTCCACAGAAAGGTGCATATTTAGTGAGTGTACCCAAACCACCAATATCACATCCAAGCTGAGTTAGGCATGTCTGCAATGAAGTCCATTGATGTTTCCTCCCAACACACTGCTGGAATTGTTAATGGTTGTAAGAGACCAGGAGTCCTAACCTCTCCTTATAATTTTTGTTGACATATCAAACATTCTGCCACAAATTTCTGTACATCCCATTTAAGGCCGGCCTTTAAAAAAACCTTCTTTATACAGTGATAGGTCTGTAAAATCCTAAAATGTCCTCCTACAGTTGAGTTGTGCATTTGAGACAAGATGCTAGCTTTTAACTTTAAATTTTGCACAAAAAGATATGCCTTTGTACCATTAGGAGTTTCATTTCCAAACATACTTATCTAAGGAAGGTTGGTTTTGTTGAAGTTGTATGAGTTTCCTTGTTGGAGTGTCTTGTTGCCACTCTATCCGGCTGCTTCTACCATTCAAGCTGTAATAAAAAATAACAAAATTGTTGCTTCCTCTGCTTCCCATCAAGAAAAGGCATCAACTGCAATATTCTCCTTTCCTTTTTTGTAAATAATTTCAAAGTCATACCCTAACATCTTTGTGACTCATTTTTGTTGCTCCTTTGAAGACAATTGTTGCTTCAAAAATACTTTAGACTCTCATGATCTGTCTTAACTTTGAAATGTCTTCCCATGAGATATTGGTGCCATTGTTTGATTGCATGAATGATCATTAACATTTCTTTTCATATGCTGGCCTTACAAGGCTGTTTCCTTTGAGCTGTTGACTCTCAAATGCTAAGGAACACCCTTCTTGCATCAGTACTACCCCAATGCTATGTTTGAAAGTATCACATTATGCTACAAATGTCTTTTGGGGTAGCTAGCACAAAGGGTGAGAGTAAGAGTTTCTTTTGGTTGGAATGCTTGGGTGGCTAAATATGACCATGAAACAAATACTTCTTCAATAATGTTGTTAAGTACGCTGTTATGCAAGCATAGTTTTGAACAAATCTTTTGTAGTAGCCTGTTAGACCCAAGAATCCTCATAAACCTTTGATATTTTTAGGTGTTGGCCACTCTTTGGCAGTTTCATTCTTCTTATGGTCCACTTTAACACCTTCATGCAACACCATATGTCCCAAGTATTCCACTTCCTTTACCCCAAAGGCACATTTGGATTTTTTTGCATAACATTGATATCTTCCGATACCTGTAATATCTTTTCTACATGTTGCAAATGTTCTCTCCATGTTTTATTGTAGATTAAGATGCCATCAAAGAAATTCAACTCAAATTTAAGAAATGGAAGAATTCTGAGGGAAACTAAAATTGTGAGGCTCAAATGCCATAACAAATAATTCATAGTGACCCTCATGTGTCTTGAATGTCGTCTTATGTACATCCTCCTTTACTCGAATTTGATGATACCTTGAACACAAATCTAACTTAGTAAAGAAAACAACACCATTCAATTCATCAATAATTCATCAATGATATAGATATGAAACTTATCTTTGAGAGTGATCTTATTGAGTTCCCTGTAATTTGGGCACATTCTCCATGACTTTTACTTTTTTAACCATAACCATTAGAGATGAATAAACACTTTTACTGGGACAAAAATGCCCAAGTCTAACATTTCCTTGACCAATTTTTCAATTTCTAACTTTTGTTCATAGGGATAGCGATAAGGTCTAATGTTATGAAAAATATTCCTGGAATCAATTCAATTGCATGATCATGATCTCTTACTAGAGGTAAGCTCTTTGGTTCTTGAAAGACTTGTTGTACTGAATAATCTTTTTAAAAAGATTTGGTGGATCCTAATTTTCTACATCACGTGCTTCTAAGAAATGTAGTTGTGCCACTATGCCGTAAGATCCTTTCTTAAGCAATTTCTCCATCCTATGAGAGTTGATAATTTGGCTTGGTGTGATTGCATCCCACTAAGTTTGTACTTTTTTCCATTCATACTAAAACCATGAATAAGTAGTGAAAATTGAAAGACACTGTTCCCAACTGTTTAAACCATTGCACTCCCAAAACTACATCTGCTCCCCTAATTGGAACAATAAAACATTTCTAAATCCAATTGATAGTCCCCCATTGAGAGTTTGATATGATGACATTTACCACCACAAGAGAATAGTCTTTTCATCTCAGTAATAAAGACTTGAAAATAAGAAAATTGATACACAAGGCAGTTGAGCTCATTAGCTAATTTTCTATTAATGAAATTATGGGTATTCCATGTATCGAGTAAAATTGTCACCTTTCTTCTTATAACCAACCACTTTTTTTTTGAGTATTTATTGTGTGCTTTTCCCATTTAATGCATGTAGTGAGATATTAGGGCTTTCCTCATAATTCACATGCTCATGTTTTATTGTTGGTTCCTCAATAGCTAATTCTTCCTTGTCAAAACCTCATTTTTAATAACCATTAGTCTTTTTTTGCCATTGGCACACTTATGAACTCCATTTACTGTTGCAATGCCAACAAAGGTTTTTTCTCTTTTTTCACCTCTGTTAAGAGAGAAAGCTTGTAATTTTCTTGGGTTAAAAGAGGTGACCACATTTCTATTTATATTAGTCACATTTTATCTCTCCATCCCATAGTTTGACCTTATGTGACTCGAGTATTAGAGTTTCGTTGCTCAATGTGTAATGCATGCATAACTTTCCTAATTGTACATGATTCCAACAAACGAACATTGTGCTTAATTTGGTCATTTAGTCCATTGATGTAAAATTGCAGTCTCTGGTAAGGTGTCGCTTCTGGAGTCTAGATTGCCAATCTCATATGCTCAACATTATATTCAGCTATGGATCTTGTTTGTTTCAAATTTGTTAATTGGGTGAAATAACTTCCCTTCCATGGCTGCTCATAGTGGGTTACTAAGTCATTAGTAAATTCATTCCAACTAAGCACCTGCCCTTGCTTGTCACTAATCACCTGGTACCACCGATAAGGTTCAGTTTATAGATTTAGTGAGCTATGTCAATCATTGCATTCTCTGGTATATTGTGAAGCTTATAATATTGCTCCATGAGATTTATGCATGAGTTTGCATCCACACTATCAAACTTGGGGATGTCCATCTTGGGTAGGTTCAATTTTGGCTCCTGGAATGGAACGACTGCCCTATGTTTGGTTGTTGTTTGCCCTCCAAGGTGGTTTGACTATGGATGAGTGGTTATATGAGGATGATTAATTAGGGACTTCAATTCAAACACTAGGTCATGTTCAAACCTATGAAACCCTCATTCAAAGATGTTGCAAATGGGGCAAACAATTTCTCCTGGATAGAAGCTACCACAATTTCACATCTTGCAAGAATGTTACCCTCAATTTTGGTGGTGGACAATAAAGGGAGTCATTGGGATCAATTGTCGAGGAAAAGGCATTTGGTCCAAAAGGCATGGCTGTTGATTTGGTTTTGTTTCTAGCTCTATATATGTGCTCATCTCGGGGAGGGTAGTATCTAGAGCGAGTGGTAGCCATAAAATGCTAGAACATGTGTTATGTCTGAATTAGATGTTGCATTGTTGACCAACTTTGACTCACAAATTTCACAAGTAGAATGCCTCGAATCTGAAAATACAAAGAATGAACCCTTTATGAATTTTTATGAGTTCTATGAAAATATTAAAAATCAGTTTTTTTTTTTTTAAAATCATGGCATGTGGAGAGAATTTGTGAAAAACACCAAATTTGCAATAAATTAGGCAAAATAGATCATAGAAAGCTGAAATTTGGACTGAAGTTTCCTCGTCATGGCTCCCAATTTCCCTTAAAAACTATTGCAAAATTTGCAGCATTTTGTGAGATATGGAGGAAACAAAATTCTTTGCCAAAATCGATGCTCCAATGCCACTTGTTATAATATTTCTTTATAGCTAGACCGCATGGGTGCGGGTACGGTTTCGCACGTTGAAACGACAAATTTTTAAAAATCTCGGGTATGGAATGCTTTTGGGTACGTTATATATATATTTATATATATGTATATAAATATATAAATATGTATATAAATTATAATTCAAAATGGAGTCAAATTCCATTAAAGACGTTTAACTGTAGAGAAACAGAAAGTGCAAGTAGTTGCTGCAGTCTAGGGCTGATCAAGGCTGTGAGGGAAGCACAAGCTCACCATCACAAGAACCTGCAACCAACACCATAAAAATTAATTTCATTTTCGCCGAGAAAACAATGTAGTCATATATATATATATATATATATATATATATATATAAATATATGTATATAAATATGTATACAAACAGTGCAGTCTACTGATTAAACATCTTTAATGGAATTTAACTCCATTTTTATATAAATTATACTTTGAGAATTGAGACTTGAGTTTGTATTGATTCATAATGTTCAAAACATGATAGTAAATAACATAACACATTCAAGTTTCAACTTTAAAATTAAAAAAATTGCATATTTTTTAAGTTTTTTTGAGTTGGCTTTTAAAAAGACTAGAGGCTCTGGGTATGGCTGGAAATTGCATAATGTTCTTCGACTTCCTCTTTTGAGGCTCTGGGTATTAGGATATGAGTAGCCGACTTGTGGCTTACCATATCATTTTATTATATCATTTATACTTTTTCATGCTTAGTAGGTCGGCCTTGGTGATGGCCATAACATATGAATAGTATATATAGGGGATTGTAGGTAGTAGTTGATCATCATTGGAGCATTTGAGTCTTATTTTATGGTTTGGAGGTTGCCTCCTGAAAGTGGCGAAGCTATTCTAATTGCATATTGAGATCATTATTCTGAAATATTGTGTTATTTGGTGTTCTATTGCTGCTCATAATCTGAATTATACAAGTAATTTCATTACAAAAGGGTTAGAAGCAAGAGCTTTCAACACCAATGTTTGTTTGGGACATGGCAAACCACTTTTTCTCCCTATTTCAGCTTCAATCTCTTTTTGCGTAGCCTTCTCTTTGTTATATTTCTCAATCATGTGTTACATTTCTTATCTAATGGGTTCGATGTTTGGTGCATCACATGGGTCAACCCGGCCTCTTTAACCACCAAGTGTTGCTTCAACCTTTAAATGCCTCTCCCCTTTAAGCTAGATGCTGCTGAAACACCTAAGGCCCCTCGTACTACTTGAAACGCACTGTATCGGGTATGGTATGGGGTACGGTGCTGTGGGTATGCACGGGTATGTTTTTCCGCAGCGTACTTGTTTTTTTCCACGTCTTTTTTAAAGCGATTTTCATCAAAACTTAAAAAAAAACATTTTTTTTTAATTTTAAAACTTTCTAAATCTAACCTAACCCTAAAGTACCCCCCCAAACACTTATATAAACACCCAATCCCTCTACTTTTTTCTCACACTCAATATTTGATATTTTGCTTGAGCTTGAAGGAGAGAGAGAGAGGTCAAGGAGAAAGGAAGAGCTTGGTGGAGAGAAAAAGAGCTTGGAGGAGAGAGTGATTGAGCTTCAAGGAGGAAGAGAGAAGGAGAAACAAGTCTACAAACATCAAGGAGGATTTTTCGTGTATTTTACATGCATTCAGCATTTTTTTAATCTTTTAAGCAAGCAATGTTTTCAGATATGAATATGATCAATATCATGAATGATGTGTTTCAAACACATCATTCATGATTATTGATCATGATCTAAATTTATTTTTAATATTTAATAATTTATTTATTTTACGGTTATTAAAATATAATATATTATTAATTTTTCCGTATTTTAAGTTTAATAGTGAAGTTTTATTTAATTAAACGTCTACCCTCTGTGTATGCTCTCACCTCGCACCATTTATGGCGAACTTGGTGATCAGAATCAGAGATTGACGTGTAGGACTAACTGTTTAATTTTTTTTAGTTATGTGTTCGTTTTTTTTTAATTTTAAAGTTTAAAATTGAATTTGTTAAAAATTTAAACGTTTACCCTCTGCGTATGCTCTCACCTCGCACCATTTATGGTGAACTTGGTGATCGAGAATCGAGAAGAATGACGTGTATGGGTCAACAAATTATTTTAATATTTAGCAATGTTTTAAAAAATATCTCTTATTGTAGGTTATTGAATTAATCCTACAATCATGGCATCCAGTTCAGCTTCAGTGGGGCAAGAGGGGGAAAATGTTTCGGGTGGTATAGCAGTGAAAATGGATCCGAATTATCCTTTATGGAGACATGTGGAAGTGACAGAGTTTGTTGCCGGTGGTGGTGTCCGTGTTTGGACGTGTCCCCATTGTGCCGCCTCATTTAAATCCTCATATACCCGTTTGAGAGCTCATTTGACTGGGGTATCGGGGACGGGTATTAGACCATGTAAGAAGGTGGAAAAGAAAACCATAGCCACGTACCTAAAAGAGCAAGAGGATGCAAACATTGAAGCAGCAAGAGCTCGCTCTAGAACTGTTTCTTTACAGCAGAGGTCCATGGGAAAACCACCAACATCAACACCATCATTTCATCCTTTCATTGAGACTCGTGCTGAAACTATTCCAGTTGATGACCCTTTTGATGCAGATACCTCAGGGCCATCAAACAAGAGAACAAAAGGCCCATTAGAAAAAGCATTTAACATCGAGAAGAGGGATATTGCAGATGAATTGGTGTCTCGGTGTATATTTGCATGTGGACTGCCATTCAATATCTTGAGATCACCTTATTGGCAGCAGATGGTGAGAGGCATTAATGAGGCACCACAGGGGTATACAAGCCCTACCTATAATAAGGTTCGCACTTCTCTTTTGACAAAAGAAGTGCAACACATTCAGACATCTCTACAGCCAATTAGAGATTCTTGGACTACGATTCAGGAGTCTCTATTATATCAGATGGATGGAAAGACGCCAGAAATAGACCTCTCATCAACATTATTGCAGTATGCCCTAAAGGGCCAATGTTTCTGAAGGCTGTTGATTGTGAGGGGGAAGTAAAAGATGCCCAATTCATTGCAAATATTCTCACCGAGACTATCGAGTCGGTGGGTCCACAGAGGGTTGTCCAAGTCATCACGGACAATGCCAAAAATTGCAAGGCAGTGGGATTGATAGTTGAGGGTAGGTATGAGCACATATTTTGGACACCATGTGCAATACACTCCCTGAATCTAATGATGCAAAAGATTGGGAAAATTGCATGGATTGAGCAAATATACACGGAGGCAAACGAGATTCAGATGTTTGTCACCAACCATCACATGTCTCAAGCCATATTCAGAAGATTTTCAAAGTTGGAGCTGTTGAAGGTAAATGAACAATTCATTTTAAATTTAATATTTGATTTTAAATTTTTAAATCAATTTCAAATTGTGTTGTTATTGAATTGTTTCCATTCTTTTTTAATAGGTTGCAGAGACTAGGTTTGCCTCTCACACACTCGTCTTGAGACGACTTGTGAAGGTGAGACGTGCTTTGGGCATAATGGTGATTGATAATGTTTGGACCGTCTGGAGGCAATCAAACACAGAAAGAGCTCAAAAAATAAAATCATGGATCCTTGATGAGCATTGGTGGGGAAGAGTTGAATATTTGTTGAGTTTCACAGAGCCTATTTTGAGTATGATACGATTTGTTGACAAAGATAATGCTTCAGATTGGAGATATATATGATGGCATTGACTCCATGCTTGAAAAAATCCATGATGTCATACAAAGCCAAAAGAGCAGGATCCTTAGGAAATTTTTATAATGAAGTTAAAAATGTGATCGTGAAAAGGTGGAACAAAATGACCACCCCATCATTGCATCTCCTTGCTTATGCTTTAAATCCCAAATATTACAAAGAGTGAAATAGTTGGGAGAGTTGGTAGACAACGACCATATGATGACCACGAGGTTGCAAATGGGACGAGGGCAGCATTCAGGAGGTTGTTTCCAGATCCAGCTACATCACTTGCAGTCCGCCAGGAGATGTCGATGTTTGTAAATGGACAAGGTAGCATGGGAGAGGTAGAGGCTATTTGTGACAAACCCACCATGGATCCAATCATGTGGTGGACTTGTCATGACCATGATGCCAAATTCTTACGACCAACCGATCAAATTGCTCTCACAGTATAAAGTTTCAGAACTTGTTATTTGATATTTTAATTACCAATTACGAATTAAAATTCAAAATGATATCATTCTTTTTTTAATTAATAATTTATAATATTAATACTTTGTTTTTTGTGATGTGGCTAGTAATTCTTCTGCAGAGCGCAACTGGAGTACTTATGGCTTCATCCACTCAGCCAAACGCAGCATGTTGGCATCGAAGAAGGCTGAAGATCTAGTATACGTTCATTCCAACTTGCGCCTCTTAACCCACAAGACGCAAGAGTATACTAGTGGTCCTAACAAGCTTTGGGACCTCCAACCTGAAAACACAGACTTTGAAGCTTCAGCTGCTTGTTTAGCCAATGTTTCACTTCTTGGCATTGATGAGGAACTTCCAGGGAGCCCTTCACAAGTGTTCGAAAGTGGAGCTGCAAGTGGCATCCATGAAGATGATTTTGACGATCATCTAGATGATATGCTGTAGAAGTTGAGAACTTGAATGTACTATCATGTTTTGATTCTTTGAACATTATGTCATTCTGAATCAATTATCAATACAAACTCAAGTCTCAATTCTCAAAGTATTGGAAATTTCAATTTTGTTTTCATGTTCTATGAATGATTTTAAGTTGTATAACTCTATGAGTATTAAATTTCAATAAGTATGCAATGTATGAGAATTAAATTTCAATAAGTATGCAAATGCTTCTTTAAATTTATCATAATATATATATATATATATATATATATATATATAAAACGTACCCAAAAGCGTACCCTACCCAAGATTTTTAAAAATTTGCCGTATTGGCGCACCGTCCACTGCACTCCGTATCCAGATCTCTCTAGCCTTTAAGTGTTTCTTATAGTATTTGCAAAACACTTGATTATCAACAACATCAACATGGTTCCATGTAGAGTCTTTGACTCGGGGAGGCATGGTAAATGCAAACAAATCTGAAAATACAAATATGCAAACCTATCTTAATTTTTTTGCAACAAAAGAAATATATTTCAGGTTTGCAATACAATGAAAGAAAAACAAGGGCATTTAACTTGAGGAGGCATGCTAGATGCAAACAAATCTGAAAAGACAAATATGCAAATCTACCTATATTAATTTTTTTGCAACAAAAGAAATATATTTCAGATTTGCAATATTATTTGAGAGAATAACGTACCTTTCAATGAGATGAACTATGAAGATCAATGGGCACAAGAATCCGGTCAAGAAATCCTCCAAGCTTGTAGATGGGTTGTAGCCTCCTAATGTAGATGCCAAATCCACCACAAATAGCCCACAAGGAATGCCAAACAAGCTCCAAGCTCACTCCAAATCACAACTCTTCAATGCAGCTCCACAAACTCCAAATGCTCACAAATGCTCAATGAGAGAGGTGTGAGGCAAATAGGGGGTCTCTATATAACATAATTTTAGGGTTAGGGTTGAAAAAGCCAACTAAAAGGTAGGATTTTTTTAAAGAAAATGAGTACTAAATGTCAAATCGCCGCTTTAGTCAGTGCAGACTGGTTCAGGCCAGTTTGGACTGGTTCGGCACAGAACCAGTCACTGAGCCAGTTTTTCTATTGGTTTGCTCATTTTTATTGAACCAGTCCATTCCAGTTCGGTTTTTAAAACATTGGTATCAAGATCATACTCCATGACACTTCTGGATTTATCCTTTTTCAGCAAGACGCACAATAATATGAAATACCTACTATGATATCTCTGTCATCTTAACTGTTGGAGGACATAAATAGAGAAAGTTTTCACCAACTTGTTGGCCTGTGTCCAATGGCTTGTTTGTCATGGCAGGAAAATGAATTCTCAAATTGCCTTGGAGGGCACACAGATGGTTCCAATTAGATGATCAGTTTTAGAATTTTAGATCTGCTGGCATTTATCAGACAACCTGCAGTCTTCTTGTTTTCTCTTCCTCTACCATCAGTATCTCAGTAACTGCCTGACGAAATGACCTGTAATCTGCTCTCTTGGTAATGATCCTTAAGTTTCAAAATGTCTTGCCTTTAGACATTCCATCTTTAAGTTAGACATTCCATTTTCACTTTGCACTGCATTAACATACAACTCACAAATTTTTGGTGGTCAATGTGCTTATATTTTTCTAAGCCTGAATTTGAAGAAAGAAGTTTCCTTGGCCACACCGAATCAGAAGTCTACATTATAATTTATGTGCTTTTTAATGCCAAGGTTATGTCATAATAGGCCAACCCATCTTAGCAGCCCTTCGACATGTTCACAGTTCACACTTGATTGCATTGGATTTTGATATTCAACTTTGGCCTCCTCAGTTTTATATTCTAAACTCCATTAAGTATCTACCAAATTGTTATCCCATCTAATCTGGCTAACTATGAGGTTAGAGTAACCTTCAATCAGAATATTTGATCGATTCAATATTATTCATATAGGCTTTCACATTAACTTATCTCCCCTACAATCTCTCTCTCATTCCTATTCTTTCTCACTTAACACTTATTCTAGTGAGTTGTTATTAACAAGTTATAGATACAAACTCACACAAATTAATAGTACTAGCTAACCTATGTTGTACTAATAAGGACTATTTCCATCATACCCCCACACTAATTAATTATACTAACTTACCTATGTTGTACTAACAATGACTTTTTTAACATTCCCCCTTAGTACAAACACGCATTGATGAATGGGAACACATCAACCGACCCAACAAGAAAATACCATGTACTCGACACATATTTTGATGTGTGGGAACACTTCAACAAAACCAATATGGGGAGTGAAAAGGACCTTACTACATCTTTGATCAGAAGTACATGCTCTCCAAAACAATGATCAAAGAGATTAGCTGGATTGAGCCTTACTTATCTTTATAACACAACTCTTCACTATAAGCGTGGAAGGGGCCTCCACTTTTCTTCTCAAAACTATTCCTCCGGTTGGATGGGCCTCACTGATTAGGTACAAATCAAGAGATATGAGGACTAGGTCCTCATTGACTTCAGTGAGTGCCGGGCTTTGCATTGAACTATCGTTTTGCAACCGCTGCCAGTAATTCCTGCCACTTGATCACGAATAATAGAAATGATCTCCACTTGCTGTGGACACCATTCTTCGCTTTAGTCTTTTTGGCACAAGTTTTTGGATTGTCTATGGCTAGAGTACATCATCACTATCATTGATGACTAACAACTCATTAGCTCTTTTGTTGTTTGGGATCACTTTGGTTTGGCACTAAATCATCGGTCTTGGAGTTAGTGATGTACTCGAGATCATATTGGGCCTCCTTGCTCAATTTCCTTCAACCTCTTTCTTGACTTAGCTTAACAAGCTAGATTGTTTACATGTTTTTGATAGCAAAATCCTCCCTCAACAAGATTGACACACCCATTCTAAATTGGATGTCAGGTTCGCCTGATATTATGTCTATTACAATGAGTAAATTTGATGTTTTGATGACGATTGACACACGATTGCTTTATTTGGACAGACCAATGACACTTGAAAAATAAACCCAAACTTTGACACTATTGACTCATTAAAAACCCATATCACCAAATTTGAATATAGACTTTTAAATGAGAATTAGCCTAGCCGCAGAATTCACAGCTATCATATTAACTATAGACCTAACATGTATAATGATTGACAATGTGGTCAAACAATATAAACTAACACCAACCAAAAAATTTAAAAACTAAACACACTTGATAAACAATACAATAAACTATTATTAACTTAATGGTACCTTTTAAACAATATTAACCTATACAGGCAAATTAATTAATAACAATCGAACAAAAACTAAAAACAAGACTTAATCAACAAAACATTAACTAAATACAATCATAACATGTATGCTATACCAAACTATGCACGAACATTGCTGTTGGCTTTGACCAACTATGGCAAGGCAAGGCTCAAAGTTCGAGCACAATGATTTGTGCATGGGTTGTTCCAAAGGCCGACAGAGTCGTCCATGGGTGCAAAGTATGGGATGTTGGTCGCTCCTTATGCTGCAATCAAATACCACTTAATATTAAAAATGACCAGATTGCACATTCCAATCTTCAAGTTGTATTGTTTGTAGCAGCCAAACCAAAAAGAAGGCACGAGACGTGTAAAAGATGACAAAGGTTGTGGCCGGATGGCTTGAATCTATCGATCATTGGCAGTTTGACAGAGATACCCAATGATCACAATATATCTGATGGTGCAAATAGTAGAGTGTACGCCTGGCAGAGTTGATGCTAGACAATATCGATGATATCAGTGATTTTGAATGTATGAGGAAGACACGTTACTGTGCAGAACTATGACATTGGCAGATCAATGATATCAATGTGGATGTGGGATTTTTAGATGCTAAGGAAGCAAAGATGTGATGGACGGAGATGTCAATAACATACACGCATTTTACTTGCTCTTCTTCAAGCTCAAATGTCCCGTGAAATTATTCAATGCTTCAATGCTTCTTTGAAATGGTATTGCGTTATTTTCCAGCATAAATCCACTTCTTTCCTTCAGACGCCTATGTTGACCTGCGAATTCTCATGCCATATGGTTGGAAATTGCAACAGAGCTCTTACACTCTACAGTAAATTTCACAAGAAAAAAATTCATGAAACTAAATTGACTTTTGACTGCTACAATTTCTGAGGATTTATAAAATGAAATACATCGATCAGGATAATTTCAATGAGAATGAAGCTGCCCTTTGACACTTAGAAGCTCCTCTTTTACAAGAATGTGTCACTGCTATACTATAGGCTTTCACACTAACTTCTCTCTCATACAATCTCTCTCTCATTCCTGTTCTTTCTCACCTAACACTTATTCTAGTGGGTTGTTATTAACAACTTGCATGGATACAAACTCACACTAATAATACTTGCCTACGTTGTACTAACAGTGACTATTTCCAATACTTATTACATTACTAATCTAGATAAAGTTTATTTCCTCTAATCATTTCTTCTAAGTCTACTTAATTATTTGATTTTGCGCCTAGGATGTCTGCATGGTACATTATCACTTTTCCTTGTGTGATTTCTCACCATACCCACCCTTTTCTAGGTCACCTTTTTAGGGCCAATTGAAGTTAAGCTCTGGCAATTTTGCTGAAGGTAGCTTCAAAACTGGTTAAGACGCGTTTGGCTCTTGAGAGCCTTAAAGTTGTGACCTTAATCAGGATTATGTCCGATGCAGAGCTTCCATTCACTACTAATTACAATCTTCTTGTTGGTTCTGTTGAGCCACTATATATTCAGATGGTAGCCCTGCTGCAACTTCAAATTCAGGTAACTTTGAGCTGGGTATGTTGAAAAGTCTTTTCCTTTCTGTTTGTATGTGCCATCAGAGAAGAAAGTGGTCCATATGTTTTAGCTTTTTTGAAGAAAGGGGACGCTTAACTGATTTTTATTAGGTGGTCAGCAAGGATTGTCAAGAGCATGAGATTAGGAGAGGGAATTTCCGCTTTTATATCTCACCAAGAATTCCTCTTACCAAGAAGAATCCCGAGTTAGAATCTTTCCTGCACTACAAGACAAACGTGATCTATGCCTAGGCATCCCTTTTCCAAACTGTTTCACACATTGATATATTTATTAGGATAGTCAGCAAGGATTGTAAAGAGCATGAAATTAGGAGATGGATTTCCTGTTTCCTATTTCAGCAAATTCCTCTTTACAAAAATTAATCCTGAGTTAGAATCTTACCTTGCACTGCCAGACTATAACAGGATCTGTAATCTCTGCTTAGGCATCCTTGCTGAAAATTCCTCTACACCATGGTAAGTAGACTCTGATCTTAAAGAACCCTCAACTAGGTAGTTCAAAACTGAAAGCCAATAAAAACTGTTGAACTTTAAATGCTAAAATCTACAATTGCAGACAATAGAGAAACACTAACCGAAAAGTACTTCGATTTACTCCAAATACTTTGAAATGAAAAATATCACGTTTCTCCCTGTAAAAGCTTCCTATGGAGTCTTGTCCTTCAATACTTTGAGGACACCTGTTCAGTATGTAGACTGTAGCACAACAAGCTTCTACCCAAAGCAACATGTTCAGATTTAATTCCATAACCATGGACTTAGCAGTCTGTACTATGGATATGTTCTCTCTGTGCAACCATATTTTGCTGCGGGTTGTACGGTATTGTAACTCCCTCTTAATCCCCACTTGTACTAAAAGGAATCGGTCATTGGAAGCATAATCCCCTCCTTTGTCTGATCCTAGTACCTTGATCATCATGTCTATTTGGTTTTCAATAAGGGCTTTGAACTCCTTAAACTTGCTGAAGACCTCATCCTTGGTCTTCATAAAATAAATCCAGGTCTTTCTAGAAGAATCATCAATGAAAGTAACATAGTACAAATTACTTAACAATGAGGCCGATGACATAGGTCCACAAACGTCTGAATGAATCAGATCTAGAATCCCCCTTGACTTGTGCTCATTGCTTGGAAAAGAGGCCTTGGCATGCTTGCTGAGTGCACATCCCTTGCACACCCCTCTTTTCCACCTTGAAGTTAGGGAATCCAACCACCATGTTCTTCAGAAGAGGCAACGATCTATAGTTCAGGTGCCCAAATCAAAGCTCACACAAATTGTCACTGCTGGTCAATAAAGTTCTCTGCTTCACCATATATGCTAACAACTTGTAAAGCCCCCTCTCAAAATCCTTTGGCCAAGACTCAACTAGGCTTGGGGTTATGTTTCTTGATGATTACTTGTTGATCATCAAACTCAACTTACACTTCAAATCTGTTAGACAAGAAATTGAAAGGAGAATTAGTCATACCAGGAACATACAATACCTCATGCAGCTCCAGAACTTCTCTTGTTAGCATATGGAATGAGATAGACCCTATCCTAATCATCAAATTCTTGGTATCATCACCAAGCTCCACTTGCATGCTAGTATGCTGTTCCTTCAATCTGAAGAAGGCTTCCTTGTTTGAAGTCATATGTCTCGAGGCTCCACTGTCAACATACCACCCAACACCTGAGATTGTGTTGGTGGAAAGGTCCACTGTCATGACAAAGGATGTGTCAAAGCTTGGCAGTCAACTCGTCTACTCTTGAACTAGGTAACTGGTATGGGTACGAGGAATCACTATGCTGGTATGACAATTTATTTTTGCAGATCAGATATGGCTTTGGGTATGACAATACAAAAAAATATAAAATACTAAAATATTAGAAAATATAGCCAAATAAGAAAAATTAACCATATAATATGCATAGACACAAAATAAGCTAAATAACAAGAAACCATATTGATAATTCAATGCCAAATGTCGTGATTTGGTTGAATTTTGAACAAGTACATTGTGCAAATGTTGCAATGTATACACAAAAATCATGACAATCCAACATGTATTAATTAGAAAAGGATGGAGTTTCAACCCTAATCAATTGAAAATTTGAAGATGAGAGCGAATGCGTAGAGAGGTAGTAAGCATGCAATGTGAGATAAATGTGTTATTGTTTAAAAAGATTTTGGGAGTGGCTTTTGGGGTTTAGGATGTTTTTAAATATTTTTAAAAATTCCTTTTGACCTTTTCCATATATTATAAAAAAATTAAAAATTGGAAAAAAATTTAAAAATGTTTTTAGCCTAGGTAGGTATGATGTGGGTTTGTGTTGGATATGCTCTGATTTGCATAGGGTATGATAGGACATACCTTGTGCACATCCTCATGCGAACCCAACAACATACTTGAATCGTGCATGAATTCACACGTAAAAGCATGTCTGTATATGTGTACTGGTAACATAGCCCCAAGCTTCTGCACTTCCTACTAACTATTTCTGCTATTGTTGTTACTTGCCCTTTCCTTTCTTCTTCTCGACACTAAGAAGCTTAGTGGTCATGTTTATTGTAATTGAAGCACTTGATATGACTTATACCCTTCATCCGGTGATTAGAAGACCTTGAGTCTTCTTTCTTCTTCCGAACATTCTTGAATCCTTTCTTTCCTCCCTTCTTCACCTTCCGATGAGGGCTTGGTCCGGAACTTCCTCCTTAAAATTGTTCGAGATTTGTTGTAGCATGATATCTTTTCTATGAAAAGCTATGGTAGTGATAAACACTCAAGCCAAATGATCACTTCAATAGACCATCACCACATCAAGTTGAGCCATTGCACACACAAAACTATGCACAATATAATTTTCTCATTCTTGTGTGTTTTTTCATACAAAATACATCATGGAGCTCCTATTATAAATAGCTTGGAAGTTTGTTTCACAACAACAAATTCGTTGTTGTTAACAAACTACTAAATAGGAAGATCTCCTAATTATGTGCACATTAAGGTTGTCACCCAACAATATAACAAACGAACTCCCAAAATAAAGATTACCTCATGTGAGCGTGAACAAGTATTAAACCAAGTTAGTTAGGAAATAACCCCAACAACTAGCTTAGTGTAGACATGAACACTTCGACACCCTCCCTTAAGTTTAGAATTAGGGAATGAGAAAAGAGGAAAGCAAAGAAACTAATGGTTCCCAACAACAAGGCCTAATCGGGGATCCATTTACGGATACACGTAATACTAAATTTCCCTATGGTTGCCACTCCATCTTACTAGAATACATGGATGTCGAGTTCATTGAACCGCCAAGTCAAATAGAAATTGGTGCTTTGTACAAGGCTCACTCAAAGTAAACATTGATCAAACAATTGGGAAAAAGTCAACAACAAATGAAATGTATTGCCGCAAGGTTACCAAAAGACCATTAAATCATCAAAGTGTAGGTCTTTGTGAAATGCTACAAGGTGTCCCAAGAAGCAAAACAACTCAATACTCAACCACAATGTTGAAGTAGGTGCATTGGATGGAACGAAGGCCATCAAACACATACGCACTCGGTGGGCTCGAAAGTCATAAAAGATTTGGTGAGAACAAGTGGTCCAAAGCTGCTCTTGAAGAGCTGAAAGGTGTTGGGCAACATTGTCAAGTTCGAATCCACTACACTTGGATGAAGAGTCGACGGATGCTAAGGATGCCGAGTTTACACAACTCTATCTATAAAGTTCTAATAACCAAAAGTGTTTAGTAGTCGAAAGTCACTTAAACTCAATTCTACGCTAGTGGTCTCAAGCTACTACTTGATCATCAAAAACAATTGACACTGTATTTCACTTGAATAGTTCCATTTAAGGAGATTGTCAGTGGTGTCAATAGTGCAAGAGTTCACCAACTTAATTCGATCAATTTCTAGAAGACGTGGTGCGCAACATGTCTAAAAACAACTACCAAGGCAAGGGACACACATTCGAAGAAGCGGGATCAATATCATACCCCCATACCGTTGATTGGGTGGAGTGACGCTACATCTTTGTATGGGTGGACAAAGCCAACTACTCAAACACCGACTATTTGACTCTATAGGCAACATAATTGCTTCATACGAAAAGAAGATTGTTAGTTTGTCAAAGAAGTTTTGTAGCTACAAATGCAATTTTTGAAGAAGATGGCCTTGATGGTGATGGTAGAGTCATGCCACCGAAGAAGAGAAGAAAGCGCTCATCATGGAGCACACCCACACAAGGGTAAACTATGGTTAAACAACAAAACCCTTCATGGCTCTGTAGACTCAATGCGACTTGCAAATGATCCCAAACAAGAAAATATACCAAGTGATGCATAGAAACTCTAGAATGTTGTCAATCTCTAGAGGACGCCATCACTAACAATAGAAGTGCCCCAAAAACAATTGCGAAAAAGGAGATCTTAACTAATAAAAGGAGCTTCAAAAGGTAGGAGCAATGAGCGGACTAAGAAGCTGAATAGTGGAGGTGCCATGCCTGTAGTGTCCTTGCCAATAACGCTTATATTGCCGCCACAAGTGATCACAAATCCATCTCAAATGAATACAAATAGTAGAAGAGTATGCCTCATATGATTATTGGGTGCAAAGTGCACAATTGGTGCGTGTGAGTAATTTGAATGTGTGCGATTGATCATGCCTTACATGTGAAATCTCAAGATTGTCAGGCTTGAGTGAAGGTGCAACAGAACTCATGTGTTGCTTAATATCCTCATGCATGGTAGAGTAAACAAAAACTGCGGCTATGTCATCAAGTACTCCCAAAGAAGATGAACACCTTCTTTATAACCAATGCCGTGGATAGTATCCCAGTTAACAGGTTGGATAGGAGCAACAATGCCCTGAAGATATCCACCAACACCTCTGCCAAGATAACCCATGGAATAGACTGCGAGAACAAAAACACTAGTATGCTTCTCAAAAGAGCCAGGCAAATAAGCAGGCGAAATTGAAGTGGGACAACCAAAATGTGCATCAATAGGCATAAAAGTAGATGTAGTCCGAAAGGCGTTGGGAATAGGCTAAGATACTAACAAAGGTAGATGAAAGAGCAATGATTGTTGGTGGACTAGAAACATGGGTGTATAGGCCTAACTCATTAGGAGGATGTTGCAAATGTGTAAGCTTGTGCTATTAGGAGTGAATTAAGGTGCTCTTGTTGGGAATGAAGGAGCGCAGAAAGGCGTTTTGCTTCTTTAGTTTCAAGTTCTCTTCTCACAGCGTTAGAAAAGATGCCATGACAGAATGCAAAAATCAGAAGTAGTCACAAGTATATATGTTGGGGGATCTCACCGCTTGTCAAATTGGGCCTCACTCCTCTGACTTTAACAAACAAAAGAACAAGACCTCCAAGTAGAGTGCACCATGGATGTACTGAATAAGGAGCCGAGGAGCCGAGGCTTAGCGACGGTAGTGCCCCTCATGAGGTTCTGTAGTGCCCCCACATTTCACGCAATCCAATTGGTAGGACTGTGGCCGACTTTGTCAGCATGCAGCAGGGAATGAGAGCAACACATCCTAAAACACCTTTTGAGACCTGTCGTTTCCTTGTATGAGAATACAAGCACTTTATTTGAGATCCTGAGGTATTAACCACAATGGAACCCTGGTTAACGTTGTGAATTTGGCAGTAATTGGATATTTCCAGCAAGATCAAAGCTGTCATGATTAAATAAACAGAATGCTATGTGGAACTATGCTAAATGAAGTTGTAATGCCCTCCCATATGGATTTCTTATGCTGAAATAAGATGGGTTGAATAAATAAAATATGGTCTAAAATTCTTGTGGCACGTGAAGGATTTTCTTATGGGAAGATTCTTTATAAAAAAACAATCCTTACACTTTCCATTCATCTTTTGGCTGAAACATCCCTTCACCTTTATTGTCTGAAGCTTTGTCAGTAAGGCTGGGCAGTTTTATATTATTTTATAATAGCTTTTTGAAGACCGTGTATTCCCTCCCATCCTATTCAAATCTGGTGATTCAGTGAACATTTGCTGGCATTGCGTCCAAGGTGATCTATCAAATCTTGCGTTGATTTTTGGGTTTGAGACTGTGATACGCCTTCTTCACCCAGCCACACTTGTAGGGAAGCATTGGAAACTGGTATGGACATCCATCAAAGCATAATCTTAAGTGTTTTCACAACTTCTTGAAGGAATAATATAGTAGACTGCGTGTAGGTGTTGGAGGGGGTTTTGTCCAGCTATGGGACATGCTGCTATCTAAGTGGAAACTCTAATTTTTAATTTATTTTTAATATCCATTTAATCATGCGGCTCGGGCGTGGATTTGGTTGTGTTCATGATCCTTATGGTGGCTGTGTGGAAGGTGCCTTGGCCGTGCAGGCTATCTTGAAGAAACACTAAACTTAATTTTTTTATTATACTAGTTCTGATATGCGGAGGTTAGGTGGATTATTTGTTTGTCGATGTTTTGACTGTTGGGTGTTTAGCAATTGTGGTTTTAAGTTCCCTGGTAGACTAGCATGCAAAATGTGGAAGCATAGAAAAGAAACTTAACCATTTGACATAATGCCTTCTATAAACGTGGGTCATGAAATTTGATGATTTTAGGATATACATAAAATGGGTTTGTTAATAAGGCCATGGAACTGCTCCAGCAAAAACATATAGCAGTTAAAAGCCAAAGTCCTCCACCTTTGCTAGCAAATTTGACCGTGTTAGGTTAGCGTTTCAAGTCATGTTAGCAAGATATGGCTATTTGGCAAAGAATTAATGAAATTAGAACGTTATTTGTTGTATTTGAAAACATCTTGGTAAGTGTGGATGGAAGGGAGCCACCTGGAGGGACGTGGTGTACTTATCTTATTTGATGGCGTCCATAGAAGATTTTCCTTGTTTAAGCAAGCCTAAAATAAGGTGAATTAGGAGTCGTGGGTTTTTTTTTTTGTAGCATCCAGAATAGAACCTCTAGGAGCATTAAATTTGACATACACATGGTTGAGCGATGGATTCAAAAGTGGTGAGGCAACGTGTGATTAAGTGTTTGGAGGCAACAATAGAAAGAAGAGCCTCAAAGCAATTGGGTTGGTCTATTTTGTGATGCAAAATGGTCCCATGGAATTCCATGATTGCTAGATATGAACGAAATGGATTCATCAAAAAGGAATCATAAACTTTCAACCAAATGCTTTTCGCCTCTGTCAAGAGCCATGATGAAAAATTCCCTAGATGATGTCTCTCTAGCAAGCGTCGGAAAAAGGTATGGTTTTCCCCTTTTCGCTTGCATTAAATTTCGCTTCATCATTTCCAGCTTTTTAAAATTAAATGTTGAATGATAGGGAGCATAATTCCAACAAATGAAAAAATATTTCCTTGACGTGAACTCTCAAAACATCAACAAAAAAAAAAAAAAGAAAAATCTGATCTTGAAAGTCACGCGCATGGAGCGCCACACCCAAGTATACTACAAACTCGAAAACTCCTAGCATGACCCCTGGTAACGTGGGACACCATGGGGTTACTTAGCCAAGTCGTTTGAATTTATTTAGCATCCTTGCAAGTCGAATTTTAAGCCACTTAGCTTAACAATCACTTGTGTGACGTGTTCGTTTTAATAAAATGCGATCGGTTTCGTCTTATGGTTACCGCTTAGTTTGAGCGAAATTGAAAACCACTACCTCCTACCTCTAGAATGCCAACAAGAGGATCGTAAACCACCTTCATTCAATGAAAACACCTTCGGAAACTAATTTTTGCAAGTGGGTTTGGGGCCACTGGTCATTGTGTGACAAGAGTTGCTGATGCAATTACGATAATGGGCCCGGACTTGCCCTTGTATCTTGAGCTCTGCTCATCGTAATCAACTTTCGTTAGACACAATGGATTCTCTATATATGGGGGAATAAGTAGGAATCATCAAACTTTGTGATTGAACTTGAAACGAGTGTGTTCGAGACCCAGTTTGTAAGCACTTTTGTTGTTTTGGTCAGTTTTCTCAACCTTAGCTAGAACTCCTTTTTGAGTCTTGTTTGACTTTTAGCCACGCGTGTGACCTCGTAATACCATTGCAATGCTATGTAGAATTTTATTCGATCTTTTATCTTGTATAAATGAATTTTGAAATGTATGGTGATTTTCTCTCTCCATCCTCTTCTCTCTCTAGATACGTTTATGAAACATTGGTTGATTTGAAAATGTAAATGAAAATGAATTGTTTGAAATGAAATGAAAATGGACATGAAAGGAAAATGGTTATGATATTTTGAATAGAAGATAAAATGTCTCTTTACTTTCTCTCTCATCTTTACTCTCACTCTCTCTCTCTAGTACCAAAATGTTAAGTGCAAATGAAAGTGAAAGGGCTAATGCATGAGAAATGAAACTTGTCTTCTTCTCCCTCCCTATCCCTCTCTCTCTCTCCTCTATTTAATTGAAAATTGTTTGAAATGATGAATGTGTGGATTTATGCTTGAGTGTAGGGGATTTCCATACTCAGTCCTAGTTTTGACGCAACGTTGGTCAGTAAGTATTCGAACAAGAGGAATTTTCTGGATGTGATATGTTGTAATTAATGAGTTGTCATTGTAAAGTTATATTCATCTTGCAATACATGTATTACCATAGAATAATGATATGTATTGTTGTTCGAAGAATTGTTCTTGGTATATTTTGAAAAGGGAATACCAATGTGGTTATATTTTATAGTGTTGAATTAGATGTGAAGTTGTACTCAATGTTGTACCTATGTTATAAAGATATTAAACTAATATTTTTTTATGTTAATTATTGGTATATTTCCTTAACACCCACAATGCTAGGTAGAATCTCCTCTCATCAAAACTAACAAAATTAAAAGAACGAGTTATAATGCCTATTGTCCTTCTCCCCCATTTGAGTCTTTTTCCAGGTATAAAACATTGATTGTGTTAATAAAATACTTTGATCTCATTAATCATCTTCATGCTTCGCACCTAAGACGTCTTATTAAGGACCATTTCCTTGATATTTTATGATGTGGTGCATATATGTTGTGAAACCTATCATATTGGGACGAGTGAGGTGATCATGTCTAGGTGTTGTAGGTCTGACCATATCATGAATAAGTTAACCCCCTTGTGCGTAATTTCCCTTGGTACCCTAGTGGGTGGCCAAAGCCTTGCAAGATAGTTGGTGGTTGTACCTACGATTGATCTCTTGTGAGATCTAAATTATGTGAGTGGAGACTACGTTTTGAATTACTTGCGTATTTACCCAACAATTGAAATAGGTCCTTAGGAGGCTTTTGTAATGCATAAGATTATTTGGGATATCTCTCTTGCAATATACACTTAATACTTGCGTGTCTAAGAGCAATGAAATGAGTTGTCTTGTGCGAGGTCGTACTCCTTGTAGTCTTAAATCCCTAAGTGTTACGTAAGTGTTATAGGAATACATTTGTTCCAAAATGATGTTATACTTGGACCAAAGTAACCGCGTAAATGTAGTTAGTAAAAAGGGTAAATAAGATTAATCTATGGAATGACCACTACGAAAATGGTACACCATTGAGCGATGTCAAAACCAACTAAAATGTCAAATGTGATCATAAAATGAATGTGATAAAGTAGAGTTCCATGAATAATACAACCTAATAAATTGGAAAACCAAATATGATGCATGATCACATGCTTTGTATGCATGAATGTGGTTAAACAATGATACTAATGAAATAATAAAATGTAGCCTTGAGAATGGGATACCTTCAATTGTAGCCAAGGTCTTGTGAGTTAAGGAGATTGCACTCTAGTTGGACTTGTAAAAGTTAGTAGAACCCTTGGCGTAGATAGGAATATATTAAATCTAGGATCACTTAGGAAGTAGAATTTATGGTCGAAAACATGTAATTAACTTGTCATACTGAGAGTGAACCCTTAAGATGATGAAACAAAAGTAGTTTGAAATGTGAAATTCGTCACTTAGATTCAAGGAAAAATATCTATAAGGGGAACATAGGTGTAATGTACCCTTCCATGCGCAATATGATTGTGAAAATATGAATTCCTAATGGAGCAACGGATTGTGAATCAAGAATGATACAACTTAATTAGTTAACCTACATGGTTGTAATAACTTGAAGATTAAAATAATGTATTGTTAGTATTAAACAATGTTATGAAATGAACTCGGGATAGGTTTTCTATTGATCTAGTAACCTTCCTTTTTTTTCTTGTGAATTTTCCTCCTTGTAACGAGAGTATTTTTCCAAACCAAGTAAACACGACTCTTTCAAACAAATCCTTAAGTCAAATATTAGAAGGCACATGTGTGTATATACGTTCCTAATCACAATCAAGCTATATAAAGTTATTTCCATAAGAGAAACGAGCAAATTCTAAAGGAACCACTATAGGTGAAATGTTAAACAAAAACATGCAGCCTAGTTGTAAAGGAACGAAGGGTCCCATGTTATGTGTTCTTCAGACAATTATAGTCAACTAAACAATTTTTGAGAAACAAACCTTTAACATAAGAATTGAATATTAGGAGACTCATAGTTGTTTAAAATGAATTTATTTAACAAATGAGCTATGGATAACTAATGGAATTGGAGAAAGGAACCAACCACACATTCTCGTTAAAGACTAATGCTCTGCAAAATAAAGTAATTGAAGTTTGAAAAATAGGAAATTTTAAACCTTATGTGTTTAATCCTATTGAAAACTATAAGGTCATACAATGGAAACCTAAATGTAATGAATATGTAAACCATGAAAAGGCCATGTCGTGGAGTATGCCTATCTTGTGTTTCTTACTGTAATTGGGTCATTATCTGGTTTACGTCGTTTGAGTAAGACATTGATGTGTACCCTATGTTATCCTATTGTATGAGTGGGTTCATGTTTATGTAAGTGTCCTATGTGATGTCGAGTTTCTTTATTTGGATCCCATGTGGTGTTGTGTAGTGTGCAATTAAAGTCAAAAAAAATTATTCCGATAATTTTACTGTTGTATTTTGGTGTTGAAAATGTGGGCATCACAAAGTTCGGGGAAGCTCTTGTGGCATGCTCCTTATCGCAATATAGGGTGAAATTGAGGCGGTGCCTCGACTCCAAACTTCGTCGCCTTTGATTTGGCCAAAAAACACCCTTTGCGAAAGAAAAAAATCCCTTTTCCAAACAATTCCCCCCCTCTTTTTAACAATTAAAAAAATACCCTCACAATATATGATTTTACTCCCTTGCAATAAAATTGCACCTTTTTAAAAATGCCTTCACAAAAACTTCCTTTCCAAACAATTCCCCCTCTTTTTAACAATTAAAATGTATCACAATATATGAACATATAAAATTGCACCTTTTTAAAAATGCCTTCACAAAAACTTCCCTTTAAAAAGCCCCAACATATAAAACACGTCCCTTAAAAGGACATAAACCCCACCTTTATAAGAAAAGTACTCTTTTGTCACCTAATAAAAATAAACAAATCTCTTTTTTTTAAAGAGAGGAGAATTGTGGAGAGAGTATATCCACATTGATCTTGAAAAATCAAAACAAAGCATGAAACATTGAAACCTTGTATGACTAGGTCTTCCGGGTCTCGCATGATTGGTATGCACTAGATCAAGTTTTCCTGGAGCCTAAAATATATTATGTTTAAAAGGTGCTCTATGTTGTTTGCTCGCCAAACAATGTGGGCACTTGTCTGTACCCTTTTGAGAGGTGGCAAATCTGTCACTATATCGTATCGACGGAGGGTATCAAGATAGCTGGCCACAAGGGCTTGATCATCTCTTTGAACAAAATTCAATTGAAACATCTTGCAGACATTGGAAGCTCTTGCAATGTTTTTGAGCTTCTTATCTCTTATGGGACACATTTTCTTATTGCCTTTACAATCAAAATGAATCTTAAGATTGTGTTCCAATAATTGACTGATGGATTATTTTTTTGTTAAACTAGGGACATATAGGACATCTGTAATTTTACATGTATGTATCCCAAATGGTAGTGAAATGGAACCAATCCTTTGAACATTGTAAGATATATCATTACCCAAAGAAACATGGTTTTGGTGGGTGTGTCACTCAATGTGAAGAGCCAATCGTTGTGACCTGTCATATGGTGGGTTGCACCGAATCAACATATTGGATCGCATTTGTGAAACAAATTCTTTGTTGGATTGTGCAGTATACAAGAATTCCTTATCATTAGAGTGGTCTTTCTATTCAACAACATTCCCTTGTTGAGATGGTTTCTTCTTCCACTTTCTTTTATGTTTTCCTTGTTTATTGTTTTGTTGTCCTTATTTAGATTGTTGGTGGTTAGACCTCTTGCCACGGGAAGAACCTGGTTGAAAATTATTATGCCAACAATCTTTTATTTCATGTCCCTTACGACCACAAATTAGACTTTTTGTTGGGCATTGGGGCCTGGTTGATTATTACCTTGCTTTGGAGGTTGTTTAGGAGACTTTTCTTATTTCTTGTCTTTTTGATGAGAAGCAAGAGCATGTTCTTCAACTTCTGTAGTTGTGTGTATAACTTCTTCTTGTTGGAGCATATTCACCAATTGTTCAAAATAAATTTGACCAGTGATATTCAACATGGTCACAAAGATTCTGCTTGATGAAGGCAGAGCTTTCAAGATGATTTGTACAAGAGAGTCATCCGTCACTTCTTCCAAAGCTTGAAGTGATGCCCTCAAAGTTGCAACACATCTTAGAAAAGACAACTTTTTCAGTTGGTTTCATTCTTAGATTGAGTAACTGACTTTGCATATAAAGTAAAGTATTTTTATTCTTGAACTCATACATAGTTTTAAGTTTATCCCAAGCTTCTTTTGTTGTTTTGGCATCTCAAATATGAGGTTAAACCTCATTAGACACACCAAACAAAATGATTAATTTTGCTTTATTATTAGCCCTGTCAAAAGTTCGTTGTTGTGCAACATCATTTTCCGATCTAGTGACAGACCCATCAACTACCGACCAAATATCCTCAAATTAACTGTGGTCGAATTTTAGTTTTCCAAACAACATAGTTATTGGTGCGAAGTAGTTGTGAGTCAGAAGGAAAATGTTTTGGTGCTGTATTTGCAGCCATTATGTAAATTTGCAAATGAGAGAATAATTGACACAAAAATGAAACAGCTCCCCGAAAATAGTACACTCCCCACCCTCCCTGCCCCAACAAAAATAATTATTGAGTGTGGGTTCTCTCTGGCCATTTACAATGATATTTGGCTGTATTGATCGAGTTATCGCTGCAAAGTAGTTGTGAGTCAGACGGAAAATATTTTGGTGCTGTATTTGCGGCCATTGTGTAAATTTGCAAATGAGAGAGAATAATTGACACAAAAATGAAACAACAATTTTATTGAGTGTGGGCTCTCTTTGGCCATTTACAATGATATTTGGCAGTATTGACTGAGTTACAAAATTTGGCTCTTTGGCCAATGTGCAGGAAATTTGGCACTTTTGGCCAATTTTACTTCAAAATTCCAAATGTGATAAAAATGCTCCTCATTTTTTTTTTTTTGCAATTTTTTTAGGGGCTTTGTGGCCCTCGACAAAGGCAATAAACCCCCTTTACAATGAAAATTTATTGCAATTTTTTTGAATTCCCGCAAAATAAATGCAAATGGTCTCTAGTGGTCTCTTTTAATTTTACAAATAAATGCAATTTTATCAATTTTGTAATTTTTTTTTTTTGACTCCAATTATGAGTTTCCCGCTAAACTAGTTAGTAGAGGTTCTAAATTGTCCGGAGAGGGGCTATAGTTGGAGGTGCCTCTAAAAATATAGAGCGCGCAAAAAATATTTTGAACAAAAAAACTCGTAATGGGAGGAGTTTGACCCCAAGACCTCCTCCCTTACAAGCGGTTAACAAAAGCTAGCTAGCCACTTGGGTGTGACCTCCTCCCTTACAAGTGGTTGACAAAAGTTAGCTAGCCACTTGGGCACCTAGTCTTTCTTATGTTCTAGTTGGGAGTGCTTCTATTTAAAGAAGGAAGTTCTTTGTTTTTGGTTTTGTCTTTACGAGCAAAAGGGCATAGGCATGGGTTGAGTTTTGAATCTGTGATCTTGTAAGTAGAAATCTCTTCCTTTAGCCAAGTGGCCAAGCGCATGAGCTTACCATATGAATGTATCAATATGTTTTTAATGTACCATAGAAACTATTTTAAAAAAAGCAGACCTACCTAGACGCTTGCATGAGTTGGATAAGTATAGATGGTTTGATTTCAACACTTTGTGCATGCAAATAACGTGATTTCCAATGCGTTGTCCTCTCACATTGGAATGAAATTTTGTTTAAATTTGACTCTCCTCAAATTAAAAAGCTCCTCTGTTTTGTTTGTAGCCGCCTCAGACAAACTTTTATTTTGGTCTATACAAATCTAAAAGGTCGTTTGGGTGGAAGAATAGCTTGGCACTCACAATATGGCCTCCAACTCTGGCACAACTCGCCTTTGTGTGAAGATATACCATTTTTTTAATTTGCTTTACCGCTGTCCTGGATATTTTTTTATAAAGCAAATACAAATTTCTTCTCTGATTCAGACCTGGTGCAGAAGACATCATCTTGGTGGCTCCTCCTTGCCTAGAGTAATATAAAAGCACCTGATATCTGCCTTGGATGTGCAATTTCTGCTCAATATTTGCTACAACATCTGCTATTGCTGCTGCCAAACTTGTGCAACTGTTGGAGGCGGCAAAAGAGGACTGTAAGTGTGGGGAGGCTGATGGCAACTTTGGCTCACCCTTGTGCTCAAACCTTCACAAACTCTACAACTCTCTGCAACTTCCTCTTTCTCTCACTTGAGCCCAATTTCCTTGCTCGATACCAAATGTAATGACGGAAATGGGACGGAGCTGGAGTATTTTATTAATGTGCAGAATAAAAGATTACAATACACAGGGGATGACAACAATTCGTATAGGAATTGCACTGCCTTATCAAATCCACAGAAGGCTGATGAGATATCTCCCAAATAGTGGCATATATGCAAAAATAGCATATTGCCCATATTGATCCAAATTGCCTTTACAGGCTTACATCTGGGAAACAATATTCCCATAATAAGACATCATCCCACAGACTTAAGATAAGATAATGATATTAAATGTCCAACAAGTGACCACAAAGGTAGGTTAATGGGACTGCACCATACAAAGCAAAGCAGAAGCAGTGGGGAAACCCAAAAAGGTCTCTGAGAACAACAAAAGAAGGAGAGTACAAAGAAGGAGAGGAGGTGGAGGGAAAGGCCTCGACACCAACCCTCTCAACTGTCATCCAAGGCCAGCTGGAAAGAATCTGGTGATGTGCTGATGTCTGGTGTCAGAAACTGGAAGATGTCTGGGACGCCTATGATCCGTGGAAAGTCGAGCTCTCTGAGTGAGCCTGGTGGACTGTCGCCTATGAGAGGGGGCCTTGGCCGTGTCTGAGTCCGGATACCTCTGGTCTGGGAAGAAGCTCCTCTATTATTATCACCTACACAACTAAGAGTTCTAGAAAAAATATAAAAAATTACATTTATTTATTAACTCACCTACATGGTGAATTAAGGTAGGCTAGTCCTAACATTTTCCATACGGTGGCTGGGTTAGTATGTTTAATAACTAAATGTTATTAACATTATATTTGTGTTAATATAAAAAGTTTATGGGAGTTGGGTGTAATAGGTAGTTGGTAAGGTTCCGTGTAACCTCCCGTAAAAGCTTATTGAAAGCCTGGAAGCTTTGTAATAAAAAAAGCAATGGAGATTTAATATTGTAAAAAGCTTTGCCAAATTAGTAATGTTGTTTCTTCCATTATTGTGTTTTTGTTCCATCAGTGGTATGAGAGCCACGTTTATGGATTTGTGAGGAAGAGGAGCAAGATCAAAGATCCATGAAAGCCTTGAGAGTTTGAAATCTTTTGTTTTTTCTGAAGATTTTGTTTTGTTTTGTTGTGTATACCTGTGGAAGGGCATGGCTAGCAAAACAGTGGTGCTGTTTTTTTTGGGAGTAATATCTTAGCCAAAATATCTATGGTGGTCGCTACAAATAAATTTCTTGAGCATTGAAAAGCGTTTGTTTTAATTTTACTTGCTGATTGGAACTTGTTTCCATGCATCTTGCATTGGAATCTATATTTTTGAGGTGCTGTTGGTTGTTTTAGTACTATTGGAAGCCTGAAAGTGTTGGATCACTATTTGTTGGGTTAAAGAGAAGCGCCATTTATTTTGTAAGCAAGCCATAATTATTTGGATCACTATATCTGCCTGAGGCGCCAAATGCAAAGCATTGGAATAGTCTATAAATATGTTGAATATTAATTTCTAATTAAATGCAAAAACCTATGCAGAAAATCTGTTAGAAGCATTGAAATTTGTAGCAAAGGCGTTGGATCAGAAAAGAATGGAGTTGGAAAATGAAAAGTGAAGCTGGTTAATGGTCTGTAGAACCATGAGGAAGTCTTTTTGTCTTCCCTAAGCATGAAAAATGTGCTTTGGAAGGAGCTGGGAGCTGAAGTCTATTAAGGAGGGCACTAGAATAAAGCATGGTGTTGGAAATATAGCTTTGGACATTCAAATCAAAGAAGCTGGGTTTTACCTTTCACCAAAGAAGGGTAAAAACAATTTTTTCCTTTAAACTGCTTGGGTAAAGCAATTTTGTGCTACTGTACACTGCATTTCTTTATTTTTATTATTTTATGTGCAAGTCCTGAAAAGAAAGGAATACATATAGTTTTTTAACTTAATAATCCAAACAGGCACATAAAGCAATTGGTGGTAGGTGTCATCCAAGTCAATTGCGGTGAGTTGTCTGGGATGTCAAAACTTCAAAGTGTCAAAAATAACTTTTTGCAAAGGGCCATTAAAATTGTTTTTGGAAACTAGGAAAAACTATACCAAGTTTTTGCCATAATTGTTTTTACTAGACCACATTTTCTTGCAAAACACACTTTTCTAGAAACTAGATTCCATTCCAATTCCAACGAGTATGGACTAGGAGGGGTATTGGATGTCTTGCTATGAGATTTTAATCCCTTTAAAGTAGTCAAAATTGCCGAATTCACATTGAGGGTGGTCTACCTAGCTTGAAACAAGAGCGAAAATTCAAACTGAAGTAACTTTTTCATATGATGGTTAAAATTGTAATGTGACCACTTGTTTTTCATGGAAATGAGCTTGAACTCATTGTAATGTTCAATTTCTTGTTGTGGCATCTTTGGACACGAGTTTATGTTGAAAATGAAGAAACCAAGCTTTGTAATGCATTGTAGGTGCATTTTCGGTGGAAACCGACACCTTATTTTGGCAGAAGTTGATGTACTTCAAACCATGTTTGTGACATTGTTTCATCCTGCTCATGTTGTCGGAGTTGATGAAGTTGTACTTCAATGCTTATAGGTCCCTAGGGATTTGATAGGTGACATGGCCAAATTGGAGGTTGGAGGACACATCGGAGGATGAACGATAATTCACCTTCTCGAGTTAGCTATTCGCTCAGAGTTTGGGTTAAATGCTTGAATAACAATTTTGGTATAGTTTGGTGTTGTGGTGTTGCCATTGTTATGTGTTCAATTTTGGCCTTCTTTCATTGAGCTCGATGAGGAATAGACATGGTTTTTGTGATTGGTTTTGTAGCTGCAAGGACTTCTCACCTCTTGGTGATAGGGGAAAGAGATTGCCAATGGCCTTCAATGAGTCGTCGGTGATTGTTCGAGTTGACAAAGGAGCTGCTTTAGCACATGTAGTGTTCGCGCAAAGGGTTGTTAGCGATTGTTGGACATTAGGAGATTTGCCATACAAATTACGGGATAATCATTGGATGGGTTTTTGTGTGAGACCTTATGTGGATCAATGTAGTTGAGTAGGCTTTGATCGTGCTCATATCTGCAACATGGTACAAATGGTTAGAGGTGATTGGTGTGCTCATGTAGTGTGTATCATTCGTGTAGGGTGTTCATCATCACACCACAACTCGTGAGAGTAATAAGCTTTGGAAGGAAGCGCCATGGGTTGATTAGTACCACAATGTACAATGTGTTAGGTCGAGTGCGCGGGGACTTTTGAAGATATCGAGCTATATGCTCCAAATCATCCTCTTCTATACTCCTTTGGATCAAGGGGTTTGTTAGGATATGTGTGTGATCCAAAGTGTTTAGCTATGTTAGTATAGTTTAATAAATAAATGCTATTCACTTTATATTAGGGTTAATATAAAGTGTTTATAGGAGTTAGGTGTAATAGGTTTTCGGGCTTGGTAGTTGGTCGGGTTCGTGTAACCTCCCGTGAAAGCTTATTAAAAAGCTTGGGAGAATTGTAACAAAAAAGCAAATGATTTAATATTGCAAAAAGATTTGTCAAGTTAGTAATACAATTTCTTCCATTATCCCGTGACATTGTTCCATCAATAGACGAGGATGGTATGGGAGGTGTGAAGGGGCCCGACATGCCGGTGAGAGACTCTAGATCTGCATATAGGAATTGTTATCCCAAATTGAACCCCCTTGCAATTTTGGATAACTAATCCAATTTCAGACTTAGGAAAATTTTGCTTGGAAAGCCCGAAACACTATCTTGGTGTTTTGCGGAAGGTAAGAACTTAGTGTTTTGGGTTCACCTAACTCGTAGAACAAAGGAAACGAAGCAAAAGACTTAGATTTTTAGCGAGTTAGTGCTTCACGAGTTTGTTAAACCTTCATGGCATTGGGCAAGTCAATCTTCTATGGCATCAAATTGGTCTATCGCGGGTTCAAGGCAAGTCGAGCAATGTGGGTTTTAAACGCTTGCGAAAAGTTATCCCAAATTGAACCCCCTTGCAATTTTGGACAACTAATCCAATTTTGGACTTAGGCAAATTTTGCTTGGAAAGCCGCAAAACACTATCTTGGTGTTCTGCGGAAGGTAGGAACTTAGTGTTTTGCAAGTTCTCCTAACCTGCGAAACAAAGGAAACAAAGCAAAAGACTTAGATTTTTGGTAGAGTTTGTGCTTCATGCGGATTTTGTTAGACCTTCATGACATCGAGGAAGTCAATCTTTGCGGCATCAAATTAGTCTATTACGGGTCAAGGCAAGTCAAAGCACTTTGTGGGGTTTAGATGCTTGCGAAAAGTTGGAAAATCGACCAAGGACATGATCCGCGGAGTAGAGTGTGGGAAATAAGCTTGGTGCTTTGCGGTCGGGAATTACAAGTGTTACGTGGACTTGGAGAAAAATGGTATTCCGCAGAGTTAGTCAATTCCGTGCAACAAAGGTTGGAGTCTCGCCCGAAAGAAGTCGCGATGCGGGAGAAGTGCCACCAAGCGCTACACAATAGAAGGTTAAAAGTTTGGAGCGACTAAGGTTGGAAGTTGCGGAACACTATCCTAGTGTTCTCGTGGACTTCTCAAGAACCGTGTTTCGCATGAGACCTCAAAAGCCGCGGAACAAAGAAACATGGTTCAGGTTGAAATCTTTGCGCAACGAAGGAATAGGCCTCCATGGTAGGTGGAGGAGGGAGGTAAGAATTCACGGGTGCACATGAGTATTGTCTTGCGTGTTTCTCAATCCGCAAAGACGTTTAAGTTTAAAATCCGTGGCGGAAGCGCAAAACATTCAAAATGCCGCCAAGCAGAGCCGTAGAATGTTGTCAATTGCCGCATAATAAAGAAACTCCGTGGATGAAGGTGTAGAAGCCGCGGAAACCATAAAAATCATCTCGAAGCCCACAGATTGGACACGAGAGCTGCGCCTAATTTGGAATCAAACGTCCAACCACTTCACCGACCATAATTTAATGAAGTATGGGCACCGTCTTCCTCGACTTGTAAACTTGATGGCCTCGTGATTAGATGCATGTCGGGGCCCATACCCATCTGTAGACATCTATGGTAATCTGTCCTTGGTGGTTGAATCTCTCCTATTAGTGCCTCTTTCTCCTTCTCTTCTCCCATTTTCTATAAATATGGAACTCATCCATTGTAAAATAAATCTCTCTTTTGTTGTAACGACACCATGCCAAAATGGTGGCCGGTGCTCATGAGTTCCAGACCTCGGATTTGGTCTCTGTAATGTATTTTCGCCTTTTGCCATGAATGTAATGGTTTGTGCATACTTTAAGCAATAACATCTTGTGTTCGTGACTCTTTTTTACCCCATGCTCGCGTTTATTTTTTTTACCTCGTTTGTTTCTTTGGTATGTTGTGCATGTTTTTTACTTGCAGGGTTCCATTTCTGTGTGTTGTAAATGTGTGGGATGGATTAGTTTGTGCGGCTTCGAGTCTCGTGGCACATTTGTCCGCCCTCTCATGTATTTTCTTCCCTTTCTTCCCCTTGTGGAGAATGATCGATCCTCTCTTCGGTGCCATCTTGCCCCCTTTAGCTTAGGTTTTTCTTTCAACATCTCTCCCTTTCTCTCTCTCTCTCTCCCCCTGGTTCCTTGGATGTGTTAGAGTAGGTTAGCTTAGTGGTAGTGTTAGCGTTAGGTTAGATAGGTTGAGGAAGACGACCTTCTACGAGAGGTTTGTCTCAAGCCGCAAGGTCCCACACTTGGAGGCAATCCCATATTAGCCATAAATATTGATCTTCCATGATCAAATCTAGGGTGATACTTTTTGGTGATAACAGGAATTGCATCCGAATTGTTACAACAATACGAGTAGGTGGATAATTGGCAAGAAGGCCATGGAGTTTGTTTTCTACATTGGTGATTGTGCGGAAAATGGTGCATCATTGTCAAAAAACAAAGTACACAAATGTGTGACAGGGAGATACAATTATTGAGTGGAAAGAATAATTAGTTTATAGCGGCGATGCTTTTGGCAATCGGTTGCAGACAACAATAGGGTAGTTGGTCCCTGAACAGGCTGTACAACTAGTGCGGGCAAGATGAGTGAACTACGCATGTGGTTAGGGAACACGTGCACAACGATCACGAGTAGACTTACGGAGATGCAGCTGGAGATTTCTATGATGCCAATACCTGATGCCTTGTTGATGCCAAGGATGGTGGAGCTGCAAACAGGCAAAGGGTGGTGGAGTCGCCTATAGGCCAAGATGTGCAAACTTTCCACAAAGTGGTGAGCGTTGCGTGTTGGCAAAAATGGCTGGCTACTTGCAAGTGGAACCAAATAGACCAATAGACAACTGCTTACAATGAGAGGGCTGTGAGAGAGGTCTGTGTCCAATTTGAATTTCACATTATATGCCAATCATGTGGCAACGCCAAGAATGGACAGGGCTGTTGTGCAGCCAACAATGCTGGATGAAAATAATATATTTCTGGGCGTGAGGATCACAAATCTCAACACTGGGAGGAGATACATTGTGCATTAATTATTCCAAAACTCCTAATGTATGTCGTCTATGAGATGGTGTGTAGCTGTAAGTGGATCAATACATGTCCAGTTCTGTAATATAATCATAGAATATCAACACTCTAGAACAACTATTGGTGTTTCTACGAGAGATGATGGCAATATGAAGGTGTCAAGCCACTCGGATGAGATGGCGTTGCAGTGCTGGAGGAGTAGATCTAGACGGAGCAGGCTGTGCTTCTTTATGACCAAAAGCCAAAAACATTTGCTAATCAAAGGCCCACCAAAGTTTTTTTTTTACAGCCAGGCTCATGGAAGGCCAAAACAAAGGAGAAACTATAGTTGCTAGTAACAACGGGTTATCCGGCCTGTAAATTAAATTAATGAGAGGAGAATTTTTTAATTGTTGTATGGCCTAAAATGGCTGAAAAAAATCTAAAGCTTTTTAGCTGAGTAATGGCTGCTGAAAGATGGTTTTGATACATTGTAGCAGTGATAAACACTCTCAAACCACATGATCACTTCAGTAAACCATCACCATAGCAAGCCAAGCCATTACCCACACAAAATTATGCACAATATAAGTCTCTCATTCACGTGTGTTTTTCCATACAAAACACAATAGAGGGCTCCTTGTATAATACCTAGAAAGTTTGTTTTACAACAACAAACTAGCTGTGAACAAACTACAAGATAGGAGGATCTCCTCATTATGTGCACTCTCAAATTGTACATGCACATAAATGTTGTCACTTCAACAATATAACAACCAAACTCCCAAATTAAAGCTTAGCTCTCATGTGAGTGTGAACAAGTATTAAACCAAGCTAGTTAGGAAATAACCTCAACATCTAGCCTAGCGTGAACATGAACACTCCAACAAAAGCATCCTACAACTGCTCGAAGTCGGGAACTTTGCAGTTTGCACGACCATAGATAACTTGAACAAAGTTGTGCCACAATGGATTGAAGCCATTCAGAGCAATCTGGACTAGCTCATTATCTTTGACTTCATCACTAATTACACCAATCTGATCTCTAAGCTTTGCTAGCTTCATCAGATAGCTTGCCACTGTATTTGTCTTGCTCATGCAGGTAGTGTTGAGATTGTTCCTTAGAAGCATCACCTTGGATACATTCACACTTTGGTACAAGGTTCCCAAGGCATTGTACATCTCCTTGGCAGTCTTCTTGGTGGCAATATGAGGGATCAAATGGTCCTTCACTGAATCCAACAGGATTCACTTTGCCTTCACTACCTTCTTGTTGTACTCTACCAAATCTTTGGGATCTGTGGGAGGCGTAACCTTCTTCTCCACAAGGTACCATAATTTTGTTTCTTCTAGGATATTTTGCAATCTTAACTTCCATGGCATATAGAGAATCCCTCCAACAAAATATTGTCTTGTATATTGTGAGTTGTCGTTGCTGCAACTATTTGAACAAGTGTCAATATACAATCACTAGATCAAGTAGGGTTTCATATCCCAAAATCCTTCATAGGTCCATGTGTCAATTATTGGCGCAATTATACTTTGATCACTGAAGCTTGGACATACTTCCTTTGAAATCCTTTGACAATTCTCTACACTAGACAACTAGTCTCTCCATACACAGATTGTGGAAAATTAAAAAATTGTGCTCTGATACCATGTTGAAAATTTCTCTACACCATGGTAAGTAGACTCTGATCTTAAAGAACCCTCAACTAGATAGCTCAAAACTGAAAGCCAATCAAAACTGCTGAACTTTAAATGCTAGAATCTACAATCACATACAATAGAGAAACACTAACTGAAAATTACTTAGAATTGCTCCAAATCACCACTATTTTATTAATTTGCAAAAAGAGAATCTACAGTGCTTTGGAACGTAGTTTATAAAAACACTTACATTGAATGAATAAAACACCTACCATAGGTCTATCTTTTGAAGCTGAAGAAGAGACCCTAATAATAGCCGAGATCCTAAAACTGGATTCATCCCAATATTGAATCAACCTTTGACCTAATTTGATCATAGGGATATATGACCTTAAATAGACAGTTGAAATTTACAAAAGCAAACTGCTAAAGCACTGCTTCTCCAAAATTGGAAAACAAAGTACATAAAAGCTACTGCTAAATCTGGACAGTCAAGAATAGGACAACGAAGTTTAGGACTGTTGTTTCTCTGCTGAAGTGCGCCCAGGTTCTACACGTGCGCCCTGCTGGAGGATACATTATGAAGTACTATTATTTGAAAATACCTTCCCCAAACTGTTTGTCACATATTAATATATTATCCTTATTCAGGGTGGGTAGTCAAGAATAGGACAACGAAGTTTAGGACTGTTGTTTCTCTGCTGAAGTGCGCCCAGGTTCTAGAAGTGTGCCCTGCTGGCGGATACATTATGAAGTACTATTATTTGAAAATACCTTCCCAAACTGTTTGTCACATATTAATATATTATCCTTAATCAGGGTGGGTAGTCTTTCTGCACATCTGTAGTAGCCTTGTGGAGGGAGTTTTTAATGGGCTATATTAATCAAAATCTAAAAAATATTAGCCAATCAGCAATTACAAATATTGCCAAAATTCTAGGTAAAACATACAAAAAGCTAATGGATTCATCAAAATTTACAATTACAATTAGTACATTCTATGCTTTTTCTGAAATATTAGCCTGTAAATTCCATCCTTTAAAATTCCCTGGCCCTACATGTTTGTAAAGTTATTTTTCTATTCCTAGTTGAAACTTGAAGCACATTATTTCCCAGGTTGAAGGGGAAATCTTCTTTGGAGATTATGGTCTACAGTTTTTCTTTGTTACATCTTAAGAGTTGTGTGAATCTGTCTTTAAATTTTGAGAATTTTTCCGTCATATTTGGCCTTGGTGCTCATTGCTACCAAAGTATTTTATTCCTTAGGAGTTCGCTACCTTTTGCCATCTTAATTGTTGATAGATCTGTATTATTTGCGCTGCGAATAAACAGCAGTAAGGTGGTTCCCAGTATCTTCTCAGAAATTTACATTGACACCTATTTTCCAGAGCACTTCCAGTACTTGTAATCTTACTGTCTAAATTAATGGAATTCCATATTGCTTATCTTCTAAGCAGCTCCCTGAATCTATCTTCTTCATTCATCAGGAAATTATACAGATGCTTGTAACTATGTAATACATGGTCTGTTTCTAAGCATATGACTGTTTTACAATTTACACAGTTAATTGATGTTTCGTTCTTGGATGCACAAGCTGAATATTGTGATGGATTATTTATGTATTATGATTCACAGTGTTTTTAAAACTGGTTGAACCAGAACCTGAACCGGCCGGTTCGAGTCTCGACCAGTTGAATGATTTTTTCCCAAACCGGTATACAAACCGGACCGGTGGACCAGTTTGGTACCGAACTGGTCCAACCAGTCCGGTTCTGCTCTGAACCGGCCGAGCCAAAACAGGCACTGTAATACAGCGCTAATTTTGCAAAAAAACATTTTTTTAATTAAAAGTTCAGCTTTTTAGCTGACCTAAACCCTAATTTTGCTATAAACACCTTTCTTACATGTTATATAGTATATACATGAGCAAACTTTGCATATTTTGTGTGTAATTGTTGGAATCATGGTTTCTAATCTTTCAAATATATTGTTTTCATTAAAAATGTATTTTTAATGTATTTTTATTAAACGGCTCATAAAGTTTCAACCTGTCCGGTTCTGGTCGGTCCAACCCTCGGCGGTTCCGATTTTTAAAACACTTCCGACAGCTTTTGCAATTTTGAATAGTCCACATTGCACAATAAAGAATTTTTCTCAAAGTGCATATATTGATGTTCTAGCATTTTTAGCTGGGAACGTGTTTTCAATCAGTGATATCAAAATTTGATGATGGGCAATTGCTGTTTTGGGTATTTTCCTTTTCTTTGTAAGAATAGTTTGTGAGAGGTTGCTTCCTATGTTTTGATATCATATTCATAGCTATGCTAGTTTGCAATGTCCTATATACTCGTCAAACACTTATGTATACATCAAATCTGTGTTTTCCAATCTCTTATTGTCATTGGGAAAAATTTCCATGCATTTACATAATGTTATGTGTTGAAATGCGGGGACTTGCACAGTGTGTGTTGAAAGAAAGCTGCATACAATCTCTTAGGCTGGGAAAGCGTGTAAAGAAAGTTGTCAGGTCCAAACTATCCAGAATAATGGAAGGATCCAATGACGAGGATGAAGAGATGTGTCTTAATGATAAAACTTTCCAGGAATCCTTGCCACCAGTCACACAAGTGGATCCTGAACATTCTAGGTTTCCTTATTGTGTGGTATGGACACCACTTCCAATAGTTTCATGGTTGGCACCATTTATTGGTCATGTAGGTATATGCAGGGAAGATGGTGTCATTTTGGATTTTGCTGGACCAAACTTTGTGAGTGTTGATAACTTTGCATTCGGTGCAGTTGCCAGATATATCCAACTTAGCAAGCAACAGGTTTGCATTTGCTACTAAATTTGTTAAATATGATTTGTTTAGCATGGCATTATATTTTATAATCCATCCTTTTGTTGCTATTTGAATTTCTGCCTCTAGTTTCGTCGTCCAATCCATTAAAATTTGAGATAGATTCTGTTCTTTGTACTCAGGATAAATTTCTCAGCAACAAGCATGTTTCTTTTATTTCTATGATACCTGAAATGTAATCAACTTATGTTTCATTGAATGTTTTACAGTGCTGCTTTCCAATGCATTTATCTGGCCATACTTGCAAAAGTGGATATAAGCATACAGAGATTGGTACATCACTTTCATGGAATGATGCTCTCCGTAGTTGTACGCAACATTACCAGCATAAATCCTATAACTTGTTCACCTGCAACTGTCACTCCTTTGTGGCTAGCTGTCTAAACCGTCTTTCTTATGGAGGAGCCTTTGGGTGGAATGTCATCACCGTGGTTCTCCTTGTTATTTTCAAGGGCCAGTGGGTGAGCAAAATGGCAATTGTCAGGTCATTTGCTCCATTTACCGTAGTATTATGCATGGGCCTATATATGGCTAGTTGGCCTTTTTAGTTGGGTTGGCTCTCTTTTCTCTCCTCTTGGCTGGATGGTTTCTCATTGGGACTTACTGCATTAAGAGTCTTGTTGAATGCTGAATGGAGTTCTCTCAAAGTTCTGTCCAAATAAGTTTTGACTGAATGGAGCTGAGAACACGCACTCAAATAATAGCAGAAGTGCTGTTTTCTTTAAGAGAAAGTGTAAGCATCCTTCGTTGATGTAATTTACAAATTAGCGTGTTGCATATCAATACAAATGAACAATCTGAACAAAGTAATTCACTCCCATCTTCTAGTATTCTCTAGCCTAATTGCTTGGTGAATTATGGCGAATGTTTCGGGTAGAAATGTTGACCTATATTACAGAAACATAAAAAATAGGTAATTGTTGGGAAGTATGACGCCAGATTTTTCTTTAGGAATTTAGAAATGGTATGGGTAACAGTAACTCATGCTCGAAGCTATTTAATTATTTGACAGATCAGAAAACTAGAAATTATAGAGTGATAGCCATTCTCATTCATTGCACATTTTATCTACCTCGATTGTTTGAAATTCTGGTGCAAAAGTTGGGAGACTATCTATATGTTACATTTTTCCCACATTACACTATAGATGCCCCAACTACTTAAAATTGACAGAATATTGGGTTGTGATTATCCGACATTGATCCTAATTGTGAGATAAGGAAGGCTTGTAGGGCATTACATTGACCAATCCTTTTTTGATTGGTCAAGAGGCTAGAGGGTGAAAAGCTCAAAGCGGTGGATTTTTCAATAATCACCATTCATCCACCATACTAACAAATGCCTAGAGGTGCTTGTCTGCTTTGTAGGTCTCAGCAACATACTTGAGATAAAAGGCATGAATGTAATGACCACTCGTGGAAAAAGTTATCCCATTTATGTTTATAATCCTCCACATAGCGAAAATTGTCACAAAATAAAATATCTACATAATCACTTTTCTCTCACTTAAGCTTCTTTTTTGAGAATATGTTGAATGCCATGTGCAAATATGTTTTTTTGGAAAGCCTTGAAAAACTATTTTTAGCAGGTTTCAGCAGTTTTTAATATTTTGCATTTTGAGGGTCTTTGGAGCACTTTTGGGCTTTGTGAACTTTTGGGCAGGTTATATATTGATTGGAGCCGTAGTTTAGTAGCACACTTCATTCTTCTTTCCAACGGATCCTCCATATGACAATGATTATGTACCCATATGACCATTTACCCACAATATATCAACCATATAAAGGTGAGCACTAATATTATTAATTCCTAACATTCCCCCACTTAATGCGAACATGGTAGAAAAACATCCACACACTCAACTACAATATGATCACCCTTGTGAAACATGTCCTACAATGTGACTAATGATCTTGATCAAAAGAAAGGTTCTCTACTTCCATGGTTTTAAACAGGCTTACCACAAATTTTGACGTGAACAAGCCCCATCAACTGTCCACTTCGTGTGGTTTTCTAGATCCTCACACAAACCCTTTCAAGATTTATCAACCGACTTACTTGTGGTGCTTTTGTTTGCCACTATGCTTGTACATCAGGGAAGTATATAGGAACCACAACTTGCTTATTACAAAATTACACAATAGAACATATACTAAAAAGATTTCACATTACCACCTTTAAGAATCGCAATGTTCTTAGTTATAGCCACTGTTATCGATCGTTGCCACACGATCTTGAACAACATAGGAAACTACCACTGCCACTGGAAGCTTCTTCGACTTTAGTCGTTTTAGGCGTAAAATGAAAATGGAACATTGATGTCATGTTCCCTCTCCAATGTGAAATTTCCACACATGAACACTGAGAAGCAAATTGTATCGAAGTCATACAACTGACCGGATCTTGCTACACATGGTCACCATTGCAAGTGAACGTATTCACAAGCGAACCATCTTCCAACGAAGTACAACAAGAAGAGGATCACTAATAGTCATCTCGCACTCTAACACAACTCTTTTTCTAGCATCCACACACCACATTGAAAAGCATAAAGATTGAAATGAAGTACAACTGAAAAACAAAAAACCCACACCACAAATATGTCACCACAATTGAAGCGGCCTCGGCGTTGGTGATTGACGAGAGGTTGTTGATTGACCTTCAACCTCCAATGCCTCCGTTCTCCAATAATATGTTGCTAACTCAACTTGATCCGCTTTCGTGGTCAATGGTTGCTAGGGCGTCGAGTAACACCGAAAATGCATCCGTAATGCAATTTTTTTTTTTTTACAATATTTTGACTACTACAAAATGAGCAAGACACCTTGACAATAACGAAAATAGACTTTGCAATAAAACTTATAACAATAAGTCACAATGACATATTTTTTTTTCAATTGGTCGTGTCGAACACAACTTGTGCAAGTGTGTTTTGATAATCAACTATTACAATACCAGGTGTGAATGGGACTTCAATCTGCCTTTCAAGAGGTGGGCCCCACACATCACAGATGTGGATACAATGGGGGTTTGAACCTGGGTGGAGAGCTTGAATGCTCCATCTTAAGAGCTGGGTTACCAACTCACCTAGGCCCCCTTCCACGACAATTCATATGTTTGACTTTAAGACAACAAACTTTTTTATTTTATTTTAAACAAATACCTAATAAACCATGATTCCATAAACTATTTCACCGGAAAAAAACACAAATCAATGGACATAAAGATACTAAAATTTAAACATAAGACAATGACTCCTTTAGAACAAAAATGAATAAAACTACTTTGGTAAATTAAAAAATAGCATGACTATTAATGGACACTTAGACTGAAACACTAAGACAAGAATTTTCAAGAATGTGAATTGACAGACCTAAAAAATATGGCACGCCTCTAACTCGTTGAAGCAGCAGTGGAAACTTCATTTCAATCACGTGCCGAAGTAAGATGTGCGTGAGTTTAAAGTATATCAGGGCGAGGGCACGTTGGGATCAGGACTGTTGCTGCGTTGTGCAAGCAATGTAACTCGCAGAGATCATTGGTAGGGACGTCTTTTTCTCCTGATCAATGCACTTCTCCCTCAAGTTTTCACACATGCAAACACAACAGTTGGCGGTAGGAATATTTGATGGAGTTTAAAATTGATTCGGATTGCCTCTTGCTTGACAGGTCTGCGTTGAAAGAGAAGGGCAAGGAGAGATTCGTGCTGGTCAGTGGTTCCAAGAATATAAGAAAGATTAGATTGTTGATGCCAGACACCAAGGCTAATGTTATGAAAAGATTCCAAACTTCCAATCAATATGGGCCAAACACTCAAATTATGACACAAAAATACTGAATCTAAAATATACTAACAATATATCAGACGCACGGTGGATGTCAACAATTGACAAAGCTGATCAATGCAATTCACAATCTTGGGAAGAATATAGACCAGGTCACCAACGCAATACGATCCAACAGAGCCATGTGGAATAGTATGAATTTCATTCACGGGCAACTAAGAGCCAAAGAAGCTGCAAAACAAATTATCTCTCCATCATAGGATGATCAGAAACTCCTCTGATACAGGATGAAATGATTTGGACAAAATTAGTCACGAAAACACAATAAATTTCTCTATTATTTTGTATTAAGGTACACACAAATATATAGCTTATGTTGCTCCTATAATCTAGGAAACAACTTTACCAACATTTTGTCCACAATCCTATTTTACGTGTAGTTGTAACAAATACAACTAACACGAGATAATATTTACCCACAATATATCAACCCATATAAAGGTGAACACTAATATTATAAATTCCTATCGGATTGCTCAAACTAGGACCTTTGTCCTACTCATGATCCGACCCGAGGACAAGCAAAAGGTTGCGGTGACCACAAGAGCGGCCCAACTAGGCCAAATTGTGCAAAGTGGAAGTAGATGAATCAAATGATATCTAGATACAAAGATGTATTCGTACCACCAACATGTGTACCTTTACATTGTTAGGTGAAACATACAATTGACTTGGTCTCAAGAACACCACTCCCGAATGGACCCCTATAAAAGTGCTCAATACTTGAAAATGAAGAAATCAAGCGTCAAATTCATGAGTTTGCTTCAAAAGGGGCACATTCGATCAAGTGCATAACCTCGTGGAAACCCAATTGTCCTTGTGTGAAATAAAGATGTGACGTGTCGACTTTGCATTGACTATCGAGCCTTGAACAAAATCACAGTGAAGAACCGATACTTGCTTCCACGAATTGATGACCTCTTGGACCAACTCGGAGGAGTTAAGTTCTTTACAAAGATCGATTTGAAGTCGTGGTACCACCAATTTGGACCTAACATTGGTCAAGGCACTACCGAGGGACAAGTTGTTGAAGGTATTGAGACAACCAAAAGTGGAGGGTAAAATACGGGGTACCTTCTTTGTTAAGTTTAGCTTTTATGGAACCCCCTTTCAAATACACACCGAACTTCCTCCGATACTAGGAAGGGACATGGATCCCATTATATTGCACCTCCTTCCACTAGGCCGTATACACGAAAACCAATTTTCCATATAGTGACGACATGTAATTATAAGATAAGAGTTGGCAAGGTAGCTTACCTTGTGTCCGTTATCGCGGCAATAGAGGCATAATTTTTATGCTTTTTTCAATTTGCATTATTTCCCCGCTCAATGGATTGATGACCATTCGCTACCAATGAGGAATTGCTTTTCATCCCACATCAAGGTGATTGGATTTGCACCAATGGAAACCATAAATTTCATCCTCAGTAAGAGTAGATGATAGATCTCTACTTTTACAGATCAGAAAAGTTCTTCCTGTTAAAGGAATCGAGAACCAGCTAGCTCTGGGTTCGAGTGGCATTTCACCCCTAACCACGACTCATCCGCTGATTTTTCAACATCAGTCGGTTCGGACCTCTACTTAGCTTCACCCAAGCTTCATCCTGGTCATGGATAGATCACCCAGGTTTGGATCCATAGCGCAAAGTGACAATTTAGTTGCCCTATGAAGACTCGCTCTCGCTACGGCTCCGGTGGCGGCCGCCCGACTAGACTATAGAATAGAGAGACCCCTCGATATATGTATATAGTTGGGCCCCATCTATAGAGAAGAGATCCGTAGCTCGTCCTTGTCGATCGAGGCAGGTTCTATATACTATCCCCCTATAAGTTGTTATTGTTGCTAACAACACATTGTTGTTGTGTGGTTGGAATCGAAGCCGCTCGGAAGAGTTCCAACGAGGAGGCTCCCATTGATCCCACAAATGTTTGGAAAAGCGCATTCAAATCCAACGAGGGCTTGTTTGAATGGTTGGTCATGCCTTTTGGGCTCACAAACGCACTGCAACATTCATGAGGATGATGAATGATATCCTGCGACCATTTATTGATTCATTCGTGGTCATGTCCCCGAATGTCATTCTTGGCCATGTCCCCGAATGTCATTCTTGGCTTTAGTAAGACACGTGAGGAGCACGTTCAACATGTCCAACATGTTCTTCATACCTTACATCAACACAAGCTCTATGCTAACATAGAGAAGTGCTCATTTGGCATGGAGAGTATCCAAGATTACTTGGGATACATTATCAACAAGGAAGATGTGCATGTGGACCCAAAGATCTAGGTCATATGAGATTGTTTGACATTAAAGACCTTCACCGAACCACAAGAAGAAGAAAAAGCTTTGGGAAAGAGTAGAGGGGGAGTCACAAGGACCACAAGAAGTGGCACTATAGCCAGTGAATCCCATCCGTTGCTAAAGAGAAAGTAAAAATGATAACGATAATGATAAACTCACATCTAAGAGTTTCAAGCGGGCACATTGACAGAGGAAAGAGGGAGTCCACCAAAAATCAACTTATAAGGAGCCATAAGCGAGATTTAGACTTTGATCCAACGAAACCATAGCTTTTCCATCCCTAAACTTTGCCATGGTTGATTAGTTGTGAGATGAGTATTTTTGTTGAATAAGGGAAAAAATTGTTTGAATTTTTTAATTTTCCTGAAGAGTTGAGATGAGGCAACCATAAAATGGCGGGCGCTTTGAATTTGGAAGTTGATGAAATTTCACATATGATTTTTTCAGAAGGATATAAAATTTGTTTCCAAGTCTTGAGCTATGCCTTTTCACTACAAAATTAACGGTCTTTCTTAATATTGCAATGTCATTTATGAAACACTCAATTCTGGTTAAAAACATAGTTAAGTTTCTAATATACAACCGAGAACTTATATCACAAGTTTTTTTTTCCATTTTTCTTGTTGGGTTTTAATTTTTATAATCTGTCCTTTTATTTTCACAATTTTAGCATCTAAACTTTATCTACAAATGCAACATAATAAACCACTACATGAAATTTCAAAAACATAGATCGAACCAAAAACTAGATAGTAGATAGTAATACCACATCTAAAATTAGATTCAAGTAAAATATTAAAATTACAATTTTTCTTTTCATTTTTTTCTAAAATTATCATATTTATGTTGAAAAGGTGCCCCTCCATATGGATTAAATTAGACGTATAACATTATTCATAAGTTTGATATATTTTTATTAAGTTGACTCATGTTACTCAATACTTATTTCATCATATCCGTTTACCACCCCCAAAAGATTCTCTCCTTCATTTCTCCTCAACATGTAAAATATTTTAATCCTACCTTCTAGATATCTGTCAAAATATTTTTCCAAATTTTTTAGCTCTCAAAAATAAAAATAAAAATGAAACTTGATTGGCCTATCAAAACTAGTATATGAAAAAGTGTCACAATTCTACCTACTTTGGAAATAGCTAACCCTCTATAAACCATGTAAAGCCCACACTCTCCGTATTTCCTCTTTTAGAGAAGAATGACTAACGTGAAAAGAAATGCCCAACATTAATACATTTCCCACATTAGAATTTTTATCTTTTCCATTTCATATTTCTAACATATAGAAATTGATTCCTATTTGGTGCTATGTGAAAAATCTCATGAACTACTTTATTATTAAGTTTCTATAGTGTATTATTGTTGATGTTATACCCAAAGTATTTCAAGAAAATAAAAATAAAATTCCTTACTTTTGGTATTGTTCTTCAATTAAGAAAATGACGATTTATGATGTCCTCGACTTACTCGACAAAGGATTTTATGCCAAACAACCATGTTATGCTTCTATATACCATGCTAGAAAAGGTAAGTCTAATTATTCATTTTAACTAGCAAACACATTTAGACGATGCACTAGAGTTGCCAATAGGGACACATTGAAGAAGTTAAAAGTTGATGGATTGAAGGTAAAACACCTGGATGGGAGAAGAGTTGTGATGAAGAAGGGGATTGTGGGATGACAATTTTCGTGTCGGGGAATCTATTGGAGGGAACATAGGCGATCCTTCGTTTTCTTCCAACATGTCACATATGGATTGGATGTCACTTTTTCTTACTATAGACAAAACATCTATTTAATGGAAGGTTTGTTGAATATTAAATTTGTCTTAATTGTTTCCAAATTGAAAATCCCTACTTTTTATTGGATTTGCAACTTTTAGGGATTATTGTAATCACATTGTTATGTGTTTTAACAACATAAACATGGATGAAAAAATGGTAAGCATAAGAGAAAATTTGGTATATATTTTGATGCGGCGTTATCAACTCTAAGGCACATATTTTGGGGTTTTAAACATAATTATGGATTTTAGACTTGCGGGAGGTAAATGGGTCCATAAGAGGTCAAGATTTCCTTCATAGAAGCAAAAGAGCACTTGTCCCTCCAAATTCATAATTCAAAATTTTAAATTGCAAAAGGAGCCTATAAGGCATGTAAAGGACATGAAACCTCTTGATTAGAAGTTTTAGATGTTAGTAGGTCATGTCGAGTGTTGGTTATCTTTGTGAAAGACTCTTAAGAGATATATGAGCATGATGATGTATTACAAATGAAAAATAAGTGTCATCCTAGGCTTTATAAGTCATGATATGAGGAAGTTATGGATTTGTGTGCATTGATGGAAAGAAGTAGAAAAATCTTAAGCAATAGTTATTTACTCGAATAGGGAGGAGAGGCTCGTGAGAAGATCCCTAAGAGAGGGAAAAGAGTGATTTTTGTAATGAGATGTTGAGAAGAAATGAATAGAAAACTCGTTTAACATGTACTATAATTGTGTTTCCTTGTTGATGTATTTTGAGAATCATAGGGATGGCGACATGATTGTTGTGCTTGTTGAGAGGTTGAATTAGATCCATTTGTTGCTCTTATAAAAGATTGCTCTTGTGAACATGAGTGAAAGTATTTGTATTTCTATGCTAAGAATTTAAAATTACTCTCTAGTACCATGTTTGTATGATTGCATGCATGTACTCAAATGGTGAATTTCGTGGATATTTGCCTTAGAGGTTGGAAGGATATTCATTATTGCTCATACCATTCTATGTAGGTGATTTTCGTGTTTGTTAGTGTTCATGGTTTCACTTCTTGTAACCTGTAGCATACTAATGGGAAGACATGCTTGAGTGATTTGATAGTGTTCAAGTTGTTCTTAAAGACGAGGTTGATGGGAGGAAGGTTTCGTTAATTCAAATAGAATGGATAAACATCCATATAAGGATCAAAGAAGGAAAATGAGAGTTTAATATTGGTTTAATAACTTGATAAGGAGTTTTTTCCTAAGCTGTTCCATACGCGATAGTGAAGTTTGGTAAAATTTTCTTGAGGTTTCCTACTTTTTGCAAAATACTATTGGTTTAGGAAGTTTCATAGGGTCATGACATACCTACAGTCAATTTTGAAGTTTTTAAGAGGCATAAATAATTCAGTAAGCAAATGCCTTCTCTCGGGCACTCTGTGCAAACCCTCACTAGGGTTTGAAACAATTTCTTGTTCCAAGGTTTATACATATAATTGAGACTCCAAATTTGCAAGCTATCATCTTCAAGGTATTCTAAATGATATTTTTCAATTCGTCACCTCCGAACAATGCTCAAAGTCCCGCATTTCATGAAAGTCTTTCTACATGCATGTAGGAAACTGTTAAAACCCTAATTTACAACTAGAATTGTGAGTTTGAAGGAAATTTTGTAAAGGATGTAACCATGGAACTTTGCACTGAGACATGACATCCCCAAATGGGTATCTCAAAAGGTTGTCATTTTGTTGATTGTGTCATGCACCCAAAGTTATGCCTAGAAAAATGTGTCATGAGGGCTAGTAGAGACTAGGAGGCTAGATAAGAAGAAGAGTTGATAGGGAAAGAAGCTTAAGGACTTGAAACTTGAAACTCACCATACACCATATTGGGGATAAAGGGCGTTTATAAGTGTTCACCAAGACCATGTTCTTAAGAGCAATCAAAGGCGGTTTTGGAGGAGTTAGGTAAAGATTAGTTTTTGCCTTCAAATTTATTCATGTCGGTGGTTGAAAAATCATTGAATGGGAGTATAGAAACAAGTTAAAATATAGTTGAAGACCAAAAGACCAATTTCACTTATTTGAGGAGCATTTTGGGGTTGCCTAGTGAGTTGAAAGAGTACAATTTAGAGGTGAAAATTGAGTATAATGGTTTTCTTTTGGTTTCTAGCTTCATGGAAGTTGTCATTGCATTGGATGGAGTAATCATACAAGGTACATTGATTGTGTATGAGAGTTAATGCTTCAAAAACAAGTTTATTGTTTGATTAAGCCATTCTACGTTAGTTTGACAAGAACTCAAAATATATTACTTAGATTGAATGAGATATTTTCAGTTGTTCTAACATGTTGAGTGCATTAAGTTGAAATGAGCTCGCATCATATTGGTATCGAGCCATATTAGATCATAAAAATAAGTTTTTCTTATTCTAAAAATGAAAGTGTGCAAGTTGTTTGTGAAGTGTGTGTGTGACAATTGATTGAGAAAGCAAGAGAGGAATGAATAGAGAATAGTTGGTAAAAGGTTAAGTGATGTCGCTAAGCCAAATGAAAAAGCATAGTGAGAGAGATAGAAAGGAGAAAGAAGAAAAGAGAAAAGAGGAAGCAAGAAAACAAGAACTATGGTTTGAACAAGAGCTAAAAGAGCTTAGGAAGGATATAGACAAGTTGGAAGAGTTGATGAGCATGGAGGAAGAAGCAAACAATGTAATTGGATATGTGATGAGAAGAAAGGTCAAGTGGCCTATAGAGCTGCTTGTAAGAAGAAGACAGAGAATGAGAACTTTGGAAAGAGGAAAAGTGCATGAAGAAGCACTTGAAAAAGAGATGAAGAAGAAGAGGAAAGTGTCTAGAAAAGGGGCACTCATTGAGACATTTTGGTCTCTTATTTTGTTGTCTAATATTGTGTTTCAGTTCTTGTGTACATGTATGAAGAATATTGAGAGAAAATCATAGATAAGGCAAAAAAATTGCAAGAAATGGATCAAGAAAAGTATCCATGGAAGAAGATGAGAGTGATGAAGAAAGAGTGCAGGTTGAGGAAGAGTTTGATCAACTTGACAGTGAAGAAAATGAAGAAGATATAGTGTTTCAAGATGCTTTGGATAACATACCAACAAAGAATGACAAGAAATAATGGTTAAACAAGAAGAGTACAAGCAATGAAGGCATGAAGGATGATAAGCTCAAGAAGTAGGACATTGAGAAGGTAAATGAAACTTTGAGTTTTGATTCTAATCAAGTAATTAAGAATGAGGATGCTGATGTACATGTGGATGTAAGGAAGAGAATTGTTAAGCACACAAGCCAAGCAATAGATCATGGGTACAGGATGCCTAAACAACTCAAGAAATCAGCAAAGTGGGAACAAAAAGGTCAAGCCTAAGCAAGTGAATGAAGAAATTGAAAAATCAAGTCAAGAACAAGAGCATAACAAGAAAGATGGATTAGACCTCATGAAGACAAAAACCAAGAACCAAAATGAAAAAGCAAGTGTGGAAATAGAAGAATGTGATATAAGAAAGAAAATATGAAAGGATGGAAGAGGTGAGAGAAATGAAACATACAACAACAGAGAAAGATGAAAACCGAGTTTGTGAAGAGATTAATAATACCTCAAGGAAATAGGAGGTCAAGATAGAAGAAGTTGATATGGTGAAACAAGAGAGATGTGAAAGAAAGGGAGAAGAAACACATGAAAAAGTGCATGTGGACCAAAAGGAAAGTCTATTAGATGATGAATCAAATGATGAAGTTGATGAAAATGATGAGAAAAGAGGGAATGATGAAGAGGACAATCATGAAGGATGGATAAAACAACTCAAGAAGATAAGAGATGGAAAGATCAAGAGAGGAAGCCTCAAAATAATATACAATTTTGTATAAAAGACATTCGGTTTATACACAAGGTCAAGAAGGATTGTGAAGAAGCCATGAGTGAAGATGAGAAGGAGCATGTCCTCAAGAAGGTGGAAGAGGCATTCAAGCCTCCTATATTTCAATCTAACATTTCCTTGAACTATGATTGTGTAGGTACAAGAGAGGTATATGAAGATGAGAATATTTTAAGAATTGTGAAGTCGACAAAAGATAAAGAAGAGATAAAAATAAAGTGTAGAGAGGAGGGCACATAAATGAAGATAGAGATACTTCCAAAGAATATCAAGGAAGAACAATACAAATAACATGTTGAACTACTCAAGAACTGGAAGACAAGGAAGAAGGAAAGCAATACATTGAGCTGAAAGCTCAATTTTTCTACCCTTGAGAGTATGATGCAAAAGCATCAACTCAAAGGCACATATTTTGGGTTTTTAAACATTGTTAGGGATTTTAGACTTGCAGGAGGTCAATGGGGTCCATAAGAGATCAAGATTTCCATCATAGAAGCAAAAGAGCACTTTCTCTCCAAATTCATAATTCAAAATTTGAAATTGCAAAAGGATCCTATAAGGCATGTACATGACATGAAACCTCTTGGTTAGAAGTTTTAGATGTTAGTAGGTCATGTCAAAGTGTTAGTTATGTTGTGAAATAATCTTAAGATATATATGAGCATGGTGATGTATTAAAAATGAAAAATAAGTGTCCTCTTAGGTTTTAAAATTCATAATATAAGGAAGTTAGTTAGGGCTTTGTGTACATTGATAGAAAGAAGTAGAAAAATATCAAGAAAGAGTTAGTTACTCATAATAGGGAGGAGAGGTTCGTGAGAAGAGACCTAAGAGAGGGATTTTGATATGAATGTGTGGATTGTTGAGAGGTTGAGTAGATCCGGTTGTTAGTCCTATAAAAGATTGCTCTTGTGAAAAGGAGTGAAGATATGTGTATTTATGTGCTAAGAATTTAAAATTACTCTCTAGTCCTATGTTTGTCGATTGCATGGATGTACTCAAATGGTTAATTTTGTGGATAATGGTGTTAGAGGTTGGAAGGATATTCATTATTTCTCATAACATTCTATGTACGTGATTGTTGGGTTTGTTAGTGTTCATGGTTTCACTTCTTGTAGCACTGTAGAGACTAATGAGAAGACAAGCTTCATTGATTTGATAGTGTTCAAGTTGTTCTTAACGATGAGGTTGATGGGAGGAAGGATTCATTCATTAAAATATAATGGATAAACATACATATAAGGTCAGAGAAGGAAATGAAGAGTTTAATATTGGTTTGATAACTTGATAAGGAGTTTTTGACTAACTGTGTCATACATGATGTTGAAGACCTAGTAAGATTTTCTTGAGGTTTCTGCTTTTTGCAAAGTACTATTGGTTCAAGAAGTGTCATAGGGTCATGAAATACCTACGGGTAAATTTTGAAGTTTTTAAGAGAGGCATAAATAAGTCTCAGTAAAGAAATGCCCTCTCTTAGGCACTCTGTGCAAACCCTCACTATGGTTTGAATTTTTTTCTTGTCCAAGGTTTATACATATAATCGAGACTCCAAATTTGTAAGCTATTAACTTCAAGGCATTATAAATGAGATTTTTCAAGCTGTGAGCTCGAACAATGCTCAAAGTCTTGCATTTCATGACAATCCTTCTACAGGGTATGTAGGAAATTATTATAACCCTAATTTACAACTAAAACAATGAGTTTGATGGAAATTTTGTAAAGGAAGTAACCATGGAACTTTGCACAAACATGAAAACCCCAAATGGGTACCTCAAAAGGTCATCAAATTTTTAAATGAGTAATTGCACCCAAAGTTATGCCTAGAAAAATGTGTCATGAGGGCTATTAGAGACTAGGAGGCTAGATAAGAAGAAGAGTTGATAGGGAAATAATTTTAAGGGATTGAAACTTGAAACTCACCATACAAAATATTGGGGATAAAGGGTTTTGAAAAGTTTTCTCGGTTTGCATGGAGTGTCTACATAAGCTTCCAACCATGGATTCACCAAGACCATGTTCTTAAGAGCAATAAAAGGCGATTTTGGAGCAGTTAGATAAAGATTAGTGTTTGTCTTCAAATTGATTCATGTTAGTGGTTGAATTTTTTTGAATGGGAGTATAGAAATAGATTAAAGTATTGTTGAATACTAAAAACAAATTTTACTTATTTGAGGAGCCTTTTGGGGTTGCCTAATGAGTTGCAAGAGTACAATTTAGAGGTGAAAACAAAGTATAATGGTTTTATTTTGGTATCTAGCTTCATAAATGTTGTCAAAGCGTTCGATGGAGTAATCATACAAGGTACATTGATTGTGTAGAAGAGTTAATGCTTCAAAAGACAAGTTTATTGCCTAATTAAGCCATTCTATGCTAGTTTGAGAAGAACTCAAAATAGAGTACTTAGAGTGAATGATGTATTTTTAGTTGTTCTAACATGTTGAGTGAATTAAGTTGAAATGAGATATGCATCATATTCCATGAAGGAACACCTACTCAAAGCCCTAGGAATCAAAAACTCCAATGAAAATGCGTGTTAGTTTCATTGACGCTTTGTTCACTTTTACATATAGTGTTAAAAATGTCAAAAATGGGGTCAATTTTCTATCAATTCGTGAATGATATATAGTTTTAGATTTTGAATGGATTTTAGACACGAGATAGGATGTGATAATAGTGCCGAAAATGTAGTGCAAATGCGACACAATTAGCACCACATTTGCAACACATTTACGTCACATTACTTTTAAGCGTGTGACACCACACCGCCTATTTATTCCCAAGTGAATGTCATTTTCACTACAACTTTCATTTTCACTCTTGTGAAAGAGGAACTCAAACAAACTAGTGTTTTTGCCAAATAAAAAAGAAAGGTAAGTTATTTTTGTTAATTTTTTTTTTTTTTTGGTAAATAATTGATATCAAGTTCAAGTAGGTTATTGATTTTAATTCGGTGTTAATATAACATATTGTAAAAATATTCCATTGGACCACTATCATTGAGTAATTTTGTCAAGTAAAATTAATTAAACAACCGTATTCCATGACATGTGTAGATATCCGGAGTCATATTTTCAAACATTAATGCTTTGTGTATCCTTGAACAACTACAATATTATACAATGATATTTTTTTGCATCATACTTGATAGATGTCTATACCCTAAATTGAAACTCTCATTTTCATATGGGCTTCATGCATGCGAAAAAGTTTGTGGAGTCTATAGCTTTAGATCGAACTTCAATAAACTTGTGAAAAAGTTTGAATTTTGCGAACGTTATTCTCATATAACATGAACTCCAACTTTATCCATTATTTTTAAATGGGAATTTTTTTTGACACACGTTTTGCATTATCTTTCCTTAAGGTAAAATTTAACTAGATAATTATTCATCAATTTAAATATGTTAAAATGATGATTAAGACATTAGGTTGCAAGAAAAATAAATGTGGGTTCCTTTTTCACATTGGTTCTAAATAGATTTCGCAAGGTGAAATATGGTTGTTTGCACTACTTTTGTATGTGATATAATGTCCAAGAAAACAATGATCACCCCACGTCATGATTAAAAGTAATTTTAGGATATTCTAAAACTCCCTAGATACTTAGAATGAGCATAAGGTCAACCAAGGGGGAAAATACCTTAATGCTAAAAATGGGAAACTCAACAATACTTCTAAACATAAAAATGAAGTTAACAAAAATGTGTTCTAGGGATGGTCATTAATACGTACTTGCATAATGAACCAAAAACATTTTGGAACTCTATAAGAACCCAAAAATGTTTACATCACACAACACTTGTCTTCAACGTAGAAACTTAGGGATACATTCGGTTGTCGTATGAAAACTAATAAATACCAACTAGTTCTTTTCCTCTCATACCTCACTCATACAACCACCAAGAAAACATATCCACACAACCACCAAAAGTTTAATTAGATTTTAGATTATAAAGTTTAGAGCTTCCTTAAGATAGCTAAAATGGCCAAGAAGGTTAACCATGCATACAAAATGATTCATTGTGGGTGTAAAGCAATAAAAATTGTCATGCCATTAAAGTATTTATAGTCCCTATCCACTCAAATTACATGATTTCATGCATATTACAAAATTTTTAACCCTAACAACTGACAAAATACACTTTCAAATGCTTTATAATGGATCTCAATAACATGTTTCCATTTGGCATTGAGGTAAAAGTAGATTGAATAACACACACATTTCCAATGTTTCACTTAATCATACAATTCCAATTCCAATTTCAATCTCAAACACACAACATGATACAGAGAGGGTGGGTTGAAGTATGCACTTATCATTCTATTTGCAACACATAAACCCCTTGTAAACCTTCTACATATCTCTAGCTCTTGAATACGAACTTGATGAAACTTGGTAATAATTTCATATTTATGTCAAAATTACAAAATATAGAAACTTGAAGACAAATAAGAGAAAATACGAAAAATAGTGAACATTACAAAATATGTAAACCAAACTTTTTAGCAAGTTATTTCAATATAATTATGTTGTTGTAATTTTATTATTAGTATTTGGTTTTGGCTATTATTTATAAAATAATGAAATAATTCTTAATTTTGTAGATATGTTAGCCTCTTGAAAATTCAATTTGCTCTTCACCACATCGAAAATTGTCTACATACTCATCTCGTAGACAATATAGAAATTGTGGTCAATTATAAAGACAATAAGGATTTGACAGAGGAAAATTTAGAAAAATGTGTTGAAGAGGAAGAGGTTGAAAGTAATAGTGGTATACCATCCCAACATTGAGTAGTAAAACCAACATTAATTGTTGTCAAATTCAATAGCCCAAGACCTACATTATGAATAGTGGAAGGCCATATCGTATAGCTCTGTTTCTAAATTTTGAATTCTTCATAAGGTATTAGAAGTGGTTTATCCATTTTCCGAGCCCCATGATGTCACTAATTGGGCAAATCATATTGATATTTCTTTAACGTCTTAGGTGGAAGTTCCAAATCATCTTTGAACTCTTCCTCCGATGTGTTGGAATAGGGTCATGGGGTTAACCATGGAGTGGTTGAACCTATGGACCCGCTTCGTTGTATGGGGGTACGCCCCAAGGAGTTACAGATAACTAGCGGGTTGTTGAACCACGAGTTATTATGTCACTTGGGTTTGGGGGTGACGGGGCTCTATGTGCCCAGGGCAATAGGGTGACCCAACCTCATTAAAAGGAGAAAGGAGACATGCCTCTATGGTTGAGTGACCTGTTATGCTTTATGGCGCTCTATGGTTGAGTGACCTGATATTCTTGATGGGGGCTCTATGGTTGAGTGACCCGACTTGGTTTGACACTATGTTTCCTTCCCTTTGGGAGGCATATGGAGATTATCTGGTGATGCTTTGGGGAGTATATGGAGTTGCTTTATGATACTTTAGGAGATATATGGAGTTTTACCTGGTACTTTTGGAGATATCTGGGGTTTGTTTCGTGATGTCTTGTTATGTGGGGAGTTGGTATAGTGAGTTATGTATACATGTGTGAGTCTTTTGACACCTTGTTATGTATGAGGCTTGACTTTCCTCTTGGTCGGTATGGACTATTGGCTATTGTTTTGGCACTATGTTGATATAGTCATGGATTTTTGCGAGTCGGTGATAAACGTTGTATATGTAGCAGCGTGTTGATTACTTTTGTCGGGCATATGTGTGTACTAGATCTATGTCTAGGACGTAATTGTTGGAAATTAATTGCTATGTGGTCTACTTGTTGTCATTCCATGGTTTGGTGGAACCCTTGTGATGTGGTACGGTCGTGAAAGTATGTAAAAGTATGCTTGTGAAATTTCAGTGTTGTGTATGACCCGAGTAGGGTGTTGTGACTGTAGTTCATGATGGGAACCCACAGGAATGGATAAACGAAAATTCTACAAAAATGAAATTTTAAAAGAGCTTGAATTAAGAATAATGTTAACAAGAAAGGGATTAATGAAATAACGAATAAGAGAGAACTGTCAATCTTCATAGAACCTTGAAAGTTGAAATTTCAACCAATTGTTCCTAGGGCCACCCCGTGGCCATGCCTTTGTGTCTGAAATCTTAACCTTAGTGCGTGCCTTCACCTTATTCGTTCCTTGTTGTTTGCCATTTCTCCTTCTTCATTTTCTGTCGCATCGAGGACGATGCTTTCTTAAGGGGAGGAGAATGTAATGCCTCCCTTAAGTGTAAAACAATGAAACAAAAAAATAAATAAAAATAGAAATATAGATAAATAAATTTAAAAGAAATTAAAAATGAAATCAAAAAGCCGTGTTTTCTCTTAAGGGCGAATTAGGGCAGAAAGTCTCCTTCCATCGTTTTGGCTGTGTAGAGAGAGGGAGAGTGCTTCTGCCGCCGCCATGGGGGGAAACTCCAATCTTGTTCTGAGCGAATGCCTGAAAGAAAGGTGGTTCACAGCTCTTTTCACTCAAACCAATGCGCTGAAGGGCGTTTTTGTTTTGTTTTGTTTGTCTGTCCGAAGGAATGCTTGATTCACGCAGATCTAGACTCCACAAACGTCCAGCTCTTGCCCAGGCCGCGCCTCACACCCCCTGCGTGGGAAAAACGAGCGTTGGAGAGAGGGATTTTTGCCAGATGTTGTTGCAGGCGCCTAAAGCGTATGGGACAGAGTATGGACGCGCCTCAAACATGTTTCTAGCTTGTTCAGTCTAGCAAATACCCAGCCTGTGTTAAAAAAAAAACGCGCGCCCAGATTTCAGCGCCTGGAAGTTCTTTTTTTTGTCAGATGTGTTAGTTGCATGCGCCCTGGCAGATACATTGCCAAAATGTGGAAACATGTGAACTGTTTGCCTGAATGCGTGGCAGAAATGCAGTTCGGGGACTACAATGTCAGCAGGATATGCAAAAAACGGGTCTGTTATATAAAAAAAAGGGCGCAGACCTGTCTTTTGAATGCCTCAAAGAAATGTTATTTCATGGAATGCCATGATGGCAGCGTATGCACAAAATGGATTTGTTTAAAAGGCGTTTGGGTTGTTTGACAAAATGCCTCAAGAGACGTGGTCTTATGGAACATACCCTGACCATGTAAGCTTCATTTTTGTTTAACTGGCTTTCAGCCATGCATGTTCAGTGCATGAGGGTTGCAAATACTTCGTTGGCATGAGTGCCTCTTGTAGAATCATGCCGAAAATTAATCATTATGCTGCTGGTGTTGATGAGCACATGAGAATGTGTAAAATGTGGAGGCATGCTTAAGGCATGTGAAGTGTTTGTCTAAACGCCTTCAAAGATCTTGGTCTAATGGTTGCAAGATTTGAGGCTACACACAAGAGGAGGAAGATATCATCCTATCCAAACAACAACAATAAGAAACCCTGTGATCATGCTCAGCAAGTGGTGGGTCGAATCCAGAAGACATGTATGTTAAATGGTGGAGCTGGGGAAGCTCGTGGTCTAGTTGACGAAGTGCCAAGCAAGAGACTGAACCCAAGCCTGCGGCTTCGACCGACCTCGTTCCCCAGGCATGGTCCTTCTTCCCTTACCTCTCCTAATTCTCGTATTTTAGTTCTCTTTTGCAACCAAATAGAATATTAAGTTATTAGATTTTTAATACGGCTAAATGTCTTTTCAACTCATTGCAAAACAATAAAACGTCGTGTCGCAACTCTCGAAGCCATTAAAACTCGCCTACTTTAAAACACGAACTATCACCCTCGCTTCGAGATGACCTAGAAAACTCTTACTCTTTTGACCTATTCAATATCGTTTTATCGACCAGACAAATTTTACTCTCCATTGATTAAGATGACCTTCTTCCTACTTAAAATAGTTAAATTCTGCAATTTTCGGAGACTCACTAAGTACCCTTCGCAACTCTGGAAACGAGATGTGAAGTTTCGTTCGGGTACCTTGGTATACGAGGAGTTGCCTTGATTTTTGGTTTGACCCGAAACGATCATGTGACATCCTTTTGACGCCCTTATAGGAGCCCTGTAACACTGGTTTACAACAGTAGAAAGTCGTTAAAATTAGAAAGTTGGCTTTCGTTTTGGATCGCCATTTGAAAACTGGAAAGAGAAATCACTTCCCGTCTTCACAAACCTCTAGCGATTATACTAGACAAATGCATGGGACATTCGGTATAGGAAAGAGAACTTTTCGGGATAGTTTGGCGAAGCCATTTTGTAGGCCTCCGGTCACAGTTTCGACGAGGTCAAACTGGTCCAGTTTCGTCTTGTCGCTCCAGAAAACTTGTCGCCATTTGAAAATGGTTTACCAGTTCTCAGCCCCGTCGACTCTGATGAACTCTCCTTACATAGGGGAAACTAGTAGGAAGAGTCTCGTTACGCGTGCATCCGTCGGATGTCGGTTTGGACACGGGTTTCTGGGCCACTCGAGCTAACTTTTGTCTTTTTACAACTGGGTGAACTATGACCAGTGGCCCCGGAAAACTAACCGCCAAACGCAAACCGTTTGCTCTTTTTCAATTCCGTCAACTGCTATGAATTCTGGGTATATCTGGGGACACGTAGAAAGTTAGTCGTGACGTGCGTGCTCATCGGAAGATAACCTTTGGAAGCAGTTTCTTAGCCTCCGAGCCTGTTTTGTACGTTTTGCAGCTAGTGAGAAAATGTAAAAGTAGAAAGCTGCGGACCCTCGTAGGGTTGTCAAATCACCCTGGAAACTTTTTACTCACGTAAATAACTGTTTAAAACACTATAATGAAACTTGTTGTGTGTTTTGGGACCTTTGATAAAATGATATTTTCTCTCTCTTCCCTTCTCTTTCTCTCTCCTGGGTTTATAAAATGTAGAAAAATGAAATGCAATGAATACATGTTTCTAGACTTTTTATTTCGATTGGCAAATGGTAATTAATTTCTGATGTAAATGGGAAACTGAAAAATGACAATTATGATTGATTAGGGTGGATGCCATGCCAGCGAATTATCGCTGATATCATGCTCACGTGGGTTTTGCAGGATGGATGAATGACGACGAAGAAGGCGATGTGAAATTTAATTATTATTTTTGTAACTCTTATAGGTCATTGTAAAATGAATAACTGTGTAATTTAGTCTCTTGTTACTGAAAAATTATAAATGAGATTTGCTAACATGCATGATATGCTAGTTTTTAAGGATACTTATGGAATGTACTTCTAATCACCAGCTCAATTTGATTTTTAGCTGTGTATGGCAAAAAGGCTGTTTGGTTTATACTTAGTAAATTGGAATCGAAGTTAATACACTGTAGTACCTTCTCAGTATTTAATAAATGATTAAATTAATATTATAGGGTTACCTTCTTACCTTGCAAACACAGTAATGAGTTTTAATGGGAACACTCAACCCTAATAAAATATTCGTGCATGACTTGCCTGTAGATGTGATCCTTTCCTACCATATAAGAAATTTAAAACTGAAGAACGACCTTAACCTTTGCATCTGATGAGACCTCATAGGTTAGGTAAATAAAACCCCTCGTTGGAGTTTACCGTCATAGTCATTAGGTTTAGCGTCATTGTCGTGAATCCATATTTTAGAATTAACATGGTCCAACCTTATCCAGAGTATGCGGTTTCCTTCTAGATTTGGCATTCGCGAGAAGAATGTACTCTCTTCAGGTCCGATACCAGGCTGAGTGTTGAAGACCACCTTAGGAGTCACCTTATGAGTCCTTGTTCGAAGGAACGACTAAGCAGTGCAACCCTGGATTCTATCAAAATAACCCCTTGGTATGTCCTTGAATGTGGTTTAGTATATTTTTGTCCACCTGCCTTAAACTCTTATATAGTTGAGGCGTGGATCATTGAGTGCATAATGGAAGAAACCAACCCTCAGCTGATTAGGAGGTGTCACTTGTGGTTCGTGTATGGTTTACAATTCTTCCGACCATATACCCCTTCAAGATGGTAGTCAAATACTTCGGTAACTCCTGATTTCACAACAATGCTATGAACGAGACCATAGTGCGATGTATAAGCATATCCTAAGATGAGAACGAGATTGGAGATTAGGATTGAGGTCACTCATGAAGTCCTTAAAACTTAATTAAATATAATCAAGTGTTTCAAAGAATATAAGTCACCTTGGTGCGACCAAATTATGAGAAAACAAAAGATATGTATACCTAGCTATATATAACTCTTATAGGAATTCAATAAGTTTTCAAATTATAATAGCAATGGTAGAGAAATAAATATAGTGTGAATTCGAGAAATATTTTGGTGAAAAGCTGCCCTGTGTCTAAATCTCCGTCAAATCCTTGATTTCGTTCTGGACATCAAGTCACTTTCGCTTGAGTGTAAGGGTAAGACTGTAGCCATTAAATAAACGTTTGAGAAGCAAAATCTTAACATAAGAATGAGAGAATTAGAATCTTGTAGGCATTTTGATATATGGAAAAATACTTATGTAAGTTCTGAAGATTGTTATAAGGGTAAAGAGCAAATTAAATGGTTGAACAATAAGTGAACTGCGAAACGAATTTTCAGGACATGTAGGTGGAAAAAGGGAGAAAATCATGCTTACCTAATAAGGATCTTGGGAAGTTAGCCATAACTAAAATACATTTAAAGTAATGATTTGTCGTGGGTTCGTTGTTCCTAAAGTCACGTTTCTTGTGGTTGGGTCTTTGCTGGTATTCATTCGTTGGGAAAAGTGTGGTATCGACATGTCAATGTCGTCTGCATGTGTCTATGTGAGTCGATGACTTATGTGATTGTCGCATGTGTGTCGAGTTCTGTACTTGGAGCCCTTATTGTGTTGTGTGTCGTGAGCAATGTAAGTCAAAAAAAAAAATTATCCTGGTATTTTACTGTTGTATTTAGGTGTGTAAAATGAGGGCACGACAATTTCAAGTCCATTCAACACTTCTTTCATAAAGTAACATCCTCTCAAATTAACAGATTAAAAATAAATAAATAAAATTGATTTAATAACTATTAAACACAATTTTGAGTGAAAAGGTCGTTCCAACATGTTTCTGTGGGTGTATGAGTCAATAACCATGCATCTCGTTGTAATTTGATTCTCCATTAAAATAAGTTACAATTTAGGAACCTTTTTTAGAGAATTCATGACTTTCACTTATACTTTTATGAAGCAACGTCCATCAAACTAACAAATTTAGAAAAATAAATAAAATAATTTCTTTAATAAACTATTAAACACATTTTTAAGTGAAAATTTTGTTCCCATATGCCTCTTGTAGGTGTACGAGTCAATAACCACATATCCGGTTGTAATTCGACTCACCATTCAACCATTTTACAATTCAGAACCTCGTTAGAGAAGTCATGGCTATATGTGCATAATCTCATCCCTATTTATAAAAGGAATTAAATCTCAACATGTAGATAGATAGTGGCAAATCCAACTATGTATATTCTTATAGGAGCCTATTGAGTATGGGGTTTCTCTCTATAGATCCAACCCGACTATATATAGTTATATTTGCTCTCATACCTATCTATCTTGTCTTTCTGTAACTGAACACTAGATAATTGGGACCTAAAGGGGAAATGTGACCCAACTATAAACATGGGGCCTATCTATACTCCTATACTCTATATGGGTTTGGGGGTGCAGAGAGAGAGGGGCGAGGTAGGTGGTCTAGTTATTAATGTTTTTACAAATGTCGAGGGCGGTGCAAATGTGGCTCAAATTTGTGGCACATTTGTGCCGCTCCCATCTTTAACTTAAAAAACATGAAGTGGGATATCTAAAGGCAATCCTAGATTTTTCATTTCCTCTTTTCAACGATGGGAAAAGAAGAAAATGAAAATGGAGAGGAGAGGAGAACCCTAGTGGAAGAAAAATAAATGATACAAAGAAGGAAGAGGAAATAGCAAGAAAAAACAATAGAAAGGAGGAGAAAAGAACAAAGAAAACGTAGACAATAAATGGGGCATCAACAAATATATGGATCAAAACTAAAACCTACAAGGCAAGAAAACCTCCCTTTGGAAGAAGAATAAGAGTGTGTGAAAAATATTAAATTACGGGAATGCAAATTTTCATTTAAATTTGATAGATAATGTAAACCCTAGTGTAAATTGTGTAAACCCTAGGGTAAATTGTGTAAATTATAGAGAATATTGTGTAAACCCTAATATACATTGTGTAAACCCTAGGAAAAATTGTGTAAATTCTAGGGTAAAATGTGTAAACCCTAAGCCATAATATGATATTTGATCAACACTAAATACAAATCCAAAGGGGAAAATCTTGCAGTGATTTATGTTTGTCATTGGGAAGGTGTGGAGAATGCCCCAAGTAATATAATAAAAATAACCTAGATAGTTTTCATACTAATAAAAATTTTGGTCCTTGTTTCTCCTTTATATATTTAACTTCAAGCATGTCATGTACATGGGCCTATATATGTAGTAGAAAATACTTTATTTCTCTTATTTCACTTCCCCATGGTTTGATGTCACATTTTCGTACAGAGCCTTATCTCCATATTTGAACAATATTGTAGTGTATATTTCATTCAATGTGTCACACAAGTTTTCCTTTTGAAATGTTTCACATTCATTTCTTTAAATTTTCCCCATGCACAACATCTCATGGATTTATTTGAATCCCAAGAACTATCTTTGAAGTGGCATTTCTATTATATGATGCTCCTCGAGGTCATCTCTCCATGCATGACAACATTATGGCAGATGAAAAGTTTTCTATCCCGACGGGAAATGACACCAAAATTGTGTTCGACCTATGGATTGTCTCTATTCTTTGGGTAGAATATAATAAATTATTTATTTCTCTCTCTCTCTCTATTGTTTCACTTTCATTATTTTTGTCAATAATTCATTCATGTCTAGCTATGCAAGATGACATATTATTTTGGTCAATAAATTTTAAATTTTTCGAATTTGGTGTTGTCCTTTGCAATCGGTGCCAAAGTTTATTCATGTTATACCACGTTTCTCATTTTGAAGTACCTTTAACTTTCTCTGCGTTTACAATTTATTTCATGCATTGATTCAATATTTGTTATTAAACCACATAATTTTGGTTTTGATATTAGAGAGGACACAACCTATTCAGAAATACATTTGATGCCTTTACTCATGTGACTCTCTAAAGACCGGGTCTGCACTATATGACATGGATGAGGATTTTGATGAAACACATGTGCCACCTCAAATTTCATCGACCTCTATGTGCCCACCATGGAGGTATAAGTTTATAGTAATTTAGGAATATTTTGTATATTTAAAATTATAATTATACATCTTCATAATGACATGTCTCATCGCTTATAAAGACCTACATGAACAGTCTAATGAAGACCACATGAAGACCACCACATTTGTATGAGTGGATGTCCCTCAACCTCTAGGGACTTGACACAAAGGTATATATTTATAATTGATTTTTAATTACAAAATTATTTAATTCCACTGAACAATTCTAATACCACTTGTGTATCACAGGTCTACTTCCCATATAGATCGATGGGAGGATGATGATGGTGGAGTGAGCAAATTTCCTTTGTTTGCTATTAGGTGTCCCCTGCACGAAGGTATACATTTATAGTTTATTTGTTAATAATTTTTTTCTTAATTGAACAATTATAATACGACTTGATTATGACATGTCTACATCACTTATCAACCGACACAAGGATGAGGATAATCATAGAATGATGAATTGCCTCATGGATGCATAAAGTATTCATTTAATATTTATAGTGATTTTAATTAATTTTTTTATAATGAGTTGACATTTTTTGCAGATCCTTACTAGAGGTAAGTACCTCTTAGTTTGTCGAGAAATAAAAATAAAAACATGAAATGACGAGAGACTCGACCCAAAAGTATGATGAATTAATTACTCCCAAGTGGGTTAAGGGGAGATGACAATACTCTCTCTCTCCCCTCCAACAACAACTGTTGATAAACCCTCTCATCTTGTTCATAGTAATTATAAACACTGGGTGCAAGGGACCTCAAAATGGACCTTTATGTAAATTATGATATGAAAATATTAATGGATATTCGGGGTAAGTAAGTATTTTAATACATTTTACTTGAACTAGAATAATCTATCATTGTATTAGTTTAAGTTTTTTTCAATTTATTTTATATGTCATTTTTAGTGATTTCTATTTTTTTGGTTGTAGGAATTTAAAAAAATAATAGTTGACCAAACATAAAAATTGATTCATTCATATTGTCATCTAGAGTGGTTGTAAATCCCACTTGAGAGACGAAGAAGGTTGGTTGATGTAACTTTCATTGAGTTTGGGAAGACCCACTATGACCCAAAGCTAATTGGAAAATTTGCATCAGAAGGGTTTAGGAGAATAAAGAGGAATTTAAGGGTAATTATGTTGCGTAATTTTTTTTTTTGTAAAACAATATATAATTTTAAAATAAATTTTTATATTTAAAATTTGTAGGTTCACTACTAAGGAAACACATATGACGAGAGGATACATATTCGACCTCTTGAAATAGAGAAAGATGCTTGGTTCAGTTTGTGTGACAAGTGTTTAGCAAAGGACACTAATAGGGCTGTAAGTTAGTTAATGAAAGAAATAATATATGTTGGCATTTGAACTGTAAAGAGAACTATTTAAAGCTTTGAACTTGTGGTTGATAAACACATTTTATCTAATTTGATATTTTATGTTATCTACTTTCCATTCACATTTTATAAAAGATAATATGGTCTACGATCAAAATGCAATGGTAATTGTATAACATGGTGATCAATTAAAATTTAATACATATTGTAATTGATGCATGTATCAAAAGTAATGCAATCAATGGGTATGAAACCAGAGTCTCAAAAGGGTTGTTGATGACTGATCATTTGGGCTGAAAAAAGTTAGAATAGGTCGCTAATAACTTTTTAAGTTCTATATAAGTTATTTATATAGTCACATTGTTGTTTTTTAAATATATTTTAAAATAAAATATTAATATATGTAATTTAATCATATACTTGTATTCGTAGGAAGAACACTATAAGAAGCACACAACAAAGAAAGTGTGTGCAACATTAAAAGATTTGGGATGGAACACAAAAGCCTTTAATTAGTGGGCCTAAGATAATTAGTTTGTATCGGTAAGACATGTAGTATTCAATTTGTTGTACACGCAAACTATGAATTAAAATTAAACACTTTTAACATTTTATCATTAATTTTTTTTAGGGTAAAACAAATTGGAAAGATGAAGAGGATTAAGGGGAGGAGGACGATGAGAACGATGAAGAGGATGACGAGGAGGATCAAGTTCTAAGAGAGCATGAAAATGCGAGGATCGGTGGGAGGACAACGAGTTTGACAATTGAAATATTTGAGTTGTAGTTTTAAATTTGTTTGTTTTGTAATTTAGAAGGGACTCCTTAATACTCCATCAAAATTAGATTGTTATATGTTATCGTAAATTAAAATTTTGAATTTGAACAATGTCTTCTTTATTATTAATAATAGTATTGTGATACTATTCAAATTCTCAAAGATGTACAATTTCTCCGACAATAAAATGTGAATATTAATTTATTAAAATAAGAAAAATATATGCAATATAATTATTTGTAATTATGATTAATTATATTGCTTTTAAAATAAAATTATCCAACAAATTTTTTGTTATATTTGTATCTTTACCCCTCATTGATTATGTTGTGCGTTTTTGCGTCAATTTAACATGGCACAAAGTAGACACATATTTGGTGCAAATTAGGCGCAAATATGGTACAAAAGTGGCACAATTTTGATGCAATTAAAATTGTTTATTTATGTCATTTTGTGTCACTTTTGCGCCACAAAAATTGATGTGAATTCTTGAAGAAACATGACGAAAATTGTAACAAAAATTGATTTTAGATGTAAAAATGACCCAAAATGTCGTGCTATTTACACATTGTGTAGTGGTCGTCTCTTAATAAAGAGGATAAGTTGGGTGATGAGGATGGGTTGTAGGGCACGATGGGAAAGGGAAAAGACGTGTCGACTCAAACATATGAAAGCTTCCTTTCTACAATCGATAGTGAAGGATACTTTGTAAGGCTAGTGAGAATGTGGATGCCAAGGTCAATGGATTGAGGATTTTATCCTTAGGAATGAGTCATCACGGTCCCTTGATAGCTTGAAAAGAGCTCAGATTTGGAATTGGGTTTCACATTTCGAGACTGTGTTGCCTCCTCTACTAGGCTTGTGCAATATGGAAGCCATTATGCATTTAGATCGAAATGTTGGAGAGATCATTTATAGAACCCCATATTTAAGGTCCTCCAAATATCCTACACGACAATATTTCTACTTAATGTTTTTCTGTTATACAATTCCATCCAACCCTTTTTAGACTTGCACCACTATCCTCCCAGTTGGGCCAAAATGAGACTTTAGAGAAAGACATAGGAAATCATTGAAGATTAATGGAAGGTTGGATTTTTGGATGTGGTTGTAAGCGGTGGGGGTAGAAAGAACCTAGGTTCCTATCTTTTGTTCTACAACCTTCCACTCACTACATAATAATGAAACAAAACCATAATTCACAAATCCTCCACTACATCGAAAAATCACATATTGTAAAAGCATACACTATCAATTATATATATAAAAAGGATAAAAATAAATAATCCATAAACAACATTGCATAATAAAGGTTATTAAATTTGTAACGTTAACAAGTAAGTACAATGATAATTATTTTTCCACACTAGATTGATGCAAGCAAATTATGACGGTGATCAATATGATTTTGCTCTTCAAACCGAAATCTTCCTATTTATAACTTTGAATGCGCTAGAGGATCGAAGAAGGACCAAAAATGCATGCGAAAAATAATTTTCGTCCTTTTCTAATGCCTCAAACATTAATTAAGCTAATAAGAATTCCCAAATGGGAGTCTTAGTGGCTTTTCCTAGTACGCATTAGATAAATGGAAGATCGAAGGTTTGTGTTGGTGATCATTGTCACACGAAATCATTAGGATTGTTGATGAGCGGAAACGATGATCACTACCTTAATTGCTAAAGATAAATCCTAATCATAAATGTGCATGAAATCGATGACATAAGGAACCCTAAACATAGAGTTTTTAAATCCAAAGTAGGTAGAGTTCGGGATTTAGACATATTCAAGTTTCACTTTGAAGTTTTCATCGACCATGCATTGCTTTCTAAGATATAAATAAAGTATGTTTCCTCTATAACTTGCACACCGCACCCCATTTCTCTTTTAGACGAATGAAAAAATGGCACGTAGTTCATATGTGTTTGATTGTAAGAAAGAAGACTTTCACATTATTTTCCCCCAACATTTCTTCCTTAAACCCCTTCTTCATCACCCCTCTTCCTCCCCCAACATTTTGCTCCATCCAATTTAACTTCGCGTCGATGTATCCCCTCATCATTTCCATCACACATTTCACATGCTAGTAATTAATGATTGAAGCTTTAATCGAAATTTGATGTCATTGTTTAAAGACTTTTGAAAATTTGAGGCCTTTGTCGATTGGTAGAATCAACATTGTTGATTTATTTCTCATTTACAAATATGGCAATTCAAAATTCCCCTGCATCTGTCATTTGCTTCACATATTGACGGACTTCATAACTTTATTTCCTAATGCACTTATTGTCTCTCGCATTTACCACTTGTAGATTTTCATCTTGTGAGCTCCTTATAATTGTTGATCCTCTAATGGTCCTGCCACCTCCCTAGTGTCCCAATTTTCTTGTTGACCCTTCAAAACATGAAACTCCTCAACTATTCCACTCTTTGTGTCTAGCATTAAGGGCCTTTATAATCAATAATAATTGATTCTTGTTGGGATCTATGTGAGCCAAATAAATTCACCAATAGATCAAGCGAACTTAACAATTTTTGAAAATTAGTGGGAAAGAATTTAATGTCTTTTATTTACAGTCATTTTTTTCCCTCTAGTAGGTTGGAAAGTACTTCATGGGACTTGTGGCTGAATATTTTTGTAGCGAAAATCTCTCCATGAGACCACACCCTTAGACTTTCTCAACACTCTCCGGTTAGTACAATCACCAACGATTGAGTCTCCCATTATTGTAACTTTCTAACGAGGCTTCATTATCATGATGTGCATCTCTCTACAATCTCTTTACGTAGGAGTTAAATGTAACACATGTTTACACATTTTTAATGATTTTAGTTATAAAATATTTAAAATAATAGTCATGTATGACTTGCGTTTTAAAATACAACTTCAATTGCTTTTATAAGTTATATACAAACTATAGTAATATATATTCAAATTAAAAATAATCTTATATATATTATATAAATAACAATGTTTTGTATTGACGGGAATAGGTGGCCATCAAATTTAATCGTGCCTTCAAGACACCACAACACTTAGTTGCCTCTACGACACACCCTTCAAAGGTTTTTTTTTGAATTTTTCTTATCTTTGAAATTCAATTTTTTTGTTCATGTGTATCTAGTGATTCATAAAATGGTTTATGGTATGTGAGTTTTTGTTTACAATTCGATTGAAAGGGAGTGGTAAATAATTTAAAATTAAAAAAAATTAAAGTGGTTGGAGATAAATCTTTTAAAGGGGTGGCGAATATATAATGAGGGAATTTTTATTAAAATGAGGGTGTTATATTTTGAAAGAGGGGCTTTATTACGTTGATAGGCATGCTCCTACTTGATGGAGGGTACTGCACCAAATGATGAATGCCTATTTTTATAGGGTAGAGGTGTGTTAATGCACATGTAAATTAGAGTTGTCCACATCAGTTTTATGTTCCTTGACTATAGATGGTAGTGAAGTGGTTTGGGTGGTGGAGGAGATAAGACAACATTTTGGTTCCTTTGGTAGTGAGGTGTTACAAAAGGAGTCAATGATGTGGACATGTTCTCCTTTTAATCCACTTACGGTGGTGAATCTTAGATCATAAATTTTACGTCCATGCCATCATCAAATGCAAAGCATTGAGTTGATGTTAAACAGAGGCCAAGGATTTTTAGTGGCGAATATTCGTAATATGGCGAATATTCCATTTTATAAAAAATTGAAAAGGTGAATGTTCTCGTGCAGTCAATGATATGTTCGCCTAAAAATTAAAGTTTAATTTTTTTAGGGGTCAACTTCGCCTACCTCTTTATAATATCCCATATATAATCCTATATTATTCGCTAGGTAGAACACTACTTGCTAACTCATTCCACATTCCACCTGGGGGCATATCTATTATCAATTACATAACTTGCAAAGCAATAGATTCCAAAGTACATAAAAGTACATTTTTTCGGACAAAATCATTCAACCGATGCACAAATAGAAGACTCTGTTGACAAAGCACAAGAAGGCTTTGTGGATGTTAGCATAATTTAGCATAGGCATATTTATTGCATTTTATTGCATTGTCTTTTATTTAATATGTGCAACATGTGCAACATGTGCACTCTAGTCTAGTGACTTGCATTCAATATTGTTATGTTGGATAACATTCAATATTGGTATTAGTAGTAATTACATGTGCATGTGAGATGGGTCTTATCATCTCGTAGTTGGTGTCTGCTAGGGTGTCATGTCTATCCATATGAGGTTGTCTAATATCTATAAATATTACTGACTCTTGCATTGTTATGTAATCGATTTCATGATCAATAATATTTGTGAGGCTTCCATCCCTCTTTGGTCATTGCAAACTTATTCTATTCTATCATTGGTATATAGTGTTAGGAATTAGTATTCACATGGTTAGTTTTATATATATTGTTATAACTAATGTGCAACAATATATCAATACGGGTTGTTATTGTTTGTATACTTCCTATTTTATAGGAAGTTGTTCAACAACATTCCTGGCTATATAATAGCCATTGTATTAGCAAGAAAATATATAGAATATATTATTATTTTGCTGTGTAAATCTGCTTGTTCTCCAAGATTTGGTATCAGAGCCGTATTGTTCCACTGCCTGTGATGGGAAAGTAAATTGTTTGCAGGGGCGCATATTATTCTTCATTGCCCCACGTGATGAGATTTCTCCTGTATTGACATCTCCTCTCCTCCTGCGCTCTTCCTTCTGTGTGGACGCTAAAATTTATACAATTCATTTCACTCGGCTGCATCGATAGGTGTCGGAATCAGTTTGGACGCGATCTGTGTATTGTAACGTTAGTTACCTGGAAGAGTTCAGTGGATTGGACAGAATGTTTGGTGGTATTCTGCATATCGATCTCCTTCGTTGATGCAACCAGATCCATCGAGTACATAGATCAATACTTGCTAAAATAAAAAATAATTGTCCAAAAGCAAGTGTTGTCTGTACGAGCCGTGGCAGTATTTTGGAGGTCGACACCTTAAAAGAGTGCATTCGATCTGACACCTAATCAGAGTGCCCAGCTGTGCGTTGTCTTTCCTTCAACGGTTTGTAGGATTCCCAAAGCAAAATGTGTATGCATAAGACGGATCTGATTGTCCTCTCTCAGTAACTTGTGAGACATTGCAAATATCATACTATTTTTTTATTCCCTACGACCTGCACTGTTGGCAGCGATTTGCATCAAGGCGCATGCATCTCCTATTCAATGATCTACATGCGTGTTTGATCAAAGAGGAGAATTCTGGTAGTTGTCCACGTCAATACATTCAATAAAATACTGGCTATCTGTATTGATCAATGCGTTGGTTACGGTCATCTGCATGCACAGTGAACGAATTGGATCCTCAACACGTCTGATGGAAATGGAAAGAACAGTCCATTCGGCTCGGAGTCAACATTCAGTATTTGCATTCATCAACGTTTTTCGGAATATAGGTATTTTATATTGTAAATATTGGTTTTATTCCTATATTTGTGTCGTATATGTCTTGTTCTTTATTTAGTTGGGTTTAATGTTTTAGTCCGATTGGGTATCGGTCATCAAATCATTTGTTAATATAAAGTTAATAGTTTTGGGCTTATGTCATATAAGGTTTATTAATGGGAGAGTATTGTAAAAAGTTTGTAAGAAGTCATCTCTATTTAAGTAAAGGTGTCATTGTAAAATTAAAATAGGTGATTTTAGGTTTGTGTTATTGTGGTGTCGAGAGTCAATTTTTTTAGTCGTCAAAAGTTTATTGTGGGTCAATACTATTGTAAAAAGTGTCGTCTTCCAAAGTTCGAAAAATAAATTTTTTTACCTCACGGACGCATTATCGCTGGAACGCGACGTCTAAAATAAATTAATGAGCCTCAAAAGCAAAATCCGTTGATCTAGCAACTTGTCAAATGGAGGAAGGAGGCATCGGAGGCTGGAGGTCGACGGCGACTTCTCTCGTCACCACCAACGACGGCGCGCATGAGAATGATTTGGTGGCACATGTGTGCAATGTGAGTACTTGTTTTTGAGTATTGCAGTGTTCCAGTTTCAGCTTGGTGTGATTCTTTTTCAGAGTTCCTGTTTTGTTTGGTATTTGATGGATGTTGGAAAGAAAGTTGTGTTGGAGCGCGAGATGCGTGATCGGTGATCCTCTGGACCGACTTGGTCCTCTCGACCGCCGTACTTCGTTGGAAGATGGTCACTAGAAGAATACGTTCACTAGCATTAGTGACCATATGCGCAAGACCTAACTAGCAAGATCCATTCAGAGTATGTTCTTCGATGCGGTTTGCTTCTCAAGATCTATATGTGTGGAATTTCACATTGTGGGGGAATACATACCAATGTTCCATTCCCATTCGTACCAAAACGACTTAGTCAAGGAAAGCTTCCAGGCAGCAAGTGGCGATTTTCTATCTTTGTTCGAGATCGAGTGGCAACGATCAATAACAGAGACTACAATTAAGAACATTACGATTCTTATAGGAAGTAATGTGAAATCTTTTCAGTATTTCTTATATTCTGCAGTTTTGAGATATGCATGTTGTGTTTCCTACATAATTCCCTGATGTATAAGCATAGTGGTGAATAGTAGCACCAGAGTAAGTCAGTTCATGGATCTTGAAAGGGTTTGTGGGAGGATCCAGAAAACCACACGAGGTCGACAGTTGATGAGGTTCCTGTCACTTCAAGGTTTGTGGTAAGCCTGTTTAAAACCATGGAAGGAGCGAGCCTTTCTTTTGGATCAAGGCCATGAGTCACAGATTTGGACATGCCACAAGGGTGAGCATACTGCAGAGTGCGTGTGGATGTTTTTCTACCATGTAAACACTAAGGGGGGGAATGTTAGGAATTAGTATTCACATGGTTAGTTTTATATATATTGTTATAACTAATGTGCAACAATATATCAATACGGGTTGTTATTGTTTGTATACTTCCTATTTTATAGGAAGTTGTTCAACAACATTCCTGGCTATATAATAGCCATTGTATTAGCAAGAAAATATATAGAATATATTATTATTTTGTTGTGTAAATCTGCTTGTTCTCCAAGATCTAGCTATACCATTATTATCATTTGGTATCGAAAGCGAGTTCTATCCAAGCAAGGTTGAAGAGGAGCACTAGTGGAGAGGATCCATTGGAGAAGAAGATCTCGCATCAAAGGAGAGCCATTGAAGCATCCCGCAACCTCCATTCCTTCCAAGCATCCTCAACTAAAATTTCACCTATCCACTTATTTGGAAGGTAATTTTTTTTTAATAGTCATTGGCATAGCTAATTGATCTAACATATTGGTGGAATATTTCAGATTTAGAGATCTTTAAAAAAAAGGAGAAAGATCTTGGAAAAAATTGTAGATCTAAAAAAAAAAGATTTGTGAAAAAAGAGATCTTAAAAAAAAAAGGAGAGAGATCTTGAAAAAAATTGTAGATCAAAAGAAAAAAAAGATCAGATCTAAAAAAAAAAAAAAAAAATCAGATCTGAAAGTGGAGGTGTGAAGAATTCGGGAGCAAAGGTTGAAGCAGTCCCGTCAACAAAATTCCAGCAGATAGCTCTTAGAAAAAAGGACGTAACTTTTTCATACAATGTCGGATTGATGTGCCATTTTTTTGCTGGAAAGATAAGAAGGAGGTGCACAACTTTTCAGTTTACATCATCTTCAGATTCGGCCTCTACATGTGACAAAAAGTCTCAGATAAGTCGGATCATTTTTTTCGAAAAAAATCGAGATCTAGGCCGGGTAAATTGGTAAGATCTCAAAACTAAGATTCCGATTCTTCGAAATTTTGTAGGTTTTAAGAAAAATATTTAATGATGCTCTTTGTCAAAATTTTAGGAAAACTCGGATCATGGTTTGTGAGAAAAGGTGAAAACAATATTCAGATTGTTTATTTGGATCTTGGGAACAAACAAGTCAACGGTTCAATTCCCACTCTCTCCATATTTTTCTTAAATTATTTTTTTGGAAAATTTGGAGAAATTAATAAATTTTGGGAGATTTCTAAATTTAGAAGCTCACTAAACACATTTAGAGCCACCACTAAATTTAGCGGAAAAACACCTATTGGGGGTAAAAATATTTTGGCCTAAATTGTGTATTTTGTGATTCTAAACCCTTTTTCAGAAAGAGGGGGACACAAAAACATCATTTCAATGTACTTTTGGAGCATTTTGTACTAATCTTGGTGCATAAAGTGAAAAAAAGGGTACAAATTTTTTATTTTATGTTTGGTTCTATCACACGAGATATTTGATCTCATAAAGCGGCGTTCGGTATATACACGGTGCCTTTGGGAAGCGCTTACGGGTGATGCCGTGACTACTACCGCACTTAATGCCTAACACAACCGCCTAATCGTGCGTCAGGCATCAACCTGCGTCGACACTAAAATTTTCCTCCATAATTTCTATTTCATTAATGTATGTATTAGGAATAGGATGTTGTTAAGTATAATTAGTAGTAGCGTCTGATAGAAGATAACGAGGCGTCAAGACGATGTCGCCAATAATGTGGAGTACGATAACTTGGTCAAAGTATAATATGAATGTTGTAAAAAGTAAATATTTGTTGTAAGTGGTCCGGTAATGTTAAAATGTCAAAGTTTGGGTAATTAGAGAAGTAGGGTCTACATGATTAGGAATTAGAAATATTATATTGGTAATAAGGACAAGGAGTGAGGTCATAAATATTTTGTGTATTTTATTTGTAAAAAGTCTAAAAATGTGGAACCCATGTAAAATGATAAGGTTTATCTTATCTTAAAAGATAAGCTTACATGTACAGATAAGAGTTAAGGTATGGAATATGATTCGTCAGAGTGGATTTCTTATCCTATCTTAGAGATAAGATGGATAAGCACTCGGAAGTTATATAAATAGAGAGGCCACCCCCCTCATTTAGCATAGAAGGAAGTAGTGAGAAATATTGTAGGAAGTGTGCAAAGGAAGCCATCAATTTAAAGGTGTGTTGAAGAAGCCATTAAGAGGTGTAATTGTAAAGTTTCTCCCATAGTCTTGGTGAAAGGCAAGTGAAGTCAATAACACTTGAAGTACCTCATGGGTGAGATTGTAACAATTTCATGTTAATATTATAATTTACTTTGATATTTCAGATTGCTCATCATTCCGTCTTATCATAGTCGATGGTATTCTTGTGTTATGTTGTTTTGTTTCCATATTACATCCACCAAACTAAAGGTTGTGCATTAGTAAATAATCATAGCATGAGGAGTTCCCGGTGAAGAATTATCAAGTGCGGATTGGTGATGACATTTTGGTTCCATTATCGGGACCATTCCTCATTGGTGGATTTTACGGAGAGATATTCCCACTTAGTCAAAAATCAAGTGGAGGGTAACTTTATTTTTGTCATGCAGTAGTAGTTACCATGGTAAAGTCATTTCGCCGTGAATAGTAGTTACCTGGTAAAGTCATTTTTTCTTTGGGAATAGTATTTACCGATAAATTCACTTTTACCGTGAATAGTATTTACCGCATGAACTTCACTTTACCGTGAATAGTGTTTACCACAAAAGTCAGTTTTACCATGATAAGTCAAGTTTTACCTAGTTTACCGTGGTCATTTCTATTTACTATTGTAGTGATTTCAATTATTTGTGTACATAAGTTTTGTTGATTGACTTGTGGGTTTGGTTTTCACGGTGGTTACCTTTGAAAATGGGAAATATTCTGCTTTTTTCAGCTCAATCTAATGAAGATGCTTCTTCTTTCATTCAAGAGTTTAAACGATCTTGTATTTGTAATAGCCTTATAAGAAGGAACAATGGATTGAATTTTTCTTACATTTTTGGATGGTTCAGCACTTAGGTGGTTTGAAACACTAGGTGATAATGTGAAAAATTCATGGGATTTATTAACTGAAAGTTTTCTTGAAGAATTTGGTGAACAACAGAAATATGTAGATCTCATGATCGAGATCACAAAGCTATCCCAAGGAGAGAAGGAGAAGATAAGGGATTATCATGATCGTGTTCTAGAGCTAAGGAGGAAGCTCGATGCCCAGATCTGGAAGGAAGGATTAGCGGATGGGTTGATGAATGGCGTGGATAATCTCCTCTGTAAGCACTTCATTCTTGGGATGAAGCCAGAGATCAGACAACGAGTGAAGTATGACCACCCAGCTACCATTGAACAAGCAAAAGAGATTGCAAGAAGGTAAGAAGAAAGCATGGAAGAGGAGCTCAAAGAAATTGTTGCTAAAGTAGAGCCTACACCAAAGCACCTTTGGTCCGAGAATCCACAACCACTCCCGGTGAGCACAAATATTTCTCCTAGTACATCTACCGAGTATTAAGATTTGCTCAAAAAGATGGGTCGATTAACTATTAATCTTCTTCAAGGAAAGGAATTTAGCTCTTAGGGAGGAGATAGAGGTCCAAAAGAAATATTTACGAAGTTATATGTTATGGTTGTTATAAAAGGGTCATTATAAGTATAATTATCCAGATAGAGCTTCTACATCTAGTAAAGGAGATAATGATAAAGGAAAACACTGTGAATTCTTTGATATAGTAGATAAGAGTAGAAATAATGAAGTAGATGTGTTTATAACAAAAAGAAAGAAAGAAATAGACAATCAAGATGGAAATGATCCTAAGAAGATGAAAGAAGAAACTAGTAAGAAACATAGGAGAAGAAAGTTGGGTGTGCAGGATTTTTCGATTTCACGGGGCAAGGACCATACTCCATCTTGGAAGATCTCATCCAAAAGGCCTGCAAATAGTACATATGGTCAACTCTTGGCTATGTCTTCGAGAAGAGGCGGGAGGCTGCGAAGTGGACTCAATGCTCGGCGAAGAAAGGAGGTTGAGGTCCCTGTTTTGGAGGCGAGAGGCGGATCCCTATGCTCCACAGATGAGGTATTATGTAATGGTATTTCAATTCATGATGTCTTAGTTGATGGAGGTGCTGCTGCGATTAATGTAATGACCGAGTCAGTAATGAATATGTTGGGTTTAAAATTGATCGCCCTTCAACACTTATGTTAAGGTCATTAAATAAGGGAAAAACTAAACCAGAAGGTGTAGTTTCAAATGTGGCAATATCTGTTATGGGTTTTGTTTGTGTGGTAGAATTTCAGGTGATGAAAAATGGTATTGTTGCATACCCAATGCTGCTAGGAAGACCATGGCTAAGGAGAGTTCATGCAAGAAACTATTGGAATGAAGGTTTCATGACACTTGGACGTGGTAGAGAGAGGGTGAAGATAAATGTGATCCTCGACATCATAAAATAGAACCCGTGGATTCAAGTGATGAAAGCGATGATTGGACATCCTCTAATTACTCTAGTACCAGTGAAGTGGACACTGAAGATGAAGAAAGCGAGGTGGATGTTTTAGTCATGGATATCCTTCCAGTCACACCAACTCATGACCCCATAAAATTATCTAAAGAAGAAGTTGATGATCATCTCCAACAAATAAAGATTGGTGATCTTTGTGATGGAAAGTGAGAAGGAATCCTACCTCCGGCTCTTTCGAAGGTACATACACCTATTCACTTTTGATTACAAGGAACTCCGTCAAGCAAGTTGGGTAGAATATTGTATTGGTGGTAGATGGTGCTAAAAGCCCATAAAGCAAATGCCATATAGAATGAATCCTAATTTTCCAAGACCGTAAAAGAAGAAATAGATAAGTTGCTTGATGCGGGATTCATATTTCTTTGTGGAGAATTCAGAATGGGTTTCTCCCATTGTGATCTCTATAAAAAACAATGGGAAGCTACGCATTTGTGTTGATTACTGAAAGCTCAATAAGGAAAAAAGAAGGATCATTACCCTCTTCCATTTTGAGATCAGATCTTGGACGAAGAAGTAGGCGAGGAATGCTATAGTTTCTTTGATGGATATAGCGGCTATAACCAAGTTCGTATAGTAGAGAAAGATCGGTGAAGACCACGTTCACCACTCCTTGGGGAGCGTTTTCTTATAGAGTTATGCCTTTTGGGTTGTGTAATGCTCGGTAACATTCCAGCGTTTTATGAATAGGGTGTTGAACCCTACATTGAGACCTTCATCGAGTATTTCGGATGATTTTTGCGTCAATGGGAGCAAGTTGGACTACTCGCACCAAATAGAGACAACATTTCAAAGGTTAGATGAAGCACAAGCCTCACTAAACCCTACAAAGTGTGTCTTTGGATGTTCTAAAGGCGTTTTGTTAGGGCATGTTGTATCTAGAGATGGTATTGGTAATCGATCACGATAAAGTTTCAAAATCAAAGATTTACCATTTCTTATGAATAGAAGTAAGTTGTGATCATTTTTAGGCCATGTGGGTTCTATAGAAGGTTCATCAAGAATTTCAAAGATTGCATGACCACTAACCAAGTTCTTGAAGAAGGATGTTACTTATGAACCAGGAAATAAGGCACATGAAACTTTTGGACAATGAAGGAAGCCACAGTGTCTTCACCTATTTTGAAGAATCAGATTGGAGCAAGCCATTCATTATGTACACTGATGCTTCGAGATCACGTGACTAGGAAGTACTTTGAGCTAAAATGATGAAAATGGGAATGAACATCCAATTTACTTTGGGAGCAAACAAATGAGCAAAGTCTTTGAGGTAAATTATATTGTAACTAAAAAAGAGGCTCGCTATCATTTTTTTGTAAAAAGTTTAGAAATTACTTGCTAGGGCATAAATTTCTAGTTGAAGCAGATCATCGGGCTCTAAAATATATTGTAAATAAGCCTAACCCATCGGGGAGGATAGCAAGATGGATAATTTTGCTACAAGAATTTGAATTTGATATTATAGATAGGTCGGGAAAGAAGCATGTCAATGCAGATGCACTCTCTCGAGCCTATGATGGTTTAGGATCATCTTGTGATGATGATGATTTCCCGATGCAAGCATTGTTATCCCTTGACACAATCCCAAGTGAATACATAGATATTTGGAATTATCGAATGAATTCGAGTTTCTGATGGTGCCAATGCAAAGACTAAGAGAAAGATTACTCAAGTCGAGTCGTCCATATTCTATTCTACATGGAGTATTATTTCGAATAGGACACGATGGACAAGATCAAGAGGGTAGTTGGACGTGATCAAGGGAAGGAAGCTGCTAGAAGAATTCCACAATGGTACATGTGGAGGGAACTTCTGGACAACTTACAGCAAGAAGGATCTTGGATGCGAGTTATCACCTGGTCCACTCTTTTTAAAGATTGTTATAATTATTGTAAGACATGTGATATTTGTCAAACACATGGTAACCGTAAGACTTCATCAGCTCCATTATGTCTATTCTTCCACTTGGTCCCTTTGAAAAGTGGGGAATAGACATTGTAGGTCCACTTCCAACTACCTCACGCCAAAATAAGTATATTGTAGTTGTCACTGATTATTTAACCAAGTGGGTTGAAGCTAGGCCATTGAAAACAACTTCCATGGATGAAGTGGCAAGGTTCATATATGAACGCATTGTCGCCATATTTTGTTGCCCATTAGAAATTGTAATGCGAGATCAAGAAGCCACTTCATTAATGAGGTGGTAGAAGCCCTACTCAATAAGTTTTCTATTAAGCACGGGAAGGCAACAACATACAAGCCAAACACAAATGGACAGGTAGAGCGAACAAATTTTATGTTGTGTCAAATTCTAGCAAAAGATGCAGCCTTATAGGTACATAAGTGGGATAAAAGGATTTATGTAGCATTGTGGGCATATAGGGCAACATCAAAAGTCAAGGCAACATGATACTCCCCATTTGGTTGGCCTATGGCATTGATCCGATTCTTCCTATTGAGTTTGATATTCCCACTTTGTGAGAGTTATGAAAAATGAAAGGATGGATGAAAGTGATTGAGTAAAATAAAGGTTGGTACATCTTCATTTGATGGAGGAAATGAGAGAAATAGTAAAGGGTACAAGCCATAAGAAGAAAATGAAGTAGAAGGAATACTTTGATCAAAAGATTGGTGGTCTCCATTTCATGTGAATGACTTGGTTCTAGTATATGATTCCGGATACAAAAAAAAGAAGACATAAAATTTCTTCCAAAATGGATGGGGCCCTACAAAATAGTAAGTTGTGCATGAAAATGGTACGTAATGATCATTGAAGGAATTGGATGGCACTCCCATTACGAAATGGGTCAACCACGACAAGTTGAAGATTTTACAAGCACTGAGAATAGTCTACTCAGGACGGAGTAGAAGCTACGAAGGGGAAGATGTCGACACTAAAATTTTCCTCCATAATTTCTATTTCATTAATGTATGTATTAGGAATAGGATGTTGTTAAGTATAATTAGTAGTAGCGTCTGATAGAAGATAACGGCGCCGTCAGTATGATGTCGCCAATAATGTGGAGTACGGTAACAATCAAAGTACAATAGGAATGTTGTAAAAAGTAAATATTTGTCGTAAGTGGTCGGTAATGTTAAAATGTCAAAGTTTGGGTAATTAGAGAAGTAGGGTCTACATGATTAGGAATTAGAAATATTATATTGGTAATAAGGACAAGGAGTGAGGTCATAAATATTTTGTGTATTTTATTTGTAAAAAGTCTAAAAATGTGGAACCCATGTAAAATGATAAGGTTTATCTTATCTTAAAAGATAAGCTTACATGTACAGATAAGAGTTAAGGTATGGAATATGATTCGTCAGAGTGGATTTCTTATCCTATCTTAGAGATAAGATGGATAAGCCTGGAAGTTATATAAATAGAGAGGCCACCCCCCTCATTTAGCATAGAAGGAAGTAGTGAGAAATATTGTAGGAAGTGTGCAAAGGAAGCCATTAGTTTAAAGGTGTGTTGAAGAAGCCATCAAGAGGTGTAATTGTAAATTTTCTCCCATAGTCTTGGTGAAAGGCAAGTGAAGTCAATAACACTTGAAGTACCTCATGGGTGAGATTGTAACAATTTCATGTTAATATTATAATTTACTTTGATATTTCAGATTGCTCATCATTCCGTCTTATCATAGTCAATGGTATTCTTGTGTTATGTTGTTGTTTTGTTTCCAGATTACATCCACCAAACTAAAGGTACATGTGCACTAGTAAATAATCATAGCACGAGGAGTTCTGGTGAAGAATTATCATAGTGCGGATTGGTGATGACAGACCTATAAAATCGATGGGAAGTAATAAGTACACAATACACACACATTTGAGCCCTCCCATCTGTTTGTGCTTGCATGCACCCTCTCCGTCTGCCTAAGTACCACGTACTAAATTCTTTCGGTGCGTTAACACCTCTTTCCATACTGACGGGTATATTGAAAGGGTGATCTTCTTCCACGTACCGACGGGTATATCGGAAGGGAGCGTATATAGAAAGGTTTGGTATATCGGCCTGACGGTATATTGAGAGGGAGACCATAAACTTGGAGTGATAAGAGCCTTACCCTTTGTCAAAAATTCAGAGTTTCAGAAATTCAGATTGCAGAAATGGGTGCACAAGCACCAAAGTTCTTCTTGCCAGATTCACAACTGCTTAGAGGAGACAACTATGCTACATGGAAACCGAAGATCAAGACGTTACTTGAGTTTGAAGACCTATGGACAGTTGTAGATGGACAAACAACAAGATCACTTGATGATGGAAGACAACAAGTTCAATTTGACAGGGCCAATCAAAAGGCCAAGTTGATCATCTTGTTTAGCGTAACAGACGATGTGCAACCCCACATTAGAGATGCCACATCGGCCAAGGATGCATGGGATAAGTTGAGCACAGTCTATGAGGCAAAGAACAAGAATGCCATCCTCAACCTACTATCACAACTGCATACTCTCAAGTTCAAGCACAATGAGAAGGTTGAAGTTTTTTTTGAGACGAGTTGCTACTTTGAGGGCATCTCTATTGGCATTGGGAAAAGAGATAAGTAATGAAGACCTCGTACCAATTGTGTTGCGAGCACTTCCTACTTCGTACATAATCTTTGTGACAACTATCAATATGAGTGAACACATAGTCACCTTTGAGAAGTTGGTCAATCTACTCCAACAAGAAGAGGCAATGAATAAAAAGATCATGAAGATGAGCAAGCACTATCTTCTAATCATAAAGGAAAGGGAAATTTCAGTCCAATCACAAGAAGTCACAACAAAATCAAAGTCAACGAGACAACACCAAGAAGTGTCCCATTTGCAATAGAGGGGGACATGACATAAAATATTGTTGGTACAATTCCTATAAAAAGGGTTCATCAAGCAATTTAAAACCCAATAACCAACAGGGTAACAATAATTCAAATAAAGGGAAGTCCAACAACAACAACAATCAAGGGTAGAAAAATGGTAATTGGTAAAGAAAACCCAAACAACAAGGGTACATTGCCAAACATGAGGATGATTCAGATGAAGGACACCACATGTATTCTGCTCAATTTGATGAAGAAACCAAGTCCACACAAGATATCTGGTATGTTGACTCGGGTGCAACTCGACACATGACTGGACGCAAGGATTGGTTCTACATAGTACGTGACTCACCTAACAAGAACCATGTGTCATTAGGTGATGACTCATCATACAAATGTCAAGGGATTGGAAACATTTCACTACCTCTTGGAAATATGATGCAAAATCACAAATGTATTGTATGTACCAGGTTGACCAAGAATTTACTATCGGTTAGTCAACTCCTTGATCACAACTTGAAGTTAGATTTTGTGATAATAATGGAGAAAAAATGTGCTTGATAAGAGATAAGTCAAGAGGTTCCAAGATTCAGAAAGAGCCTCCAATGTGGGACGCGATGTTCCAACTTGATTTTGTCCACAAGGATGATCAAGCTTTAGTGGCCAAAGACACATAATTTGCGAGAACTATGGCATCGCAGATATGGTCACATCGGTTTTGGCTATCTCCAAAACTTCAAAAGGGAAACATGGTGAAATGATTGCCTACACTCAAGCACAACACCGACAAGTGTCACAATTGCCTAAATTTGGAAAGCAACATAGAGTACCCTTCGAGAAGAACACATATAGAGCTAAGGAAAGCTTGATTTGGTGCACACCGATCTTTGCGGGCCCATGCAACCAAGTCATTTGGATGTCAATTCTTCATGCTTTGTGTTGATGACTACTCAAGAAAGATGTGGATATATTGTCTAAGAAACAAGAGTCAAGCCTTTGAGACATTTCAGAAGTTCAAAGCACTTGTTGAGAATGAAGTTGGTCGCAAGATCAAAACTCTCCGCTCAGATCAAGGGGGGGAATTCACAAGTAATGAGTTCAAGACTTACTTGGAAGCTCATGGGATTCGTTAACAAATGCCTCCTACTCACACACCACAAGAATGGTATAGTTGAGAGAAGGAATTGTACTATCATGGAAATGGTGTGATGTATGATTGACGACTCAGGTTTAACAAAGACATTTTGGGCAGAAGCTGCAAGAACTGCAGTCTATTTGTTGAACAGAGTGCCCACAGTAGCTCTTGAAGGAGTGACACCTCAAGAAGCATGGTCAAATCGGAAACCATCAATTGCACACCTAAGAGTATTTGGGTGTAAAGCTAGCATGCACATACCCAAGAAGAATAGGAAAAAGTTGGATATGAAAGCTGAGAAACTGATATTCATTGGATACAATGAAGAAGCACTTGCGTATAGATTATGGGATCTGAAAGCAAAGAAAGTATACACAAGTAGGGATGTTGAGTTCTTTGAGAAGAAACAAGCAGATGCTCCACGCAACGACTCAACAAACATGCAGAATACACCTCTTGTGAAGACAAAATTTGATGTTCCCACTGAAGATGATAGTGATGAATTGGATGATGGTGAAAACTTGGATCCACCACAATCCAATGGAACAACTAATAAGTTACCTAAATGGTATACTCAATTAATAAGAGATGCAAATTTGGATGAAGCACCTAGCACATCGTCCAATCCTGGACCTAGAACTCGCAGTCAAGCTCGTGAAGAGGTCAATTATGCCCTAATGAGCAGATTTGTTGAAACAGTTGAGCCATCTACAGTTCAGGAAGCCCTACAATCAAAAGCTTGGAAAGATGCCATGGATTCAGAGTATCAGTTAGTGATGAAGAACAACACATGGCAACTTGTCGACCTTCCACCAGGGAAGAAACCCATTGGATGAGGATGGATATTCAAGACTAAGTACAAATCAGATGGGACTATTGACAAGTATAAAGCAAGGCTTGAAGCAAAGGGGTATGCACAACAAGAAGGCATTGATTATGAAGAGACATTTTCTCCCATAGCCAAGATCAAAACAATCGGGATGATCTTTGCTCTATTTGCACAATTTGGTTGGAAAGTCCACCAAATGGATGTGAAAAGTGCCTTTCTTAATGGAGATTTGCAAGAAGAAGTCTATATGACTCAAATTACCCAGAGGGTTATGTAATACCAGGAAAAGAGATGATGGTATGCAGACTCATAAAATCTCTATATGGCCTAAAACAGCACCCCGGGCATGGTACATCAAAATTGATGAGCATCTCATAAGTCATGGATTCAAAAGGAATCCTTATGACCCCAATCTCTACCTCAAAAAGCAAGGGGGGGAGATTGTCATTGTGGTTGTTTATGTCGACGATCTAGTCATTACAGGCAGTTCTGTGAAGATGATCGATGCAACAAAGAAATATTTTAATCGATCGTTCGACATGACAGATCTCGGGCTCATGCACTATTGTCTTGGGTTGGAAGTATGGCAAAAAGAGAATCATATCTTTGTGTCACAGTTGAAATACACCAAGACAACGCTCGAGAAATTCAGGATGATGGACTGCACTCCTATTGCTACACCTATGGAAGTGAGACTTCAGTTATCTCGTTCCAATCCAGCACCACCGGTGAATGTAACTCTCTATCGGGCATTGATCAGGAGTCTCATTTACCTGACATATACTAGACCAGATATCAGCTTTGCAGTTAGCTATTTATCACGCTTCATGCAAGAACTGAAATTATGTCATTGGAAAGAAGAAAGAGAATACTAAGATATCTAAAGGGTACATTGACCTTGGTCAGAGTACAAGAAAAATGACAATTTCTTCTTGACGAGGATATTGATTCGAGATCATGTAGGAAACATGGATGATAGGAAGTCAACATCGAGCTTCGTCTTCTTTATGGGATCTGGACCGATATCATGGGAAGCAAGAAACAAAACTTTGTTTCTCGCTCTTCTACTGTAAGCGAGTATCGAGTGCAGTGAAGTGTTTGTGAAGCAATATGGCTACGCCGAATCTTTGGAAGGAATTGGTCTACCACAACAAAAATCTACTCTAGTATATGTTGATAATGAAGGAGTTCTAAAGCTTGTTCGTAATTTAGTATTTCATAAGAGAACCAAGCATATTTAAGTACTGAGTTCATTTCATACGCGAGCATGTCTTGAAGCACAACATACACTCCATTTTCGTCCTACAATTTGAACAAAAGGCGAGATGTTTTCACTAAGTCACTGTGACGTGACAAATTCACACTTTGTTCAGAGAGTTCCTCTCCACTTCATTGGAAACTATGCAAAATTAAGGGGGGGAATGTTAGCATAATTTAGCATAGGCATATTTATTGCATTTTATTGCATTGTCTTTTATTTAATAATGTGCAACATGTGCACTCTAGTCTAGTGACTTGCATTCAATATTGTTATGTTGGATAACATTCAATATTGGTATTAGTAGTAATTACATGTGCATATGAGATGGGTCTTGTCATCTCGTAGTTGGTGTCTGCTAGGGTGTCATGTATATCCATATGAGGCTGTCTAATATCTATAAATATTACAGCTCTTGCATTGTTATGTAATCTGATTTCATGATCAATAATATTTGTGAGGCTTCCGTCCCTCTTTGGTCATTGCAATCTTATTCTATTCTATCATTTGGTATCTAAGCTATACCATTATTATCGGTGGATGGGTGACAAGAAGGCTCTGAGGATGGGTGACAATAAGATTCTGTCGATGGGCAATAAGAAGGCTCTGTGGATGGGTGACAAGAAGGCTTTGTGGACGGGTGACAAGTAGGATCTGCTGTGGTGATAAGCGGGATCTGTTGTGACAGGTGACAAGCATGATCTATTGACGGGTGACAAGAAGGATCTATTGATGGGTGATAAGAAGGCTCTCTTGACGGTGACAAGAAGGTTCTATTGACAGGCGACAAGAATAACCTTCGACGCGTGACGAGGAAGCGTGTTGTTGAAGTGCGACAAGTTTTGTTTGTTGACATACGAAAGGGAACAATGGAAGCTGATAGTGCTCAGAACACCCAAAAAGTTACAAAAAAACTCAAAATTCTTTGTTCAAGTATTTTGGAAACTCTGTTGGTTTAGATACAACAACCGCCAACACCCATAGAGCTCCCACTGAAATCAATCAGAGCACAGACTATGTGGAAGGTGTTATTGAAGTGGACATGCATTCTACTCAATATCAGCCAAATGACACCTATAATGATACCATGCCAGGGCTTGAAGATATTCCAGTAGTGCAGGTAGAGCTTGAAGATATTGTGCAACCAGGAGTGCAAAATGCAACACAAAATTCAAATGTAACTAGTGGTTCATGGAAAAGGAAACTTGATGATCGTGATATTCCTAAAAGCTCTACACGTAAAAGTAAAAATGTGAATATGAACAAGAATATGTGGATGCTTGGGAGGACATACAAGTTTGACTGGGCTGTAAAATTTCCATTTATTGAACCTGTACAACTAGCTAATTCTGAAGAAATTTCATCAGAATGTACATGTATAATATGTACGTGGAAATTGGGAAGGCAACAAAAATACAACTGAAGTTGGACACAATTGAAAAACATTGTGGAAAACAATATTTCATCAGAATCGGGAAGATGGGCAAAAATAAAAACACGAGATGGAAAAATCAAAAGAATGCATGCATGTGAAATATGCGGCGAGAATATGAAGGTGATAGGTGATCGAGAAAATATGCGAGACTTCTGAAGAAAATTGTGGAATGATCACAATGCAAATTGATTAGATGAATCAATCAAATTTGGGTGCTAAACTCATACAATTTTCTACTTTGTTCCAAATCCTTAAGAAAGGAAGGCTGATTTCATATTTCATCAATTTCAAACCTTTGTATCAACATAATGGAATGCGAGAATGTTCCCAATCTCATCTTTGGTCGACAACAAAGTGCATAGGTAATGGCTAAATGTCTTTTATGATCGAGAAGGAAGATTTGAAAGAGTGTGTAAAAATGAAAAGTTTATCTCTTTGTCAATTGATGAAGTGATTGCTGTTGACAACACCGCATGGGTATGTATCCATGTTTACACTTTAGAAAATCATATGAGGACTCCACACCTATTGGGTGTTCAGAAAATGGTTGAAAATTGCAATGCAGAAAACCTATATAAACTAGTTATTTCTCTTTTGAAAGAAATTGCTGGCATGGACTGTGAATGAAATTGCTACGAAGTTGGTATGTGTGGGAGAAAATGGGGCATTAGTCATGTAGGGTCATAGAACAGGGTGTGTGTTTGATTGCAAAGATAAGTCACCCCTTATATGCTAGCAATTCACTGTATGGCTCACAGAATGAATTTAGCATATAAAATCGTTAGCAAATACGAAAGCGTTGCAAAAGTAGAAGACCTTATAAGAGAAGCGCATGCCTATATGGCAAGCATGACAAAGAGATTTCTTGAGTTTCAAATTTTTTCCATAGGTATTACGGAAGGCAAAAAAATTCTGAAGGATGTTGAGATAAAGTGGATTTCATTGTATGAGCCTGCATCCAGAGTGCGTGAGAAGTATCCTTCGTTGGTTGGTTTCATGCACAAATATCATCATGAAATTGATAGGAGAGGGACTACTTGTTCCGTCTAACCGATTTGGAGAAATTTCTTACATTGGTAGGCATTCTTCCAATGCTGCAGGAGATCAATACATTGATGAAACATGCATAGGGAAAATTAACATATATTGTTGATTTTATACGGATGAGAAAAATGGTATGTATGAGTCTTGATGCCTGTACACTTCCCCAAATAGTTTTGATACACATGTATTTGATAACTAGAAAGTTTTATTGGATCTTAACCATCCTAATAACTTTTTGAGATCCATGATCACCTTTGTATCCATGTTAGCGGGAAAGAGATGCCACCGCACATTCTCCGCAAAAAAGTAAAGCGTTACATCAATGGAAAAATAAGAAGTTCATGTGACACGAAATCTGTTTGATTTTGCAAGAATTGAAACAAGAATAAAACTCGGAAAAATTGTAGAATACTTAGCATAAGAAATTAGAGAATGTTTTAGCCAAGATAAATTTTTTGAAGGTATGGGTGTGATGAATCCAAATTTTGGAATACAGAAGGTGGCTGTGCTGATTTTGTAGGTAAGCTTTTTCATAAATACATGGGTACAATATTGGACCATTTAGATATACATCAGAGGTCGAGGGTATTGAAATAAAAGGTATACTGAATGTTGATTTAATAAAGACTCAATCAACTAATTTTGCAACGACAATGAGGTCACAGTATAAACTCTTAGACAAACCTTTAGAGAGTGGTGCTATTACAAGGCTCTGGCAAAAAATCTACCAAAGTAGTGTGTTACAGGAAGACATTAGTGAATATTTTCGGTTGTACGAGTTGTGCCAAACAATGATTTTGGGATCCATGGAGGATGAAAGATTTTTCAGTGCTTTATCTTTTATTAAATCAAAATTGAGAAATAGGTTGGATAAAAATCTCGAAAGTTGCATAAGGTGTTATGTTTCTCGCTACTCTTTGGAAACCTTTCCTTTTGACAAAGCTATTGCACACTAGAATTCCCTTTCCGAAAGAAGAGGTGTAAATAATACTGCTACAAGTCCAAGTAATCTCAACGATGAGACTGGAAGTGGTGCATCTTCAAACTCTGCGGATGCAAATATTGAATACGAAGAAGCTATTGAAAATGGATTATTTCAGCTTTAAATAGGTATCACCTTGACATTACACTTTAACTGTTCTTATTTATTCAATTTCATATAAATAGATTCTAATTTAATTGTTTATAGTTTTACATAAATACCATTGTAATTTTGCAGATGCAAATATTGAGTGAGGAGGCTATTTTTGATCTGTAGTTATCATCGAAGATGTTACAGGTATGTATATTTACATTTATTCAAATACTATCATTTATTAAAATCGGATTTATTTCATTGGTATTTTTAATTTTCAAACCACTTTGATGTTGTATTTTGCAAAGGTATTTAAAGCTCGGATCCGGATTCGCATATTTTGCCATGCTTAGTGTCAAGTACGATACTGGTCATTGGCCCACTCTACTAAAAGTGCATTCTTGATATTTGTGTCACCTTTGATATGAACATGTTTTGGTTTTCTTTTATTTTCTTAGGTTAGATCTGGATTCTACATTTTAATCTCTTCATTTCATTGATGTTTATGAAATACGTGAGTTGACATCCATCCAAGGAAGATCTCACTTCTTGGGACTGAGATTATCTAGAAACTCACCCATTTTTATTCTAATCCTTATCCATTTTTCGTGTTGAATTCCGAGAATCGAAGGTCATCTAGCTTGCTCAAGAAGACAAGAGGTACCTTAAACCCTATCTTAGCCATAGTTTTAAATGTGAAGTAGATTTTACGGTATTAAGATATCTGTGTCATACCACATTTTTTTCCTTTGAGTTTTGTCATTTCAATTCAAATTAAATGTGAAGAAATGATATACATATTAAAGAGTTTGAAATTTAAAATATAGAGAAGAAGCCCTTACTGTATTAAGATGTATCTGTCACACCACATTCTTAATTTTCTTAAAACAATTATCCATTATCATCATCTAGTCACATACAATTCATCATCATCCATATCTACTCTAATTTCATTATCAAGACATCCACATCCTATTTCCACATAACACCACATTCTAAATGAATAAATGGATGATCCATTCTAATGTCATCAAAAATATTAGATGTCATCACCCACATGTAATGATAAATGTAACTATGACCTTCATTGCAAGCAGAGATAATATTGCATAAAGTTTAAATCCATGAATCATGATTATGCATCATACATCAATGAAATATCCATATAGAAGTTCTATATAAAAATATAAGTGCATACAATTCATCTGGTCACATACAATTCATCATCATCCATATCTACTCTAATTTCATTATCCACATTCTAAATGAATAAATGGATAATTAATAATAATTATAACCACATCTACTTTAATTTCATTATCCAGACATCCACATCTAATGATAAATGTAACTATGACCATCATTGCAAGCAGAGATAATATTGCATAAAGTTTAAATCCATGAATCATGATTATGCATCAAACATAAACACCGTCTACAATATAGAAGTTATATATAAAAATATAAGAGCATACAATTCATCATCATCCATATCTACTCTAATTTCATTATCCACATTCAAATGAATAAATGGATAATAACTATAACCACATCTACTCTAATTTCATTATCCACATTCAAATGAATAAATGGATAATAAATATAACCACATCTACTCTAATTTCATTATCTAGACATCCACATCTAATGATAAATGTAACTATGACCATCATTGCAAGGAGAGATAATATTGCATAAATTTTAAATCCAAACTTCAAATTAAACAAATATTCAAGTATCAACTTTCATTCTTCTATATATAAAATATTTAAAGTTTCAATTTTGAGGTTCCCCAATCCTCAAGGCTCAATCCTTAACATTTTCACCAGACCCTACTGTATTCCTTCCCTCAATTATCCCCAAACTAATCAGATCCTCAGCAGTCATTTCTAGGTTCTTGACGATTGCTTCTTCTTCCTTTGTAGAATCTCCATGGGATGTCAAAGAAGGATCTGCTGCTGCCTTTGCTTTGAATAAAATCTCAGGGTCATAGCCATTCTCTTTAATTATCCGCTTAAGTGTATTGTTTTGTTTGTTAACCAAAACAATATTTTCTTTCATCTTAATTACTACAGATAAACTGTTCTTGGTCGTTTCCAAGTGAACTTGGAACACCTTAGCTTGACTCTTTAAATTTTCATATTTCAGCTACAACAAAAAGAGTGAAGTCAATTAAACATATTAAAAAACTAATTTTAATTGAAATTAATAAAAATATTTTTTCAAACTGATTATACTTACGATAGCTCTATCTCTTTCAATGTTTGCAATCGCCGCCATCTCCTTGTCCTTAGACCATTTATTGAAATAGGCTTGGGCCTCAACATTGATATTTTCCAATCTGTTTAATACTTTATCTAAAATATTGTCATTATAGGTGTTGTTATATGCATGACAGTCCCACTTTTAGCTCTGATGAATAATGCATCCATCTTCGTGGGTTGATTTTTGACTGTTGCAAATAAGTTCTCTCTTTGCCAATGGTTGTCATAATGACTTACTATCTCAGATATTAATAATTTTTCCCTTCTCTCCCATTGAATGAGCTCACTAATTTGAGGCGTGATAAATTCATTCATGTGGGATTGACAATCATAGCCAATCAAGTTCTCCAAAGGAAATGTTGGCAAGTCATCACTATCTGTATCAGAAGAGGATGATTTTGAAGGAGAAGTATGGTGGCTTTCAGTTCGAGCAACGTCTGCTGCATCTTTTTCCTTTTGGGAGCGCTGATCCTAAAAGCAATAATAGAAATTCATATTAAAATTGAAATTGAAATGTTGAAAATTTAATTAAATTTAAAAGTACATTGAGATGGAAATATACCTGCTGGCCCTGAATCATATCATGTGTGTTGAAAAAACCAGTTGGGTCACTGCTATCAATGCCCAAATAATCTTCATCTAAATTTATTTGATTCAAAACTGATTTCCCTGTTGTAGTGGGACAACCAACGAGAGAGAGGGTCGGAATAGCGAATGAGGAGGGAATGTTTAGTGTCCTGCTAGGGGCTGGAATCAATGACATGCATTTACCAATGGTATTTTGTCCTGAACCTCTTATCAACATTTTGAATTGTAATTGCGGGGTTGATTGAGTAGGTGGGGTTTGTAGATTTTGAGTAGAAGACAAAGGATTGCTATCAACTTTGAACATCAAGAACCAAATCATTAGTAATTACTAAAAATATGTAAAAGTATTAAAAAATCACAAAATAAATGAATTCATACCTTGTTGAACGGGATTTTGTTGCGGTATGAATTGATTGTGTAAGCTAGGGGGATGTGACAGAGTTTGAATGGATTTGGTTGGAGCTGATGGTGGTAATTGCTGTTGAGATTCGACAATTACATGAGATTGTACTGAGTGAGTTGGCGATGCTTGCTTTGAAGCACACGTGTAGTTGAAAGTCCCGAAAGTGCAACAACTACATGTCAATTCAAGATGGTAAATCATTAAATGGTAGAATCAAAATGTAATCAACCCTACTTTGAATGTTAAGGGTATTACGTCTTTGTCATTTCGTTAATGTAAATACTTGGCCATCAGCTGATGAGTGAAATTCGATTTCAGATTGTGATTCTCTTGAGGCCTCAAAGCATGTTGTTGGCCTCTTCCTCTTGATGCAGATTTTTTCGTGGAAGTGACTCCATAAATATTTTCTGCATACAGAAAAGATTCAATCAGAAAAACATAAAAATGACTACACTTGGTAAATACTAAAGATGGAATATGAACGATTAAAATTTTACATCTATTGTTCCTCAAGTGGAATTGAAAAATTCTTCATTGTCTCATTTGTGCAAGTTGGAGTTGGTTGATTTTTTAAATTATAATAAGCCTCATAATAAAGAGCTAGGAGATAGTTGGTTGAATGAATAACTAGTTTTTCTGAAATTGTTGCATTGTTAATGTCTACCTACACTAAGAAGCTAGTACACTATACAATGTCGGTGCATATGCGTGTGGGGAATGGTTCTGTGCATTGTTTAGCGTGCTTGCGCATATGTTAGCATGCTGCGTGCTTCCCCTGTAAAAATGTTGTACTCCATTTGGTGATATCAAAATCCATGCAAATGACACAAACAAGCACAAAATGTATCAAATGTTAGCATATTAGTCCAATAACAACAACTCTTCCAAAAGCATCTAAATTAACACAATACTTACAAATTGCCTATGTACATAAGGAGTTAGTAAAAACAACATGAATTGAACTAAAATGCCTAGGGACAAAGGGTCCCCTTTGGCGTGCCAAATGTGTACATGTATTCTTTTTCCTAAGCTAGATTGAAAGCAAGAACTAGCACCTAAATAGTTCCCTAACCTAACTAGAAACAAGAAAGAGTACCATCAAGATGAAGAAATGAACAAGGCCTACACTAGCATTATAACTTTGAAATAGTGAAATCAAACATAATGAAAATCAATAACTCTATTATTCTAAATTACCTAATTAAATCAAATGGACCTATGTAGTCCAATGGTAATCAACAATATTGCTTGCTTGATCCTTCAAGGATGCTTGGGTGTGAGGCTTAGCTCTTCAAGATGGATGATGGAGGGCTCAAGAATAACAAAAGGCTTTTAGTGTAACACTATGTGCTTTCTTTTGTCTCTTGAGAGATTTAGGTGTGTGTGTGTAGTAGAAGGAGGGTTCTTTATATAGCCCAAAGGATAAAGGATTCAACACATCCTCTTGAATTTGGGATAATGGAGATGTAGAGTTAGTCATGCATAAGGGGGTTTAGATAGGGTTGAGTTAACTTTAGGAGGGTTTAAGTTGTCCTTTAGTGGCTCATGTGGATAAAGAGGGTGTATTGATTAATCAAGATGATTAATTAATAAATGTGGAAGCTTTTGGAGGAATATTAGCATGATTTGGACCATTAGGAGGGGATTAAATCAATTAAATAGTGATTTATTGATTTAATGAGAAGGAGGCTAATTAATTAATAATAATTAATTAGACTAGATAGAAAAGGTGTTGATTAACGAAGGTTCGTCAATTATGGTATGCGTTGGATAGGAGACTTAATTAATTAGTGTAATGTAATCAATTAACGAGAATGGAAGAGAAGATGAGCGTTATTGACGATATGTCGTCATTTTTAGGAAATGAGATAATTAGCGCAATTTAAGTATTTAAATTGCTCGGGCATAATTATAGGTGTCTACATTTTCCCCTCTTTGGGGTGGCATAAGTGATGCCACTTCAAAGATAGGCAGATGAAAATTTTGAAGGAGTGGAAGAAAAATTAGTAGGAGGGAGAGATGCCCCTCAAGTGTCAATGGGGTGATGAAGGAAGATGATCGACGATCGAAAAAGGTGAGAAATGGATAGAAGAATAGGGAATGAATGGAGTGTCATCAATTGGTTGAATTGGAAGAATAGTGTTGATAGGAGGGTGATGTAGAAGAAATATGGAGAAGTGGGGAGAAGAACTAGCCTCTATCCTTTGCATTGGAACAACTTCCGTTTCATCATATTGCCAAAATAACTACGTCATCGGTCCTTATTAAAAAGAATGAATAAAAGTGTGGTATGACATGAAAAGCCATATACGAACAAATGTCCATTGCTAAAAACACCAACTCCATGTAACATACAAAATGAAATGCAATGCGAGAAAGTAAAAGATGCCTAACTTCATGCAACATACATAATGTAATGTAATACGAGAAATTAAAGAAGCTAACCTAGCAAAGAAACATAATGTAATGTTTTGGTTATCAAGCTTGATTCGACTGTGCGAATTAATGAAAAGGGTTGAAAATGGTGCCCCAAGCAAGGATACATGCGAGGGGAATAACAGAGTACACTTAGGTCCAATGAAAAAGTAATGTGCACTATGAAATAGTACCAGGAAACTCATTGTGCCCCAGAGTACAAATGAAGTAAGCAACCTAGCTTTTGTTGATGGAGGTAGATCAAGATGATCTGTGAGTCACGCACATGAACAGGTGAGAACCAAAGAGTGACATTTTATAGGATGATTTATATTGTTTTTGATGTTTCTTGAAACATATTTGAATGTTTTTTTGTTTTTCCAACATATTTGAATGTTTTTGATTTTTCCAACATATTTGAATGTTTTTGAGTTTTTCTAACATATTTGCATGTTTTTGAGTTTTTCAACATATTTGAATGTTTTTGAGTTTTTCTAACATATTTGCATGTTTTTGAGTTTTTCAACATATTTGAATGTTTTTGTGTTTTCTAAGGTAATCAAGAAACGTGGATGCCCCCAACATTAGATGGGATGTACAAGGAAAAAGGCCATGTGCATGCACAAGAAGGTGAAGATGTGAAATTTCCCTAGTGATTAGGTGGGAGTATTCAAAGGAAAACTCTTCACGAATAGAAGTGAGACCCAAGGCCATTATGGATAGGTTCAACATGATGGCGGGGATAATTTTAGCGGCGAATATTCGTAATATGGTGAAAATTTCATTTTATGAAAATTTGAAAAGGCGAACTATTGAGTGGGTCGGTGTCTGTTCGCCTAAAATATATAGTATATTTTTCCTGGGGTCGGCTTCTCCTTCATTTGAAAACATCTCCTATAAAAACCTAGCTGATTCAAGGGTAGTATACCTCAAGTAGCTTAACAAATTACCAATCTTGTGAAATTTTAACTTGCATACCCTTAAGCACCAGAGATTTAGATTCTTGTTGGCTTTGTGATTGTTGACGCGTGTAACAGCTTATAATGACGCGCGACTTGGGCGTGTTGACGCTTGAGCGAGAGGAAGTGTTGATGCGCAGTATATTCGGAGCTTGAGTGGGCGTGCGGCAGAAATGGGTTGTTGACGTGAGACAAGTGCAGAGTTGACACGTGACAAAGACCTCAGACACGGAGATTTTTGATGAGAAAGTAGAGGTCGAGAGTTGTAGAGACGCGGCGTGGGAGGAGATTTTCTTTGTCGCGCGTCAAGAAAATATAGTGACGCGCGTCAGCGGACCTCATGTGGCGCGCGTCACTGAGGTCTGTTGATGCGCGTCACTACATTTTCTTGACGCGCAGAAGCCAAAATCTCCTCGCCGCACGTCTGCGCAGCCTTCACTCCACTTGACAATCAGGTGAAATTTTTTCATACAACCCCCAAAAAATTCGCCTTCCCGCGAAACCAGTTTCGGGGATATTCGCCAGGTATTCTCCACCTCCGATTTCCAAGAGGTCTCTTAAAATGAACCTTGCATGATGGTTAACATAAACCCATGAAGTTTTGGTTAGAAGCAAGGATGCCTCTAGCGTAAGTTGGCCTAAAAGCACATAATAGAAAGGAAGGAGGCGATTGGATTTTGTCGAAGGGGACAAAGGTGTATGAAAACATGGAAAAAAGACAATCTTATACACATGGATGTTCTGAATGAATTAGAAGAATGATGTGAATAACATGAATGTAGATTAGAAGCCTCGCGATGAAACAATGATTAGCCAAAGGCACAAATCATGAGACGAGATATAGACTAGAGCAAGAGTCTAAACAAGGTCCAAAAAAGACACTTAGTAACATACTAATCTGTTTTACTCATAGAGATCCAGTGTGTGCATGTGGAATTTATTACCTCTTGAAAGGAATATTTAATAGACAACAAGTGAAGACACACTAGCCAATGTGTAGGAATGATTTATTTCAAAAGGTGATTTGTGAATGGATGGTGGAAGGAGAGTCATACATTGCTTCGCTTCCCGGCCAAAGGCGTCCATAGCCCCGACGGAGATGCATTTGATTCTAATCGCAAAATTTCTCTACTTCCAATCAGGCATCCATAGCCCGATAGAGATTATTGGAAATACCCCAAGAGAGAGTTATATATCAATTTTCTTTTGCTTTGTAGCTTTGTAGCTTTTGATTGGTTAATTGATTTTGATTCTTTTGCTTTCTAAAAACTTATTTCAGTTCTCTTGTTTGACAAGGGGTTAAGAACCACGAGATGGCTTGATGGAAGGATGTGGAAGTGATCATGATGATGACATTGGCTAGTGTCCAAAAATATGTTAAAAATGTCTTCACAACAAGTTTATTAGATGTTGAATGTGATAGGATCTTCATGAGGTCGATCGTTCTTTAATTTACCAAGGTGATAAAAGACCAGTGGTCAAACATATACGATAGAGATAAATGTCGTAAAATGCGTGTGAATAGACTAACCATAATAATATCGAAGGGATGAAAATGGTAGGAAGACTTGCATAAGAATAGCAAGGAAGGGAAGAAAGAAACATCCATGTGTACACAATACTTGATTGCAATGTTTGATCTTTGAACCTTTGATTTTTCTATGTTTTCTCATGCTTTTTGTATTTTTGAATTGTTTTTTTAATTTTTTAGATTTTTGATAGTTTTGGAAAGGTGGAACCAACAAAGTCACTTTGCATGGTAAGATCCAACAACAATGTTTGCAACTTCCTTGATAAGGGAAACTAAGCGTGATTGTTTATCAAGAGTCATGTTATCTCCGATTTCGATGATCGTGGTGAGATTGTACTCAACAAACGACTACGATTTATCTTGAAACATTGATTATGTATGTGGGAGATTAAGTTCCCTATCCATAGGTTTCTACACTTTACGCCATACTTGATGGGTGCGTTGATGTGCGTTCTTGAATCGCGTTCGATTTATACCCTTAAGATAGTTTGAGTTGTTGGGAGCTTTGGAGCTCTTCACAAGTTTCACTTGAGCTTGATAATGAATATATTTTGGTTTCTTATAAGCTGATGCGTGACTTGTATGATCCAGAAGTGGGAGAAGAAAGTGAATGTGGACACTTAGAAATGATGTGAGGAATGACCGTGAGCTTTCCATGATCATTGATAGAAGAAAGATATGATGGATAAAAAGGTTACGGTCCAAGAATTCAAGAGGATGGGCTATCGGAGGTGAGCCATGGATAGAATATGGAAGGCTACTTGGATGTGGCCCTAATATAGAGGAAGAAGGGCTATTGGGAGGTGACCCAAGAATAAAAGAAGAAGGGCTACTAGAACGTGACCCATATATGTAAGATGATGGGCTACTAGGATGTGACCCAAGAATAGAAGATGATGGACTACTTGGGGTGACCCATATATAGAAGACAAAGGGCTAGTTGGACATGCCCCAAGAATAGAAGATGATGGACTACCCGAGAGGTAACCCATACATAGAAGACAAAGGGCTAGTTAGACGTGCCCCAAGAATAGAAGATGATGGACTACCCGGGGGTGATCCATACATAGAAGACAAAGGGCTAGTTGGACGTGCCCCAAGAATAGAAGATAGTGGACTACTTGAAAATGACCCACAAATAGAAGAGGGAGGGCTAGTAGAAGGTGACCCACACCTAGACGAAGATGAAGGGCTACTTGGTGTTGACCCCATAAGAGATTGTGATTGAGGAATTTTGATAAATAAAGAAGGATTGGGTGATGAGAAGATAGGCCATGGATCAATGTAAGACCCAAGAGTTTCATCACACAATGAAGGATGTGAAGATGCAAGAATAAGAGGAGGATCAAGTTGCATGATCTGAGGCTCTCCCTCTATTTCTTGATAAAAGGAATCAACATTTTCCTTATAATATGCGAATGCATCGAAGTCTAAAGAGAAACCTTCCTCGTAATATGTTAGAGGAATATATTTGTGTGCCCATAAAAATGCCCTAATTTTGTCTTCATTTTGACAGAGGTCAATCGGTATGAGTTGTTGATCGACCACTAGGGGTTGATTGGAAGAAATAGGTTCAATTGGTGTGGAAGAATTAGAATATGTTTGATGATGATTGATAGAAGAAGATGATGTGGGGGACGAAGAAGATGTGGAGCTAGATGTATCAGGAGTAGAAGAAGGTGGTGTGGACCTACCTATATGATGGTATATTGTCTGTAAACTAGTAGGATTAAGTCCAAAGTCCTCAGATTGTGACGCATGGGTCGTTTAGAAATTTGACTAGAAGGAATTTGAGTCACATGAATCTTCAAAGAAGGAAGACTTCATGGGGGTGATTGATGAAGAAGGTCCTGCGAAGAAGGGGAGGACTATGATTCAAGAATCGTATTGGATGAATAATAACAAGGGCCTTTCGAAGAAAGGGAGGACCACGATTCAAGAATTGTATTGGATTTTTGATTGGAGGATTTGGAGAAATGTGTATCTTCAAAGGAAGAAGACGTCATTGAGGCGGATCGATAAAAGGGGTCCTGTGAAGAAAGGGAGGACCGTGACCTAAGAGTCATATTAAATGTATGATGAAGAGGGTTCTACGAAGATAGGGAGGACCATGACCTAGTAGTCGCATTAGATGAATCGAATTATAGTTTGGATCCGAATGGTAGTTTGGATCGAATCATTTGAAGAGTTAGAATAAATATTTGGATTGGAATCCTAAGAAGAGGAAATGTTTGGATTAGAATTAGAAGAAGAGTGGGGGAACCCGAATAATAATTTGGATCAGAAGCATCTAAACCATACCACCGACTATGAGCTGAAGGTGGGGAATAGGGTACTCGAGTGGGTTCTCTAGCGTGAAAAATGAATCGAGGTTTGGTCATGATGGGCATATTTTGATGTGAATGCCAAAAATTGGATTCCTTATTGTCATAAGCGTGAGGAACCACATGATAATTAGTCATTTCTTGTGTCGTTTAAAAAAAAAGTCTAGACGTAGATAGTGTGATCAAACTTATTCAAAGTGAAGAAGGTTCCATGCCGATTTGGGAAGCACAATGGCAACCAACTAGACATTCAATATGTATGGATATGTGTGTGTGATTTTACAAAGAAGGTCTAAGGAAAATAGACATCATGATGACACAATATCGATGAAATAAAAAAGGATTGTCCTAGAAAACAAGTTTTCCAGATGAATAATCACAAGGAACAATCATGCAAGTGTGAAACACAAAGCCAATCAAAAAGGAAATACTCCCTATGTAAAATGTGTGTAAAATGATAGTTTGATGCAAATATGATCAACACAATGTCAATACTTACGTCAAGATCAAAATGAACAAGGCGTAAATATTAACAAAGGGTAGACGTGACTCCCAATCAAAGGAAACCATGATGTGTTCAACAACCAACAAGGCCAAAACGTTAAAGGGTGAGGTTTACAAATGTAAGCCACATAACCACACTAATTGGACACGTCGATCAAGCTTCACGGAGAAGTGAGATATTAGTGCCAAAGTGGTATTGAAACGACGCAAATAAAGTAAGCGACACCTTTCAATATTTGGGACAATGTTTGAAATCAAACCAAGTTGAAGTATAATAAGGATTTGCTAAAATGTGCGCAATGTACGCACACAATGCGAGACACTTAGATCACATTTTACGAGAAATGTGACATAAGTATCTTAATTGTGTCGAGGTAATGCGAACAAGGTAACACATCAAAGGAGATAAAATGATGAACCAATCCTAATCTACAATAGTGATCTTGACACGGATATCAAGATCACAAACAACAACCAAAGATAAGATTAAAAAAACATCCCCACTTATGTCAAGTTCAAGAATACGAACAAGACGTAAGTAAGAACAAGAAGCTAATCGCGACCTCCATGCAAGTTATACTCGGAACTAATTCGAGTATCGATGAAAGCCAAGTGTTTTGAAAATTGGAAGCTATAGCTAGATATAGCGTAACAACACTATCTCGATATCTTAACCAAGCAAGAAAGGTGTCAATATCAAGACAACATTATGATGATATATATAATGTGATATCAACACTCATCAAAAGACCCTGACAACGTCTAAACTAAAATCAAGCACATAGTATAACAAGAAGTACGTGATAATGTGAGCAGCATAACCACACAATAGAGGGATTTATACTATGTTCCCAAAGAATGGGAGACACAATGTAAATACCAAGATTTAAGTACTAGAATGCAAGCAAAACCGACAAACTAGGGAAGAGACAAATGACAAAACAAACCCGTAACAATGAAGATGATCCTGAATTCAATATCATAGGACCACGAAAGATGTGAAAATGCACTTGCTCACTTTAGTCATTTAACACCCCGGTGAAAACATGGATGAGTGTAAACGTACAAAAAGTAGCCAGGACTATCACGACAAGACGCATAAGGTATGCCTCTATCCAACTTCCAACATGGGAAGCACGAGTGCATGGGTATATATCAAGAAAGTGTGAAAATAAACTCGGTTTCACTTGAGCGAGCTTCGCCTAGTTCGAACAACGAGAAAGAAGCTAAGCTAATTAAGACGTTAAATCTAATCTTGTGATGAAAAACACTTAGATTCAACTTAGAATGAGTTCAATAAACAAGGTGCTGAATCCAAACAAGTTATCACTTCGTGATGGAAAACGATGCTGAAATGGACTAGTAAAGTGGGCCTCCGAGACAAAATGGTCTCCCTAATAAGTTCTCTCAACTAGGTGTTACAAAGTCGTCTTAAGAGAGATCGATTTTCCCAGTCACAATGACTATATCTAGGAGTATCTCGCTTTACTTTACCCCCTCTCGAGCACAAAGGGAAACTAGTGCGTCCACGTGTGCTCTTCCCTGGGTCTTATTGTCATGAAAATGTGCAATAGGGAAATTGGAAGTTTCCAAGCATGAAAACTATACCCCTATGGAAAATTTTTCATTCCTAGGCACCCCAGGTCAAATCCATCAATCTGATCACCCCCTATTTGATGTCAAAATTTTCCCCTAGGTGATTTAGTAAAGTTCACTCATTCCACCTAGGTGATTTTAGGGAGTTCTAAAAAGATGCTATCTTAAAAAGATTGGGAAGGGCTATCACTTGACCTTCCCAAGACTGGATTCAAACCCCGGAGTGGAGCGAGAGAAAAATAAACATGGAGGTGAATGAAATACCTTGGAACATCATGGAAATTATTTTGGAAGGTCTGGGGAAGTTCTGCAAGACTTGGAGCAGTTTGAGTAAAAACAAGGTTCACAAGCCTAGGCGGTACATAGGCCTAAAACAGTTGTTGAGCTTCAGAAGAAGATTTCAGGAGCTTCAGATGGAGTTGGAAGTAAAAAAACATCTTCAGAAATAGGATTCCAATAACTACATGATGGAGAAATAATATTTTCACAACACCTTGAGTGCATATGATTGGAAGGTAGTTTTCTCGTGCACAAGTGGAGGCCTAGATAAACAATACAATTTTTCAGGGACTATATGGACGAATTAAGATATGAGACCCATATAATTGGATTCAAAATTTTATTTCCAGTTAGGATCATATAAAATTTCACCAAGAAATTCCACGGGGAGCTCAAGTTATCATCATTCCAAGTTACCCTCTCAAAGGCAGTTCAGGACTTAGTCATTTTTTCAAGAGGACACGTGTCGGCCACCGGGAGCTGGCGAGATTTCATGCTCCCGAAGTCCTTGAGGTCAGATACATAAGCCCTTGGAAAATTTACCTAGCCTTCATGTGACCTCTGGGACCCTCATATGACCTCCGAGACTTGACAGTTTAGCCCCAGTGTGCTTATTTGGAGCATGAATTCCCTGGCTTTGTCGGATCGGGCGCCACGTGTGGCTCTTGGACCACCGTGGGATTTGATGCCCCTTATGAACCTGAGGTGGGGGACATAAGACCTTTAAAAATGTACCCAACCTCGGTGGGGAGTCTTCGACACCCACATGACTGCAGTTCAGCCCCTAGGTACATTTTGGAGCATCCATTCCATGCCGTTGGATCGGGCGCCATGTGTCACCTCCAGGACCACTGTGGAAACTGATGTCCCTTATGTACCTGAGGCGGGGAAATAAAACATGGAAAAATATTCCTAGCCCCTATGGGAGTCATTTGGACACCCACGTGACCGAGCTTCAAATTTGCCCCAAATGCATTTTGGAGCAAATCCCATCTTTGTCGGATCGAGGACACATGACATCACTTTGACCAACGTAGAAATTGATGTCCTCATGTCCCCGAGGTCAAGGAAATCAGGGACATAAAATTATGCCAAGCCCCTCCATGTGCGTGTTTTTAAAGTTTAAATCTAGCACCTAGCCATTTTTTTCCTCTCATTTCTCCTTCACAACTTCATACCTTGCCATGGCTCCGTGCATCATTGTCCAGACACCCGGTCCGCCATTGTTGCTCCAAACCAGCTCCCCATGCCCACATAAACTCTTCAAACCATGAATTCAAAGCAATATTCAGGCCTCATAGAAAAATGGAGTGAAATGACGAAGAACGAAGAGAAAAATGGAGATTTTTTTCGATACTGATAACCGTAAAGTCACACGATCGAAAAATCCTCATATCTTGCAAGATACAAGTTGGATTGAGATTCCGTCTTTTGAAGAATTCCTGATTTTTCAAGTTGATCAAGATCCAAAAAAAAAGAGGTCAAATGGTTTCCAGAATAATTTGCTCTAACAAAACCCTCACTTCGTGCACCGGCTCACATTCATCGAATTTCCCATCATTCGACAAATGGAAGCGAGCTAAAAACTTGCACATGAGTTCCAAATGTAAGACCTATCACAATGGAGTTGTTTTCATTGTAAACGGAGACAAAAACTAGACCTACAAATTTTGAGCTCCATTAATGGTCGCCATAACAACTCGTGCTCGAAGCCACCTTGCTAGGGTCAAAATTTCAAAATTTATTTCCAAGCATTCTAGTGGGTAAAACTATGTGAAATTCAGAGGGTGTGATCGTAACAACAAGAAGAGTCCAAAAAGTATGTTCCATCGCAAATTGAGCACTGAAACACACTTTCTAAAAATAGTAAGTTTTCCTCTAAATGCTTGCTATTTTGGCAAGTCTTCATCAAAAGCGGCTATGGAAAGAGCGGTGAGCATTGAATATCTCCAAAGGGATAGAATGATTATCCTGGAGTAGAAAATAGTGGAAATGATCATTTACTAAAAATAGTAAGTCACACTCAAAGGGCAGTTTTGGCATAATGGGACATTCGGAACTTTGTTGCATTTGAAGCTTTCCATCAACGAGAATCAACGAGACTTCATTGGGAGACATATCCTCTTCTTCTTCTCTCTCTCTTTCTCTCTCCTCTTCCCCCAACTTTCTCTCACTTTAAAATTTTCTAATTCTTCGTTGGGGTTTGCACTTTTTGATATACCTTTAAGTCACTTAAAAGTGACTTTAGAAACATAATGTAAATTAAGTCACCTTGCTATTATAAAAGGGACTTAAATATTTAAAGTGGAATATGAACAGTCTTAAGTCATATTAAGGTATTCAAAAGGTCATGAGGAAGATGAAGAGTCATATTCTATTCTATAAATTGTAAATCCATTCCCATTTCAAAGGGTTGGCAATTGATCTTGTAGACTCAAGAGTGCATTGTACCTAGAGAAAGAAAAGGAGATAGCCATTTTCTTCTACTCTCTTCCCCTCTCAAATTTCTTCCATTCTTACATTATGTACAACTTTTATTTGAGCAATCAATACAAGAAGAAGGATTTTCTAGCTTATTTTGACTAAGGGGTTCCTTGATACTTGGTGATCGGTGAATTCTATTTGGTCTTGTTGCTATTCATAGAGTTTTTTTCCGATAAATGCATGTGTTGAAGTTTCTAACTAGTGTGTGTGCAGGAATATGATTTTCTACTTGCAACATTAGTTTTCCTACCTCTTTTCTCACTCCCCTTTCCCGCTCTACAAATGAAGACTTCCTAGCAAGATATTGCTAGCTTTCCGCAGGTCAGTGGAGTGCCCTTGTTGGATCCCCGGTCGAAAGGCCACCAGAGAAATCCACCTTTTCATGTGCATGCACATACGAAGCTTGACCGGTTAAGTAGAGGGACTTAGATTCCTAGAGCATTGGCAAGAAATCCACAAGTCTGTCCACATGAAAAATATTCTCGCCAATGTGGTCTCCATATGGATAACTTTGTAACGCTAACTCACAAGGTGTACTATTCAGTGGGTAAGCGAGGCATTTCCTATTTTTTCCACGAGGTTACTCGGTGGTGGACTACTTTAGGGTTCTTGGTACCACCCCCATTGTTATAGCTTAAGGTGTTTATGCCAAAGGGGTTACGTTCCAGTTGAGCGGAGAGGGACGTACCCTTTTCGAAACCTATAAATACAATGTTTTGAATGTGGTGTGTTTTTTATCTTGCTTAATTAGATGTGGTTTGTTTGAACACCTTTTGGCAACCTACAAGACAACTGTATTAGAAGTTTGATTTTGTTTCGATTCCACCTTTCTTTGACAAGCTTTAGGTCTCACTTGCAATGGGTTAGTAGTTTTCCATACAAGGAACAAACATCATTTCTGATTCTCAAGATCATCCAAGGACGTAAGAGAAGAGCATACGTGGTGTTTGTTTTAAGCAATCTATGCAAATATCAAATGGAAAACATACATATCAAGTCTAACTGATTTTCTAACTAAGCATGAACAAACTTAAACTTTCTCAAAAGTGATCACAAAGAACAAGAGTCATTTATGATTCCCAAGATCACCCAAAAAGGACGCGAGGGAAGAGCATACATGATTCTTACTCCTTTTAAACAAGTATATCAAGTTTTCTAACTATTTGAGCATAAGCAAGTGAACAAACTTTGAAAAATGAAGCATGCAAATCAGATAAAAACATGCAAACAAGTTAGTAATTAAGCATATAAAACCTACAAATCCCGAAACCAACATGTGAAATTTTCACTAAGACGCCTTTGTGCGCGCAGGTAGGTTGTGTTTTCTTGGGTTAGGATGTGTGCATGCATGTATGCTTTGAAAACTCGAGAGATAGTGCGTCTGCGCCACTCGAGAGGTGTGTGTGCCAACAATACGACGTGTGTGATAAGACATAAGTGTGTGCACTAACGGAGTGACAAATGACACTGGAAGACAGTGGAAATGCACTGCACCGAGGATAAGATGCTTGCGTTATCGAAAAAGTGTATGCGCTACCGGAAAAGCATGTGTGCTAATGGGAAAAGGGTGCGAGAAAATACACAGGACACATGCGCTGGCAAATGAGAGGCATGTGTTTAGGAATAAAGAACGTGCGTCAAGGGTATAGCGTATGCACTAAGGGTATAACGTATGCACTATCGGGTAAAACAAAATTGAAAATTTACACGAGAATGTGTGCACCAACCGAGAGGTATATGTGCCAACGTCGAGTGTGTGCGGTAATGTTTTAGCGTATGCACTAGCGATAAAGATAGAGTGCTTGCGCACATAGAATGATGCTTGCGCTAACAGATTGATGCCTACGCTAAGAAGCTAGTACGTTGTATGATGTTAGTGTGTATGTGTGTGGGGAATGGTGCTGTGCGTGGTTTAGCGTGCCTGTGTGTACGTTGGCATGCCTACGTGCTTCTCTGTAAAAAGGTTGTACTCCATTTGGTGATGTTAAAATTCATGCTAATGACACAAACAAGCACAAAATGTATCAAATGTTAGCATATTAGTCCAATAACAACAATAACTCTTCCAAAAGCATCTAAATTAACACAATACTTACAAATTGCCTATGTACATAAGGAGGAGTTAGTCAAAAACAACATGAATTGAACTAAAATGCCTAGGGACAAGGGTCCCACCTTTGGGTGTGCCAAATGTGTACATGTATTCTTTTTCCTAAGCTAGATTGAAAGCAAGAACTAGCACCTAAATAGTTCCCTAACCTAACTAGAAACAAGAAAGAGTACCATCAAGATGAAGAAATGAACAAGGCCTACACTAGCATTATAACTTTGAAATAGTGAAATCAAACATAATGCAAATCAAGAACTCTATCCTTCTAAATTTCCTAATTAAATCAAATGGACCTATGTAGTCCAATGGCAATAAAAAATATTGCTTGCTTGATCCTTCAAGGATGCTTGGGTGTGAGGCTTAGCTCTTCAAGATGGATGATGGAGGGCTCAAGAATAACAAAAGGCTTTTAGTGTAACAATATGTGCTTTCTTTTGTCTCTTAAGAGATTTAGGTGTGCGTGTAGAAGTAGAAAGAGGGTTCTTTATATAGCCCAAAGGATAAAGGATTCAACACATTCTCTTGAATGTGGGATAATGGAGATGTAGAGTTAGTCATGGATAAGGGGGTTTAGATAAGGTTGAGTTAACTTTAGGAGGGTTTAAGTTGTCCTTTAGTGGCTTATGTGGATAAAGAGGGTGTATTCATTAATCAAGATGATTATTTAATAAATGTGCAAGATTTTGGAGGAATATTAGCATGATTTGGACCATTAAGAGGGGATTAAATCAATTAAATAGTGATTTATTGATTTAATGAGAAGGAGGCTAATTAATTAATAATAATTAATTAGACTAGATAGAGAAGGTGTTGATTAACGAAGGGTCGTTAATTAGGGTATGTGTTGGATAGGTGACTTAATTAATTAGCGTAATGTAATCAATTAACGACAATGGAAGAGAAGATGAGCGCTATTGACGATATGTCATCAATTTGTGGGAAAGGAGATAATTAGTGCAATTTAAGTATTTAAATTGCTCTGGCGTAATTATAGGTGTCTACAACGTTGATGTACGTATGGTACCTAAAGAAAAAGTTCTTGAAGAAGGAAAACATTTGGTATCTAGGAAAGGAGTGTGAAAATGAGGGGCCGGGTTGGTATTTATAGGGAAAATTAGAGTTTCGTGGATTTGTTGACGGGTGTTAATAGTACATTTTGCCATGCGCGACATGAAGGTTTCTTGATGGTCGTCAACAACACTTATTGTCACTTGACAACAAGGTGCTCTTGATGGGTGTCAACAATATTTGTTGTCATGCTACAACAAGGTCTTTGTTGACGGGTGTCAACAACACTTGTTGTCACATGAAAACAAGGTGTTGTTGACAAGAATCAACAACACCTTGCTATCGTGCGATAGCATGTGTTGTTGTCGCCTGACAAAAGCAAGGTGCTATTGATGGGCGTCAACAACACCTTGCTATCTTGCGATAGCATGGTTTTGTTGATGCCCGTCAATAGCACCTTGCTGCACGCGTGAAAACAAGGTGTGCTTGATGCCCGTCAATAACACTTTGTTGTCGCATGACAATAAGGTGTTGTTGACATGCGTCAACAACACCTTGTTGTCGTGTGACAGTAAAGTGTTGTTGATGCCTGTCAACATCACCTTTATGTCTCATGGGTTTCACACTTTCTCTCTTGAACTGCCGCCAGTGAATATTTCCTACAGAAACCTATGAAAATTCACCTTTGTTGTGAATGCGGCCAAAGGAATATTCGTCGGGGATTTTCCACCTCCTTTTTTCCAGAGGCTTCTTAAAGTGAACCCTAACAAAGGCAAGCTTATCCATATTTTTGATTCTTTTGAGTAGAGAAATTCCTTTCCTCCAATGGTGGAGAGAATTTGGATGTCAAGGGAAATGAATTGAGGCTTTCCAATTTTGACATGGATAGTCAAGTTTACTTTGAGAAGGTTCTTGAACTCTCCACCATTCACTTTGGCCAATATGTTGCAACATTTTGTTTGGCTTCCCCATCCGTGACATCTTTTTGGTTTTTTTGAGGTCCTCAACTTTTCTTATGAGATGGAATCTTCACTTTATGTTTTCCCCTCATAAGGGTGCCACTCAAAGAGTAATTAGTGCCATATTTTTTTGCTATTAAAATAATATTTATGTAATTTCTTGGGGTGGTGAATATTTGTACACATCAAAGATTCAATATTTTCAATGTTTGGTAAACTAAAATCTAGTTTGTCCTTATTAAGGCACATTATAAGTAGAACTCAACCAAATCTTATGTGCATTGTATAGATTACACACGGAGCTTGTGGGATCTCTTCGATCAAATTTTTGTTGGCTTGATAACTTGTCTTATGCAAGTACCTAAGGTTCCAAGATGAAGGTGATAGATAGATAAAAGAGGGAGTTCATTTCATCACCAATATTTCAAGAAGCACATTGACCCAAATACCATTAGGGCATAAAAATGTTGAAGGAGGATACTTAGGATATAAAATTGCAACCTTTCACATTCAAAGCACCATACTTCTCACTCTTCTTAGTATTCTCCATAAGGAAAAATCTCACATGCAATACAAGATAGTTTTGAGTAGAGAGGTTCATTGTCTATGAAGGTGAGGAGAATGTACATGTTAGGGGAAATGAGCTCAGTCTCATCCGGTTTGATGTGGTTCGTCGGGTTTTCCTCAAGAAGGGTCGATTCCTCTCCACTTTTCACCTTTGGGTGGCTAAACTATTGCATCAACAAACATATTCTGCTCATACTTTGACAAATACGTTGAAGTCTCATCGAAATTGGGAAAAGTACGCATCTACAACACTAGTGGGTTCCTCCTCCAAGATGAATATTCTACCTCCATTATAGCATTTGTTGTTCTTATCTTCCACCTCTAAGAAAACCCTAGTGTATGCATGTTATGTTTTGGAATCAAATAGTTTTTTTTTGAATGATGTTAGCGTATACGAAATGTATGATTGTGATGGTCATTATGGCCATAAAGATAAATTAAAGTAATAAAATAGAAATGATTCATTGAAGATATTAAGGACTATACACTATAAGTATTCTATTTGATATTGCTAAATTCTAAATGAGTTGAAATATATTGCTTGTCAAAATCTTCCTTTTCTTGTGTCAAATGCTTCGCTTTAAAAAATGTTATATTATTAAATGTTCATTTTTATTTCTCGATTCTCTTCCTTCTCATGATGTGATTGCTCCAAATGTCGCAAATGATTGTGTGCATTCTCAAGTTTTATCTACTTAACAATATTATCAAATTCCTCAAACCATACCATCTAGGGTTCCTTTAGTTCCTTCTAATGTTGTCGTCCTTCTTTGACTTCTTCCATTCCATTTTTTTACTACTCATCCTACACCTGAAAAAATTAAAAATGACTAATGTGATGAATGCATTTAGTGATTTACAAAGGTGAGTTCAAATACTAGCTGTAGGGTCCCAAAAGCCAAATGCTAGGGTCACATTTCACGATATATTATTAAACCATTTAACAAGTGATGTATTGGCTTATATTTTTCCAAGTGGATTCATTGCACCTAATTTTTATTTATTTGGTGGAAAAGAAGACTCTTCTTGCCATATCAAATCTTATATTCCTCTTTCTTTGATTATATACACAATGATAAATTATTAATTAATCTTCTACCATGGAGTTTGAAGGATTATGCAATCAATTGGTTTTATGCTTTTCCTTGTGGATATATTCATTGTTTCCCCACACTAATTAGTGTTTTCTTGGATCAATTTTCTATTATTATTGGTCCTAAGCTCATATTTGCACAATTATCTCAAGTCAAACAAACCTCAAATGAAACTAGTAGTGATTAAGTGCTAAAATTTATGGCCTTAAAAAATAGAATGACTTATCAATTGCTAAATATTGAGATTGAAAGCATATCCATCACTAGGCTACTATAAGTTTATAAGGACAAAGTGGATTTCAACATTTATTCAATTTTCTATGGGGTTTTTCATATAGTTAAGGCCAACAAAGTCAAGATTTTAGGATTATGAATGCTTGATATGAGACACATGCTCTAAATATTATAAAAGTTAAAAAAACCAAGTTTCAAATCTAAAATCAATGACCAAAAGTTACAAATATGAATGATAATAAGAAATTGGTCAACACTATGGATAAACCATTGAAGCATCGTGGGTTATCTTCGACGCAGTATATACAACTTACCCTAATGTCAATAAAAGGACACAACATGTCTTGAAGAAGTTACTAGAACGCAACATGGTTACTCTACAATCAATAAGGGAATTTAAATATACTTCAAGATAATTGCCTATATATTTTGACACTAATGCATATTGTGATTATCAAAGAGTTAAAGAGAATTAAACCAATATATGTATTACTTTGAAGCACAAAATCCAAGCTTATATTAATGATGGTCACATTCAAATAGATGATATACAACTAAGTGTTACAATTGAAACACATATTCGAAAAAGCAACCAAATAATACTAGCAATTTCCATATGGAAGAAAAACTAACGTATAATAATAGGTCTATAGAATACACACCACATCCACTAGAAGGATTTATTAGTGCATTCAATGTTGTTTTAAGAAGAAACCTACAACTATTCAAATTATATTCTTTAAAGAAGATATACCACAAGATGAATCATATGATGGACCACTAGTCATTTGAGCATTCATAGAGGGAAATGAAAGAAATATAATATTGATAGATAAAAATGCACAATTGAATGTATGTACAAATAAATTTCTCTATAACTTAGGTTTAGTTTGGATGATCTAGTTTATGCTTCTCCAACCACCCTTCGATATAGTTCTAATGGAGAAGAATACGGTGTTTAATCTATACCGATCGAATATTGTTTGATGTGGTACCTACTACAAGAATATGTACATCTTTTCTTGGATGAATATGGACACATCTTATGAAAGTAATCCCTTCTACCAGTGCATCAATATGTAAAATTTGAACATCAAGGTCAAGTCATTACCATTCGAAGGGACACACCATTTTTGAAAGGAAAACCCAAGTTTAAATAAATTCATAAAGAACCAAAACAAGTATTAAAATGGATACCTAAACATAGGGTGCATCGAGATACAAACATATATTTATCAATGCCACTAAGAGAAAAGTCACACATGTTAGGAAATAAGGGATAAAATATGTGGAATAATCCCTCATAGAATCGCAACAGTAGAAACTAATATGCGGTAAATATTACGGATCTAAAATAAAAGTGCGAGAATACAATAACACAACACAAAGAGACAATATTTAACGTGGTTCACCCAATTTGGGCTATGTCCACCAAGAATCACTTGCTTAGATTTTATTACAAGTCACCACTCTCTCCACACAATACCTATATTTGTTTGGAGCTATGCTCAACAAAATCTCTGAGTAATTCACACCCGAATTCATACACATCTCGCAATGTTACATTAACCCTACCATATGCACAAAACCACATAAATAGACAATCGCTTAAGAAGCTTTTACAAAAGCGTCAGGCCGAAACCGTCCCATAAACCTATGGGTCAAAAATCTTGCCCATATGAGAAAAACATGTTTCAAGGCCAATTTTTTTTCTTGGGGATTGCGCCTCGAACCCAAGCACGGGGCTACCACCCTTGGACCCCGCTCTGGGCCGGACCCCGAACCCCGACGAGGATACATGAAGAGTGTACAATACTTTTAGTGTACTGAGTCTTAAACACTTTAGCACATGAAAATAGGCTCAGACATCCACACATAAACACTTAAAACTAATGTAAGAAAGACATTGAATATAACTGCGGATCATGTGTTGTTATCCTTAGATTCTTATCATGTTCATATTTTGGACATACCTCCTCTTTTAATGATGATATCTTATGAAAATTCTTGTATCAAATAGTTGTTGGTTAGCTTTGTTAACCAATCTCTTGTTTGCTACACATTATTATACCATATGAGCCCATATACATCCATACATTAGAACACTAAAAATGAGAAAAACCAAAATATATTAGAATAACCACCATTTACATAATATAATAAGTGGCACATGGCCCATTTGACACTCATGCCTCAAGAGGAAGAGAGTTATCTCCTTACCCAACCCTACTAGATTGGGGAAACACATGCAACGAAGATAGTTTTCCTATTGTGGGATCTCCCTAATTATTAAGACAAAACAATCTCTCCCCTTTCCCTTCGTCCCTCTCGTTCCCCCGCCACCCCCTCTCTCTCACACACACAATGTATTGATCTCCAAGGTCACCTTTGCATATCTTGTTGTAACTCCACATATTGTGTCATAAAAACATGAAACATTGTATCATTAAGTTGAGGGGGCATTGTAATCTCGGTCAAAACACCTCTTTCTCCCATCATGATGCTAATTGAGCTTACAAATCGACACTCTTGAGCTTAACTCTAACTAAAACCTCTAGGTAAGTTGTTATGAGCTTACACATGGGATCAAAAAGATATATACATGCCTCCCGGACTTAAAATCCAATCACTTGATTGTACTCACAAAAAAATTCTCATGATAATATTGGGGCACTATTTCACATTACAAATATAATAATTTAACCCTAGTTCAATAAATACCAATCATGATATACAATTTTTTGAATTTACAAAATATGTTACCTCCGTCATTAATCTCCCAATCACCATCTCTCTCGCCACCCATAGTAGAGTCAAGTGGAGTTATCCTCAAGATCACTCTGCACTCTCACATGCTTCATTTTCACTCTTCCATAGGGTTAGCCTACATCACCCCACACTTGAATTGCCATGCGGTTCTCTAAATCTAAAAAATAACAACAAAACAAGGTAGTGACATGGATGATATAGAAGTTACTAAGGGTATGCTAAAAGGGTTTTAACACTTCAATACTCATGTGTACATAGACAATGTCCGATCGGGTAGGGAAAATCCTATTGTCGGGTACTTAGAGGTGACGATAAATATGGATGTTAGGGTCCATGTTTTGGGAGCACGGGGTGGGTGCTCTATGTGTTAGTATAATCTCCGGACAACTAGATCATCACATGTAGGTTGGATACATTGTTATAATAACACACGTTTGGGATAATCTCCTAAATAGTCAAGACTCAAACTCATATTTATACACACGGTGGAATTTCGAGACAACTAGATCATCACATATAGGTACGACAACACACGTTCAAGATAACCTCCTAAACGATTGAGACTCAAACTTTATGTCAAATGTCAAGCTTTGTCCTCGAACATCAAATACAAATGTACACAACATATATCTAAAATAATGTCAAAGAGGACATTTTTGAGCGTGCACACTAGACTATCATGTAAGTTCTATTGCCTAAAAGAATTGTTATGTTCAACCCGAGAGGTAATAAGCTTCCGTTAGAGAAAATGTGTGAAGACTTTGTGCAAAGACGAACAAACTAGAATTTTTTTCTACCACAGCTTAGTTTACGTTGATAGGGACTCGGTGGACGTGTAGTCATATTTGGCCACATATATTACTGTGGTGCCAATCGGTGCCACGTTTTTTCATTTGTGTTTATCGGAACACATTATCTTCACTTTGTAACAGGAGAGGAATAGAAGGCTACAGACCATATTATTTTTAACCTTTTCATTCTTGATTATTTTGGTTTCTACATTCATTCTTCTCTCCCTCTTTTTTTTTCTTCAGCTGATTGCTTTCACCATATCATGGTTCTCAGTTTTTATGTGTGTTTTGGTGTGAATGAAGAAAATGATGATGGGATACCCTCTGATATAAAATCTGATTTCTCATCCAGCTATCATCTGACACACCATTACATTTTTTAGCTTCTTGGCTGCTCAAGGCAACCGTTTTTTTGGTGTTCTTGTTTTGCAGGTGTTAAATCTGGTTTTCCATTCACGGAGACTGGTTATTCAAGTGATTTTTTCTTTTTCATGTCCATGGGAGGTCTGGATTATTAGGTAGGGGTCAAGATGCTTGATAATAATTTTTAAAGAAGATTAAAAAGATCATTTGCTTATGTCAGTAGAAGATTTTTTTCCTATATTAAGAGATCTTATTATTCCTGTGAAGGTAGGTATGCACTAATTTAAAGATTTAAATCATATGTCACTAATATTATAAGTTTTGATAATTCTAAATTTTGACACTGAAAAAGAAATGGAATATTTTTCGAGAATTTTAATTTCAATTATTTAAGTTATTATGTCAAAATTTTATAATATAAACACATAAACTAACAATTATACAAATATTAGATCGACACACCAATAGGTCAACGATGGAGATGAATATTTGAGTTAGGGAAATAGTGTATGTGCATTCACATACTAATAACATCTTTTCATTGATCCATGTGTAGGATTTCTAACAAAGATATATGTTATTTGTTGTAATGCTTGCAAAAAATGTTTTCAATTTTTCAGGCCGCTGCACAAGTTTACTACACATGACAACAAAATGGAATTCATGCAAAGTAGCAACCAATCAATTTTAGATGTATAAATTTGAACGATTTATTTTCAAACCAAAGACTAATAGTTGAAGACATGAAATTGTGGAAGAGCTTCCGTGTGTCATTATGTGCTTGTCCAAGTTGACATCTACAATCACAAGGAAATTTGTTCATTTTCATGGTCTATGAGACTTCTATCAAAGTTGAGGAGATTCTGGGTTTCATTGTGTGATTTTGTGAGCTTGCGTTTACAATTGGAGGAATTCACACATTTTCATATTTTTATGAGACTTCTACCAAAGTTGTGTTTGGATGTTGAAGGTGAATATTTGAAGTGGTTGTGTGAATTTTAGGTCTTGAAGTAAGCACACTTTCATCTACCACTCCTATTTTTTTTTTTGTATTTTTAATGCAGCCAAATTCTAAACAAACTCAATATACTGCAAAATAATATGAACTCCAAAAGAAAATAGATATCCTTCTTCATTATTGAATCATGAATTACAATGTTTCATAAATAGGAAAACAACTCCCAACTCGAGTTTCCAAGCAAACTCTAACTAACTTTGACTAAATCTACTCTAGGTGGCGGAAATTACTATTTTTAGCAGTTTACTAGAACCTATTATTCTTAGTAAGTTCGCATGCTTATTCGTACGGGCACAAAAATTGCCACACATCTTCTACATGCCTAAATTAGAGGAATTTCTAACTTTCCAACTCATAATGCAACTAATAGACTAAAATTAACTAATGCCCTAAAATAGGAAAAAACCGAACTACAACTTAAATCCTAATTTTCGGCCTCAAGATGGCAGATTTCGGGCCCGAAAATGTGCGAAACTTGCTCCAACCTGGTAGGGTGGGTTGACTAGTGCGTTCATCTCATCAAAACATGTGGTTTCAAAAAAAAAAAAACGGACTCAAACGACCATCGAACATTTTGGCGCATCAATTTTGAATTGCATTTTTAATGGAATTGACTCTTTTGAAGAGAAAAACATTTAGAGGCCTTAATATGGTCAATATAAGATATATCTTTTATCTTGTTTGAAGCATACAAATGTGTGTAGACCTCTACAATTTTTTAGAGGTTATTGAAAACTTAAGGAACATTTTGCTAGTTGATTAGAAATAGCAAACTATGGCTTGAGAATTCAGGTGTTGCCATCTTAGAAAGACAAAAATAAGAAAATTTGAGATCAAAATATGAAATAGTACTTGATGAGTAAAGGTCCATGGTGGAGTAACAATGATATCAAAATAAGGTGTATGACTTGATAAAGTTAAAAAATTGTGTAGATGAGTGATTGATGCAATCCATTGTCATATTGTAAAGGAGCTAAGATGTCACATTGGAGGAAAGGCCATTAAAAAGAAGTATGGAACACTCTAAAGGTTCTCTTTAATCAAACAAATAAAGAAATAAACGTTTAAGTAAGTAATGAAATCCCTATTTAAAAAAAAACATGAGAGCAACTTGTAAATGTTTTCTGCATTGAAAATGTAAAAATCAAATCCACCATACAATACATTGGTCTCACCTTTGGAATGAAACATCCCCTCTTCATCATTAAACAAAACCACTTAATTATCCATTTCCACACTTTGCACTTGCAATGTCAAATCCTCTTTCTTGGACAACCTTGCAATATAACAAAACCATAATAGATTTCACAAATTTAAAACCTTAGGTGTTTAGAATTTGTCAATGATAAAAGAATCTATTGTTCGAAAAATATTCCATTGATATTGCATTTTTATAGAAATGTAAAAACCCCTACACTACATATGGATAGATATATTCGAAGGTTAAAACATTGTTACCAAAACTTTCCATCAGCCATGTTGGTGTCCACAAAGTGGTAGGGGAGTAGGTAAATGTATTTGCAAAGTGTCCACCACCACTTCAGAGTAGATAGGAAGCTTGCACATGTATGAATTCCTCATGCTTCTTCCCTTGCCCACTACACCCTTCAACTCAATCTGCAACTTTCTTTGGGCCTTTCATATCATTAAAAGTTAAAACAAACATGAACATGGATGAATTCTCAACCAAGAACAATGAAAATAAAAGATTAAAGAGAAAAATAAAGAATAAGTTGTGTTTTAAATGAGGAGAACACTATAAACCGAGATGCCATCTCGCAAGCCAACTGAAATGATGCATTTTTTTGGCACTCAAAAATGAACCCACCATTGCAAGAAGACACATTTTTATACCTCCTTTTAAATATCGATATAGAGAGAGCACGATAATCTTAAAAAAACCACATATTTCCCCCCGAGTGTAGGAAAAGGCCTCCATGGAAAAACCATTTTTCTATTTCTTTGAACACTAAAAAAAGGGTGATAGTTGACATGGTTATCCATAAAGGCTATTAAACATTGATGACCTTTTTGCATAGTATAAAACAAGATCAACAACCACCATTAATCATGTGGCATTGCACATATATGACTAGAGCATCCAACATTGATTTGACATGCGGTTGTAAATTACACCTATCGACGTTATTAATATCTACATTTGGGTATTCTTCAAATACATGTATTTGTCCATATTCTACCTTTAATGTAAAGTAGTTGGTTACAATTACAAGGTATTAACATAATCAAATATCATTAACCAATTTTTTTCAGGACTCTAATTTAAAAAAGAGATGAAGTATACAATGATGAATGATCTAATAATGATTTGTAACACAATATACATAAAAATCTACATATATTCATTAGAAAACAACCCAAGGAAAATCCACAACAAAAATTAAGTCAAAATTCAAGTTCAAGTCTTATGATTTTCATTTGGTTGTTAGGAAATAAGAGATAAAATATGTGGAATAATCCCTCATCGAGAATCGAAACAAGAGAAACTAATATGCAGAAATTATTACAGATCTCAAATAAAATTGTAGAATAAAATAACACAACACAAAGAGATAGTATTTAACGTGGTTCACCCAATTTGGGCTACGTCCACCAAGAATCACTTGCTCAAATTTTATTACAAGCCACCGCTCTCTCAATACAATACCAGATCCGTTTGGAGCTATGCTCAACAAACTCTACAGAATTCACAGCCAAATTCAAAACACATCTACAATACATTTGCTTGTTCATCTATCATATGCATAAGACCATATAAATAGACAATCTGCAAGAGTTTGATACAAAACCGTGGGTATCAAAACCAAGGGCAAAAAACCGTGGGTATTAAAACAATGGGCAAAAGATCGAAAAACAATGGGCCCAAAATAGCCCATAACGGTTACCCATTACCCATGGGTTAATAAACCACCCATGAAAATTTGCTTCGGAGGATTTGCCCCGAACCCCTTGACCCGCTCAACGGTGAGCGGGAACGCCGTAAAAATACTCGAGTGTAACACATAGAAGGTGTACCACACTCTAACATGAAAATAGGCTCCACAAACATAACATTCTCCCACTTGAGACTGATTTCCATTCGAGAGCAAGCTTCTCAACCCTTCACTGTCATCCACGAAGGCCAACCAAAGTGAACATAGCTTTAGTTTATCCTTGTGACCACCTTGGTCATCATGTCCTGCAGGATTTCGAGTGGTATGAATCTTCTCCAACTTCAACTTATCTTCCTTTAAAGCTGTCCCGATGAAGTGATATCTCAAGCGTATATGCTTCATCCGGAGTGGAAAGCAGAGTTCTTAGCTAGGTGTATAGCACTCGACTATCACTATACGACTTACATTCCTCCCGCTATGCCCCAACTCCTCAAGTAATTGTTGTAACCAAATCATCTCTTTTGCTTGCCTCGTGGCAAAGCAACATACTCACCTCCGTGGTTGACAAAGCCACTAGCTTCGTAGTCGTGAAATCCAGCTCACTGCTGTCTACATCTCTAGCCATGTCTCGAATCTACATAACCACATAAAGTGGTGTTTGATCCATTATAGCACAAAAGCTGTCCCCATGGTCCCTCTCAAATACCGAAGGATCCACTTTACTTGCTTGCCAATGCTCTTTACCGGATCACTCATAAATCTACTCACAGTTCCCACCGCATGGGCAATATCGTGCCTAGTGCACACCATAACAGACATCAAACTCGCCAACCGCTCGATGAGTAAGGTACTTTGGACATCTAGTTTCTTTCTGCTCTATCATGGGACACTTTGCTCCTTTGATAACTTGAAATGGCCTCGCTAAAGGAGTCCCAACCGGTTTAGCATCCCGCATGTTAAACCCGTCTAATACCTTCTTAATGTACTCTTCCTGAGATAAAGTCAACTTTCGTTCCTTCCTATCCCGAGTTATCCTCATACCAAGGATTTGTCTGGCTGCCCCCAAATCCTTTATATCAAAGGATTCACTTAATTGCTTTTCTTGAGTACTTTTATTTCCCGCATGTTTTTACCGCAACCAACATGTCATCAACATACAAACACAGGATAATATAACTTCCATCCTCAAATTTCTTTGTATACACGCAATGGTCAGAATGACATCTAATATAACCTTGCTCCATCATGAAGCTATCAAACTTCTTATACCATTGACGTGGAGCTTGTTTCAAGCCATACAAGCTCTTCTTCGCCTTTACACACCATCTCCTCTTTACCTTTGACCTCATAGCCCTCTGGTTCTTTGCATATATAGTTCTCCTCCAAATCACCATGGAGAAATGCAGTCTTTACATCTAAGTGCGTTCTAAGTGCAAGTCTTCTGCTGCAACTATTCCAAGAACTGTTCTAATAGAAGTCATTTTTACTACGGAGAAAATAGCTCATCAAAATCTATACCTTGTTTCTGTGCAAACCCCTTGACCACCAACCGGGCCTTATATCTTTTCTTTCCTCCTTCTTCGTCTTTAACTCTGTACACCCACTTGTTCTGCAATGCTCTTTTGCCTTCCGGTAGGTTCACCAAATCCCAAGTTTGGTTCTCCATGAGAGACTTATGCTCCTCATCCATGGCTTGCTCCCACTTCTTACTGGCATCTACCTGCATTGCTTCATCAAAGCTCTCTGGCTCTCCACTATCAGTGAGTAATAAATAATAAAGAGAAGGAGAAAAACGTTCAGGTTCTTTTCTTACCCTAGAAGACCTCCTCACTATAGGAGTTTGGGGTTCCTGTTGAGTAGGTTCCTGAACTGATTCATGGGTCACTTTCCCATCCTGGAAGATCCTCTACCACTACATATTCTTTCATGGATTCTTCCCTATTTTCCTGCAACTGTTGCTTATACATGACTTTCTCATTAAAGACCACATCCCTAGACCGAATGATTTTCTTGTCCTTAATACTCCAACATTTAAATCCAAAGTCATCACCGCCATAACCAATGAAAGTACATTTTTCTGATTTAGCCTCTAGCTTGGTCCTATCATCCTTTTCTATATGAACAAACACCTCACATCCAAAGACTCTAAGAAATGAATAATCAAATTTCTTACCATACCATGCCTCCTCAGGTATGCCTCCATCCAAGGCACTTGAGGGTCCTCTGTTTATCAAGTACACAATTGTGCTCACCGCTTCTACCCAAAAAGAAAGAGGCAGTCCTGCATGTAATCTCATGCTCCTAGCACGTTCCATTATTGTTCTGTTCATCCTTTCGATACCCCATTTCATTGCGGAGTTCCTGGAACCGTCTTTTGCCTGCTGATTCCGTTTTAGAACATTAATCATTAAATTCATTGCTGCAATACTCCCCTCCATTATCTCGACTCCGAGGCATTTTAGCTTAAGACTGTTTCATTCTCTACCAAGGCTTTCCATTTAACAAAAGTGTCAAATACATTAGATTTGTGTCTAATACAATAAACCCAAACTTTCCTTGTTACATCATCAATAAAAGTAACATAATAATTTGAACCCCCAAGAGATGATACGAGCCGGCCCCCACACATCGAATGTACCAGCTCTAACTTACTCTCTTTCTTTGTAGGTCCAACCTTGAGAAACCTTACTTGCTTGTTTCCCATATATGCAGTTTTCACGAAATCCAAACCTGTTTCTCGTATATCCAGCAAATTCTTCTTTATGATATTCATGCCCTTATGGCTCATATGACCTAGCCTATAGTGCCATAATGTTGTATCGCATCGAAGCCACAAGATTACAATAATTAGTATTATCGATCGTTAATACAAGGTTCCAACCTTCTTACCTCTTGCCACCACAAGAGCACCCTGGTAACCTTCCAAGAATCTCTGTAAATATCACAAGACAACCATCACTTCCCAACCGCCCTACCGATATCAAATTTCTCCTTAATGTAGGCACATGTTTGACATCCTTCAATAGCCATGTATTCCCATTACGCATCTTAACCCGAAGAACCTTTTCCAACTATGCCTGCAAGGCTCATCATCACCAAGAAAAACATGCCCAAAATCCTTGAACATAATCAACAAAATAATGCCTATGTGAGCAAAGCATGAAAAGAAGCCCCTGAATCTAAAACCCAAGATTCAATAATATTATGCAAAGAAAGAATCAAAGCATCCTAACATACATTACCCGATGCCACATTTGCCTCCTTGTTTTCTTCCTATTGTTTCTTCTTATCCCAAAGCTCCCAATAGTCCTTCTTTGCATGCCCAGGCTTTCCACAATTCCAACATACAATCTTGTTCTTGGATTTTGACCTTGCCCGATCTTTTGATTTTCCACGGTTTCCTCTATTCTTCTCTCTCCCTCTAGTTTCCACTTTGTTAAAGCATTCCACAAGTAGAAGGTTCCCAGAGATTTTTCTTCGCATTTCCTCACTTAGAATCACCCCTACAACATCCTCAAACTTCAACTTCGAGTTAGAAGCCTGGAACCGAGTTACTTACCACCATTACTGAAAGCTATTCCAACTCTCGGGTAAAGAGCATGAAATTAATAAAGCCCTAACTTCTTCATCAAATTCTATCAGAATCAAGCTAGCATATTCACAACCGTATTGAAATCATTTAAATGATCTGCAACTTCTTGAACTATTCTTAGACATCTTCATATTAAACAAATTTTTCATTAAAAATATCTTACACAGTACCGAATCGTTCCAAGTGCCTTCCGATCCAACAAATCCCATTCCGCATCTATCATATTCGAGGGTTTGTTAACCTTATCGATAGCGGAGTATAAAGATCCTTTTGATAAAGGTAATCTTCCATCCGCATCTTCCAAAGACTAAAATTCGCCCGTTGAATTTATCAACCCTAGATCTTTTCATCATCCGCCATAGCTCCCACTCAAGATAAAACTTTCCTTGCGATTCAACACTTCAACAAACCAAACTAGGCTCGATACCAATTGTTAGGAAATAAGAGATAAAATATGTGGAATATCCCTCACAGAATCGCAAAAGAGAGAAACTAATATGCGAAATTATTACGGATCTCAAATAAAATTACTGAGAATAAAATAACACAACACAAAGAGACAAGTATTTAATGTGGTTCACCCAATTTGGGCTACGTCCACCAAGAATCACTTGCTCAGATTTTATTACAAGCCACTGCTCTCTCAATACAATACCCAGATCCGTTTGGAGCTATGCTCAACAAACTCTACAGAATTCACAGCCGAATTCAAAACACATCTGCAATACATTTGCTTGTTCATCTATCATATGCATAAGACCATATAAATAGACAACTGCTTAAGCAGTTTGATACAAAACCGTGGGTATCAAAACCAAGGGCAAAAAACCGTGGGTATCAAAACAATGGGCAAAAGACCGAAAAACCATGGGCCCAAAAACAGCCCATAACGGTTACCCATTACCCATGGGTTAATAAACCACCCATGAAAATTTGCTTCGGGGCTTCGCCGAACCCCCCTGACCCGCTTAGCGGCGAGTGGGACCGCCATAAAAATACCCGAGTGTAACACATAGAAGGTATACCACACTCTAACATGAAAATAGGCTCCACAAACATAACATTGGTATCCTTCGTGATGATAGAATGGTAAAATCCCAAACCATTGGTGGTGGGTCATTTTCTAATTACAACTTTGAAATGTTAATTCTCATATGTAGAAGCACTCAATCTTTAATAGATGTGATATTAATTTAAAATTTACCATTCTTTATGACAAGTTCATTCCAGAAACATATTGTGACTACTAGATGTTATACACAAAACTATGTAAAAGCTGGACCCATAGCTTCTCTATATCGAGTTCTATTTATATTAATAAAGTATGATAGTATAAGAACAAGAATTGCTTCTATGGTTTAAAAACTAAATTAACAAGAAACTAGTACTTTGTTTTAAATTTTATTGTTAGTGCAAAACCACAACACCCGTGGATCTTTGGTCGGGTTTCTAGGTTGACCATACTATCATCCAAAGGTGTGATTGCATAACATTGAATCCTTTCTCCAAGTGTGGGACTTGAAAAGTGAGAAAGGATTCTCCGAGAAAGGTGGTTCCTATTCCTCTGTTCAGATGCACACAAAATATGCAGAGGGTTTGCTTGAAACCTAATCTAATCTACCAAGGAGACAGGGTAAGAAGATGCATAAAAATAAATCTAAGCTAATAGAGGTGATGCACCGAGGAATGAAGAACAACCTATCTTGCCAGTAAACACAGACCATTCAAATGTGATATAAGATCATGCACAGATAACAAAACTTGTAGTGAAAGACCAGGAGGATGCAAAATGAACACAGAGAGGGTTGAGAATCATCCACAGACATGTATTACTTGCTCCAAAGATTGATACAATACACTACAAAATGCCAAGAGGCAGAGTCGTATTACAGTTTCAAATGAGAGGTTCAAACTCCACAAATTCGCCTGATAGGAGAAGAAGGGAGGAGCAAAACAGAAAATGTTCGACCTTTTGAAAGAAGCTCCTCTTTACAATATATAGGAAGAATGAGAGAGGGAAAAGAGAGGAAATTTAGAATCTGCCCCAACCACTTCTAGGTCATATTTTAAATCATCTCATTATGGCAGAAGCGGTGGATCCTGGCAAAACGGCTGGTCGCATCAACAATGAAGCGAACTCGTCTGCTTTGCATTAAAAATTTGGTTGTTGGAGTGTCACTTCTGGTATTACCACACGTCAGGGATGTTTTCTCAATTTTCTCTCTCTAGACTGCACCAAAATGCAAGATTGATCCCAGAATCATGTAGAGAATTTCAACAGCTTTCCGTTGATATAAAGAACGTGCAAATCCGAGCTCTGGATCGAAAAATACGACGATCTAAAGATTTAGGGCACGAAAAGCAGCCAAAATGGATTTTAAAATCTTTTCCCGCACTCTGCCACCTAGATGACATGTGTCAAGCGCTGATTGGATGCGTAATTATCTCTCCTTCCCTATCCGTGGGTTTTCCTGCTTCATTGGACATGTGTCCTCTTTTAATTGGCTCGGGTCAGTGCTTGAAACCTCGCCCTTTGACTTTTGGAATTTCTCCCTTGTGACACGTGTCGTGATTTGATTGGTTCTCGGGCCTGCCGGATTTTCACGTCCTTCACGTACATTTGTTCCGGATGTCCCAAACTATTTGGGACAAAAACTCCCGATCCACCCGAAATGGGCTTCCTTGTCCCTCATTCGGCCGATGACACGTGGCATTGCTTGATTGGCTTTTGGCTCCTTTGGCTATCCGCGTCCCACGCGTCCCTTTGTCCCAACCTGTCCCAAAGTCTTGAAGTTCCTTGTTTTTGGTGAACAGCCGGTTCAAGGCGTCCTCGCGTCCTTTTGTTCCAATGTCCCAGATTATGCTCGGGGACAAATTCTTCCGAACCGACCGAAATGGCTTCCTTTGCTCTCGGCTGCTTTGCCTTTTCGCGTCCTTCTTCGCGTCCTTACGGCCCGAGATGTCCCATTTGTTTGTTGATTTTCTTCTCCTTGATCAAACCAGCTTTCCACGCCCCACACGCCCCGATGTCCCAGATGTCCCTTTGCTTCGCGGGCCACCTGGAGGCTTTTCGGCCGATCCGCGCCTCGATGTCCCAACTGTTCCAACTTTTGCGAGGACTAGGACTTAGCCAATTTTCACGATTTTTCCTGTCCCAAGCTTGTTTTTGCCACTTTTTTCACCTTTCCTCAGAACTTGCTCTTTTCCTCTCAGACAGGGGACTTAGAAAAAATTCGAGGGGACCCTAGAAACATGATTTTTGCCCTGAATCAATCCATTTTCCTGGGACTTGAGAATTCTGATGCATGTTATCAAATTAACCCTTGGGGGTGAATTTGGATAACAATTGCAACTCAATGGGTTACTCGCTGCTAGGTAGAAGATACCGATTGCCTTAAGCAGTCCATTGGGCATGGAGTCATCAAATATTCTGTTTAGAACCCTAACTGACTCAGAATGTGCAAGGAGGAAGATGGAATGTCACCTGATGAAAGCAAGGACTGCTAAACATCTCCATGGATAGCAAGTTGTGCCAAAGCACTTAGGGAAAACAAGACTAACCTACAACAAAACAATGTGCACAAGCACTTGGAGGAAAGAAAATCTAATCTAATATTTACAGAGGTAGTGAACTTTCCTCTAGAAGCAACGCTTGAGATAGATTCCATTGACTGGAATTTACAGTTCTTCACCATCCAATGAGGCCAATTGGAAAGCATTGCTATTCTTGCACTTTGTGACCATGTATGGGCCACTCCAAATGGCATCAAATTTTGAATGCCTTCCCGGTTTTGCTCTGTCCATATCCCATTTCAACACTAGATCTCCAACTTGAAAAGATCTATCCTTGGCCTTTCTATCAAAGGTATTCTTGATCAAAGCTTGATCCTTTTCCATTACTTGGGATGCCTGGTTTCTGATCTCTTGCAGCTCCATCAACTCTGCATACCTCACCTCCATGGGCTCAAACTCTAGCAACTCCAACTGCTTCATGAGTTCCAATGTTGGCAACTCAAGTGACATGGGCAAGATTGCCTCTCTTCCGTAGACAAGCCTAAATGGAGAGTTACCTGTGGATCTTTTGGGAGTTATCCTATCAGCCCATAAGGCTGATTTCAGTTTGGTATGCCAAGCCCTCTGATTCTCATCAAGAGTCCTCCTAATGATCCTCAACAAGTTCTTGTTTGTAGACTCGGCCTGGCCATTACCTTGAGGGTAATAGTTTGATGAAGTGCTTAGGTAGATCCCGTTCTTGACAGCCCACTCAGTCACCTTAGATCCAATGAATGCCAATGCATTATCAGAGATTATTGTAGCAGGTACACCAAATCTGGTAGTTATCCCCTCATAAAAGTCTAAGATGCTAGACTCATTTGCCTCTTTGAGTGCTACTGCTTCTGTCCATCTGGTGAAGTAGTCCGTGGCTGTCAAAATCCATTTGTGCCCTTGGCTTGAATTGGGATTAATGACTCCAATGAAGTCCAAACCCCATTGCATGAATGGCTGGTCAACTGAGATTGGATGTAATGGAAGGGCAGCAAGTCTTTCTTTTCCTGTGAAGAATGCACAATTCTTACACCTCTTGATCCATGCATAGCAATCACTGAAGATTTTAGGCCAATAATAACCAGCCTTCATGATTTTTAGAGCTGTCACTCTTGGTGCAAAATGACCACTAGCTGGTCCACCATGAAACTCTTCCAACACCCTTTGAATCTGATTTGTGCTAATGCATCTCAGCAACACTCCATTCACATCTTTCTTGAACAAAACTCCATCAACAATGGCATATGGAACAACCTGCAACCTGAAATATCTCCTCTTTGCTTTGCTCATTTCTAGAGGGCATAGGCCTATCTCGTAGGAAGTGTATCATACTCACGAGTCCAACAGGGAGTGGGCACATTATCATTTTCCTGTTCTTGACCATCCTGTAGTACCAAGACAACATCTTCTTCATTACCTGCTTCAACTTGTCGACTCAAGGCTAGTTGTTCGCATAGTCCCTTCCCACGTACTAATTTAGTGACCTTGATCTCGATGTCATATTCCATGACACAAGTTATCCATCCTGCATGTTTCTCATTCAGATCCTTTTTTAGAAGGAAGTCCCTGACTCCCGCATGAGAGACCGATAATTGGATCTTGTTGTTTGAGACTAGGTGCTTGAATTTCTTTAAACTCCTGATCACTACAAGTACATGCTTTTCAATGAAAGAGTACCTAGTTTCGTATTCCTCCAAGCCTTGACTGAAGAAAGCAACTGGTTGTTCTAATCCTTCTTTGTTTTGTTGTGCCAAGATTACAGAAATCGTATCTCCACCACCAAAGGCATATAACATGAAATCCTTGGAGAAGTCTCGGTTGATGAGAGTTGGTGCTTGAGAGATAGCTTCTTTGATTGCTTCAAAACTCTCCTTGCCTTCTGCTGTCCACTTAAAATCCATGCTCTTCTTTAACATTTTGGTGATAGGCTTGACAAGGGCTGCAAAATCTAGGACAAACCTACGGACAAAATTGATCCTTCCCAAGAAGCTTTGAAGAGCCTTCTTGTGACTTGGCAATGGTAGTGCTCTTATGGCTTCAACCCTCTCTGGATCAATTGCTAATCCTTCCTTGGAGACAATATGGCCAAGGAGCTTTCCTTCATGTGCAAGAAAGATGCACTTCTTGGGATTCAAAGACACTCCGAACTTTCTACACCTCTGAAACACTTGCCTGAGGTGAAAGAGATGGTCTGCTACATTCTTTGAGAAGACAGTGATATCATCTAGGTATACCAGTACTATCTTATTGATCAAGCCTTTGAATGCCATGTCCATTGCCCTTTGGAAAGTGGCTCCAGCATTTGATAGGCCAAATGGCATCTTCTTGTAAGCATATGTGCCCCATTTGGTGGTGAAAGCTGTCTTGAACTGGTCATCTTCTTTCACCATTACTTGATTATACCCCGAGTAGCCATCTAGAGAGATAATCTCTCCGAACCAGATACTACTTGTAATATTTGTTCCATTGAAGGAAGTGGGTAATGGTCTTTGAGAGATGCCTGTTGAGGTCTCGGAAGTCCACACACAACCTGATTTCTCCGCTCTTCTTCCTGACCGGAACCAAGTTAGCAACCCAACTTGAGTGCTTGATCGGGAATATAATGCTTGCCTCTATTAGCTTATTTAGCTCTTTCTTCATTAGAGGCTCAATGTGAGGGTTGACTGGTCTCTGCTTCTGCCTGATGGGCTTAGCATCTAGATCCAATTCTATGGTATGCTGAGCCAGGTTGGGATTGAAACCTTTCAAGTCTTCATAGCTCCAAGCGAAGACATCTGGAAATTCTTGGCAAAGTTGTATGAAATCTGATTTCTCCTGTTCAGTGGCTACCTTGCCAATTTGAAGTGTTTTGTTTTCCCCAACCGGAATTGGCTCTGAATCTTCTCTTTTGACCTGTATGTTAGCCTTTTCCTTACGGAACTGGTCATTAGGGTTGAAGATAGACTCCAATGTTACTAAACCCCTAGGAAGCTTGTTTGTCCGCAGCTGCACTACTTGATCCCCATACTGCTGCTCTAATCTGTCCTGATTCCTAGCTGAGAATTCAGCCTCTTCTTGTAAGAAATTGACGATCTGTTGATCATTCTCAAACACCTGCCAGCTGGTGTTATTATCTGGAACTTCCGGCCTCACAATCACATGGACATGTGGTGTGTTTTTCCCTTTTGATGTTGTCAACCACATCAAACATTGCTCCAACAGCTGCGAGCCTATCCGTGGCTTCATTTTTTTTTCTAGGTATGGACGTGATATTGAAAGCTTCAAAATCTCTACGAGGTCCCATACCCTATTCTTGTAGTTCTTTAGCAGTTCATTCTTTGTAGCATGTTGTCCCCTGACTTGATTGATGATTAGTTTATCACACCAAAGACTTGCAAGTTCTTTATTTTCTTCTTGATTTCCCAATGTATCCCTTGCACCAAGGCTTCATATTCAATAGTGTTATTTGAATAGGAAAACTGGAAACGGAAGGCTGAGTAATACCTTATACCTTGTGGTGAAACGAGCATAGCTCCTCCTCCTGCACCTTGTCTACTCCTTGATCCATCAAAGAACAACTGCCATACTTCATTCTTGTCCTTATGATCTGGCTTGGTGATGCTGGGGAGAGGTTGATCCTCTTCATGTAAACAATAAACCCCTAGCTCAGATTCTTCTACTTCTTGATAAGGATCAAAAGCATGCACCTTGCTTGCCCATTCATCAAGAGTCAAATCCGGGATACTTCCAACCTTGGTGTCAGCCTCGTCAGTGCTAGGGTGATCTTCTTGATCAAATGCTGAGCAATTGGCATTAATCTGACTTGGAGTGTAAGGCTCAATATGGAAGTTTGCAATAGGTTCAGACCTAATTGTAGCCTTAGTTCCATACCTTGTTCTAAATAGCATGTGAGACCAATCCGCCGAAAGATAGCCTCCAATTTTAGCAGTGAAGTCTCTTGACAAGCACAATGCAAAGAGTGGTGGAAGGTCTATGACTGATACATCTTGTAAAACAACAACATTTGGACATGCATGCAAGGTAAGACTCAAATTTCTAATCACTCCAACTGTTGCTATTGTTGTCCCATCTAGCTGCACTACCCCTTTAGATGTTATTTCATACTGGAGCCCTAGCTGATTAGCTATCTGTTTAGGAATTACTGAGCTACTTGCCTCGGAGTCTATCATGCAATTATGTACTAGCTGATTTCCAATGATTAACGAAACATAGAAAGGGGGGGCTTCAACATTTTACCTTGTTGTGCTCCATGACTTCCTTCAGGCTAGGCAGCATTTGTAAGCACTTTGTCTTGCATCTGAACCTGTTGATTCGAAGTTGGCCAATCCTTCATGGCAGCTTGCAGCAGATCTCTTTGGCCTGGGATGGATAGGGATTCCCACATAGATATATTGACGTTTGTCTTCTTCATCTGATCAATGATATTGAATGGTGATGAAGGATCTCTCTGCTGTCCCTTGGTTTACACATTTACTCCTTGTACATGGGCAGCAACAGATGGCATTTGAGTTGGCCTAGGGGCTGTTCTTGGCTGCCCTTGTGCATTTGAAATGGGACTTTGCTTGCCAATCATTTCTGGAGTCATAGAAGGTTGTGGGCTGGTTATAGCTAATGGCTGTTCTTCACCCAAATTTCTCCTCTTTGACCTTGTGTTGGCTGCAACACCTTGAGAAACCACCTGATTCATGCCACGAAGTCCTCTCGCTTTCCAGTTCACCAATGTGGTGTCATTTGGGGCTGATCTTTGTTGAAATGTTTCTTGTTGTTGATTTGTTTCTTGATCGCCCTCACCCTCCACACCGGTAGTTGTCACCATCAATGCTTGATTGAGGGCACCATTGAAACATATGGATTGGTTATGAGGCTCGTTGCATGGAAAGTACCAATCGTATTCCCGAGCAATGTTGTTCTCGTGTTAGCACTAATGCTTTAGAGGTAGATATGACATTTGGATTATAGGCTGGAATGGTTTATTGGCAGAGGCCTTTTTGATTCATATTTGCAGCTGGATTATGTGGTCTTTGTGGTTGGTATGGCTACCTATTAGGTTGAGCTTGGGGTTGATAAGAAGGTCGAAACCTTGGGCTTGTTTCCTCTTGAGAGTAACTAGCTCATTGCCTAGGTTTTGTAATTGCTTCATGACCTTTAGAAGCTCATTTGGGGCACTTGAGATGAAGTGGAAGCTTCATTTGAACTCGATTTCTAGGAGTGGGAGAAGGAGTCAAATTAGGTGCTTGACTAGTGTTTGGACTTTCTAAAATTGGAAACAATGGCATGGGAGGCATAGGGGCAAGTTTGCCGGCTTGAATCAAACAATTTTCAGCCCTAATGGCAATGCTAGAAGCCATAGGGATTGTTGTGCCTCCCATGGACTGAATTAACATAGAAATATCGAGTTTAGAGCTTAGAGATAGTAGAGAAAAGCACCTTCTGCTTTGTTGGCCTGACTGCCACTGGAATTCTCTCCCAAGTCTTTTGAAATCTGAAGTTGAAATCGGTCAGCTGCTCATTGGGAGCTCTCTTGATAGTTGTCAGCTGCTCCAAAAGAGACAAGTTGTCTCCCTTCTCTCCAAATTGCTCATGAAGTGCTATACACAGCTGATTCCAATTTGTGATAGAACCAGCTCCAAGGCTCCTAAACCATTGCAATGCTTTACCCTTGAATGAAGATTCCAAAGAACTTGATGACCACTTGCATTTCATTGATTTCATGGATTGCACAAAGGTTAGCAATATCTTTAACATGATCACCTGGAGTAGTCTGATTTTCTCCAGTGAAGTAGGGAATGTTCTTCAAGGCTGCAATAGGAATTGGATGTTGTCCATTGAGAGCAAGTGGGCTGCTGCCTGTGAAGTTGACGTAGGGATTGTTACGAGCCATTCTAATTGGTCTTAAAACCCTTGTTGATTGAATGAAAGGCCTACAGGTGGAGGAGTTGAGAGAGTTCTGTTTGGTGGAGATGGAGACCTCACGAATCCTTCTTCCTCTTTGCCTTCTTCTCGGAGATAATTGTAGGTATTCAAACAACACTTATTCTTCTCCGACTCTTGACCTTGTGATTCTTCTCATAATTTTTCGGCCCGCACCTCTGAAACCAGTTGATTTTCCCCTTGGAGTCGCCAAATATGCAAATAATAGCTCTTTTAAGCAAGAAAAATGTAACAGATGCACATCAACCTCGCTACAATAGAAATGAGACCTCTAGGTCCCACATAAGGCGTGCCAAAGCTGTTAGTGCAAAATCACAAGCACCGGATCTTTGGTCGTTTCTAGGTTGACCATACTATCATCGAGTGTGATTGCATAACATTGAATCCTTTCTCCAAGTGTGGGACTTGAAAAGTGAGAAAGGATTCTCCAGAGAAGGCTGGTTCCTATTCCTTTGTTCGGATGCACACAAAATATGCAGAGGGTTTGATCGAAACCTAATCTAAATGCCAAGGAGACAGGGTAAGAAGATGCATAAAAATAAATTTAAGCTAATAGAGGTGATGCACCGAGGAATGAAGAACAACCTATCTTGCCAGTAAACATAGACCATTCAAATGTGATATAAGATCATGCACAAATAACAAAACTTGTAGTGAAAGACCGGAGAATGCAAAATGAACACGAGAGAGGGTTGAGAATCATCCACGAGACATGTATTACTTGCTCCAAAGATTGATACAATACACTAAAAATGCCGAGAGGTAGATTCGTATTACAGTTTCAAATGAGAGGTTTGAACTCCACAAATTTTCCTGATAGGAGAAGAAGGGAGGAGCAAAACAGAAAATGTTCGACCTTTTGAAAGAAGCTCCTCTTTACAATATATAGGAAGAATGAGAGAGGGAAAAGAGAGGAAATTCAAAATCTGCCCCAACCACTTCTAGGTCGTATTTTAAATCATCTCATTATGGCAGAAGCGGCGGATCCTGGCAAAATGGCGGGCCGCCTAATGTGCGTTGCGAACTATCTCTTTGCATTAAAGTTTGGTTGTTGAGCGTCACTTCGTATCACCACGCATTAGGGACATTTTCTCAATTTTCTCTCTCAAGACTACACCAAAATGTAAGATTGATCCCAGAATCATGTAGAGAAATTCAACATGACTTTATGTTGATATAAAGAACGTGCAAATCCAAGCTCTGGATCGAAAGATACGACGATCCGAAGATTTAGGCACGAAAGCAGTGCCAAAACAGATTTTAAAATCTTTCCCCGCTCTCGCCACCGGACGACACGTGTCAAGCGTTGATTAGATGCGTAATTATCTCTCCTTCCCTGTCTGTGGGTTTTCCTGCTTCATTGGACACGTGTCCTCTTTTAATTGGCTTGGGTCAGTGCTTGAAACCTCGCCCTTTGACTTTTGGACTTTCTCCCTTGTGACACGTGTCGTGATTTGATTGGTTCTTAGGCCTGCCGGATTTTCACGTCCTTCACGTACATTTGTTCCGGATGTCCCAAACTGTTTGGGACAAAAACTCCCGATCCGCCCGAAATGGGCTTCCTTTCCCTCATTCGGCCGATGACACGTGGCGTTGCTTGATTGGCTTTCGGCTCCTTCGGCTATCTGCGTCCCATGCGTCCCTTTGTCCCAACTGTCCCCAATATCTTGAAGTTCCCGTTTGGCTGAACCGGCCTGGTTCACATCCCTCACGTCCTTTTGTTCCAACTGTCCTAGACTGTCTGGGACAAATTCTTCGAACCGCCCGAAATGGGCTTCCTTTGCTCTCGGCCGCTTCACCTTTTCACGTCCTTCGCGTCCTCACGGCCCAGATGTCCCAACTGTTAGTCGATTTTCTTCTCCTTCGGCCGAACCGGCTTTCTGCGTCCCACGCGTCCCGATGTCCCAGATGTCCCTTTGCTTCGCGGGCCGCCTGGAGGCTTTTCGGCCGATCCGTGCCTCGATGTCCCAACTGTTCCAACTTTTGCGAGGACTAGGACTTAGCCAATTTTCACGATTTTTCCTGTCCCAAGCTTGTTTTTGCCGCTTTTTTCACCTTTCCTCAGAACTTGCTCTTTTCCTCTCGGACAGGGGACTTAGAAAAATTCGAGGGGACCCTAGAAACATGATTTTTGCCCTGAATCAATCCATTTGCCTGGGACTTGAGAATTCTGATGCATGTTATCAAATTAACCCTGGGGGGTGAATTTGGATAACATTTATGTTGTTTCCAATTAATTGAATTTTCACCTTGATCCCATGGTTAGGATGTTTGCTAATCAATCATTCCCAACCAAAACCTTTGCTTATATCTATATGTATTTATTTTTTTGTCTTATAGGATCTCAACTTGTGAAAACAACTAAAGCATGATCACATACATTTGATGTCAAATCCCTTATCTCTCTTTTATGAATTTTATCAAACAATTAGACTTTATGCCCTCCTTTCAAATGACAATTTACCATCTTGATATTTTATCAAACATTTTGCATATCGGTGTCTTGCCACTATGCCCAATCCACTTTTTCAACATAACACATTAAAAGCCATAGGATCTCAATTGCACATTATACTAGACTATTGGCATCAATTATTTATTTTTAGGTAAGTTTCTTGTAGGGAAACTTCTTATTGAAAAATTTCCTCAAAAATAAAGTATATTCCTACTTAAGAGTTATTAATCCATGGTAAAAATAACAATAATTAGAAATCTAATTGCTCTTTAGTGCTTTATCACCATTGTTGTTACCAAAACATTCCATCAGCCACATTGGTGTCCACAATAATAGGGGAGCATATGGATGCATTTCCGAGTCTCCTCCACCACCACCCTCAAATAGGGAAGCTTTCATAATATTGAATCCATCATGCTTCTTCCCTTTCCCACCATACCTATAGGTCAACCTACACCTTCCTTTAGACCCTATGTTTAATTAAAAGTTAAAACAACCATGAAAATGGGTGAAATCTTGATCAAGAACAATGAAAATAGAAAATTAGAGAGAGATATACAAAATATGTTGTGTTGTACATGAGGGAAACAACATGAGGCGAAGTTAATATAGCTTTGTTTGATACCATAATAATTTAAAGCTAAATAGTTTATTGGAGCATGTAATTACATGGTTATTGTGACATTGGTTGCTTGTGACATCGGTTTAAGTTTGCTTTTTATAAGTCATGAGATTTTATAGCTTTTGTTTTAAAGCTAATTGCATGGCTATTTATATAAGCTAGAAAACTAGGTTTAGAGGTTAGAAAAAGTGAAAAAGAGAAAAGAAGAAGCAGCTATCCTTGGTTGAAAGGATGAAGAAGAAGAAGAAGAAAAAAAGATTGCATGAAGACATGAGCTTTCATAGAGAGAAGTTGAACAAAAGGAAAGTGTAGGTACACTGTTGGTGAGAAGATGGTATTATCTTCTACTATATTTCCTTTGTATTATTTAGTCTCATGTAATGGCTTGCATAGTATGCAAAGCACTTAGTGTTTCTTCTTGTTAGATCCACAAGTTGTTGTGAGATCTTGTTATTGCTCATTCTTGTAGATCCACATGTTGTGAGATCTTGTATTACAAATCCATGAGATCATGATGTATTGTTGATCCATAGGAATCTAGTATTGTAGAGGAAGTTGTCTTCATGTTTACACAAGTTGATGCAGTGATGGAGGAGAGACTTACTTCTTGGTGCATGGTTATGATTGCACATTGGTAGACCCTTCTAGAGGTCTTGTTTGCAGATTCATAGTATAAAGTGAGAGCTTGGTTGCATAGTGGAAGATGTAGGGTAGCTTCAGGTATGTGAGATCTGGTGGTGTTTTAGAGGCATGGTTGTAGTGCACTCAGGTAGATGGTTAGAGATATGGAGGAGACACATGTGGTGGTATGGAGGCACAATTTAGTGTACTCAAGAAGATCTAGTTGGAGATCTGGGAGGAAGAGATACTCTTGTAGAGATACATGTACTCTTGTGTAGAAGAGTTGGTTTGTAATCTCTTGTTATATTATATATATGAGATCTCTATCTTTGGTGGATGTAGCCCACATTGGGTGAACCATGTACATGTTGTGTTATGTGTGTGTACTTTTGTGTGATTTGGATTATTCTTGTTTATACTTCCACTGTTGTAGATTTTGTGGGGATTGTTAGATCCGTATTTGCATGTTTTGGATTTGATATTCTATAGTTGCAAATGTTTCCACATAGACCCATCCCCAACAAGTGGTATGATTGTTTGATAGAGTGATGGATTTATTTTTTAGAGAAAGGGTTTGCTTCATGGTTTTGTTAGTGGTTTATTGATAGGTGTATGAGAGAAGGGTTTGTTTTTTCCTGATGTGAAAATCATAGGAAGAGATTCAATCTCAAGTGGGAGATGGAAGAGTAAGGTTGTTGAAATATATAGTGATCGCATCGGTTAGTGGAAACTAATGTCGATAGGGTGACCGTGGTTTAGTTATAGGGTAACTGTGGTGGATTCTTGGGGTAGCTTGGTTTTAAATAGAAAATCACAGATCTGAAGAAATGGAGAGATGCATGGAATGTATCTTGTTTTTGAGGTGTCCCTAGTTCTTAGAGGCACAAAGCATGGTGGTTAGATTGCAGATCCGGTTATTGAGGTATGGTTTTATCTTGGTTTTGTAGTGCTTTGTATGTTTTAATTGCACATGCATGGTTTTGGATTGTAGATCTAGACAGAGAAAAGGAGAAGGTATGCATCCTTGGTGTAGTTAGATGCATGGGGCTTCAGTAGAGAGGTAAGCATAGAATGAAGATGGGCTTCCATCAGAGAAGCATTTTCTTTAGTTGAAGATGCGGTTGAGTATCTTGGTGTTGGTAAGGTGATGTATTTCATCTTGATGCAATTTATTGCATGGTTTATTCCATATTAGTTTTTTATACGATTTGGATGCTTCTTGAAATGACTGGCTCAACTCAACTATCGGCTTCGATCAAAGTAGGCACCTGGTGTGGTGTTCTATGCCAAATTGTGTGGCATTGGGTTTGTTCAACAACATCGACATCGGTTTGAGAACCGAGGTCGGTCACAGAGGAACCGGTATCGGTCAACTAACCATGGTTGGTTAGGGGATGACCATGGTGGTCTCTGTGGAAACTTATATGTATAAGGTTTTTTTGTAGTGAGGAGAGGGAAGATGGTTTTTTGTCCTAGTTTGGAGGATCGAGTTTCTTACACAGAGTGTACATGGCAGAAATGGTGTAGATCACTTCATGGTTTAGATCAAAAAGAGGATGGAGTTGGCTCTTGGTTAGTCCATTGAGACTTTGAGTCAGGTATCTCTATATGATTCATGTTTTATTTCTTTCATTTGGAGAAACTGATATTATGTTTGGATAGTGTGCACATATTTACACCATGGTTTTTGGTGTTGTTTGAATTTTATTTCCGGTTGTGTGGAATCTTGAGGACAAGGGTTTCTAGTCTAAGGATGAGATCCTCAATGAAAATTCATGATTAGACATAGTTGCAAGTAATGAGAGATGTTGAGTACACATGGATGGAAAGAAGGTGATTCACCTACTTCACAAGAAGTCCAAACTTATGTGATGTAGAAGTATTCTAGAGAAGAAAGGGAATCAATTTTATAGTTCTTTCATCTAGTTTTATTTCTCACTGACATATTAGCTTTTGAGCTTGGTGTTAGAGGTAGTGTAGGGGATTTCATGTTCAAGTGGGAGCAAGCCATGGTTGTTGGCATTGTAGGATTGGATACATGATGCACATGCAGAGTGAGAGGAGATTGCTACTATTTAGAGTGGCAGGAGGCACAAGTTGGTTTTGGAGGAAGTCATGTTTTGTAGGTATTTTGAGTTTATTACTTTGTGATGTCACTTCTGGTTTATTTTGTGGTGCCTGGATATTCCTTAGGGAAGGTAGTTGATGGTTGATTCAGCTGGTTTTAGATGATAGAGAAATTTTTCAAGAGTTTGAAGGGTGAAAAAGGAGAAAATATGATCTGATTATTATGAGACCGATGTGTCGGTTAGGGTTAAACCGTGGTGGTCATTTAGTAACCATGGTGGTCAGTAAATGTGATTGGTCTGGGGTCGGTTAGGAAACCATGGTCGGTTTGGTCACAAGTTTGACAACAATGTTTATTTACCATTTTTAGATGGTGCCCTTGTTTTGCTTTCATCTTGGTTGATTGTGTAGAGTATGTTGATGACATGTTTTTGGTATTTTCACTTGGTATTAGTGGCATGGTTTAGCATGGATGTTTTTATTGACATTGATGAGCACATGATTCATATTTAGCTTTGGAGTTAGTCGGTGGCAGACTTGGAGCTTTTGGAGAGCCTGAGTGATATGGATGGATGTACATGGTGAGTTTGTACATGTGGATAGATTTAGTTTTGTGAGTCTATGATGATGTAGATGTTTGATTTGCACATGGATGCCTTGAGCATGAGTAGGGGATGTTTTTATTTCCTCTTGATTACTATGTTACTCCATGGGAGATGTTATCTATAGATGATTGTCTTGGACATGCTAGTTGTTTATGTAGGGTTGGATTTGTAGATTGTAGTGTTTGGATTCTTTGAGTTATGCAGGTTTGTGGATTGATCACCCATTGTTGTAGGTAGAACTCATTTGGGTTGTCTTTACCAGGATCTTGTTTTGCTTTCACATATTCCAGTTTGACTTGTCTTGGTCAGTTGCATTGGTGGTTGCATGGAGACATGGATAGATGGATGGAGAACATGGTTGGTTTTATAGGTATGGCTATGGATGCGATTGAGGCTCAGTACTTCAGTTTGAGTGGGAGCTCTTGTAGGTGTGTTAGTCATGATGGCTTATTGCATGAGGAGCTAGGTTGGCTTGATTTCCTGATACCAACAATTGGTATGGTGTTATGATTTAGTGGGAGCTTGAGGCTTGGTGTCACGGATCAGTTGTAGCTTCGTGTAGGTTTGGTAAGTCATGGTTTTATCTTCTTGGTTTGAGAAGATGGTTTGATCTTCTTGTTTTTTAATTTTTTTGAGATAATTGTTGAAGGAAAGAATAGATGGTCTTCATGGTGTGTAGAGGATGGTGATGTATATGTACAAGTACAGAGGTTCAAAAATTTATCTCCAAGTGGGAGATTGTTAGGTTGTGGAGCTAAATAGCTTCATTGGAGCATGCATTACAAAGTGATTGGGTTACAAAGGTTGACATCAAGTGAGAAGTGACATTGGTCATGGATGACATGCCAACATTGAGTCGGTTATGACCAACATCAGGTGAAACCAACATAGGTTAGGAAGTCAAGCATTGGTTGAAACATCGGTTACCTGTGTGGGAGTGTTTTATTTATAAGTCACGAGATTTAATATAGCTTTTGTTTTAAAGAAAATCTATAAAGGATGTAATTGCATGGCTATTGTGCCCTAAGTTTTTCTAGGCTTATATAAGCTAGAAAACTAGGGTTAGAGAAAAAAATAAGAAAAGAGAAGAAGAGCATAATCCTTGGTTGAAAGGATGAAGAAGAAGAAGAAGAAAAAAGTAGATTGCATGAAGACATGAGCTTTCATAGAGAGAAGTTGAACAAAAGGAAAGTGCAGGTACATTATTGGTGAGAAGATGGTATTATCTTCTATTGTATTTCCTTTGTATTATTTAGTCTCATGTAATGGCTTGCATAGTATGCAAAGCACTTAGTGTTTCTTCTTGTTAGATCCACAAGTTGTTGTGAGATCTTGTTATTTCTCATTCTTGTAGATCCACATGTTGTGAGATCTTGTATTACAGATCCATGAGATCATGATGTATTGTTGATCCATAGGAATCTAGTATTGTAGAGGAAGTTGTCTTCATGTTTGCATAGGTTGATGCAAGTGATGGAGGAGAGACTTACTTCTTGGTGCATGGTTATGGTTGCACATTGGTAGACCCTTCTAGAGGTCTTGTTTACAGATTCACAATATAGTGAGAGCTTGGTTGCACAGTGGCAGATGTAGGGTAGCTTTAGGTATGTGAGATCTGGTGGTGTTTTAGAGGCATGGTTGTAGTGCACTCAAGTAGATCAGTTAGAGATATGGAGGAGACACAGGTGGTGGTATGGAGGCATGGTTTAGTGTACTTAGGTAGATCCGGTTGGAGATATGGGAGGAAGAGATACTCTTGTAGAGATACATGTACTCTTGTGTAGAAGAGTTGGTTTGTAATCTCTTGTTATATTATATATATGAGATCTCTATCTTTGGTGGATGTAGCCCACATTGGGTGAACCACGGTACATGTTGTGTTATGTGTGTGTACTTTTGTGTGATTTGGATTATTCTTGTTTATACTATGAATAGGGTGTATTTGACTCCCACGTCGCGATTGATTTTCTGCCATGAGCCGGATGTAAGGAGTCATGACATCACAATTGCAAACAAATGACTTGTGAAAAATATCAATCCTATGAATTGAGGCGAAAAATATTTGGATAGGAATTTACACCTAGTTTATATACTAATATGTTTGTTTCCATGAGGAAGAATTTAAACAACAATATACTCGAGAATGAATATGCACAATTACGGGGTGATTGAAGACTCCCATACACCTAGTGGTCTTGCACCTTTGGATGGACGATCCCTTCATTGTTTATGAAATTTGTACGAGATAGAATTTTACAATAAATTATGTCTATCAACATAATAAAATGATACCATAATAATTAACTTGTTTATGTATGCATCCCATTTTACATGGTGTAATTTTTAAAAATATGCAATGATGATTGCATGGATATCCAAAAACATGACAAGATGTTTCAAAATTCTTAGAAAACTCACACAACATAACTTTTTACCATTTTGCTTACTTTTATCAAACTTATCTTTTTTGGCCTTCCTTGACCACCAAGAAGATATGTTTTTACTTTGTCCCTTATTTAAAACCATTTTGGCCATTTTTCACACTACCACCACAATAATTTGGTTTCATGCTACAATGGTTCCATTTTTGCCACGGTAGTTAAGTTTCTTGTAGTGGTGGCTCTATTTCATGCCATGATGGTTTAATTTCCTGTAAGCTTTGTCTCCCCATGGAAATTACATAACCACCTTTTGTTGATACTAGTGGTTCCCTCATGGTTTCACTTGTTTTTTCTCTTTTATTTTTGTGTGTTATTTTTGGTTCTAATGTTGGATTACATGCACACTTAAATTTTTTTGACCTCATTTCACCACTCTAAACCCATCCACCTCACTCGAATTCATTCCCTCTTGATCCAATATTGACCATAGATAAAATTTTAATCTCCATTTAAGATGGGGATTGATTGAAAGCTTATCTTTAAAAAAAATGTGATCATTTCCAGCTCCTACAAACTTTTGAGATTTTCTAGAGAATAGAGTTGTTGCTACCATTTTGCATCAAGAGAGAGATCTGCATATACAAAATTTTAGTCTTGATTTCTTGCTATTGTTGTCATTTCAATCATTAGGAATATTTCTATTTTCACTTCTAGATTTAGTTAGTTCACAACCTCTTCATTATTTCAAAATTAATTGAAAAAAAAATAGTTTACATTTGCATACCATTGATACATTAGAGAAATGATATTTTACTTGTTAATCCTTATTGCATGAAACTAATTAAATTGAAAATTAAGATTTTAAGTTCTAGAAAGTAATTCATTTTAGTTATTAATTAATCTTACCTCATTTAAACACTTGAAAACTAAACATCAAACAAAAGTCAAACAATAGTCATAAACCATAATTTATGCACAACAAAACAATTGACTTTTAAACCGAGCCAAGTTACAAAAATTTTGAACAATGACCCAAAACATTCCAAAACCATAAACATGCCACTCCAACACTTGAAACACATTCAAACCAAACAAAAGAACTTGTTGATTTGTAGGACAAAAAAATGTCACATTCAACCACTTGCTAATCTATAGGACAACAAGATGATGTTAGGAAACTTTGGTTTAGTGCCTAACATATTGTATTCATATTTACCATTTGGTAAAATGTAAAAGTGAATGTAAAATTTTAGTGGGTAAATATGGTTAGTAAGTTGTTATACCCATAACTATTACCTACTTAATTGTTATACTCGCTTCTTATTTCCTAGGAAGTTGTTTGCCTACCTTTATGGCTATATAATAGCCATTGTAATATGCAACATTTTTTTGATTGAAAAGCACACTTTTATATTAATAGAACAATATATACAATGCCATTCATATAAAAATGGGTGGAAAAGTCACACCCCAGAATGCCAAAATTCACATCAAGCTATACAAATCCTCGAGAGAGGAAAGTCATAGCACCAAAACAACTACATAAATAGTGCAAGATTCAACAAAAAATAAAAAAACTAACCAACGGCCGCCAGTGGTGTGGTGGGGGATGGGGACTATTAGGCTATCGCCCCAACCCGAGCTAGAGGGGTGAGCCTCATTAGTAATAGGATCCCACCCATCCCATCCATTATCTTACTTATCACCAGATTCATTAGCAGGTCAAGTGGGAGAAATGGCTATCGAAAGCCGAGGAAGCGTTCTCGAGAGAGAAAAAGAAAACCAACTAGAGCCACCCATCGGAGGAAGCACGGGAAAATACGACCGAGAGAAAGGAGATCTTTTCCGAAGAGAAAGATTCTATGGGTGGAAATGAGTTCACCCCCACCCGCGAAAAGGAGGAGGAGAGCGGCAAGGCGGAGGCGGTGAACGAAAATGTAGTGACGATGAACGATGATGCGGGGAACATCCGAGGGAACTCGAATGACAACACAAGAGGTCGAACCCTAGTGATCAAGGAGACACTTGTAGATGCTCCACCTCAAGCCTAACCTTCTCGGCCTGATTTTGAATATGAAGCATGACATTAGAGATCACAACCACTTTATCGAATGAGATAAATCATAATTAATATCATTATTAAAAGCGCATTATTTTTATCTTTCCATAACGTGAATAATATTTCAGTTTTGAAGATGTGCCAAAATTTATTTTAAATTGTAGGTAGCATGGTTGAGTCCCCAGGAAGAGCCATTTCTTTGGAGAATTGTTTTGGAGAAAAGGCTAGAAAAGGGTATGAATCCATCTCAAGCCGTTTGCACCGAAGGGAAAAACCAAAAAATTTGCTTAATAGATTCTCGGGCCGCTGGTAACACAAACAAACCGGATTAAACCCCATATGAATGAGTCGAGTGTCGCTAGAAGGCCCGATGAAGGATGCACTATAAAAAAATGGGCCTTCTTGAGCTCCACACGAGTAGACAAAACCCTTTGGAAATGACGAGACCAAACAGAGGCCGAAGAGGAAAGACACCAACGTTTGTTAAGAGTAGCAAAATCAATCAATTTAGGATCCATCAAAGAATAAGCGAGGGAGGGTTTCAGTAACGGTGAAAAGGTGTAACAATAGGCCAATTCCATTCATGCCACCAAGGAAAACCATAGGAAAGCCTAATATTATGCAAATACTCATTAGGAATACCTTCAAGCAATTATCGGATAGGAGTTACATCGTAGGGGAGTAGATGAAATTTTAAAGAAATAAAATCCCAAGAAATCCAATCTCTGGAATGTTTGCAGAATAAATCCCCAATGAACTAAATTCCCTTTTTAAACAATCTGAGAGATTTAGACTAGGGGGCTAAAGTTAAGGGTTTGTTCCTGAAAAGAAAACACATGGGACCACCAGAGAGACAAGGAATTAATAGAAATACCAGACCTGAAACCATCACACACCCAAAGTAGATTAGGTTTGAGAAACTCCTAGGCCTTCCAGATACTCTGCAATATAAACGAACCTTTAACCTTAACATAAACTAGAAAAATTAACACATATTAGAAATTAAGGCCTTTCAGAGTGATCCCGCCCAAAGGGAACCCCGATAAATGCCATGATGAATAAACAACTTCCAAGCTTCATTGCCCTCTAAACGTGTAAAATCCACTTAACACAAAGAGCTTTTCCCTGGAGTTTGATGTCAATCAGACCTAAGCCCCCAACTTCTTTAGGCATACAACAGATGTCTCAAACTACCCTATGGAAACCCTTGTGCCTGCATGGTTGGCCCACAAAAATTCTCACAACATGACTTCTCAAGTTTGGCATAAGAAGCGATAGATGGAGCCAAACAAGAATAATAATAATAAACATGTGTGGCAGCTAACACTTTGGAGCAGATTTGAAACTTACCTGCTAAAGAGAGAGGCTTATAAGTCCAATAAGAAATTTTTGCTCAAGTCTCGAACAACATATGCCCAAAGCAGAGCGGATGTGGCCGGAAGGCAAAAGCGATCTGAGGAATTTAAAGCGCACACCGGGATCAATCTAGCTCCACTTCATCTCTCCAAGGCAATTAGGCATGGGTAGTTGAGACTGTCTGTAGCATTGAGTTTTCTCCCATTAAATAGTAGACCACGAAGAAAGAAAGAAAAAGTCTAAACAATCCAGAGCTTGACAACTGATTTTTCTTCCTTTAAGAGAGTGATAAATGAGTCATCAACAAAATGACCATTGATAAGCTATTGAGAAGTTGAAGGTAATGAGATACCTTTAATAAGTCCTTAAGAAGCTCTATGGGCTCTTGGATTTGGCCCTAGGTTTATTCAGTCTATTTAATATGCAACATTTATGATGAATATATTATTATATTTTATTTCTTTCTTCTTTCTCTGTGTTGATTTGGTTCTCTTGGTGCACATACTCTGACCAAATTTAAGATTTGGTATCAGAGCATATCTATATTCTCTCTCCGTGATGGTTTTTAAAGTATAGCCAAGGGCAGTTATGTTGTTTGCTATTGCCCTATGTATGCATTTTTTATGAAGTGGATTTTCCTTCATTGTACGTCCCGTCTTTGCTGCCATATGAGTTTATTTGTATCTCGCATTCTCGTTAGACTTATGTGCATCTTCTTCCCTAAAGAACTTGTCTTATACATCAAAATTTCCATACAATCGATCTCCGAGAAGAAGGATTTGGCCACATATAAATTATTGCAAATATCAAAGAAAAGAAAGCATAATTTTTTAGCCGGTTGGACGTCAAACTCATTCAAGAATAAATTTCATATCATGCAATGAAATGAAACAAAATTAGTACTATTGCAAAGCTCGAAATAAGCTTTCGATGCATTAATCAAGTTCTCAAGTTATGAACAAATCATTGTTGGTCACTTCAACTCAAAATCAGCCGTGAGTTACTTGCCTTCTCACAACCATTTCTGATTGGTTGATTATTTTATATTTTTGCAAAACTATAGTTTGAAAAAATTATTTTTTCTATAGTTTTTGCTTAAATAATTGCAAATTGAGGGCAATTAATACATTTTTTCCAAATTAATATTTTTTCGGTGCCATTTCTCTGAAATATTGGTATTTTTGAATCCTCATTTCATCTTGATTCCAACGAGTGGTCACATGATTAATTTTCTCACCATTTTGAGAAAAAAATAATCATTGTGTCAATTTTAATTAAATTAGGCCATTTTACGGGAAATTGTAACCTCAATAAATTTTGCACGGTAACTTGAAATCGAGTGTCATTTTTGCAAAAGTGCTTATTTTTTCATTCTCATCGCATTGGTTATAATTTTGGGAGAAAATACCAATTTTGAAAAATACCCTCTTTTTGGCCATCTAGTGGGCGTTCCTCATTCTATTTTTTGTATAACTCTAAGTATCATTGTGTCCTCAATGCCAAAATTTAAAATTGTAAAGGATGCATTATTGTTAGAATGTGCCATATGATATATGTAGTACTAAAAATAAAAGATTCATAAGAATCTTGAGGTTGGATATGAGGTGGATATCTTGAACCGAGGAAGCTTGACCACAAAAATGTCGACGCTAGACAATGTGCAAATACATAAAGAGACTAAAAACAAATCAAGATGATTTGGCTGTCTTTTCCTGGAGGCTAGAGGATACACAAAGGATGGAGGACAACTAACATCCTCTCATTAGTCACCACCAATGAGGCCGCGCATACTGATTTAGTGAAATGTGTGAGTGTGTGTTTATTTCATTTGATTTTAGTGTGGTGTTTTCAGAATAATGTGTTATGGAGACTTCACATTGTGGGGGGGAAATAACACAATGTTTCATTTTTTATGAGTTGGATGATATGTTTTGCACTATCATGGATTCTACGAAATGTTATCTCTAAGATCAACTATGATCGAGCTAAAGAATGCACTGGCACATCGCGATATGGTTGTAGGTAAACCATTTAAAAACCTTCACCCCTTTGTGGTTTGTGGTCAACCATTGGAAAACCACCTCACTCTCAATTTTTGGTTAACCAATGGAAAACCAAATTTTGGTTTGTGATAATCCAAAGGAAAATCACATGATCGTGAAATCAAGTAGTGTAGTATGGACGTTTTCCCCATGTTAACACTAAGGGGGAATATTAGAAAATTTTGTTTAGTTCCTAACATACAAGATTCATATTTACCATATGGTAAAATGTAAAATTGTTTGTAAAATATTAGTGGGTAAATATGGTTAGTAAGTTGTTATACCTATAGCTATTCTAGGGTTAATTGTTATACTCACTTCATACTTCCTAGGAATTTGTTTTCCTACCTTTATGGATATATAATAGCCATTGTAATATGCAACATTTAAGCTGAATATATTGTTATATTTTGTTTCTGTTTTATTTATTTGTGCTGATTCGGTTCTCCTTGTGCCTGAGACTTTGACCAAATTTAAAAGATGACACATTGCAAAAATTTTAAACAAGATGTCTCGCACGAGTCTAGCTTAAGATAAAACGTAGTTATATGGATCTCATTCTAGCCAATATCCATACATATAGATCCCATTTTATCTACCTCATTTATACAACCCTAGTTCATGATACATCCGTGATATGATCCCAATCATAGCTAGCACCACATAACAAATACTCTTCTCCCACCATGAGTGAATTTTGTTATCCAAGTATTTATAGGAAGAGTTGGATGTTTCCCTTGTGTTTATACTCCTATACATCAAAAAAATCTAAGACGAAATCTTATCAAATATAAGATGAAAGGTATTTCATTCCACACCCTCACCCATGCTCATTATCTCACAACTCATTTTCCTTGATGGTGAATCTCCATAAGAGAATCGTATCATCCACCTTATCATGAGATAACTACTTCCTCTAGGGATTTGAGTATTCCCTGTTATCTTAATCTTAATCTTGTCTCCTTACCCCTCATTATTATATGAACTTTCTGGTTAGGGTCAACACTCATCTAATAACCATTCCATCCATGTAGCCCAACCCAATATACACAATTCACTTATCATAATATTGACCAATAACTATACTCTGCTATCATCCTTGACCTAACTATTCACCATGAGTAGGTTCATTGAAGTTTCATTTCCCTTAACAAGAATGTATCTCTCTTAAGCCCATTGGTAGAGAATCCTCTTTCCACATTTCCTATACCATTATCGTCCCATAACCTCCTCATTTCACACCATCCCTATATCATCCATGAAACCCCTAAACTATCACATAATCATCCTTGATTCAAATTCCTTATCATGACTCATAAGTATTCAAGTGCACACAAAAGGAACCTAAGTATTTTGGTGTGTACAAATCTAGTGAACCCAATGTGAAGGAATGGTTTATTCTTGTATCTATTTTTCTTTTTCTTCCATTCAACCTTCTCCCTCTCCTAATATTAAACAGTGTTTATACACCCTCAAATATGTCAGTCAAGAATTTGATAGGCCCATATTAGGCTATGAGGCTTAATATGCTCGATAGTCCCAAAACCACATTCTCTCTTTGATTTGGTAGATAAATATTATGAAAATGTTCCTTTGTAAAACCTCTTTACCTACATTCCAACACTCTCATCTAGTGTATGGATAAATAAGGTTGATTAGCTATCGACCTGCCAAGGCTCCTTAAATGAACACTAATTCAAACACCATGACCTTCACTGGAGGAGTTGGTATCTACCTAAAGATCACAACTAGACCTCGAATCAACATGGAAATTATCAATGACGAATTTATTGCATGATTTTATCAAATTAGTGGTTGAATCCATGTCGTAGATGAGTCATTACACATGTTACAAAAACATACCAGTTTTCCTAGAAAAAAGACCGCATCCCCACCACCTATACCTAAACATACATATGCAAATGGGGATGTAACCACTAAAAATTATCAAATGGTATGACTCACCTCTTATGTAGTCCAATGTCGGTCAAAATATTAAACAAGACTAGCATACTCCGTCAAGTGGCCTCATCTCCACCTTGATCGATGCATACGGGAGTTAGATAATTCCCTACCTCTCAAAAAAATATTAATTTTTTGGGATGTGAACCACGTGATGAATAAACAATGTTACACCGAAAAAATACAATAGCCATTACAAAAAAATGAACACGTTAGTTATATAATGTATCCAAACCCGAGGGACCTCCTTAGAGGTTACGATGTACTAGGTATGGGTGGGTATTCCTCCTACGACTTCCATTCATACACACCTAATAATAATGTTACATCGTAATCCATATTAGTTAACATGACAACCCACGAAAATTCCTTCAAATAGCTCAGTTTGCATCATTGGGACCTTTGCAAGCTTATGTCTTGCCTATATAGATTTGTGTCCAACCTACACAAACTTAAATCCAACCCTTGTAATTTTACATTCAACACAAGCATATGTCCAACCCACTAAAAAAATGGGTCTTCTCCTACATGGTATGCACCATCCTACATGCATATATACACGAAGTATGCATAACTTGAGGTTCTTCCTTGGTTACCATGCAAAACCATTCCAAATTATAATTTCACCTCGAGTGTCCATATCCTGGTGGCTATGCATCCCGCTACCATCATTAGATCGTATAAAAATATCTACCACTAAATTCAATGCATTAGAACGTATGTCAAGTACCTAAAGGAACCCATGAATTTCAAGATTCGTATAGAAGTCCTCCCTCTCCCTACTTGAATTACCAAAATTTAAGGGTGAAGCTACAAAAATATATGGTCAAATCCCGTGGGATGGGTTTGTCACAAATTTATTCCTTAAAATCCTTAAGGGCATAACACTTAATTAACCTACTATCATATAGTTGAGGCTTCCATCCTTTCATTTCATCAAATTATAGCTTATTGTTTCAAAGAATTTGATATGAAAAAACTTGTGAAGATTAGAATAAGAGAATTCCTTCACATAAATAAAGAACCTAATAATTTTACCATTCACTTCATAACAAGGTGGTGGAAAGTACTTTATTCCTCTACAAATGCTTTAAACATGGACAAACTAGAACTATGTGACCTCTTCCTTCATTCCTTAAAAAGGAAACTAGGAAGATGCGTAGAAGTTAATGTACAAATTCTACAAAAACTATTTAGAGAGTACATTAAGGATTGACCAAGAAACAATAAATAACTATTATAGGACATTTGACACAAATGTGATAAGTTTTCTCCCTAACCAAAACCGTAGGGGTTATCAAAACAACAATAAGAATAACACACAAGATCCTCAAAATGCCTAGCGTCAAAGCATCATTAACTATAATTGAAACGCCACTATATGTGGTGTTACTAACCAACAAAAGAAAACTACACTGTCCCAACAATGTGGCTAGCCAACTCAAAAACAATAATGGAAATGTCCACATTAACAAAAATAACCCTTCTATCTTAAATGAGGTTTAATTTAATTAGGAACTAAATCAAAACCAAAACAAAAAAAAACAAAAATATAATAGAAACCAAAATGATGCCTATAAAAAAAAAAAAACTTCGCCCCAATCATGGCTACCCAAAAACTATAATAACAACTTTCAACATATTTATGATAAAAATATCGCTCACAAGAGTATGATCTAGAAATATTTTGTATTAACCATAGGGTAAGGGGCTATGATGTTCACACTTATAGAGAAGATGAAAATACTATGTAATGATTACCTAAAAACCAGAGGTAGGCCTTCAACAAGTAGCTCTTAGGGATGGTAGGTCATAATGAGCCACATTTAGCTCATTAAGGTTTGGCACCCCAAAATATCCATTTAGGTATAATACCAAAATCCATTCCCCAACTACCAACAACATTACATGTAGGGTGTGTAATAAAATAATTCAAAATAATGACAACAACACAAAATACAAACCACTCCGGTTGGAAGTTGTGGACCTTTGAAGATTCAACTTCTAATGTGACTAACCCCGACGTAGCCCCACACCTAGGATTTCCATGGAAAAATCACATGATTGCTGTCATTAAACTAGATACCAACGAAGATTCTAACTTAATTACCTACATGAAAAACCAAGCTCTTAATGCTCCCTTGTAAGTCTCTTTAGAAGTTCAAAAAGCAGTGGAATTCCCAAACAATTGGGAAACTATGACATAGTGATCTCATCAAGACATTCTCACACATATCGTTCCTATAACTTCTAAAGAACTCCAAAACACACTAAATTATATTACTAGATACCATGAGACTTAGACACTTAGCTTATATTACAACTCCATAAGAAAAAATATTAACCATATTGATATGGACATGTTCCCACCAAGATCCAAGATGAAGGATTTTGGCTATTGGAAAATGGTTAACATTGTCCCTTTCTAGTTCCTACATAAGCTTGAGTATGGTGAAACCATATTATCTTCAAAATAGAACACCTTCCATAGTTATGAAAGCCTTATAGCCACATCTATTGACACCATCATTTTCACCATTACCTTAGGTCCCAAGACAATTCTCACAAAAATTTATGTCATTGATTGGGATACAAATTTGTTGGAGAAATAATTTGTCATGAGGGAAAATTATGGATTTTCACCAACACTGGGACTAGGTCCATCTGCTTGGATGGGGCAGCTCCATTTATTGAAAACAAGGAAATTATATACATTATTCTATCATCTCGGGGTGGTGTTTCAACTGGGGATTACACAGGGGTACTTCCCTACACATGTGGCAAAGTTCTTATAGAAACTAAATGGGAGGAAAAATATTTAAGGAAAGGTGTGAAAATAATAACAAAGTGGGGTTTTACACAATAAATAGTACAAAAATTTTGTTGTTTAAAACCATAACATTACCCATGAATTCAATGATAAGACACCATGAGAATTAACAAAGAACAAAAGACAAAGTCTGAATGCATAACATTCAACAAGTAAATTTCTCATGGAGTATAGTTGAGATGGAGAGGAAATATAAGCAAAGGAAATAGAGGAATTTTGATCACTTGTTTCTCGAGAGAGTATGAGAGCTAGTAAACAAGATTAACCATCCTTTTACAATGAGGAGATCATCTCCTTTTATAGCCTTACAATTCACCTCTTCATCTACCCCCCACATGACTCTTCATGTTCCTATTCAATCTATGACTTTTCATTATCCTAGGAGAGAAAAAATTAAGTACCCCTCTTATAATTTGAGGAAGTAATTTTACATATTGTAAATATTACATTTTCACTTAAATGAATAGGAAAAAACATCATGATCATGTAAAATGAGGAATTAGGAGGAGAAAAGAAGAGGAGAAAGAATGAGAGAGGAGAGGGAGGAATGCTCCAAAGCATGGATGAATATGCCTCCTTACTCAATGTAGATCAGCTCGATGCTATTTAAGATAACATCCTAACCCATGATGACCCTCTCGTAATGTTGTAATGATGAAGAACATTGATGAAGACCTTCAAAAACTTTACCCCTTTTGAATACTCTCGAAATGATGAACCTTGCAACACTACTTAAACGCACCGAGAAAAGAAGTGATGATAAGCGTAGACACCTGTAGTTTGGTCAATGCACTATTATTTCTAATATTGCACTAGTTATGTTGTTTTTCCTCTTGTAAACCATTTTAACAAGCTATATATAGCTTCATTCTAACTGCATTAGCTTCTTATTTCCTTCTAGTCCACTTCTACCATCTTCCTGGACTATCAATCCATTCCATTGGATTGATCTGACCCCTAACTCTCTCAAAACCCTAATTATCTTCTAAACATGGTTAACTAACCTTAACCATGGTTTATCCCTTCCTAAACCTAGTCAAAGTAAGATTTGACTTGCTAAAAGTGGTTTTTGGAATTTAGTGTTTGTCCCACATGCACCCAAATCTCCCATTTTCCCAAATGGAAAACTATATATAGGGCTAGACCCCCTCTCTCATTTTCAAGAATTCCTCCCTTCTTCCTAAGCACAAATTATAGTATTTTGCATCTAGGTTCTAGATTTCATTTCTAGTTTAGATATTGAGCTATTTACTTCACTTTTGCATTTTATAACACAAATTGTAGAGTAAAAGGGAAGAACCATTGGCTTAAAAGCCTTTAATGGTGAGATCCTTTCTCTTAATCACTAAAACTGATTGCTTAAGACCTATTAGGTTCATTATTTCAAGATTTCAAAGAATAGAGGTTAGTTTTAATTAGTTTAGTTTGATTGTTTACTTCAAATAATGCATGCTAATTAGGAACCCTTGCTCATTTCTTATCAGATGGTCCACTGATTTTTGTTTAAAGCCTTTGGGGATTCTTTAGGGATTCTTACCCCAAATTTATGGCTTTTACAACTTTTCTTTGAACACATTTGGCACGCCCGGTGGGACACTTATGTCCATCCTCCATTAATGGAGGTCCTTTGAGTTCTTCAAAGTCCATTTTCAAGTTTTTTTAGTTCAAATCACTTGTTATTTCCTCATTTCTATTTTTAACCTTGGATAAATGACCTTCATTTACATACATTTTGTGGGTTTGACATAGAAATAGGATGCTTTGACTAACTACTAACCTGTTTGCTCTTGAAAATTTGAAAATCCATGTTTTTTTGTAGGTTTTTCACAGGGCACGCATAGGTGTTATAAAGGGGGCGTACATGTTGAAACACACGCATCTCCATCGGAACAAAGCGCGTACCTATCTAGTTTTCCTCATTATTAAAAAATTTTCCTCTGCAAGGACGTGTCCGCATCTCTCGTCGGTGGGTCGCATCTCCGTCTCTAGGACACGTCTATGTAAATGACCTCTTTGTGTAAAATTTTACAGAATCTTTCATTTTATTCTCGGGGCGTGTCTCTCGTTGAGTCTCATGCGTCCGTGTTAGTTTTAAGTGTCCTTGTGTTTTTGGGAGTGTCCTTATTTTTCATATATTCTAGGTTCTGTCTAATTTCTATGTTACAGGCGTATATCCGTTGGTCCGAGTGGCGAGTGCATCGTGTTGAAACCCTAGCGCATCTGTCTCGAATGGGGGCATAGGTGTTAGTGACTATTTTTATTTTTGATAGACCAGCATAGGTGTTGGTCTAGGTGCATACTTGTTGGTGGGGCGCGTACATGTCGGTTTGGGGCGCAGGTGTCACTGTCAAAAATTAAAATTTTCCACAGGTCTATCAAAACTATTTTTCGACATTTTTTTCTATAGGTTTCTAAAATTAACAAGCTTAAAACAGATTCTTTCTTTGATATTTTAGTTTGCATGATTAAGTGTTTTTTTTCGTTTTTAGCTTGAACTAGGATTTGTAAAAAGTGCGTATGCTCTCTCCTCTTGGCACTTTCCAAAGCGATCTTGGAGATCAAAAACACTTGAACAAATTCTATTTTACATGTTAAAAACACTTGCTTTTAAAGATAAAGTAACATTTTTATGTGATTTTAGTAGGATTTCCACTTTGCGTATGCTCTTCCTTCGCACCTTTTGGCGATCTTAGGAATCAAAACAAGTGTAAGTTCTCTTTTACCTCAATCGGTGAACTGGAAAATTACTAAAAACTTGTTGTGTCTACAGGACCTAACACTTGTCAAAGAAAGGTGTCAAAATGAAGCGTAAACCTTATAATACATGTGTTTCTTGTAGATTGCAAATGGTGTGCCACTTGAAACCACATTAAGTTAAAAAGATAAAAAACACACCACATTCAAAACACTGTATTGCAGGTTTTGGAAAAGGGTACGTCCCTCTCCACTCAATTGGAACGTAACCCCTTTGGCATAATGCCTTAAGCTATAACAATGGGGGTGGTACCAAGAACCCTAAAGTAGTCCACCGCTGAGTAACCTCATGGACAAAATAGGAAGCGCCTCGCTTACCCACCTGACTAGTACACCTTGTGAGTTAGCATTACAAATTTATCCGTATGGAGACCCCAGGAAGAGCACACATGTGGACGCACTAGTTTCCCTTTGTGCTCGGAGGGGGTAAAGTAAAGCTGAGATACTCCTAGATATAGTCATTGCGACTGGGAAAATCGAGCTCTCTTAAGATGACTTTGTAACACCTAGTTGAGAGAACCTATTAAGGAGGCTATTTTGTCTGGAGGCCCACTTTACTAGTCCATTCGCATCATTGGCCATCATGAAGTGATAACTTGTTTGGATTCAACACCTTGTTTGTCGAACATGGTAATGAACCCATTCTAAGTTAGATCTAAGTGTTTTTCATCACAAATTTAGATGAACATCTTACTTAGCTTAGCTTCTTTCTCATTTTTCGAATGAGGTGAAGCTCTACCCAAGTGAAACTGAGTTTATTTTCACACTTTCTTGATATATACCCATGCATTCTTGCTTCCCATGTTGGAAGTTAGATAGGAGGCATACCTCACGTGTCTTGTCAGGGATAGTGTTGGCTGCTTTTTTGTATGTTTACACTCATCCATGTTTACGGCTGGGGTGTTAAACGACTAAAGCGTGTGGGTGCATTTTCACATCTTTGACGGTCCTTCGATCTTGATTTCATGATCATCTTCATTATTACATGTGTCTTTTCATTATCTATCTCTTCCATAGTTTGTCGGTTTTGCTCACATTCTAGTCATTTAATCTTGGTATTTACATTACATCTCTCATTATTTGGGAACGTGGTATAAATCCCTTTATTGTGCGGTTACATTGCTCGCATTATCAAAGACTTCTTGTTATACTCTGTACTTGATTTTAGTTTAGACATCATCTGGGTCTCTTGATGAGTGTTGATACCGTGTTATATATATCTCCATAATGTTGTCTTGATATCGACACCTTGCTTGCTTGGTTAAGATATCGGGATAGCATTGTTACGCTATATCTAGTTGTGACTTCCACTTTTCAAAACACTTGGCTTTCATCGATACTCGAATTAGTTCTAAGTATACCTTGTCGGAGGACTTTTTCAGTATTGTGTTGATATTCAAGCCTTGTTAGATTCCTAATTTGGCCCACATATCTGATACAACACTATCATTTTTGGTCTTTAGAGTATAGACTTGACATAAGTAAAACTTGAGTGAGTGATACATTTTTAGTGTGCATATCAGTATCCTTTGAAGAACAAGTAACATAGTGTTGCATCCAAGTATTGGCTGGTAATGCCTAGACTTTCCAAAATGGAAACAAAATCAAATGAGCATAATGTAGGAGATAATCCTTTCGATGGCTTCCCTTTTAGTGGGAACAACTTAGCACCTCTCTTTTCACAAGTTAAGGATGTAGAACCTTTAATCGACCATAGTGGGAAGAGTCTGACTCTTCTATAGAGAACAACCAAAATTGGACCTTGGTAGATTTGATGAACTCCTATACTATAATAAAGATCAGGTACTCGCAAGAGTCCTCGAATTAGGAGCCAAACTTCTACATGAGCGTGAAGTAGAAAACAAGGTCGTTAATCAAAAGGTAGAAGAAAAGGTATCATTTCTAGACATGGATAACCCCTTTGATATGGGTTATGCCTCCACTTTAGGACATCATCATAACACAGCTGAAGGAGACCCTTTACGATGGCCTTATTACAAAGCTTCACATAAAGTAAAGAATGCACATGTAAAGCCTCACCTCCTCCCAAATTTGATGAAGAAGAGGATTCATTAGTCGAAGAAGAGATCCTCAAAAACAAATCTTGAAGTTGAGTCAAAACTAGAACCTAGGTTCTTCGTAGTAGACAAATGTACAAAGAGAAAAACAAAGTGATACCTTGTGAATTTCACTTCGATCCATACACCGATAATACCTTTAAAGTGACTAAGCCACAAAGGCCAATATTCACCCACTAAGGAACAACTTATTCAGAAGGAGTTGTAGTCAATGAAAGAAACACTTACTACCCTACAGGAAGGAAATGTAGGTCATAGCAGAAAGTACCTATACGAAGAACTATGTCCTTATCCCTTCGATAAAGACATGCTACTGCAGCCTTTTCCAAAACATTTCACTATCCCAAAGTTTGACAAGTATAAAGGAAAAGGTGATCCTCATGATCACATCAAAGACTTTTACATGGCTTGTCAAGAGGTTCGTACAATGATAATTTCTTAATACGACTCTTCCCTCACAGCTTGGGAGCTTTGGCAATCGAATGGTTCTTTAGTATACCCAAAGGGTCTATAACAACGTGGCCGACATTAGCAGAAAAATTTGTGTGTCACTACTCTTTTAACATAGAAAATGACATCACATGATGAATGACCTTTGTAATGCTAAACAAAATCCTAATGAGACCTTCACAGGTTTCTTACAACGATGGAGAGGGTTGGCTAGTCGCTTCCCTTGTGCCTTACCTGAAAAACAATTAGTGAGCATTTTTGTTCCTAATCTAAACTCGGAAATAGCCTTTCATCTTCAAATGCATTGTGGATCTAACTTCGAAGAAGTTATAGAAAAAGGTAGTCAAATTGAAAAAGCTCTTATTGCAAAAGGAACACTTAAACCATTTGTCAAAGACAAGCATGAAGCTAAATCTGTAGAAAAACCCAAGTTCTTTAATAAGAACAAAAAACATGTCATCGGTGATGGTATTATCGACTCAAAAGATTCCAAGCTATGTAACATGGGTCACTTTTGAAGCTTTCACAAGGACCTCATCCTAAGGCACCTACCAAATGTACGTTCACACCACTGACTGAATCCTTAACTGCCATATTAAAACAACTAGATGATGTTAAAATGGTAGAATATCCAAGCACAACATAGTACCTACCCAGAAAATGCTCCAAAACTTGGTTGGTATAAAGATCATGAGTACTGCGACTTCCATCATGTCAAAGGACACAAAACGGATAGGTGTTTATGACTAAGACATTTTATACAAGACCTCATTGAAAGAGGGCAAGATCACTGTAGAGTCACCCCCTGATTCAGACAAGGTCCCAATGAGAAAATGGGCATATACAAAGAACCTTTTCCTAATCATATAGATAAAAAGAAAAGGAAACCAGATCATGGGCAGGCTTCTAATGATTATCACACTGCTACATATGTTTACCCTAGTAACGATAATCCGTTTGATTCCCTTATAGGTTGCATTCGTTCATCTAATGAACAAGTCAATACTATCCGAATTCTAGAAAAGAGCTTTGTAGTTGGAATGCGTGATATGTTTGCTTAATTATACTTGATCCAAGATACTAGCTACCCAAAGTCAGTATAATTTGCTAGACCAACTAGAGAAAACACTTGCTAAAATATCCATTTTAGATCTCCTTAAAATCTCTACTGCTCACAAAGATATATTGTATAAAATGTTACATAATTCAAGAGTCTCTCTTTGAGGTATATCTTGTGCACTTGCAAGCTATGGTTGCCCATCTTGAGCCCACATATCACATTACTTTTGATCGCAACGCTATCCCACGTAACAACCCAGAGCATAATCTACCTTTATACTTAGAAGTGGTAGTTACTCGTCGTAAGATTAAAAGAGTACTTGTGGATGGGGGATCTGGTCTAAACATTTTCACATTAAAGCTGGTTAAGCAGCTTGGCCTTTCAAAATGGACCTTGGAGCTAAAACCATCACAATCACAGTGTATGATAATGAGGAAAGAGAATCAATAGGTACTATTGTAGTGCCCATGGAGGTAGGTCAACATGTCATGATACGACCTTTCATGTCCTTGATTTAGATCTTCCGTATAACATGCTCTTGGGATGCCCATGGATCCATGCCATGCAGGCTATTCCCTCGACCTTCCATCAATGTATCAAGTTGTGTCATGAAGGACATATAGTTACCATCTCTAGGTGACCCTGAACCGTTCACTCATTGTCGGGTGTTGCATAGTTTCTCTCATGCAACCTATGAATGTCCTTCCGCGGATGTTGTCATCCCCCTTAAAATGGAAGCTATGAAAAATTGGGTGGACTTAGAGTCACTCACACCTTATAATCAGGACTTCCCTTCTTTAGTCAACCCTTTTGCATCTTGGGAGGCTACATCAACAAAGTATGGCCCAGGTGAGCCATTCACTCTTGAACAAGCATTACTAATTTCAGATTTATCAGTGTCACCTAGGACATGGGGTAAACCTTATTTTTAGTTCAAGAGTATGCGGGAGCCGTGTTATGAACCATTGGATAAATTTGTCCCTAGCGGTTTCTTGTCGAAGAAAAGATTTGGAAGATCCCATTAGTAAGGTGCCAGAAGGAACCATGGCCTCATGCCATCAAGCACCTCAATATATCAAAGGACACCGCATGATGTTTGTCATGGGTTATAAAGGATATGGGTGTGGAATCAATGCACAAGGCCGGTTAGAGCCTCTTCCTACTCACCATTTTAAATCTGATAAGCATGGTCTTGGGTTAAAATCCCAGGATACTCAACCCTTGAGGTTGATGCCACCTTTTCTGAGTGCGAGGATGTTTCATATCATTCGGATAGTGATGCGGGTTCCCAATGTAGCCTCTACAAAGATCTTGCTTCCACGAACCTATTCCCAGAATCAGCCATCCTTACCCTATCCAAATCCATCCCTTTAACCAATCATCAAGTTACCCTCGTATATCCTGAACTTGTAGATTGGGATCAACAACTTCACGTGCCACTTGACATCTTTGAAAATGATGAGGCATTTGCAGAATTCATGGGACTCAGGGATTATATTCTGCTTTGGGACCACAAGAAAGGATTTCAAATTCAATTAAACACATGTGCATACTTCGGAGAAGAAGCAGAGATGTGTGGTCACTTGGGTAAGAATGGTGAATAAAGTAGTAAAAGCACTTTAGAGAAACCTGGTAAAAAGAATAAACAAAAATCTCATAGTGACAAACTCTTTGAGACACTTGTAGAGGAACAGAATGAAGAACACATGGATAAAATAGTTATCCATTTAAAGATGATAAAGAGCTACCTCAGGAGGTTGATCTCACTCTTCCCCCTGATCCTACTAGAATGGAAGATGCATCTAAGATGCTTATTGAAGAAACTATCAGTGTTAACATTGGTTTAGATGAACTACCATAGGATGATCAAGTTGGGGGCTTCGCTCTCAGCTCAGGAACAAAAACCTTTGTGGAAATTTTAAGAGAATATGATGATATTTTTGCATGGACATACTCAGATATGCCCGGCTTGGATCCAACACTAGTTGTGCACAACCTTTTTGTGCACCCAGATGCCAAGCCCATTAAACAAAAGTTGAGAAAGATGCATCCTACAGTTGCACTTCTCGTCAAGGAAGAATTGGAGAAGCTCTTAGCTGTGGATTTTATCAAGCCTATTGATTATTCAGATTGGATCTCCAATATAGTCCCGAGTACAAAAGAAGTTTCGTTGGCATTGGATTTGTACTAACTTTCATGACATCAACAAAGCATGTCCTAAGGATGATTTCCCATTACCAAATATTGACATGATTGTAGATTCTACTGCTGGCTATGAGATGTTATCCTTAATGGATGGCTTCTTGGGTTATAATCAAGATAAGGATTGCAGAAGAGGATCAACATAAAACTACTTTCATCACCCCATGGGGGACCTTTTGCTATAAAGTCATGCCGTTCGGACTCAAGAATGCCAGGGCTACCTATCAGCATGCTATGACTATCATCTTTCATGATATGATGAATGATATTATGGAGGACTATGTTGATGACATCCTAGCTAAATCCAAGAGCAGAGAAGAGCACCCAGAAGTGCTTAGGCATATCTTTCAGTGCCTTAGGGACTACAAGGTTCATCTTAATCCTAAGAAGTGTGTTTTCGGTGTATTATCAAGGAAAACTCTTGGGATTCATAGTATCACAGAGAGGGATAGAAGTGGACCCCACCAAGGTCACTACTATTATAGACATGCCTCCACCCACTACTCTTAAACAACTCAGAAGTCTACTGTAAGGAAAGATCCAGGCTATTCACATTTTATTTCTCAACTTACAGATAAATGTCATCCATTTACACATCTCTTGAAGAAAGATGTTGCATTCAAGTGGGGCCCGAATGTCAAAAGGAATTTTCTTTGCTCAAGTAGTACCTTATAAATCCACCTGTGCTAATGCCACCTACTCCTGGAGAGCCTCTCCTTTTGTATATTTTCGCTACCTAATTTGCTATTGGTGCACTTTGCTTTCCCAATATGACATTGGCCATAAAAGAGAGATTCTATTTACTACCTTATCCATACATTGATCGCCTATGAATTGAACTATCCCTCGATTGAAAAGGCCTACCTGGTAGTTGTCTTTACATTTTAGAAACTTCACCATTACCTCCTCAATAATAAAACCAAACTCATTTCCAAAGTTGACCCTCTTAAGTACCTTTTATCCAAACCCACCCTAACAGGTTGAATGGCTAATTAGATCATTCTCTTGAGTGAATTTGAGATCAATTTTGTAAATCAGAAGTCCTTGAAAGGACAAGTGTGTTGGGATCGGTTGGCGGAAACACCTTTACTAGAACGAAGCCTTTTTGTCTGGATCTCCAGAGATGCATCTATGATGTACATCAAAGAATCCACAGAATGGACAGTCCATTTCGATGGATCATTTACTTTTCATGGATCAGGCGCAGGAGTGGTGCTTATCACTCCCACAGGAGAGATGTTATACCGAGGGCATTCCGGTTAGGGTTTCCTTGTACCAACAACATTAGAATATGAGGCACTTATTGTTGGCCTCAAACTAGCTATCACTTGGAACATCAAATAGCTGCGAGTTGTTGGAGATTCTCAACTTATCATTAAATAGGTTAATGATGAATATAAGGTTAAAGATGAAAAACTTATTCCATATAAGAAGATGGTTGAAACTCTAAAGGAATATTTTTCATAGGTCATATTTGAACAAAAACCCAGATCTCATAATAGATCTGTGGATGCCATGGCTACCATTGGCTCTCTCTTGCACATCCCACCTGAAGAGAGTAAGATGCCTTTCTTTGTGGAGCACTTACAGATGCCTGCATATGATATGTTGAAGTCATGTTTAGCATGTGAAGTTGTTGGTCCCCTATCTCCTTGGTATGATCCTATTTATCAAGTACCTACAAGATGGCACCTTTCCACCCGACATTACCCATTCTAAAAGAAAATCCCTTATCATCATCGTATCACCCACTATACCCTCCTAGGAGGCACCCTTTATCATCATGGCTATGATGGGAACTTACTTTATGTCTAGATGTTACTGATTCGATTCACGTAATTAAGGAGGTACATAGTGGTATCTGTGGAGTGCATACTAGTGGCATGGTGCTAGCTAATAAAATATTGAGAGTAGGATACTATTATTGGCCTACCATGGAATCAGATTATTGTAACTTTGTAAAGAAGTGTGAACTTTTCAGAAGTATGGTAATTTAATACATGCTCCAATGTAGGCTTTGTAGCCCATTGCAGCGCCTTGGCCTTTTTCAAAGTGGGGTTTAGATCTCATAGGGAAGCTCCATCCTTCTTCATCAGATGGTCACACTCATATTATAGCGCCACCGAGTATTTCACTAAATGGGTAGAGGTTGTCCCTCTCACCTATGTCACCGGTGCATGAGATATCCAAGTTTATCATGAACCATCTTATATGTCGTTATGGTATTCCCTCGGCCATTGTCACTGATAATGGTAAATATTTCAAGAACAAGATGGTAAAATCCTTGTGCCAGTGCTTTCATATTCAGCTTAAGTGGTCCAATCCCTATTACCCTCAAGGTAATGGACTAAGAGAGCTACAAACAAAACTCTTGTGTGCATCATGGAGAAAATGGTCGAGTAACACTAGTCATAATTGGCATTTGCAGATCCATCCCACCCTCTGGGCCTATCGAACCTCCATCTACACTCCTACTGGTGTGACCCCATATTCACTTGTCTATGGCACTGAAGCCATCATACCTTTGGAAGTGGAGCTTCCCTCCTTGAGAATATCTCTCAGGGACTATCTTGACAAAGACGAGGACTACAGAGTTGCTCGCCTGGCAGAGTTAGAATTGTTAGATGAAAGGCATATCAAAGTGCTCAATCACCTTAAAGTGTATCAGAATAGAGTATCAGGAGGATACAAAAACACATCATTCATAGGGAATTTGATGTAGGTGATCTAGTGTTGAAAGAAAATCAAGAAGAACACCACCAAAGATAGGGAAAAGAAAGGTAAATTTGAGGCCAATTGGCTCGGCCCTTATGTGGTGACCGCTAAATATGGATCAGGGGCATATAGAATTACCTATTCAGATGGTGAAGAGCTTCCAAAGCCTATAAACGCCATACATTTCAAACACTTCTATGATTAAGCATGGCGAGAATATTTAGATAAGAACTAAAAATTAGAAAACAAAAAAAAAAACAATAAAAAAATGAAAAATTGAGAAAACCAGTAAAGAAAAAATAGGTCGTCCTCGTGTGAAAACCACACAATTGTGGCACTAGTGGGCATGTCCTTTTGTGAAAACCAGTTTCTAGCACTCAAGGAAGGTTTCTCATTCACAAGTTACTCTTGCGACAGGATGGGTAACTCTTACCACTTGCTATAAATTTCAAAGTGCCCTGGCTAGGTCTAGGAATCTAACCCCAAGCTCCCTTGCAGGACCTGTGATCTAGTTTGCTTACTCTATATCTATGTGAAGGATGTTGCCTATTTGTATATTCCCACATCATGCTGGGGGAACCTTCACATTCCACTTCATTGTACATAAGTGCGTGGCATTTTTCCCTTTGTATATTCCCACATCACGTTGGGGGCATCCACACCTTCTTTGTTCTTGTACATTACTTTCAGAACATGACCTTGAAAATACAAAAACATTAGAAAAGGATACACAAAAACCTAAACATCTGGAAAATTCCCTTCTTAGGGATGCAGCTACGTTAGTTTCACAATGTTATCTTAGGGAAACCTAGACAACAACGTAAACCGTAGTCTTAAAAATCTTATCTTTCGAGATGAGCTCAAAAACATTGGAAAATATATCAATGTTGTCCCGCAAAAACAAAGTAGTATTTTAATTTGCTTTTAGTTGTTGGTTTGTATAGTCTTGATGTACTTAGCTTGTTGTATTGTTCGTTCTTTGAATGATTCATTTGCTTACCTTATATTGAATCTTGTTAGGTTTAATTGTGTATTGCATTGCATTCATTTTTAGGACTTTCATGCTTGTAATTAATTGTTGTATATTTCTTTGTTTGCTATGTGCATTTGTTAGAACTCATTTTTACTTTATTAGATTAAATGTCAAGTTAATATTCATTTTAGTTGCATTGTATTGTGTTGCATGTGTATATTTGTTTAGTTTTGTTAACTTTTGCTTGTGTGTTTGTTTTGCACATTTTTTTGTTATCACATCGATCATCTATCATTTCATCACATTTATCATATCATTCACTATATCATATATACATAAATGCTAAGTATTATATCACACATGTATGCTAAGCTAATCATCACATTTCATATCATCAATGGGGCAAGAGGGGTTGCGCATGATCACAAATCTATCCCCCACACCAATATTATCTAGTATCATCCCAAATAATAGCAATATGAAATCAAACATCTCATAAATCGGAAACACATGATATCAACTACACATTATATCATCATTTATGAAAGGAAAGCATGTACATATCTACATCTGAAAGTATGTCACATACATGAAGAAGGAAACATACACCATGAACATTAAGGAAACATAATCATCATGATAGTATATCAAAGCAAGACAAGATATACAAAGAAATAAATGGCCATATGGTACATGTATAAAATATATGTGTCAAAGTTTGATATATACAAGATCATCTATCCATCTGCCATATAAAAGGGGCGTGGATCAGATACTAAGCCTGCATATAGAGGCGTGATGGTACATCAAAAGTACATACAATCGATCAAAATCAAGCCTTCATTAGGAGGCATCTATAAAACAATGAAAGAATCTATACATATTCAAAATTGGCCTTCATAAGAGACATATATATCGATACATACACATCAGTACATGGCAATGAGTGGAATAATACACTACAAATCTTTCCCTCTCTTGGGCTGCTTGGACCATGTCCTAGTGGATGGAATGATGGATGTTGTGATGGGCCTACCCTGAAGAACCACCCAACTATGTAGATGGACCTTGTATATCTGTAGGCCATGTACTCGGCCATGCACTTGACCGTGTGGTGTGGTTGCCTGTTGCATTGAAATCTGAGCTGTCTCGGCTCACATATAGTTGTGCAAAGGAGTCACTCACTCTATTGGTGGGACTACCCTCGAAATAAGATGTCTGTAGTAGAGAGCCTTGCCCCCGGATCTCATTATATCATGTATCAAGTCTGCATATCCTATGGGTAGGGCTACCTATAAAGCGGCATCACGCTCATCTATCAATCGGCCTCTGTTAAGATGGGTCTACCTAGCAGCAATTGCCTCTCAATCTCTCTCTTTTGTGTGATTAGTAGCTCGGATCTCGCCTGATCCCACTCAATAAGATAATGCTATCCCTCGGCCCTGCACTTGATCATGTTGAACCATAACCATTGTGAAGCCGACTCTGTGTTTGGCCTAAAGCACCCAATAACCGAGCACCCTATACTACCAACTATGTAATCTAGCTCTGTCATGCTGCACTCTGCTGCCCTGTAATCCCGAGACCTAGCCTAGTCTCTCTCTATAGTCAAGACCTATATTTGGGCCGTGACTTGATCCCTCTCCCGGCCACTGAATTTGTACCACTATCGTGGCTGTAACTACTCTCTTTGTAATGCAGCAAGCTACCCATCGTCACTACCACCCCGTAGAGCATGAGGAGGTGGGCCTGCTGTGGTAGAAGCTCGCTATAATGCGGCATATATGCCCACTAGAACGCCTAGTGGAGGTAACTCAACATTTGGGGCATCATGAACTGTTAGGGTCTAGGCCTAGGTCCCTGTACCTATGGGCGTGGTCCCCTGCCTCGACTCGATGTTGCGCATCGAGACCACCCTCATTGTCTAAATCATTGTCATCATCGACCCTATCAACATCATCATCTGGGAGGCCCCGGTGGGGAGCTCTCATGCCTACATCGTATGCTTTACTCTCGGGATGGTCACCCTGTAAGGCATCATTTGTGATACCAAGGCGCGTACTCGGGTGTACAACTTGGATCTTGAACCTACCTCAAAGGTACCCACATCACGAGTATCACGTGTATAAAAGCGGCCCATGCCTTGTCAAAAGCTATTTGTGGGCCCATGTCGAAGTACTCTCTCGCCCTCCGAGCGTACCACATATCGGCCTAGGAACATCCTCGGTGATGTTGAAATGCCTCTTTATCTGTCCACTCTATAAATCTCACGCATGTAAGCGTGGCTACCTAAAATGAAATGCTCCATTATGGCTATACTCGGCTCTAGACCATCTTGTGGCCCCTTTGAAAGTGTTTGTATGGCTTCCATACAATGGCCGCCCTCTTTTGTAGCTCATCGAGATTTTGACGATAGTGATAAGTGTCTCCCATGTAAGGTCGAACATCATCCCTAATCGGAACCCAACCCATTGCAGATGGATCCTCTGGATCCCAAACTCTCAAAACGCCTATTGGTTGTCTAATCATGATGTGGTCCCATGCCCATATGATCAATAATCTGGATGGGGCCCTCTTGTCTTACGATGGTAATATGTAATGAGATGTAAATCCCTAGTAAAGGTGTGCAAGATGCACTGACCCTGGTAGTAGGTCTCCCCTATATCAGCCGAGAATGACTCCAAGTAGTCCAAGTGGGACGAAGTACTAGTCTTGTTAGGGAATAAAACTCCGTTGACAAATGCCATCATATAAACCATGACCCGATCTAAAGCAAGGTCCTCGATGCATCGGGATAATCTCACCATCATCCCGCGATGAGGTATCGTCGGGACTCAAACAAGCGTGTGATATATCCCTCCAAAGACCGCCATATCGCTCACGTCTTGGATCGGTGGCCCGTGATAGGAACTCACATGATGCTGATTTCCTCTAGAGTGATGGTGATCTCCCCTGTAGGTAGAAAAAAGCACTAGATCTCATTGTGCCATCTCTCTGCTATGGCCATGAGAAGGCCTTGATCCAATGTAATCTAGGGCATGTCGGCCACATAGGCCAACCCTGTGACATAGAGAAGGATATCTAGTATCCTCTTATCCCCCTCCTCAAAGCTGTGCCTTGATCATCGCAAGTCGACCATATCTCTCCCATGTCTGAAGTGCGGGTAGCCTACGCTACAAAATCAAAACAAGTGTTAGGCACTTATCTAACTTCTAGCTATTTTTCTAAGGAAAAATGGTTCATTGAGTCATCTAACTTACTAATTTTTCTTTTCTTCTAGGTTATTCTAGTCTATTTTCTTCTATACTTTGTTATTTTTCTAGTGAAGTGGGTTTCAACCTTTCTTCTAGATGCTTGCACACCTCTTTTGACACACTGAGCACCTTCCTCGACGCCTACGCGCCCTGGCCCGACTCATACACGCCCCCTAGCCGACGCATACACGCCCCCTTTCTTTTTCCCACCTCCACGTAGGCCACACAGATACCTATGTGATGCCTATGCACCCATCTCGATGTGTGTGTGTGCATACATCCGTCCCCAACCAAATCCCCACTTTTCCCCCTTTTGCCACCTATGCACCTAGTTCGACACGCGCGCGCACGAGCGCATCTATGTAAGGATACGCGTGCATGTATCCACCTTTGATGGATACACGTGCGCGTACCCATTTTTTTGATGGATACGCGCACACATACTCATATTTTTAACACGTGCGTGCGTGTATTTTTGAGACCGACACATGCACATGTGTGCATACGTCATTTTTCAGCTAACCTACCCTAAAAGTGACCTAGAAAGCATTAAATGCTGAATTTGAAAGCGTGGGATAGGCCAGCGATGAAGGGTCCATCCGGCTGGGTCCCGATGGTACTCTTGGATCTGGTCTGCTCACCTCCACCTCGTCGATAACCTCTCCATCGCACTCCGTGCTCTCTCACCTTTGTGATCACGGTAAAATTTTGCAAGAGCTTAGGTACGAATGAATTGGTCGTGATTGTTTTACCCCCACAGGTGGGTATATTAACCGTCGCGATGCCCCTAGGGCATGTTTTCTCCGCCGTGATCATTCTAACCTTCTTCTACCCACCGTGATAGTTATTTTTGTATTAAAATAATAGTTTTTATTAATTTTCACATCTTTGGGGCACTTTGTGCTACCCTGGAGACACTTCCTCTTGGCACTAGAATTGTTTACAAACCTTTCGGGCACCTTTATCTATTTTATTCTTGTTTCACATCTATCTTTCTCCCGTCATGATAATTAATTATTTAAAATAATTATTATCACCCCGTCTTTCTTCTCATGGGATCACTTTCTAGCTCTTTTGTAGCCTTGCCTTCCCCATTCGCCTTCATGTGTGATTTTGAAGATCTTTGATCTTTTGAATTCTTCCGCCGATTAAAATTTTTAAAAATTGTAAAATTGATCCAGAAAAAAATAGAAAATAGTATAAAACTTTGAAAATGAACTAACATTAGTAACCAACTCATTTTTGGCTGAAATATGTGTCTCTTGCACGACACTCATCCCGTATCTTGTTGGCATTTTCACACATTTTGAAATGACTCGCGGATCACCCCCGATCTACAATCACTTACAAAGGTTCACTTTGCTTACTTCATCCGTACTTTGGGGCACTATCGGTTCTTTGTTAGGAATTAGTATTTACATTGTGTAAGATAATAATTACATTGGTAATTATTATTATATAGTTTAATATGTTATTAATATATTATTGGTGTTCGATTGTGTATTGTTACGGGAGTAACAATCAAAACTAAATAGGTTTAGTTGTTGTAACATCTCCTATTTTGTAGGAGGTTTTTTTGGCTATGTATATGGCTATATAATAGCTTTGTGAATGTAATTCAAATATGATGTATTATTTCTGTGTATTCATTGTATAAACTGGTGTTATGCTTTTCATTTGGTTTCAGAGCGGTTTCGATTAATTTGTGAAGAGATTTTTTCTTCGATGTTGTTAATTGTGATGGAAGGATATTAAGAATTTAAGGGGCAATGTATGTCTGCATATTGCCCTCTTTTATGCACGAGAAGATTTGAGTGTCGTATGAAGATAATAGATTAGTTTCATATCTGTATCGATTACTTTCGCATGTGGGAAGATCTGCATTTCTTTGTGAATTACAAAGTGCAATTTTAGATTGAAATGACCTGATTCGGAGCTTGCGTGAAAGGTGGTTTTGATGTCCATTCTTCTCATTGGAAATCGTGTTAATATTTGTGGTGAACTCAACTATTAAGTAGAATTTGGTGCCAATTTAGACGTCTTCTATCAATCCCACAGTCAATCTCCTTCGGGTAGGATCCAGAGCTCTAAAGCACAGGTCTGTTCTTCTATTTTGTGGAGTCCACTCTGTATTCACATTTTCTTGAGGTTTTAGATTCGTTGATGGACACAAATCGGGTGAAATACAAAGCCACGATTACTCTTTGATACCACATCTTTGACGGATCCTTCAATCACATTCGGTAGTTGACATCAATAAAGTATCCAACAGACTCGGCATTGATCCACAATGTTGTTCTTTGATCTGCACATATTGTTTTAACGCCACTATATACCATGGAATTTTTTACAAGCCTGCAAATTCTGGTTTGCGACTGTGTATTGAAGGCTGGTATAAATCAGGGATAATAATCTCTGATAGTTCTGATTGATTGATTTTCTATGAAAATCTGTAATCAAATCCGTCCATGCAAGGATCTTCAACATGCCGTAAGTTTTTCATGAGAATAAATGTTCTTTTTTCCCCATATTTGACAATCATGGAGAAGATAGAGAATTCATTGACACTTCTATACAGAATTGGATTATTTACAATTCTCTTCTCATCTGAATTCACCCTCGACAAGTGCGTCCTCCACTTGATCCGTTGGAGCCTCTTGGCATTTAAGTGAGTCGTTCTATCAAATGTTAGATATTCAAAGTCAATTTCAAGTCTATTGTTTACTTTGCATATGAGTCTTTGTAGAATGTCACTAATCGTAGAGTCTCCATTTTTGTCAAAATTATATGTTAAAAGTCAAAAATTGTAAAAGAGTCATTTAAAAAAGTAATCTCATTTTATTACTTTTTAAAATTTTAGTTGTGTCCTCTTGTCGAAGTCGTAAAAGTTGTGTCATTGTATTAATTCGAAAAATAAAAAAATTTGCCCGCATTTCAATTTTGGATGCATTTTCACTTGTACGCGATGTCCAAATTATTGAAGGTATTTTGAAGCTTCATGATCACATCCGGCTGAACTAGCAGCATGATAATGGAGGAAGGAGGCATCGGAGGAAGGAGGTCGAACAGCGACCTCTCGTCAGTCACCAACGATGGGGCCGCGCAGAAGCTGTGGTGGCATATGTATGGTGTGAGTATATGATTTTCAGTGTGGTTTCCATTTTTTCAGTGTGCTTCAGTTTGCAGTGTTCCTGTTTTGTGTGGTATTTGATGGATGTTGGAAAGAGAGTTGTGTTAGAGCGCAGATGACTGTTAGTGATCCTCTGACTGACTTGGTCCTCTGACTGCCGTACTTTGTTGGAAGATGGTTAGCTAGAAGAATACGTTCACTAGCATTAGTGACCATGTGCAGTAAGACCTAACTAGCAAGATCCATTCAGGAGTATGTTCTTCGATGCATTTTGCTTCTTAGTATCTATATGAGTGGAATTTCACATTGTGGGGGGGAATACATACCAATGTTCCATTCCCATTCTGCACCCAAAATGACTTAGTCAAGGAAAGCTTCGGTGGCGTGTGGCGTTTTCTATGATGTTCGAGATCGAGTGGCAACAATCAATGATAGAGACTATGATTATGAACATTACTATTCTTATAGGAATTAATGTGAAATTTTTCAATATATCTTCTATTATGCAGTTTTGTGATATGCATGTTGTGTTTCCTACATAATTCCCCGATGTATAAGCATTGTGGTGAAGCAGTAGCACGAGTAAGTTAGTTTATGGATCTTGAAAGGGTTTGTGGGAGGATCCAGAAAACCACATGAGGTGGACAGTTGACGAGGTTCTGTCACGTCAAGGTTTGTGGTAAGCTTTGTTTAAGACCATGGAAGGAGCGAGCCTTTCTTTTGGATCAAGGTCATGAGTCACGAGGTGGACATGCCACGGGGTGAGCATACTGCTGTTGAGAGTGTGGATGTTTTTATACCATGTAAACACTAGGGGGAATGTTAGGAATTAGTATTTACATGGTGTAATATAATAATTATGTTGGTAATTATTATTATATAGTTTAATATGTTATTAATATATTATTGTTATCTAAACAATAATATATTATTGGTGTTGAGTTGTGTATTGTTATGGGAGTAACAATCACAACTAAATATGTTTAATTGTTGTAACACCTCCCTATTTTGTAGGAGGTTTTTTTGGCTATGTATATGACTATATAATAGCCTATGAATGTAATTCAAACATCTTTGTATTATCTCTGTGTATTCATTTTATAAAGCTGGTGTTATGCTTTTTAGTTGTTTGGTACTATTTTCATTGTGCACGTTGCTTTTCCATTGGACCCATGTGTCCTCCATCATTTCCCTTGCATGGGGCATCATTCTTACTCTTGTTGTTTATCATAACATTTGGGATTTCAAATTGATAAAAATATTTGTGCAACTATCTTGAACATTGTTGGTTTAAGTGTGTGTGATTGTACTTATTTCCTGTTACATGAGTTTGTTTACTTCTCGTATTGCATTGCATGTTTTTATGTTGCATGGAGTTGGAATTTTCAATAATGGACAATTAATTTGTATCTTGGCTTTTCATGTCATTATACGCTTCTGTTGTATGCTCACATTTTTAATAAGGACCGATGAGGAGGTCTCTAAGCAAAATGATGATTTAAATATTGAATACAATTGATTTATGGATAGCTCAATATCCCTCTTCTCTTGTTTCTCATCTTCTTCTCTTCACACTCTCATTTTCCTCTTTTATTTTTGATCTTCGATCACATTCTTCTATCACCCCATCGACACTCGAGGGGGCATCCTTCGTCCTACTAATTTTTCTTCTATCCCTTCAAATTTTTTCTTCTCGTTTGTATTTTTCTACTTTCTTGAAGTGATGTAGCTTACATCACCTCAAAGAGGGGAAAATGTAGACACTTGTAGTTTGGTCAATGCACTATTATTTCTAATATTGCACTAGTTATCCTTCTCCTTACAAACTGATGATACACCGCCAGTTTGACCTATCTAACTTCCTTCCTACGACATCCTTTTGGTCGTTTTTCCTCTTGTAAACCATTTTAACAAGCTATTATAGCTTCATTCTAACTACATTAGCTTCTTATTTCCTTCTAGTCCACTTCTACCATCTTCCTGGACTATCAATCCATTCCATTGGATTGATCTGACCCCTCAGAACTCTCTCAAAACCCTAATTATCTTCTAAACATGGTTAACTAACCTTAACCATGGTTTATCCCTCCTAAACCTAGTCAAAGTAAGCTTTGACTTGCTAAAAGTGGTTTTTGGAATTTAGTGTTTGTCCCACATGCACTCAAATTTCCCACTTTCCCAAATGGAAAACTATATATAGGGCTAGACCCCCTCTCTCATTTGAAGAATTCCTCCCTTCTTCCTAAGCACAAATTATAGTATTTTGCATTTAGGTTCTAGATTTTATTTCTAGTTTAGATATTGAGCTATTTACTTCACTTTTGCATTTTATAACACAAATTGTAGAGTAAAAGGGAAGAACCATTGGCTTAAAAGCCTTAATGGTGAGATCCTTTTCTCGTAATCACTAAAGCCCGATTGCTTAAGACCTATTAGGTTCATTGTTTCAAGCTTTCAAAGAATAGAGGTTAGTTTTAATTAGTTTAGTTTGATTGTTTACTTCAAATAATGTATGCTAATTAGGAACCCTTTCTCATTTCTTATCGGATGGTCCACTTTGATATGTCGTTTAAAGCCTTTGGGGATTCTTACCCCAAACTTATGGATTTTACAAATTTTCTTTGAACACAATAACTTGAGGAGTATACCACTGAGAAAAATGGAGGATGACTTATCTCTTTGAGAAAATCCTTTTGATACGAGAGATCTTGCCACATATTCATGATCAACAATTCACATGGGGAAAATTTGATACACTTTGTTCACACAATCATGATCTTGACTCTGCCATTGCAGGAGCACTAATGATGAGTGAAGTATGAGACAAAATCCTTATGATTATAGATAAAGGGAAGAATAATGAAACAAAAACCAATTTCATAAACCAATTGATCATGCATTCCATGGCCTTTAGGACAAAGTTGGCATTTTCTTGTTTTGGCACTTTTTGCTCACCGCATTGTGGAATGCAAGAATTGACTTGAAAAAAAGAGAGAAGTTCTGTGAGTGTTGATAACCTTGTAGGATGTGTGAAGGATTGAAATATGACCACTTTTATCTCATTTTAACCATTTAATATTTTTAGAATATCCATCATTATTGCCCTATTTTGGCTAATTTTGCCAATTTTTAGTGTCTTGATCATGGGGAATGAAATGAGGAGTATGAATGCAAATTTTTCTTGGAATTACTATTTTTAGTAGGTGTTCCCATGAAACCTTACTAAAAAAATAAATTGGTCTTCCCAGTGTTGGATTCGAATGAAACCACTTGTAGAAGTTTATGTTTTTCATTTCAAGCCATTGCTTCAATTTTTAGGGATTTCGATCGTTGGAGTTGTGTAAATATGATAAATAAGTATTTTTAGCTAGAAATTTTATGGAGTTGTATAAAATATTATAGATCATAAATGGAGGCAAGAAAACACTCTTATTGAAGGTGTTTTTGCATGGAGGTTGTAGTTCAAATCTCATGGCAATCAGAGTAGGGGTTTGTGAGATATGAGAAAAAGAGATTTGAGCATGAGGGTTTCTGAAAGAGTTTCAACACCATAACATCAAGGTAGCATGAATGGAGGGAAGGGTAATTTGAAAAATGATCCAAAAATTCACTAAGTGTTAGCTTATACCCACATTGTAACTCCAGTTTAGCTCATTCACCTTCAAATCCACCTTGGGTCACTTTTGGCTTAACTCGGGTTAAGGATGGGTTGGAACTTACTAAATGGGTCCAGGAGCCTCCATTTCACCTTACCAAATTTATCATGAGGTGAAATGGTGAAAAGGTGTATCAATCCTTGAAAAATTCACCATGGGTCAAGTTATCATGAGGAGGGGGACTAGCTAGTTGAATGAAGTGAGTTGAAAACACACCTAGGGAGCATGTTTGAAGTTTAAGTGAGGAAGGAGAGGGAGATTTCATGGTGGTGGAATTTTTCACATGATGCACCTTTACACCGAGATACAAAATTGTAATAATTTTGAGAAATGGCGCCAAGGGTAATAGTAAACATGAGGAGGGGTCGATTCGAAGTGTAGTTTTAAGTGACACATTATCTCTTCTCCCTTGGTGGTGGAAATTTTGGACCTCATGAAATTTTACACCAAGTTAAAATTTGAAAAAATGTCTCCTAGGTGTGCCAAGGGTCGGGTATATCTTGAAAAGGGGGCCAAAATGACTTGAGAGCACAAACACTTACCTAACCATGCAAGTTGTCACTTTAAGTGACGTAGGCTTATAAAATCCTCTCTCCTCCTTGGTGGTGGAATTTTTTACACCTCATACATCTTTGAACCAATTTAAAAGGTGAAAAATTTCATTAGAGGTGCGAAAATGTGCCATGGATGCATTTGGAAACCCTACCTTCATCAACGAGTTGTCAAAAATAGACATGAAAGAGTGAGTTTTTTCCCTAGAGCTTCCCCGAGAGTTTCATGGGAAACTCTTATATTATTTTTCTCAAAAGGGATTTTGAGATCATTCACACCATTTTCATGATCAATTTATGCTTGAAATTAGAATTTTACCCCATTTTTAAATTTTTCTCAAGCTTGTGCGTTGGTGAAAGCGATCTGCTACTAAAAAGTATGACAATGGAAATGGAAACAAACAAATTGTGAGCAAAGAGGACATTGAATATGTCATCTTAGGATTTTAATCATGTCCCAAATCCCCATATAACTCCTATAATTCTCATTTGAATATATACTAGGATCGGGGATCTTCATCAGTATTGTTGGGCAAATATCTCAAAATCCAAAAGTTAAAATATCCCAAAACATTTTGCAATGTGAAGTAGACCTTATTATATTTTTGTTGATTATCCGGTCACTATAAAAAAATAGTCAAGGCTCCCGCAAAATCTAGAACAAGCTCACTTAATTTTTCACTACTTTCATTTCTACGCACCATCTTTATAAGTAGCCCACTATTACACAACTTGTTCCTAAACTAGTTTCACCTTCCAAAACTTCCTAAAATACCTCCAATGATATCTATAGAGGAAAAATTGTGTTAGCATGCAAATATGAAATGACTTATGAAACCAATTCAAAACAAGATCGACACAATAGTCCATCTACCTCATATTGAGTGGAAATAAAAGGGGAGAAAGTGATAAAATTGTACTTACCTACAAGTGAAATCCTCCTCCTTTGATGATTTTGATTTTCTCCTTTGATTTTTTTTTTTGAATGGTTATAAGGATGCTTCAGATCTTGGACAAATTTTAGAAAGCACCTCCTCTTGATCAAATGCTTGATTGAGCTTGATGGAATGCTATGAAGATTTCTTAGATGGCTTGAAGATTAGGCAACATTTACTTGAAAATTTATAAGGTATTTGCTATGGAGGGTGGCACTTCTATTTATAGCTAGAGGAGGCAAAAATCAATGGTTGAGATCTTGCCATGGTGGATTAGATCAATGGTTGAGAATGGATGAGAGGGGAGAATTTTCTAGATGTAGAAAATTCTAGATTTCATGAGAATTCTCCATTGAATTAAAAATTCAATGGAATAGTGTATTTTTTATTTGAATATTTGAAAATGGGAGGGAAGAATAGAGAGGCTTCTAGAAATAGAAGCCTCTAGATTTGGAGGGTCATTTAACATGTAGTTAGGTGAGATTAAGTATGTTTAATGAGGTGATTAGATGGAGAAGCTAGGCATAGAGTAGGTATAGGGTAGGTGGTAGGTGAGTGAGTATTTTTAAATTGCTAGAAAATAGTTAATGAGGATTAGTATGTAGTAAATAAATTATTAATTGATGTATTAATATTTGTAAGGATGTAATGGGATTATGGAATAGATGGGGAAAATAATTGAAGTATAGTTATATAATAATTAATTAATTTTATAATTAATTATTATATGGTTGATAATGGGGATGGATTACTATAGTATGATGATCATATTATTTGCTAAATGACCATGTTGACATTTTGCATGTCTACATTTTCCCCCTCTTTGAAGTGTTATTGCACAGAAGAATGACAGTTTAAAAAAACAAGATAGGATATGATAAATGGAGAGTTAATGCCCCCTCGAGCGGTTAGGTGGGGAGGAAAGAATCAAGTAATCACTTGAAAACAAGAGATACCCAAGGGGATGAGAGATGATAAGAGGAGTTGAGGAAATGGATGATGAGGGTGCATAATAGATTTAGAAGATCGAGGATGAGAATGTAGGATTATAGGATGAGAAGATGAAGGATTAGAGGAGAGAAAATAGGATTTAGAACATGAGGATTAAAAATTAGAATATGGAGAGAGGAAGATTAGATTTGAGGATTATAGAAGAAAAGGATATTATAATATTAGAGGAGGATATTATTAGAGTATGATAAGAGATTAGAAAATATGATATAAGAGAGGAGGGTAAGAGAGTAAAAGATTAGAAGAGAGAAGGATTAGAGGAAATTTGAAGATTAAGAGAGAAGATTAGTAGAAGTAGGAGATTAGAGGAGGGGATAAAGAATATTGGATGCCCCAATCAAAAATATATGAAGATTGAGGAGGTTGGATGTAGATGATGCCATAGTCAAGGGTTAACTATTGAGGATGTTGAATTATAGGATGTGGGGTTTGGATATGTTGGATTATATGATGCCTCATTTGAGAGCATAGGATTGAAGAGTTTGGATTTTGATGTGAGGATTTTGGATTTAAAGATGTTAGATTTTGAGATGACCCGGTCAAGGGGAGGATTGAATATTTTGGATGCAAGATGATAAGATTTGGATGTGGATATTGAGTGAGATAAATGATGGATTGGATAAGAGAATGCAATGATGATGATTTGGATTAAAAGATGATGATAGAAGGGGGATGCTTCCATAAAGTGCCCCTTTGTATAATCATTAGTTGTTGTGATTAATGTGGAATAGAGAAAAATGTGCCAAGGTATGAAGAACTTGGTAATTGAATTATCAAATGCCCCCTTTGTCCTCGTATCATCAAACATATTAATATAAAAATGATGGTGCTTCGACATTAAAATTTTCCTTCGTAATTTCTATTTTGTTAATGTATGTATTAGGAATAGGATGTTGTAAGTATAATTAGTAGTGGCATTCAATAGAAGATAACGGCACCATCGGTATGGTGCCACCAATAAAAAGTAAGTACGGTAACAATCAAAGTACAATAGGAATGTTGTGGTAAAAGTAAATATTTATCGTAAGTGGTCTAGTAATGTTAAAATGTCAAAGTTGGGATAAGTAGAGAAGTACGGTCTACATGATTAGGAATTAGAAATATTATATTTGTAATAAAGACAAGGAGTGATGTCATAAATATTTTGTGTTTTATTTGTAGAAAAGTCTAAAAAGGTGGAACCCATGTGAGATGATAAGGTTTATCTTATCTTAGGAGATAAGCCTACATGTAAAGGCAAGAGTTTAGGCATGGAATATGATTGGCTGGAAGATATTTTGTATCCTATCTTAGAGATAGGGTGGATAACCTGAATTCTATAAATAGAGAGGCCATCCCCTCTCATTTATCATAGAGCAAAAGTGTAATAATTATTTTATGAATAAAGGATTCTTTGTGAAGGTGTGTTAAGGAAGTCATCAAGAGGAGTAATTATGAAGTTTCTCCCATAACTATTGTTAGAAAACAAGTGGAGTTGGTAACACTTGGAGTAATTCATGGGTGAGATTGTAACAATTTCATGTTAAGAATATATTTTTCTGATTGTATATCAGATTTGTCATCATTCTTTTATGTTAGTAGTATGTGGTATTCTTGTGTTATGTATGTTGTTGTGTTTCCAAATTACTACCACTAAACTAAAAGTTGTGCATTACTAAAATAATCATAGCACGAGGAGTTCTTGGTGAAATATTATTAGAGTGCCGGATTCGTGTTCACATTTTGGTTCCGTTGCTGGGACCATTCCTCGTTGGTGGATTTTCTAGAGAGATATTCCCACTTAGTCATAAATCATTTGGAGGGTAACCTTGTTTTTATTGTGCATAGTAGTTATCATGGTAAATTCACTTTTTACCATGCATAGTATTTACCACAGTAACTTCACTTTTACCGTGAATAGTATTTACCACAATAACTTCATTTTTTACCGTGAATAGTGTTTACCCAGTAACTTCATTTTTATCATAAATAGTGTTTACCACAGTAAAGTCAGTTTTTACCATAGTAAGTCAAGTTTTACCATAGTAAATGTAAGATTACCATGGTCATTCCTATTTTACTGTAGAAAGGTGTAAAGTCACTTTCTATTATAGTGAGTCCAATTATTTGTGCACATAAGTCTTATTAATTGTACTTGTGAGTTGGTATTTCACTGTGGTTACTTTTAAAAATGGGGAAGATTCCTATTTTTCAGCCCAATCTAATGAAGATGCTTCCTCTTTCATTTAAGAGTTTAAACGATCTTGCATTTGTAATGGCCTCATAAGAAGGGAACAATGGACTAAATTTTTTCCTACCTTTTTGGATGGTTTTAGCTTAGGTGGTTTGAAACACTAGGTGATAATGTGAAAAATCATGGGATTTATTAACTGAAAGTTTTCTTGAAGAATTTGGTGAACAAAAAAATATGTAGATCTCATGATCGAGATCAAAAAGCTAGCCCAAGGAGAGAAGGAGAAGATAAGAGATTATCATGCTCATGTTCTAGAGCTAAGGAGGAAGCTCGATGCCCAGATTCGGAAGGAAGGATTAGCGGATGGGTTGATGAATGGCATGGATAATCTCCTATGTAAGAACTTCATTCTTGGGATGAAGCCAAAGATCAAACAATGAGTGAAGTATGACCACCCAATGACCCTCGAACAAGAAAAAGAGATTGCAAGAAGGTAAGAAGAAAGCATGGAAGAAGAGCCCAAAGAAATTGTTGCTAAGGTAGAGCCTACACCAACACCTTTGGTCTAGAATCCACAACCACTCTCGGTGAGCACAAATCTTTCCCCTAGTACATCTGAGTATGAAGATCTGCTAAAGAAGATGGGCCAGTTAACTATTAATCTTCTTCAAAGAAAGGATTTAGTTCTCGGGAGGAGATAAAGGTCAAAAAAAAATATATAACTAAAGTTGTATGTTATGGTTGTCATAAAAGGGTCATTATAAGTATAATTGTCCAGATAGAGCTTCTACATTTGGTATAAGAGATAATGATAAAGGAAAAGCACCTATGAATTCTTTTGATGTAGTAGATAGGAGCATAAATAATGAAGAAGATGTGTTTGTAACAAAAAGAAAGAAAGAAAAAGATAACCAAGATGGAAATGATCCTAAGAAGATGAAAGGAGAGACTAGTAAGAAACATAGGATGAGAAAGTTGGGTGTGTAAGATTTTTTGATTTCACAGGGGACAAGACCATACTCCATCTTAGAAGATATGTCTAAAAGGCCTACAAACATTACATATGGTCAACTTCTTCTGTGTCTTCGAGAAGAGGCGGAGAGCTGCGAAGTGGATTCAATGCTTGATGAAGGAAGGAGGTTGAGGTCCTTGTTTTGAAAGAAGAGAGGTGGATCCCTACGCTCCACAAGCTAAGGTATTATGTAATGGTATTTCAATTCATGATGTATTAGTAGATGGAGGTGTTCTGATTAATGTAATGACCGAGTCTGTAATGAATATGTTAGGTTTAAAAATTGATTGCCCCTCAACACTTATGTTAAGTCATTAAATAAGGGAAAAACTAAACTAGAAGGTGTTGTTTCAAATGTGGCAATATCTATCATGGGTGTTGTATGTGTGGTAGACTTTAGGTGATGAAGAATGGTATTGTTGCATACCCAATGTTGTTGGGAAGGCCATGGCTAAGGAGAGTTCATGCAAGAAAATAATGGAATGAAGGCTTCATGACACTTGGACGTGGCGAGAGAGAGGGTGAAGATAAACATGATCCTCGACATCATAAGGAAGAACCTCTGATTCAAGTGATGAAGCGATGATTGGAAATCCTCTAATTACTCTAGTACCAGTGAGATGGACACAGAAGATGAAGAAAGTGAGGTTGATGTTTTGGTCATGGATATCCTTCCAGTCACACCGACTCATGAACCCATAAAATTATCTGAAGAAGAAATTGATGATCATCTCTAATAAATAAAGATTGGTGATGTTGTGATGGAGAGTGAGAAGGAATCCTACCTCTAGCTCTTTCGAAGGTACATAAACTTATTCACTTTTGATTACAAGGAACTCCATCAAGTAAGTTAGGTAGAACATTCTATTGAGTTGGTAGATGGTGCTAAGCCCATAAAGCAAATGCCATATAGAATGAATCCTAATTTCTCCAAGACTGTAAAAGAAGAAATAGATAAGTTGCTTGATGTAGGATTCATATTTCTTTGTGGAGAATTTAGAATGGGTTTCTCCCATTGTGATCTCAATAAAAAAGAATGGGAAGCTACGCATTTGTGTTGATTATAGAAAGCTCAATAAGGCAACAAAGAAAGATCACTACCCTCTTCCATTCTCAGATCAGATCTTGGATGAAGTAGCTGGCCAGGAGTGCTATAGTTTTGTAGATGGCTATAGTGGATACAATCAAGTTTGTATAGTAGAGAAAGATCAGCTGAAGACCACGTTCACCACTCCTTGGGGAACGTTTTCTTATAGAGTTATGCCATTTGGGTTGTGTAATGCTCAGCAACATTCCAATGCTTGATGAATAGGGTGTTTGAACCCTACATTGGAAGCTTCATCAGAGTATTTCTGGATGATTTTTGCATCTATGGGAGAAAAATGGACCACTTAAACCAGATGGAGACAACATTTCAAAGGTTAGATGAAGCACAAGCCTCACTAAACCCTACAAAGTATGTCTTTGGATGTTCTAAAGGTGTTTTGTTAGGGCATGTGGTATCCGAGAGATGGTATTGGTATCGATCCAGATAAAGTTTCAAAAATCAAAGAGTTACCATTTCCTATGAATATAAGTAAGTTGAGATCATTTTTAGGCCATGTGGGTTACTATAGAAGGTTCATCAATAATTTCTCAAAGATTGCACAACCACTAACCCAGTTCTTGAAGAAGGATGTTACTTATGAACCAGGAAAGAAGGCACATGAAGCTTTTGAACAACTAAAGGAATCTTTGGTGTCTTCACCTGTTTTAAAGAATCTAGACTGGAGTAAGCCATTCATTGTGTATATTGATGCTTTAGATGCAACACTAGGAAGTACTCTGAGCCAAAAGGATGAAAATGGGAATGATCATCCAATTTAATTTGGGAGCAGAAAAATGAGCAGTGTTGAGCTAAATTATATTGTAGCTGAAAAAGAGGCTCTAGCTATCATTTTTGTTGTAAAGAAGTTTAGAAACTACTTGCAAGGCATAAATTTATAGTTGTAACAGATCATCAGGCTCTAAAATATATTATGAATAAGCCTAACCAATCAGGGAGGATAGCAAGATGGATAATTTTTCTACAAGAATTTGAATTTGATATTATAGATAGGCCAGGAAAGAAGCATGTCAATGCAGATGCACTCTCTCGAGCCTATGATGGTTTAGGTTCATCTTGTGATGATGATGATTTCCTAGATGTAGCATTGTTATCCCTTGACACAATCCCTAGTGAATATATAGATATTTGGAATTATCTGAATAAATTCAAGTTTCCTGATGGTGCCAATGTAAAGACTAAGAGGAAGATTACTCAATCCAGTCATCCATATTCTATTCTATATGGAGTATTATTTGAATAGGACACGATGGATAGTAAGAGAGGCGAGTTGGACGTGATTAAGGGAAGGAGTTAATAGAATAATTCCACAATGGTACATGTGGAGGACACTTCTCTGGATAACTTACAATAAGAAGGATCTTGGATGTAGGTTATCACTGGCCCACTCTTTTTAGAGATTGTTATAATTATTGTAAGACATGTGATATTTGTCAAACACATGGGAACCATAAGACTTCATCAGCTCCATTATGCCATATTATTCCACTTGGTCCCTTTGAAAAGTGGGGAATAGATATTGTAGGTCCACTTCCAACTACCCCATGCCAAAATAAGTATATTGTAGTTGCCATAGATTATTTAACCAAGTGGGTTGAAGCTAGGCCATTGAAAACAACTTCCATGGATGAAGTGACAAGGTTCATGTATGAACGCATTGTCACTAGATTTGGTTGTCCATTAGAAATTGTAATAGATCAAGGAATCCACTTCATTAATGAGGTGGTAGAAGCCTTGGTAAACAAGTTTTCTATTAAGCACAGGAAGACAACAACTTACAAGCTAAACACAAATGGACAGGTGGAGTGAACAAATTATGTATTGTGTCAAATCCTAGCAAAAGATGCAACTTTACAGGTACATAAGTGGGATAAAAGGATTCATGCAGACATTGTGGGCATATAGGGCAACATCAAAGTCAACAACAAGATACTCCCCATTTCAGTTGGCTTATGGCATTGATCAATTCTTCCTATTGAGTTTGATATTCCCACTATGAGAGTTATGAAAAATGAAAGGATGGATGGAAGTGATTCGATAAAGGAAAGGTTGGTACATCTTCATTTGCTAGAGGAAATGAGGGAAATAGCAAAGGATACAAGCTATAAGAAGAAAATGAAGCAGGAGTACTTTGATCAAAAGATCATTTGGTCTCCATTTAAGGTGAATGACTTGGTTCTAGTATATGATTCCAGATACAAAAAAGAAGGAAGAGAAAATTTCTTCCCAAATGGATGGTCCCTAAAAATAGTAGTTGTGCATGAAAATGGTACATATCGATTTGGAGGAATTGGATGGTACTTCCATTATGAAATGAGTCAACCATGACAAGTTAAAGATTTTCAGCACCACTTGAGAATGTCCATAAGAGTTTACTTCGAGGACAAAGTAGAAGCTAGGAAGGGGAAAATGTCGACATAAAATTTTCCTCCATAATTTCTATTTTATTAATGCTTGTATTAGGAATAGGATGTTGTTAAGTATAATTAGTAGTGGCATCCAATAGAAGATAACGGTGCCGCTAATAAAGTAGAGTATGGTAACAGTCAAAGTACAATAGGAATGTTGTGGTAAAAAGTAAATATTTGTCGTAAGTGGTCCGGTAATGTTAAAATGTCAAAGTTGGGGTAAGTAGAGAAGTAGGGTCTACATGATTAGGAATTATAAATATTATATTTGTAATAAGGACAAGGAGTGATGTCATAAATATTTTGTGTATTTTATTTGTAGAAAAGTCTAAAAAGGTGGAACCCATGTGAGATGATAAGGTTTATCTTATCTTAGAAGATAAGCCTACATGTAAAGGAAAGAGTTTAGGCATGGAATATGATTGGTCGGAAGAGATTTCCTATCCTATCTTAGAGATAGGGTGGATAAGCCTAAATTCCTATAAATAGAGAGGCCATCCCCTCTCATTTATCATAGAACAAAGTTGTAATAATTATTTTATGAATAAAGGATTCATTGTGAAGGTGTGTTAAGGAAGTCATCAAGAGGAGTAATTGTGAAGTTTCTCCCATAACTATTGTTGGAAAACAAGTGGAGTTGGTAACACTTGGAGTAATTCATGGGTGAGATTGTAACAATTTCATGTTAATAATATATTTTATAGTTGTATTTCAGATTTGTCATCATTCTTTTATGTCGTAGTCTGTGGTATTCTTGTGTTATGTATGTTGTTGTGTTTCCAGATTACTACCACCAAACCAAAAGTTGTGCATTACTAAAATAATCATAGCACGAGGAGTTCCTAGTGAAATATTATTAGAGTGCCGGATTCGTGTTCACGGGGCCTCATATCATTGGACCTTATACAAAATAAAAAAGAGGCCTCATATCATCATCCAAAATGAAAATGCAGAAAAACAAATAAACACACAAGCAAAACACACATATTACATTTGTGTATTATTAGAATGTTGTATTTTTAATTTTTTTACGTTTTTTGGATTTTTACGATTTTTTGATTTTTAGAATTTTTACGATATTTTGGAATTTTATGATTTTTTTATTTTAGGTGATAGAGGAGGAAATTTGATGAAGGTAGGAAGAAACGGGAGGAAAAAAGTTACACAGAGTGAGAGAATGGGCTCTTGGAAGGTTAGAGGGCATTGCGGTAGATATAAAAGGGTTTGGGGACCATGGGAGGGTCATTTTCACTTGTGCATAGTTTGAAAATGAAAGCTCGAAAGGGTGCAAGATGGCATATGAGAGGATTGAGACCACCGCATGCACAACGTGAGCTAGTACCAATGGTCACGAGAGGTGGGATTCTTTGGTGAGTGATTTTATAGTTTATTTTTGGATTATTTTTTTTTTTTTTGAGATTTTAGGGCATTTTAGTGTAAAATCGGTGCTAAAGCACACTTTTTAGCACGTACGGGCCACAAAATGACGCGTATAGGTTATAGAGTAGCACATATGCATTTTTAGGGGGAAGTGGGTAGGAAAAGGTGCGTATATAGGTGGTAGGTATATGGTTTAGCGCATTTATTTCATTTTGGCACGTATGATATAAAGTAGCACATATATAGGAAATAGTAACGTGTTTATTTGGTTACGGGAGGGGTAGATATAATTAGCATATTTAGTGGTTTTTAACATGTTTAAGAGGGGATGAGAATATTTTGTAACGCGTATGATTAGGTTTAGTCTGTTTATTATATACGGTAGCACATTTAGTGTACATAGGTGGGGGCATGGTAGAGTAGCGCATTTAGGATGAAGTGGCGCATATGTGTAAAGAAGTGGAGTGTCATAGGGTAGAGTAGTGCGTGTGGTTGGGGTAGAAATTTATTGTGTGAAAGAAAGGGGAGAGAGTAGGATAAGGAGGAAGGGGGAGAGGTGTGTGTGTGTGTGTGTGTTGGTAATTAGATGTAGGTATTGACATGTTTGATGTGTGCGAGATGGTGTTATTACTGCTCATGTGAGACATCACCAATCAACAACATTATATAATTTACTAGGAGGGTCGATATAGAGGAAGAGGAGGAGGAATCTTTGTTACACGTGTTAGGATTACTCCACATAGAACGATGGCGAGTGATGTGAGCATATCAAGATTTGTTGATAGCATTTATCGAGCGATGACACTCAAAGATGAGTACCTTCTTATTCTTGATAGGCAAGATAAGCTGTGATATTGGAAGACATATATCATATCTATAAGTTGCCGATAGAGGGAGATTATTTGGTGTGGTAGAGATTGAGACCGAGGGACCGGTTTGTGGTTGTTGATAGATGTGGAGGTTGTGCCGCGAGATGGTATGCGCAGATAGATCTCTGGATATATTTTAAGGGATACATGGAGTGAGTGCCACTATTGTTGTATTTGTTGATCAACTACATATTATTCCTAGATGGTGGAGGTTGGTGGTTTAACATTGACTTGGCAAGGGTGGTGCATATGATGTGGCGGGGAGGAGACTATATTTATACGTGCTCCGACAATATGGGCTCAATTAAATTACGATCTCCACAAAGTGGCTTATGGTGGACGGAGTAGTATCGACACGGGGATTTTGTTACAGATATAGAGTTATGACCATATTGTTGTAGGGATTTTGATTTGTGTCGAGAGAGTAGCATCAACATGGGAGCTTTATATTTATGGTTGGCGGATGACTATGGGGAGATAAGATCATTTAAGAGAGATGGATTGGTATCTTCGACATATAGATGACTTACGGGAAGGGGATATTACTTGGAGACCATATTAGTAGTACAAGGTGTGGGAGGGAGATCGAGACATATGGGGAGGATCCAAATTCCTTATTATTTGGTGGGGGCATCATTCATACAAAATAGAGTGGTATCAATTTGGATCGGGTGCTACGACGGTTCTCGATAGCGTAGGACATACCAACATGCCATCATATGTTTTCCCGGACTATATAGGAGAGAGGCTTGGGGTGTAGTGATTTTGAGGCGGTAGAAAAGCCGATTTTGGATGATGTGCTAGTGATTGCATGGGAAGCCTTACCGGTAGTAGAGGATGTAGGGATATGCGAGTAGTGGGCCGAAATTAGACCGATATGGTTGACACATCCACGAGGAGGCATGCGGTTTGTACATGGATGTCGAAAGGTATACATGGGGTTTTCACGGTGGAGACATTAGTGGGTTATCAACCACAACCACATGGATAGGGGGAGGAGAAGACGCAGAGGACACAACATGTTATTATTTTGGGTGGTCTAACATTACAAAGCAACTTGTGGTGCAATCTTGTTTAGATCCCAGAGAGACATGATATAGATGTGAAGGAGGTAGATGATACTTTGGGGCCACTACAGATAGTTCTTCCATATCAAGCAGATATAGCGGGGTTGTGGGTAGGAGTGGATTAGGAGGAGGAGGTAGAGATGGAGGAGATGAAGGAGCAAGGGAGATGGAGGAGTAAGAGGGGATGGAGGATATGGAGAGTGAGGGTTGAGACGTGCCAATTTATAGGCATAGATAGACATACTAGAGAGGGAGGTGCATGCTCGAGTAGTGGAGATATATGGCCTACGGGAGAGGGATACAATCTGGATGAGAGATGTTCATGGATTTATAGTGGTGGTGAGACAGAGGGAGGGAGATATTGAATGAATGCGAGTCATAGATATATCGGATAGAGAAAGAATAAGACCTTGCTTTATATGGGCTGCGAAAAAAATTATGCATATCAAGAGGCATACGTGGTAAGATATGGTATGTTGGATGAAGGAGTGGGGGAATGGTGTGCATCGTGGATCAAATGTTGTAGGGGTAGGAGCAAAACCGAGCACTTCACAGAGACCGGGGAAGATGGTGCCTCCGGGACAATGTCACTATAGCAAGTATTAGGAAGTGATAATTGAGATACGATATTATGAGGATATAGTGATGCATGATTGGCCAAATTATGTGTACTATATAGATTATGTAGTTGGATAGGGGCATGTTAGGGATCGGATCGAGGTCTAGTCGATCCACGACTCGGGAGCACGGGTAGTATTACAACCGCCACCGGTTGGCGATGATAATGGAAGTTCGGCACTAGGATGAGTGCCATTATATGGTATCATATGTATTTTAGTGAATTTTTGTGATGACCGGGATGGTCATATTTGTGATGTATATATAGGCGATTGATGATATATGAGTATCAGCTTTGGAGGCATCCGGTTATATTCATGATATGGTCATTAGTGTATATGTTATTATGTTTGAGATGGTGATGTTGTTTTCTTACGAAAGTGTGTATTTGACGATATAGTTTATTGTGATGTATCTTTTTTATGTTATGATGTTGATGCGATTGATTATGATGATGGTTGAGGTGATGTAATTTGATTTTTTTATGGAATATAGTTATGGATTAGATCGATGTGTGTTTTATGATTAGATGATTTATGTGTATGGATTAGGTGATATGTTAATGGGATGTGAAAATGATGATGGTTATCTTGTATATGATGAGATGATGTGATGAATTACACTATTGATGATGTGTTGTGATGATGAGTGATGATATTACTTTATTACGATGTTGATAATGTTTAATGTTTTATTGTTTATCATGATGAGATGTGATGATGAGATTTTCTTTAGTTGATTTGGTTCATGATGGATTTGAATAAGAATATTATCTTTATTGTAGATGGTGTATAAATGTGATGATGTGTTCTAAAAGTGTTGATGTTTATGAAAATTTATTTTATTGTGGTTAATTATAGTGATGGTGATGTAGTTTAATGATGGATGGAATTAATGTGTAAGTATTATTTGATGATCAAAATGTGAATGAGATCATACTCATTGTGTATTATTATTGTGATGGCATGAAATATGTAGATGGTTTAGTTATGATTTATTTATGATGTGATGTGTTCATGTTAGAGATGGATACAAATATTTGTAGTATGGATTGTTGATGAGATAATGACTATGTGTTAGATATAGATTAGGATTTTGGTCATTTATTTTGATGCATGGATGGATGTATATTTTGTTTATGTTATCATAGTATGTACAAAGGAAATGGATGTCAAATGTCTTGGAATTTTATACAAATATTTACAATAGAACCATGTCATTAATTGTGACAGGATAGTAGAGAGAAAGGAAAGTGACAGGGAGCAAATAATGAAAAAAAAGTGTAAAGTGGGGGATTTGGAGAGAAATGGATGCCTCAATATTTTACAAGGGTTGAATTTCTTGGTGTTTGACTTAGACTCGGAAATCTATTTCCGGGTTTGATTTTTGACAATACGACCTTAGTTGGGATCGGGATAGAGGTTCATAACCATGACAGATCTTGTGCTTCGTAAAAAGATCGGAAGAATTTTGGATTTGGATAGGGTGAATCGGGATGAAAGTTGTGAAGAGGGATGTGATGGATGTGGGGATGAAGGGGTAGTTTTCCCTAGTGTTATTTTTAGTGCATTGTAGAGTGCTAGTAGATTGAGAATCAGATTTACCATAGTACTAGAAACTAGTTTTCACAATGGTACTTGCCCAAGGTGCCACTGAAGTGGTTTTCACCTTTGGAATTTTTTTGACATGATGTGGAGCGTTAGGAACTTCAACATAGAAGCGATGAAGATGCATGATAGTCATAGAGTCATCTAGCTCATATCCGTTTAGAGTAGCAAGCTTATAAGTACTTGAACTAAATTGAGCTATGATGACATATGGTCGATCGACACTAAAATTTTCCTCCGTAATTTCTATTTCATTAATGTATGTATTAGGAATAGGATGTTGTTAAGTATAATTAGTAGTAGCATCGATAGAAGATAACGGCGCCGTCGATGCGGTGCTTGCCAATAATGTGGAGTATGGTACGATCAAAGTACAATAGGAATGTTGTAAAAGTAAATATTTGTCGTAAGTGGTCCGGTAATGTTAAAATGTCAAAGTTTGGGTAATTAGAGAAGTAGGGTCTACATGATTAGGAATTCGAAATATTATATTGGTAATAAAGACAAGGAGTGAGGTCATAAATATTTTGTGTATTTTATTTGTAAAAAGTCTAAAAATGTGGAACCCATGTAAAATGATAAGGTTTATCTTATCTTAAGAGATAAGCTTACATGTACAGATAAGAGTTAAGGTATGGAATATGATTCGTCAGAGTGGATTTCTTATCCTATCTTAGAGATAAGATGGATAAGCCTGGAAGTTCTATAAATAGAGAGGCCACCCCCTCATTTAGCATAGAAGGAAGTAGTGGGAAATATTGTAGGAAGTGTGCGAAGGAAGCCATCAGTTTAAAGGTGTGTTGAAGAAGCCATTAAGAGGTGTAATTGTAAAGTTTCTCCCATAGTCTTGGTGAAAGGCAAGTGAAGTCAATAACACTTGAAGTACCTCATGGGTGAGATTATAATGATTTCATGTTAATATTATAATTTATTTTGATATTTCAGATTTGTCATCATTCTGTCTTATCATAGTCGATGGTATTCTTGTGTTATGTTGTTGTTTTGTTTCCATATTACATCCACCAAACTAAAGGCTGTGCATTAGTAAATAATCATAGCATGAGGAGTTCCCGTGAAGAATTATCATAGTGCCGGATTGGTGATGACATTTTGGTTCCGTTGCGGGGACCATTCCTCGTTGGTGGATTTTCTGGAGAGATATTCCCACTTAGTCAAAAATCAATTAGAGGGTAACCTTATTTTTACTTGTGCATAGTAGTTACCATGGTAAAGTCATTTTGCCATGAATAGTAGTTACCATGGTAAAGTCATTTTTTGGAACAATATTTACCGCTGAGTAAAGTCACTTTTTACGGTGAATAGTATTTACCGCAATAACTTCACTTTTTTTGTGAATAGTATTTACCGAGAACTTCTCTTTTATCGTGAATAGTGTTTACCACAGTAAAGTCAGTTTTTACCGCAGTAAGTCAAGTTTTACCATAGTTTACCATGGTCATTTCTATTTTCTGTAGAAAGGTGTAAAGTCACTTTCTAGTATAGTGATTCCAATTATTTGTACACATAAGTCTTGTTGATTGTACTTGTGGGTTGGTATTTCACGGTGGTTACTTTTGAAAATGGGAAAGATTCTGTTTTTCCAGCTCAATCTAATGAAGATGCTTCTTCTTTCATTCAAGAGTTTAAACGATCTTGTATTTGTAATGGCCTTATAAGAAGGGAACAATGGACTGAATTTTTTCCTACCTTTTTGGATGGTTCCGCACTTAGGTGGTTTGAAACACTAGGTGATAATGTGAAAAATTCATGGGATTTATTAACTGAAAGTTTTCTTGAAGAATTTGGTGAACAACGAAATATGCAGATCTCATGATCGAGATCACAAAGCTATCCCAAGGAGAGAAGGAGAAGATAAGGGATTATCATGCTCGTGTTCTAGAGCTAAGGAGGAAGCTCTATGCCCATATCCAAAAGGAAGGACTAGCGGATGGGTTGATGAATGGCGTGGATAATCTCCTCTCGTAAGCACTTCATTCTTGGGATGAAGCCGAGAGATCGACAACGAGTGAAGTATGACCGCCCAGCTACCATTGAACAAGCAAAGGAGATTGCAAGAAGGCAAGAAGAAAGCATGGAAGAGGAGACCAAAGAAATTGTTGCTAAAGTAGAGCCTACACCAAAGCACCTTTGGTCCGAATCCACAACCACTCCCGGTGAGCAAAAATATTTCTCCTAGTACATCTACCGAGTATGAAGATCGCTCAAAAAGATGGGTCGATTAACTAATAATTTTCTTCAAGGAAAGGAATTTAGTTCTCGGGGAGGAGATAGAGGTCCAAAAAGAAATATTGCTGAAGTTTTTGCTATGGTTGTTATAAAAGGGTCATTATAAGTATAATTGTCCAGATAGAGCTTCTACATCATCGGTAAATGAGATAATGATAAATGAAAAGCACTGTGAATTCTTTTGATGTAGTAGATAAGAGTAGGAATAATGAAGTAGATGTGTTTGTAACAAAAAGAAAGAAAGAAAAAGATAATCAAGATGAAAATGATCCTAAGAAGATGAAAGAAGAAACTAGTAAGAAACATATGAGAAGAAAGTTGGGTGTGCGGGATTTTCTACGATTTCACAGGGGCAAGGAGCATACTCCATCTTGGAAGATCTGTCCAAAAGGCCTGCAAATATTACATATGGTCAACTCTTGGCTATGTCTTCTGAGAAGAGGCGGGAGTTGCGAGGTGGACTCAATGCTCGAAGAAGGAAGGAGGTTGAGGTCCCTGTTTTGGAGGCAGAGGCAGATCCCTATGCTCCACAAGCTGAGGTATTATGTAATGGTATTTCAATTCATGATGTCTTAGTTGATGGAGGTGCTGCAGTTAATGTAATGACCAAGTCTGTAATGAATATGTTGGGTTTAAAAATTGATCGCCCTTCAACACTTATGTTAAGGTCATTAAATAAGGGAAAAACTAAACCAGAAGGTGTAGTTTAAAATGTGGTAATATCTTTTATGGGTGTTGTATGTGTGGTAGACTTTCAGGTGATGAAAAATGGTATTGTTGCGTACCCAATGCTGTTGGGAAGACCATGGCTAAGGAGAGTTCATGCAAGAAACTACTAGAATGAAGGTTTCATGACACTTAGATGTGGTAGAGAGAGGGTGAAGATAAATGTGATCCTCGACATCATAAGCGTAACCCGTGGATTCAAGTGATGAAACTAATGATTGGACATCCTCTCGATTACTATAGTACTAGTGAAGTGGACACTCGAAGATGAAGAAAGCGAGGTGGATGTTTGAGTCATGGATATCCTTCCAGTCACACCAACTCATGACCCCATAAAATTATCTAAAGAAGAAGTTGATGATCGTCTCCAAAAATAAAGATTGGTGATCTTTGTGATGGAGAGTGAGAAGGAATCCTACCTCCAACTCTTTCGAAGGTACATACACCTATTCAATTTTGATTACAAGGAACTCCATCAAGTAAGTTGGGTAGAACATTGTATTGAGTGGTAGATGGTGCTAAGCCCATAAAGCAAATGCCATATAGAATGAATCCTAATTTTTCCAAGACTGTAAAAGAAGAAATAAATAAGTTGCTTGATGTAGGATTCATATTTGCTGTGGAGAATTCAGAATGGGTTTCTCCCATTATGATCTCAATAAAAAAGAATGGGAAGCTACGCATTTGTGTTGATTACAGGAAGCTCAATAAGGCAACAAAGAAGGATCATTACCCTCTTCCATTTTCAGATTAGATCTTGGACGAAGTAGCTGGCCAAGAGTGCTATAGTTTTGCTGATGGATATAGCGGCTACAACCAAGTTCGTATAGCAGAGAAAGATCAGCTGAAGACCATGTTCACCACTCCTTGGGGAACGTTTGCTTATAGAGTTATGCCTTTTGGGTTGTGTAATGCTCCAACAACATTCCAACATTTGATGAATAGGGTGTTCGAACCCTACATTGGGACCTTCATCAGAGTATTTTTGGATGATTTTTGCATCTATGGGAGCAAGTTGGACCACCTGCACCAAATGGAGATAGCATTTCAAAGGTTAGATGAAGCACAAGCCTCACTAAACCCTACAAAGTGTGTCTTTGGATGTTCTAAAGGCATTTTGTTAGGGCATGTTGTATCTAGAGATGGTATTGGTATGCGATCGATAAAGTTTCAAAAATCAAAGATTTACCATTTCCTCTTAATAGAAGTAAGTTGAGATCATTTTTAGGCCATGTGGGTTACTATAGAAGGTTCATCAAGAATTTCTCAAAGATTGCACAGCCACTAACCCAGTTCTTGAAGAAGGATGTTACTTATGAACCAGGAAATAAGGCGCATGAAGCTTTTGGACAACTGAAGGAAGCCCTGGTGTCTTCACCTGTTTTGAAGAATCCAGATTGGAGCAAGCCATTCATTGTGTACACTGATGCCTCAGATGCAGCACTAGGAAGTACTTTGAGCCAAAAGGATGAAAATGGGAATGAACATCCAATTTACTTTGGGAGCAGACAAATGAGCAGTGCTGAGGTAAATTATACTGTAACTAAAAAAGAGGCTCTGGCTATCATTTTTCTTGTAAAGAAGTTTAGAAATTATTTGCTAGGAAAAAATTTCTAGTCATGAAATCATCAGGCTCTAAAATATATTGTAAATAAGCCTAACCCATCAGGGAGGATAGCAAGATGGATAATTTTGCTACAAGAATTTGAATTTGATATTATAGATAGGCCAGGAAAGAAGCATGTCAATGCAGATGCACTCTCTCGAGCCTATGATGGTTTAGGATCATCTTGTGATGATGATGATTTCCCGATGCAAGATTGTTCTCCTTGACACAATCCCTAGTGAATACATAGATATTTGGAATTATCTGAATGAATTCAAGTTTCCTGATGGTGCCAATGCAAAGACTAAGAGAAAGATTACTCAAGCCAGTCATCCATATTCTATTCTACATGGAGTATTATTTCGAATAGGACCTGATGGACAGTACAAGAGGGCAGTTGGACGTGATCAAGGGAAGGAACTGCTAGAAGAATTCCACAATGGTACATGTGGAGGGCACTTCTCTGGACAACTTACAACAAGAAGGATCTTGGATGTAGGTTATCACTGGCCCACTCTTTTTAAAGATTGTTATAATTATTGTAAGACATGTGATATTTGTCAAACACATGGTAACCGTAAGACTTCATCAGCTCCATTATGTCCTATTCTTCCCCTTGGTCCCTTTGAAAAGTGGGGAATAGACATTGTAGGTCCACTTCCAACTACATCACACCAAAATAAGTATATTGTAGTTGCCACGCATTATTTAACCAAAGTGGGTTGAAGCTAGGCCATTATCAAAACATGCTTCCCCGCATGAAGTGGAAAGGTTCATGTATGAACGCATTGTCACCAGATTTGGTTGCCCATTAGAAATTGTAACAGATCAAGGAAGCCACTTCATTAATGAGGTGGTAGAAGCCCTAGTCAATAAGTTTTCTATTAAGCACAGGAAGGCAACAACATACAAGCCAAGCACAAATGGACAGGTGGAACGAACAAATTTTGTGTTGTGTCAAATTCTAGCAAAAGATGCAACCTTGCAGGTACATAAATGGGATAAAAGGATTTATGCAGCATTGTGGGCATATAGGGCAACATCAAAGTCAGCAACAGGATACTCCCCATTTCAGTTGGCCTATGGCATTGATCCAGTTCTTCCTATTGAGTTTGATATTCCCACCTTTGTGAGAGTTATGAAAAATGAAAGGATAGATGAAAGTGATTCAAGAAAAGAAAGGTTGGTACATCTTAATTTGCTAGAGAAAATGAGAGAAATAACAAAGGATACAAGCCATAAGAAGAAAATGAAGCGAAGGAATAATTTGATCAAAAGATCCGGTGGTCTAGGGATTGAAAGCGTTTCACATCGGGAGTTAGATTTCTTGAAGGTGATGGAATCGAAAATATTTGTCATCGATGAGGTGTTAGAGGGAAACGTGTAGGTATGTGAGTTCAATCTCAATGGAAAAAAATGCTTGATAAAAAAATGAGGGAGTATGGAGTGGTGCGGTGGGAGTGCGTATGGAGGTGCGATAGGCCCATAAAGGTGAGATATATTTACGTGTGCCAATCTCATCCATCTTGATTCACAATTTTTCCAAGGATGTGCTTTAATGTCTTATTAGATGCTTTTGATTGGCCATTGCCTTGTGGATAATAGGGAGTGGAAAACTTGAGCTTGATATGGAATTGGTCACAAAGTTCATAGACGTCTTGATTTTTGAAGGATTTTTCATTGTCGTGATGAGAGTGGATGGAATACCATAATGGAAAATGATATGGTTAAGGATAAATTTTGATATTTTTTTCCGTTGGACTGTCATCACCAATCTGGAACTATGATAATTCTTCACCGGGAACTCCTCGTGCTATGATTATTTACTAATGCACAGCCTTTAGTTTGGTGGATGTAATCTGGAAACAAAACAACAACCGAACACAAGAATACCATCGACTATGATAAGATGGAATGATGACAAATCTGAAATATCAAAGTAAATTATAATATTAACATGAAATTGTTACAATCTCACCCATGAGGTACTTCAACAAAACTATGGGAGAAACTTTACAATTACACCTCTCGATGGCTTCTTCAACACACCTTTAAGCGATGGCTTCCTTTGCACACTTCCTACAATATTTCTCACTACTTATTTCTATGCTAAATGAGGGGGTGGCCTCTCTATTTATAAAACTTCCACGCTTATCCATCCTATCTCTAAGATAGGATAAGAAATCCACTACGACGAATCATATTCCATACCTTAACTCTTATCCGTACATATAAGCTTATCTCTTAAGATAAGATAAACCTTATCATTTTACATGGGTTCCACATTTTTAGACTCTTTACAAATAAAATACACAAACTATTTATGACCTCACTCCTTGTCTTTATTACCAATATAATATTTCTAATTCCTAATCATGTAGACCCTACTTCTCTAATTACCCAAACTTTGACATTTTAACATTACCGGACCACTTACGACAAATATTTACTTTTTACAACATTCCTATTGTACTTTGACTGTTACCATACTCCACATTATCGGCGACACACCGCATCGACGGTGCCGTTATCTTCTTCATCGACGCTACTACTAATTATACTTAACAACATCCTATTCCTAATACATACATTAACGAAATAGAAATTATGGAGGAAAATTTTAGTGTCGACATCTTCCTACTTCCTAGCTTCTACTCCGTCCTGAGTAGACTGCTTACAGTGCTTGGAAAATCTTCAACTTGTCGTGGTTGACCCATTTTGTAATGGGAGTGCCATCCAATTCCTCCAATCATTACTATTTTCATGCACAATCTGCTATTTTGTAGGGCCCCATCTATTTTGGAAGAAATTTTCTCTGTCTTCTTTTTTGTATACGGAATCATATACTAGGACCAAGTCATTCACATGAAATGGAGACCACTAGATCTTTTGATCAAAGTATTCCTTCGCTTCATTTTCTTCTTATGGCTTGTATCCTTTGCTATTTCTCTCATTTCCTCTAGTAAATGAAGATGTACCAACCTTTCTTTTCTTGAATCACTTTCATCCATCCTTTCATTTTCATAATTCTCACAAAGTGGGAATATCAAACTCAATAGGAAGAAGCTGGATCAATGCCATAGGCCAATTGAAATGGGGAGTATCCGTTGCTTTGACTTTGATGTTGCCTTATATGCCCACAATCTTTGCATGAATCCTTTTATCCCATTTATGTACTGCAAGGTGCATCTTTGCTAGAATTTGACATAGCACAAAATTTTTTTGCTCCACCTATCCATTTGTGCTTGGCTTATATGTTGTTGCCTTCTGTGCTTAATAGAAAAATTATTGACTAGGGCTTCTACCACCTCATTAATGAAGTGGCTTCCTTGATCTGTTACAATTTCTAATGGACAACCAAATCGGTGACAATGCGTTCATATATGAACCTTGCCACTTCATCCATAGAAGTTGTTTTCAATGGCCTAGCTTCAACCCACTTGGTTAAATAACTGTGGCAACTACAATATACTTATTTTGACGTGATGTAGTTGGAAGTGGACTACAATGTCTATTCCCCACTTTTCAAATGGACCAAGGGGAAGAATAGGACATAATGGAGATGATGAAGTCTTACGGTTACCATGTGTTTGACAAATATCACATGTCTTACAATAATTATAACAATCTTTAAAAAGAGTGGGCGGTGATAACCTACATCCAAGATCCTTCTTGTTGTAAGTTGTCAGAGAAGTTCCCTCCACATGTACCATTGTGGAATTCTTCTAGAGCTCCTTTCCTTGATCATGTCCAATCGCCCTCTTGTACCGTCCATCGTGTCTTATTCGAAATAATGCTCCATGAGAATAGAATATGGACGAGTCGGCTTGAGTAATCTTTCTCTTAGTCTTTGCATTGGCACCATCAAGAAACTTGAATTCATTCAGATAATTCAAAATATCTATGTATTCACTAGGGATTGTGTCGAGGAGAACAATCTTGCATCGGGAAAATCGTCATCATCACAAGATGATCCTAAACCATCATAGGCTCGAGAGAGTGCATCTGCATTGACATGCTTCTTTCCGGCCTATCTATAATATCAAATTCAAATTCTTGTAGCAAAATTATCCATCTTGCTATCCTCCCCCGATGGGTTAGGCTTATTGACAATATATTTGAGCGATGATCTCATTACAACTATAAATTTCTTCCTAGCAAGTAATTTCTAAACTTCTTTACAAAGCAAAAATGATAACCTTGAGCCTCTTTTCGAGCTTACAATATAGTTTACCTCAGCACTGCTCATTTGTCTTCTCCCAAAGTAAATTGGATGTTCATTCCCATTTTCATCCTTTTGGCTCAAAGTACTTCCTAGTGCTGCATCTGAGGCATCAGTGTACACAATGAATGGCTTGCTCCAATCTGGATTCTTCAAAATAGGTGAAGACACCAGGGCTTCCTTCAATTGTCCAAAAGCTTCATGTGCCTTATTTCCTGGTTCATAAGTAACATCCTTCTTCAAGAACTGGGTTAGTGGCTGTGTAATCTTTGAGAAATTCTTGATGAACCTTCTATAGTAACCCACATGGCCTAAAAATGATCTCAACTTACTTCTATTAAGAGGAAATGGTAAATCTTTGATTTTTGAAACTTTATCAGGATCAGTACCAATACCATCTCTGGATACAACATGCCCTAACAAAACGCCTTTAGAACATCCAAAGACACACTTTGTAGGGTTTAGTGAGGCTTGTGCTTCATCTAACCTTTGAAATGCTATCTCCATTTGGTGCAGGTGGTCCAACTTGCTCCCATAGATGCAAAAATCATCCATAAATACTCGCGAAGGTCCCAATGTAGGGTTCGAACACCCTATTCATCAAACGCTGGAATGTTCTTTGGAGTATTACACAACCCAAAAGGCATAACTCTATAAGCAAACGTTCCCCAAGGATTGGTGAACGTGGTCTTCACCTGATCTTTCTCGCTATACGAACTTGGTTGTAGCCGCTTATATCCATCAAAGCAAAACTATAGCACTCTGGCTAGCTACTTCGCCCAAGATCGATCCGAAAATGGAAGAGGGTAATGATCCTTCTTTGTTGCCTTATTGAGCTTCCGTAATCAACACAAATGCGTAGCTTCCCATTTTTTTTATTGAGATCACAATGGGAGAAACCCATTCTAAATTCTCCACGGCAAATATGAATCCCGCATCAAGCAACTTATCTATTTCTTCTTTTGAGTCTTGGAAAAATTAGGATTCATTCTATATGACATTTTCTTTATGGGCTTAGCACCATCTACCAGCTCAATACAATGTTCTACCCAACTTACTTGACGGAGTTCCTTGTAATCAAAATTGAATAGGTGTATGTACCTTGAAAGAGCCTGGAGGTAGGATTCCTTCTCACTCTCCATCACAAAGCATCACCAATCTTTATTTTTGGAGACGATCATCAACTTCTTCTTGAGATAATTTTATGGGGTCATGAGTTGGTGTGGTGGAAGGATATCCATGGTGAAACATCCACCTCGCATTCTTCATCTTCGGTGTCCACTTCACTGGTACTAGAGTAATCAGAGGATGTCCAATCATCAGTTTCATCACTTGAATCCACAGGTTCTACCTTATGATGTCGAGGGATCACATTTATCTTCACCCTCTCTCTACCACGTCCAAGTGTCATGAAACCTTCATTCCAGTAGTTTCTTGCATGAACTCTCCTTAGCCATGGTCTTCCCAGCAGCATTGGGTACGCAACAGTACCATTTTCATCATCCGAAAGTCTACCACACATAGCACACCCATACAGATATTGCCACATTTGAAACTACACCTTCTACGGTTTAGTTTTTCCTTTATTTAATGACCTTAACATAAGTGTTGAAGGGTGATCAATTTTAAACCCAACATATTCATTACTGAGACTCGGTCATTACAATAAGCGCAGCACCTCCATCAACTAAGACATCATGAATTGAAATACCATTACATAATACCTCGGCTTGTGGAGCATAGGGATCTGCCTTTGCCTCCAAAATAGGGACCTCAACCTCCTTCCTTCTTCGAGCATTGAGTCCACCTCGCAACTCCCGCCTCTTCTCAGAAGACATAGCCAAGAGTTGACCATATGTAATATTTGTAGGCCTTTGGACAGATCTTCCAAGATGGAGTATGGTCCTTGCCTGTGAAATCGAAAATTCTGCACACCCAACTTTCTTCTCCTATGTTTCTTACTAGTTTCTTCTTTCATCTTCTTAGGATCATTTCCATCTTGATTATCTTTTTCTTTCTTTCTTTTTGTTACAAACACATCTACTTCATTATTTCTACTCTTATCTACTACATCAAGAGAATTCATGGTACTTTTCCTTTATCATTATCTCTTGTACAGAGATGTAGAAGCTCTATCTAGACAATTATACTTATAATGACCCTTTTTATAACAACCATAACAAACAACTTTAGAAATATTTCTTTTTGGACCTCTATCTCCTCCCTGAGAACTAACTTCATTTCCTTGAAGAAGATTAATAGTTAACTGGCCCATCTTCCTAAGCAGATCTTCATACTCAGTAGATGTACTAGGAGAAATATTTGTGCTCACCGGGAGTGGTTGTGGATTCTGGACCAAAGGGGCTGGTGTAGGCTCTACTTTAGCAACAATTTCTTTGGGCTCCTCTTCCATGCTTTCTTCTTGCCTTCTTGCAATCTCCTTTGCTTGTTCAATGGTAGCTAGGCGGTCATACTTCACTCGTTGTCTGATCTCGGCTTCATCCCAAGAATGAAGTGCTTACAGAGGAGATTATCCACGCCATTCATCAACCCATCCGCTAGTCATTCCTTCCGGATCGGGCATCGAGCTTCCTTCTTAGCTCTAGAACATTAGCATGATAATCCCTTATCTTCTCCTTCTCTCCTTGGGATAGCTTTGTGATCTCGATCATGAGATCTCGCATATTTCATTGTTCACTAAATTCTTCAAGAAAACTTTCGATTAATAAATCCCATGAATGTTTCACATTATCACCTAGTGTTTTAAACCACCTAAGTGCGGAACCATCCAAAAAGGTAGGAAAAATTCAGTCCATTGTTCCCTTTTTATAAGACCATTACAAATACAAGATCGCTTAAACTCTTGAATGAAAGAAGAAGCATCTTCATTAGATTGAGCTGAAAAAACATGAATCTTTCCCATTTTCAAAAGTAACCACCGTGAAATACCAACCCACAAGTACAATCAACAAGACTTATGTGCACAAATAATTGGAATTACTATAGAAATGACCACGGTAAACTATGGTAAAACTTGACTTACTACGGTAAAAACTGATTTTACTGTGGTAAACACTATTCACGGTAAAAAGTGAAGTTACTGCGGTAAATACTATTCACGGTAAAAAGTGACTTTACTGTGATAAATACTATTCACAGCAAAAATGACTTTATCATGGTAACTACTATTCACGGTAAAAATGACTTTACCATGGTAACTACTATGCACAGTAAAAACAAGGTTACCCTCCAATTGATTTTTGACTAAGTGGGAATATCTCTCCAGAAAATCCACCAACGAGGAATGGTCCCGGCAACGGAACCAAAATGTCATCACCAATCCGGCACTATGATAATTCTTCACTGGGAACTCCTCGTGCTATGATTATTTACTAATGCATAGCCTTTAGTTTGGTGGATGTAATCTGGAAACAAAACAACAACCGAACACAAGAATACCATCGACTATGATAAGACGGAATGATGACAAATCTGAAATATCAAAGTAAATTATAATATTAACATGAAATTGTTACAATCTCACCCAGGAGGTACTTCAACAAGACTATGGGAGAAACTTTACAATTACACCTCTCGATGGCTTCTTCAACACACCTTTAAGCGATGGCTTCTTTTGCACATTTCCTACAATATTTCTCACTACTTCTTTCTATGCTAAATGGGGGTGGCCTCTCTATTTATAGAACTTCCAGCTTATCCATCCTATCTCTAAGATAGGATAAGAAATCCACTCTGACGAATCATATTCCATACCTTAACTCTTATCTGTACATGTAAGCTTATCTCTTAAGATAAGATAAACCTTATCATTTTACATGGGTTCCACATTTTTAGACTTTTTACAAATAAAATACACAAAATATTTATGACCTCACTCCTTGTCCTTATTACCAATATAATATTTCTAATTCCTAATCATGTAGACCCTACTTCTCTAATTACCCAAACTTTGACATTTTAACATTACCGGACCACTTACGACAAATATTTACTTTTTACAACATTCCTATTGTACTTTGACTGTTACCGTACTCCACATTATTGGTGACACCGTACTGATGGCACCGTTATCTTCTATTAGACGCTACTACTAATTATACTTAACAACATCCTATTCCTAATACATACATTAATGAAATAGAAATTATGGAGGAAAATTTTAGTGTCGACACATAGCGTAGGTGAGCGGCGATGGCTTCGGCCCACTTAGTGAAGTATTCCATTATAGTGATAATGAATTTATGACCATAAGAAGAAGTGAGATTCAATTTTCCCATGAGATCAAGACCATAGGTGGAAAAGGGCCAAGGGGTTGTGATGGGTTATAAGGCTTGGGATGTTGCATGGATGAGGTCAACATGTTTTTGGCAAGGGACACATTTGTGGACATATGAGCATGTATATTTTTACATGCTAGGCCAATAATAATCGGTATTTAGAATTTTTTTGGCTAGGGTCGTACCACTGGTGTGGGCACCACAAATTCTTGTGTGAACTTCCTAAAGTGCTGATTCGGCCTCTTGGGAATTTAAGCATCGTAACAATATTCCATCGAAGCTTCATGATATAAGGTATCTCCCAGGATAATGAAATGGGATGCATGTTGGATGGAGGATTTTTGATGGATAAGGGAGATTTGGTATGAGGGTATGATCATGGAGATAGGTGTAGATGTCATGGTACCAAGGGGAATTAGGACCAACAATCTCACAAACCATCTCGAGACTTAGGAATGTCATTGGATGGGATCATGAGTTTCTCAACCAAGAATTGTAAATTAGATGATTTTGAGGGCATGTATAGAAGGGAGGTTATGGTAGTTATAGCATCCGCTGATTTGTTGTTTGTACAAGGAACTTGTTCAAATTGAATATATTGAAATAAGCCTTAAAACTATTAACCATTATTTTTAAGTAATTAGTTTATTATATTTGGTGGCATAATCATCATTGAACTATTTAATTATTAATTGTGAATCACCAAAGACATTGATATGCTTGATATTTCATTGAATTTTCATTCGACCGGTAATAAGTGCTTCATATTTAGCTATATTATTGGTACAATGGAAAGCAAGCTGGAAAGATTTAGGAATTAAATCTCCTTGAAGAGTGATAAATAGGATCCCTATTCCCGAGCCATGATGTGTGAAAGAGCCATTAAAGTATAATGTCCACATATCTGAATTTTTTATCGTACATATGGATTCATATGGGAACCAAGTGGTGAGTGGTGTAGAATTAGAAAGCGGAGCTTACGCAAGTGATCGGCTAGAATTGTCCTTTGATAGATTTATAATTAACTTATTCAATGTCAAACTCACTGAGAAACATGATCCATTTATCCATTCATCCTGTTAAAGCTGATTTCAAGAGTAGATATTTAAGTGGATCAAACTTAGCTATGAGCTTAACAATATTATTGAGCATGTAATGTCATAGATTTTGAGAGGCAAAGACTACAACAAGACACAATTTTTACATAGGAGTGTAGTTTATATTATACGTAATTAATGTTTGACATAAATAATAGATGTCATATTCCTTTCTGTTTGACCGTTTTCTTTACGTTTCCAAATATGACGAAACAAATAGGGTCATGGGTTGAGGAGGAATACATTATCTTTGGTCGGTTGAAGGTTTTTGCGTGCATTCGACTTCTCGATCCAATGCTAACTTTGAGAGATTCCTTTTTGCTAGGAGGAACTACCTAAAATAGACAACAAGACCACAAAAGAAGAGTTAAATAATATATGACAGTGGACTACCTAGCGAGTGCTAGATCTAGGAAGTGTGATACTTCCTAGATGGCTTTCAATCCACTATTTTAAAACAACTTAATGCGAGAAATAAAAGAAAATCCTATATTAGTTGATATGATTAGGCATCTTATTCAAGTACAATAAGAAAATCTAACATAACAATTGGGCTATAGTCGGATCGAAGGGTAGGTAGTTGTTAGGGTGTTGGAACCTGGTTAGGGTGAGTGCAGGTTGTTTGAGTCACTTGGTAGAGGGTAGGTTGGTTACTGTTATTGTGCAAAGGTATTAATCACGAGACCGATGTTGGTTTGGTATAGCTGACAATGGTTTAGAAGAAAGCGAAAATGGTCATGGGTAGCGGTGTTGAGTACGGTCGAGTTGATAAGAACTCAATAAGATCTGGTTATGGAGTTTGGGGTGAGATCGAGACGAGAGATGACAAAGGAAATGATGAGGTATATAAGGATCTTAGGAACACTCGAGAGATGTATAGAAGTTGGGCATAGGTGATTTTATGGTGTGGGTGGGGAATTATTGAGTTTACAAGAAAGGTGAATGGTAAGAGGATGGGAGTATTAATGGAAGAATGATAACAAAAATGGTAAAAAATATATGAAACAGAATAGAAATGAAATGACACAAGTGGTAGAAATACTTACTGATGTTGTAGGTCCAATGGTTGGGTGGTGGTGAATGATCGAAGGGGTGGAGCTTGGTGTCGTGATAGTGCTTCCCGAACGTTACCGTGAGTGCAATACCTCTAGATCTTTCTTAGTGATGGCTATGGCTCTTTGAATGTGCGAGTAAGTGTGGTTCTTACTTGCATGCAGCAGTTTCATTTACTTCTAGATTCAAGAGAATGTGACCAACCTCCCAAACAAGGTTACCAAAAGTAATAAATGGTAACTAACGATGGTTTCGGGTTGGCCGACATCAATTTAGGGGTGATCGTAAATCGATTAAGGTGGGATTCCCTAGGTTTACTAAACATGGCGAGATCTTTTCAATCCTTTCCTCTGAGACTGTCTATCTTCTGAGATCAAAGCGGGAGTTACCTTTTTAATGAGTGAGAATGTGGTTAGAGGTATAATAGGCATGTGCTTTTAGGGTTAAGTTAAATCTTAGCTCATTAAGGTAAGTGGGACTAAGTCTTAGTTATGGAAACATGCCAATAATAGGTCTAGGGTGAGGTGGCTAGGTGAGGTGGTGGGGTAGAAATTAACTTAATTAAGATAATTAGATAATAAATATTGTGAGGATGTGTATTAATTTAATTAATTAAATTAAATTAATATTAATGTGGGGTAGAAGAGGCCATGGTTAGGTGAATATGTTTGAGGTAGTTTTTGACAAGGGAACAAGGGAGTGTGACCCAATTTTGGTGTCTACATTTCCCCCTTTTTGCGTATCTTGTATTGGTAAGTGACACTAACAAAAATAAGATGTGGTTGCCCCATGTATGGGTGAAGGTGATCCCCCTCAAGCTAGGAACTGATGAGGTGGAAGATAGAATCAATGAGTGGTTTGATAAAAGGTGGATGTGATGAAGATGAAGGTAAGTGGGTGTGAGTGTAGGTGTGAAAATATGGGGTAAATAGGTAAAGGTCAAATCGAGAAAATAGGTAAATGGGCCAGGGTCAAAGGTAGTGGCGATCAAACGCAAGCTAGTATGGGATGAGGGTTGTTTTAGGTTAATTTAATATTAATGTGGGGTGGAAAAGGCCATGATTAGGTGAATATGTTTGAGTTGGTTATCCGACGAGGGACAAGGGGAGTGTGACCCAATTTTGGTGTCTGCACTTTCCATGGGTATCATGTTGTGTTAGGAGAGCTCCCAAGGTGTGTTATGTAGTTGATATGTAGAGGAGAGGGATTCTGGCATATGAGGTACCAAAACAGGAGGATGCATTCGATATTCCTTTAATTTTTCAAAATATGCCCAAAATTCCTCATTCTAATGAAACTTTGTTCCCTTTTTAAGCATATGATGGAATGAATGACATTTATCTACAAGATGCGAGATAAATCTTCTAAGGGCTTGAATATTTCCTTGTAGGATTTGTAGCTATTTGAGATTCTTAGGTGGAGGCATTTTGACGACAACTTTGACTTTATCTGGATCAATTTCAGTGCCACATCTAGAGACAATAAATCCTAAGAGATTTCCGGATGGGAAGCCGAAAAAACATTTCTTGGGATTAAGATAGACTTTGTATTCTCGGATTCGTTCCAAAATTTGACGAAGAACCATATGATGTTCCTCACTAGTTTTATATTTTCCCAAAATTTTGTTGATGTAGTATTCAACTAAATCATGCATCATATCATGAAAAATGACATTCATATCACATTGGTAGGTGGCTCTGGAGTTCTTGAGTCCAAAGGGTATGACTCGATAGAAAAATGTGCCCCAAGGTGTAGTAAAAGTTGTCTTATGCTAATCTTCTTTGGAAATTTTGATTTGATTATAGCAGAGAGAAACATTCTACAAGAGACAATATATCATGCCCAGATGTAGAGTTGACAATCATATCGATGTTTGGGAGAAGGAAATCATCTTTTGGGAAAGATTTATTGATGTCGCGGAAGTCAGTGCAGATACAAATGCCCCCAGTTTTTTTACCTATTGGGACGATATTAGAGATCCATTCAGAATAATCGATGGGTTGGATGAAACCGAAATCAAACAGCCTCTATAATTCTTCCTTGAAAAGCAACGTGAATTTTGAATGCATTTTTGAGAGATTTTATTTGATTTGGTTTTGCATCTTTACATACTACAAGATTGTGGACCACGAGAGAAGGATCTAGGACTAGGCATATCCACATAAGACCATGCGAATACGTGCAGAAATTGTTTTTAGGAGTGTAGTAAAGGTGGCTTGTTCCTCTATAGAAAAAGATGTCCCGAGTTTAAGAATATTGAGGTCTTCTTACGTGTCTATGTTGATGACAATGGTTTCCTCAATTAGTGACATAGAGCCATCTTGCAAAGCGTTTGGGAGCTAGGATAAGGTGATCCATAATTGGATCATGTTTGGGATTCGAGGATTCTTGGAAAAATTTAGTAAGGGGATCTTCCTCATCAAGGTGATAAGATAAGTTGGGATGAGGGATATTGGATTGGGATTAAGGGGAAATGGGAAGCTCTGTTTGTCGAAATAGGTGTCAATGTTTAAACATATTTGAAAAAAATTTATGACCACCAATGGTTATATTATCATGAGTTCCCAATAACTCAAAAATTGCTTCATCATTTTAAAATTATTCAAGAGGGCATGCTCGATCATTGATCCCATTGAATGAGTTATGGGTAGGTGAGCATGATGTTCATGGTGAGAAGAGAACTATCATGGAAAATATTAGTGGCGGTGAGGTCTTCGTATCGGATATAGACAAAACTTATGTCAACATTACCAATGAACTACTCATTGTGTGTCGGAAGTATCACTAAGGTTATCATAGATACTTTCACCGGGTGGACAACACCCAAGGTGCGACCATAAAGGTTAGGGATAACATCTACGTGTTTAGGGATGCCTGTATGCAGTGAGATCTAGTCCTCATTATGAATAACCTATACGAGCCATCATCCTTTTGGGATTTTGATATTCATTATTAGAGTAACAAGAGGGTATAGATTTATTAATAAGCCATGTGTAATCGAATGGTTCAATGTAATCATCAACAAGATATTGAAAGCGAATAAAAGTGGATGAACCCAACACATATGTTTGTCATTTTTTTGGATAGACACCGGATCTTCGAGATGTTTGGGTGATAGTGGTAATTGGTCAATCTTTGAAGGATTGATATTCTCCATACCCTATCATCTTTAGTTTGAGTGGTGGAGCGGGTAGAAAAGGAGTGGATATGGATAGAGTAGACGAAGGGGATCGGATGATGACGATGGGTTATGTGATGTCGATGGCATACTCTCTCGGTGAGATATATGAAGTAGTAGGTGATGATGGAGGTGATGATGACTGTGTAGGTTCAATGATAGGGAAATAAGGTTCTGATAACTTTCAATCCCAATGCTTGAAAATATTGGAAGGGTTGTGGGTCATTGTGGATAGTGACTTATGTACCAAAATGTTAAAATTTGAGATATTGATGTAGTGTGGATGACAAAGCATGTATCTCATGAATCCAGGGCCGACCAAGCAAGAGGTTATGCAGGAACTAGATATCGATAACGTGGACAAGGGTGGGAAGCACAATAGGCCTGAAATTGATAGGCAAGTAGATGGTGCCAACTCGATTTATGCTTCATATTATCATAAGATTTAATAGTTGTATCCAACCGATGGATAATATTTAGGGTAAAAATATTGAGATTCGATCCATTGTCAATTGACACTCTTTTAACAAGAACATTTTTGATGTGATCTTCGATATAAAGAGGAAGATTGTGGGCGAGGGATGTGTGGTGGCAAGTATTGTTGGGTGAAGGTAAGTGGGATCATTGGATATGGATAGAGATGAAAAACAAGGGCTTGAAATTATGTAGGATCAATATTAGTGGGGACGTGTGTCTCTTGGAGGGCATGATATAAAATGTATTTGTGGACAAATGAAGTCTTGAGAAGGTCCATGATGGATATCTATGTGGAAGTCTCCTCAATTTGTTCGATGATATTATGTTGTCCTTGTAGTGTTGGGTTAGAAGAGGATGGAGTGGCTCCTTGAACCACCACACGGCTCCTTCAGTAGTGAAAACACATTGAGGGTTTTGTGAGGGGCCTTTTAGTTTAATGGTGGCTACTGGTGGGGAGAATGGTTGATATGACCAACAAGTAATGTGTAAGGAGGGGGTACACGATTGTAATTTATGTGGTTGGAATGATGAATGGATGATTTACGTTTACTTATAAATTTCTACTGACCTTGATTAGAAGCATTGTTCTGACCATGATTAGGGATGGGATTTTGATGGATCTCGAGTTTTTGATTTTGAGAAGAAGTGGAAGCATTATACTCTATTTTTATTTCACCTCGGTCGATAAGGTCTTGAATATAATTATTTATTTTCATACACGATGTGTGTCATGAAACTTGATTTTATGGGACTTATAATATCTGTTTTCCTTCACCACAAAGGTTTGGGTCGGGACTCATCAACGGGCGAGTTTGAGGAAAACGACCATATTGTCATCAATTAATTTATCAAGGATTACCTCCATTGAATCACTAAGGGGAGTGTATGTTCGTTATCGAAATATTGAGTGGAATGAGGTTGTCCTTTAGGAATGGATATGGTAGTTGTTGTATGCCAATCTTTGGATATTTTGGTATATGTTATTACATCGCCGACAAATTTTTTATTCTTATTAAAGTATTTAGGCCTTTCGATGTAGAAGGTTGATTGGATTGGTTATGATTATCATGAGAATATATATTAACAAGGCCTTGTGCAACAAGACATTTCTCAATTTGCATTCCTTTATCAATGATTTCATCAAATGTGTTTGCACAATGGACTTATAGATGGAAGGCTAATTCCTGATTGAGGTTAGAGAAAAAAATGGTAACTAGTTGTTTTTCAGGTATGGGCCATGGATTACGGTTGGAAAGGGTTCGCCATTGTTGTAAGAAGGATGAGAAAATTTCATGGTTGTATTATTTAGTATTCCACAAGTCAATCATAGTGACATGTTCTACATTAAAGGAGAAATGTTTTACAAATTTTTCTGATAAGTCGGCGAATGTTATAATAGAGCCTTTAGGTAATTAGAGGAACCATTCCAAAGTGGGGCCACCTAGACTTCTAGAAAAGAGTCTTAGTAAATAGGAGTCATTGTCGCTACTTCTTAACACAACATATAGAACTCCTAAACATGTTCATGGGAATATCATTTTGCCTTGAATTTTTGAATATAGGTGGTTCAAAATATGGTGGAAAAGGGAACCATAAGATATCGTGGTCAAAAGGATATGGAAAAATTTCCTCGAATTTATCTTGCCATCCCCGTGTGCCAATTTGTAACCCTTGAAGTGTTTCCTTTCTAGAATTCACTTCTTACTCCAAGGTCAGTTTTGGAGGATTGGGAGGTGGTGGATTGAAGTTGGGTTGAGAGTGTTGGGATACATGATAATTGGATGGTTGCGAGACCGATTTGGGAGGATAATTAGGCAATTTAGTCCCCCATTTCCTATAATTGTGATAATACGACTTCTTTAGATATGTTAGGGTGGTTCTCTTTTCTATCCCATCCATTTATAACGTGACGATGGTTCGGATTGTGACAGTGTGTGGATGGTGGTCGTTGGCCAATGTTATCATTTTCATCTTGGAGGAGACTATAGATATGGTCATGGGATTAATCAAAAGGAAGTTTTTCCCCATGTGATATAGCTAGAGTAAAAGGGAATTTTTATTTTTCTCTCTGAAATGGTTTAGTATTTCTCTTCTTCTTCCCTCTATAAAGTAGGTACTTGAGTCATCGTCACTCCTGGTGTTGACCATGATTTCTTCATCTTCTCCTCTAGGTCAATTTTATTTGGCATTGGCATCATAATAGCAGTGGTTGAATAAATCATTTTCCATGTTGTGATGACTATTTTCTTCATCGTTTCTAGATTGGGATCGAGTAATAATTCTCCTAAGTGCCATTAGAATCTGATGTTAATGAGATGTATTGATGAGATGAAGATGTTCAGAATAAATGAAGGATGTAGGATGAAAAGAGAGTTACGATTCCTTGGTTAATCTACGTAAAATATCAATAATCTACCCTTGCTCGTAAGAAATTCGAGGGGAGAATAGAAGAGGTATTTACCTCATTAGTAGAGGTCTTAGGACGTGCCTTGTTATGATCGCTAAGAAGAATAGGATAGATAATGAATATATTTTTCTATTAATAAGATGTTGATTAATAAGATTGGGTTAGTTATATCAAAGAGGGTTCATGAATATGATGATTAAGAGTGTTTGGATAGGTGTGTACGAGGATATAAGATTATGAAAATTTTGTGATGAAAAAATTATGTGATTGGGATAAGTTTCTAGAGTCTTATAGGCCTAGGTTACTTTTTAAGATGCCATTAGGAAACGTCAAGTAATTTAAAATGGTACGACTCATGTGGTGTAAGATGAAGGGTAATATTTGTGTGGAAGATCGAAGAGGGTGTTTATGTCGTATTATGAATGAGATGGATTATTATTTATGCATTTTTTTCTTTCTTGAAAGGTAAGTAGTATGAGATGGATATTAAGAAATTTATTTAATAGGATGGAAATGTTTGTTTTATTTTTGGTTTTTGTGTAACGTAGAAAGTGAAAATAAAGGTTTTTATGTAGTGATGGTGTATGCTTAAAGTTTACTATGGAAATTTTTTCGTTTTATTATTTACAAAGGATGTGTCTAATGGCGGGGATAATGTTTAAAATTTATGTATTAGGTGAAAAAGTAGATTTTATTGCGTTAAGTGTGATTAATAGTACGTTATGAGGGGATATGATCAAAGGTCGGTGATGTGTATTTTGAAAATAGAGGTTAAGTGGTTGTGGTCAAAATGATGTGAATGGTAGGTGTATGATTTAATTATTAATATTAGTGTGTTATTTACTGGTTTCGACAAAACACTCAAACAAGTACAACCATATAAGCACAATCCTAACTAGTCGGGTGGGATTACAACCAAACTATAACCTTGATTCAATACCACACATTGATAAGCGGTGCCACAAATTAGATCTCCACGTATGTGTCATTGTTTGATTAGCTATTGTTTGATCTTGGGAAGTACAGTCTCATTGCACTATAGTTATATATGCGGCCAAAAGGACTACCTATTCTAGGCTGAAAATATTTCTAGGGGTGTCCCTAATATACCTTGTGGTACGTGGAGCCCAATTACGTATTACAAGGATGTTGTCTAAGGCTTAGGTTTTGGGATGTGGAAGACCCTCACTTCATGTTGCTCTTAAAACAAGCAAGCACTTAGCCAATAATGAAAACTCTCCAAGAATTTATATACCTGCCGGAACACGGGGTGTGTCTACGTGTGTGGAGGTGAATCCCATGATCACGAGTCCCCTAGGAATATGGTAAGTGTGTGGATGTCACTTTCATGTCAAGTTACCCCTAAGAGAAGAAAAAGGGAGGGAAGACTAACCATTTTTTTATCCTCAACATTGTCCTATAATGCAAGAGGAGAGCATACACGATGTCACCTTTGGGTTTAAACAAGCAACACAATAACTTACAGAAGGAAACAAAAATAATGAAAATTAAAATTTATATAATAGGGGCCTTCTACAAGAGAGCCTACAAGACAAAACGATTATTAGTTTTAATGAAAACCCCAATGAACTTAGGCCATTTGGGTTGCATGAAAACAAAAGGTTAGTAGTATTAGTTTACTTGATATCCTGCAACCAAAAACGTTAGGAAATATTATTATTATTTTGATCAAATGGAAAAATCGGAAAAGTTTCCCCTTGTTTATGTGATTTTCTTATAAAAATAGAATATTAGATTCGAGAAAAAGATGCCAAGAACCAATATGTGTTAGTTATTGATGAAAACAAAAACAAAAACAATTAACAATATATACGTACTATTACAATATAAACACATTGTTTTGAGTTGTGATGACGCCTTTGTTGTATGAAAAACACATCACAATATATTCGACATGTCAATCCTATAAAATAGACATCAGTAAACAAAAATGCATTATTTCAGAGTCATGTGTGTTAAAATATGAACAAACATGCCGATACTCAGCACAAACGAGTTGAACCTTACACAAACAGAATGTCGGTATAAATGCACTAACATAGGGATCAAACATGCTAAATTTTTGATAAACACGCCGATATTGTTCTAAAAGTGCTGAACACCATGCACAGACAGTATAAGTATTAAAACGTCTTTGATATGTTTACAACATTTGAAATGTAAGAAAACATGCCATGGATTTCCCAAATGCGTTGAAAGGTATCATTGCAACCAAAGAGGTCAATACTTCCTATAAACACATTTTTAGGGTATAAGCACATTTCAGGGAACATATTCATTATTTCGGGATGTATGCTTTGAAACGACACATAGTCATGAAAAATTCAAAATTTTGAGTTTAAATCTCACTGAAAAATTATGAAATTTTGATAGTTCATTTTTAGTGCTAAATGCTACTAATTTCAATCAAAATTTAAGGGGGTAAGCCCCACGGTGGGCGCCAAAATGTAGAGGAAAAATTGTGTTAGCATGCAAACATGAAATGACTTATGAAACCAATTCAAAACAAGATCTAACACAATAGTTCATCTACCTCAGATTGAGAAGAGATAAAAGGGGGAGAAAGTGATATACCTATACTTACCTACAAGTGAAATCCTCCTCCTTTGATGATTTTGATTTTCTCCTTTGATTTGTTTGTTGAATGGTTGTAAGGATGCTTCAGATCTTGGACAAATTTCAGTAGCACCTCTCCTTGATCGAATGCTTGATTGAGTTTGATGGAATGCTATGAAGATTAGGCAACATTTACTTGCAAATTTCTAAGGTATTTTCCATGGAGGGTGGAACCTCTATTTATAGCTATAGGAGGAAAAAATAAATGGTTGAGATATTTCCATGGTGGATTAGATCAATGATTGAGAATGGATGAGAGGGCGAAATATCATAGATCTAGAAAATTCTAGATTTCATGAGAATTCTCCATTGAATTAGTAATTCAATGGAATAGTGTATTTATTATTTGAATAATTGAAAATGGAAGGGAAGGATAGAGAGGCTTATATAACTAGAAGCCTCTAGATTTGGAGGGTCATTTAGCATGTAGTTATGTGAGATTAAGTATGTTTAATGAGGTGATTAGATGGAGAAGCTAGACATAGAGTAGGTATAGGGTAGGCGGTAGGTGAGTGAGTATTTTTAAATTGCTAGAAAATAGTTAATGAGGATTAGTATGTAATAAATAAATTATTAATTAATGTATTAATATTTGTAAGGATGTAATCGGATTATTGAATAGACGGGGAAAATAATTGAAGTATAGTTATATATTAATCAATTAATTTTATAATTAATTATTAAATAGTTGATAATGGGGATGGATTATTATAGTATGATGATCGTATTATTTTCTAAACAACCATATCGACATTTTACATGTCTATATTTTTACCCTCTTTGAAGTGTTATTGCATCGCAATGAAAGTTCAAATAAAATAAGAGAGGATAAGATAAATGGAGAGGTAATCCCCCTCGAGGGGTTAGGTGAGGAGAAATGAATCGGGTAACCGTTCAAAAGAAGAGATACCGAAGGGGATGAGAGATTATTAGAGGAGTTAAGGAAATGGATGATGAGGGTGTAGAATCGATTTAGAATATTGAGGATGAGAATGTAGGATTATAGGATGAGAAGATGAAGGATTAGAGGAGAGAAAAGAGGATTTAGAACACGAGGATTAAAAATAAAAAGATGTAGATATGATGAGTAGATTTGCGGATTGTAGAAGAAAAGGAGATTAGAAGATTAGAGGAGGATAATATTAGAGGATGAGAAGAGATTAGAAAATATAATATAAGAGAGGAGGGGAGGAGAGTAAAAGATTAGAAGAGAGAAGGATTAGAGGAAATTGGAAGATTAGGAGAGAAGAATAGTAGAAGTAGGAGATTAGAGGAGGAGATAGAGAACATTGGATGCCCTCATCAACAATAGATGAAGATTGAGGATGTTGCATGTAGATGATGCCCATCAAGGGTTTAACTATTGAGGATGTTGAATTATAGGATGTGGGATTTGGATATGTTGGATTATATGATACCTCATTCGAGAGCATAGGATTGAAGAGTTTGGATTTTGATGTGAGGATGTTGGATGTAAAGATGTTAGATTTTGAGATGCCCCAGTCAAGGGGAGGATTGAATATTTTGGATGCAAGATGATAAGATTTGGATGTGGATATTTAGTGACAAATAAAGGATGGATTGGATAAGAGGATGGAATGATGATGATGTGGATTAAAAGATGATGATAGAAAGGGGGATGTTGCCATAAAGTGCCCTTTGTATCATCATTAGTAGTTGTGATTAATGTGGCATAGAGAAAAACATGCAAAGGTATGAAGAACTTGGTAATTGAATTATCAAATGCCCCTATCCTCATATCATCGACATATTAATATAAAAAGATGGTCCTCATATCATTGGACCTTATACAAAAGATAAAAGAGGCCTCGTATCATCAACCAAAATGAAAATGTAGAAAAACAAACAAACACACAAACAAAACACACATATTAAATTTGCATATTATTTGAATGTTGTAATATTTTGATTTTTTTAATTTTTATGATTTTTATGGTTTTTTTATTTTTTTTTATTTTTAGGATTTTTGATTTTAGGTGATAGAGGAGGAAATTTGATGAAAGTAGGAAGAAGCGAGAGGAAAAATAGATACACGGGGTGAGAGATTGGGCTCACGAAAGGTTATAGGGCATTGCGGTGGGTGTAAAAGGGTTTGGGGACCACGGGAGGGTCATTTGCACCGTGCATAGTTTGAAAATGAGAGCTCAAGAGGGGGCAAGATGGCATATAACAGATTGGAGACCATAATGCGGACACCATGAGAAAGTACCAATGAAAACCAAAGGTGGGATTGCACAGTGAGTGATTTTACAATTTATTTTGTGTATTATTTTTGCATTTTTGAGATTTTAAGAGAATTTTAGAGTAAAATTGGTGCTAAAGCGCAATTTTTAGCGCATATGGGCTAAATATTAGTGCGTATGCATTATCGGGGAATTTGGGTAGGGAATGGTGCATATAGGTGGTAGGTATATGGTTTAGCACGTTTATTTCATTTTGGTGCTTATGATATAAAATAACACATATATAGGAAATAATAACACGTTTATTTGGTTATGGGAGGGTAGATAGAATTAGCGTGCTTAGTTTTTTTAACACATTTAGGAGGGCATGTGGATATTTTGTAGTACATATGATTAGGTTTAGCGTGTTTATTATATATAGTAGTGTATTTAGTGTGCATAGGGGGGGTAGGGGTAGAGTAGCACGTTTAGGATGGAGTGGCGTGTATGTGTAAAGAAGTGGTGTGTTTAGATGGTAGAGTAGCATGTGTGGTTGGGGTAGAAATTGATTATGTGAAAAAGGTGAGAGAGTAGGCTAAGGAGGAAGGGGGAGAGGTGTGTGTGTTGGTAATTAGATGTAGGTATCGACATGTTTAATGTGTGCAGATGGTGTTATTACGTGTTCGGGTGAGACATCGTCGATTGGCAATGTTAGAGCATTTTCTAGGAGGGCTGGATATAGATCCAACAAAGGAGGAGGCATATTTGTTAAATGTGTTAGGATCACTACACATAGTGAGGATGTCGGTGATGCGAGGATATCGAGGATTTGTTGACAACATTGGGAGAAATGACACTCGAAAGCAGTACCTTCCGGTTTCTTGACAAGCGAGATGACTATGACATTAGAGGACATATATCATATCTATCGATTACTAATAGAGGGAGAGTGTATGGTGTGGTAGAGATCGAGACCAAGTGATAGTCTGCGGTTATTTGACAGATGTGGAGGATGTGCCATGGGATGGTATGCGAGATAGATCTCGGGATATATTTCAAAGAGGGATACATGGAGCAATTTCCATTATTGTTGTTTTTGTTGATCACTGCGTATTATTCCCGGATGGTGGAGGTCGGTGGTTCAATATAGGCTTGGTAGGGGTGGTGCATGTGATGTGGTAGGAGGATACCATATTTACATGCTCTCTGGCGCAGTATTGGCTCGATTGTATCGGGATCTCCACAAAGTAGCTTATGGTGGGGGAGTATCGGTGTGAGGATTTTGTAGGGAGGCTGATTTGTGTCGGGGAGTAGTGGTAGGTGGGGGAGTCTTCTATTTATGGTTGGTGGATGACTAGGGGAGACGGGAGAATTTAGAGAGATGGATTAGTATCGTCAACATATCGATGAGTTATAGGTCGGAGATATTACTTGGAGACCCTATCGGTAGTAAAAGGTATGGGAGGGAGATAAGAGACATATGAGGAGGATTTAGACTCATTATTTTTGTGGGTTATCGGACATAGTAGAGCGGTATCGGATTGACCAGTGTTATGAAAGTTACGATTGTGTAGGACATACCAATATGTCATCATATGTTTTTTAGGACTATGCAGAGATAGAGGCACGGGGTGTAGTGATTTGAGAGGCAATAATCGGGTGATTTTTGATGATGTGCAGAGCGGTGGGCTAAGATTAGACTGAGTACGATTGACATATCTGCGAGGAGGCATGTGGTTTTTACATGGCCGTCGATAGGTATATAGGGGGTTACCATAGGGTCATGCATTAATGGGTCATCAAGCATCAACCAAAACCATATGGATAGAGGGATGAGGAGGCACGGAGGTCACCACCTGTTATTATTTTGGGTGGTTCACCATTACAACATCCCCAGTGCGGTCTCTAGTGCAGAGTCCAAAGAAGAAGGATATGGATGTGATGGAGGTAGATGATACTTTAGTGCCACTACAAGCAGTGCTTCCATCTCGGGAAGATATAACAAGGGTTGCGGGTGGGAGTGGATTAGGAGGAGGAAGTGGAGATGGAGGAGCAGGAGGAGATGGAGGAGTAGGAGGGGATGTAGGAGCAAGAGAGTTAGGGTAGGGACGTGCCAATTTATAGGAACAAATAGACATACTAGAGAGGGAGGCGTAGGATTGAGTAGTGGAGATAGGTGGCCTATAGGCAAGGGATATAGTGTGGATGAGAGATATTAATGGATTTACAATGGTGGTGAGATAGAGTGAGGGAGAGATTGCATGGCTGCGGTTGGATCTATCTCTAATAGAGCGAGAGTGGGACCATGCTATACGAACCGCGATAGATATTATGTAGATTGAGAGGCATATAGGGTGATATATGTTATGTTGGATGGAGGAGTGGAGGTTAGTGGTGCACATAGTGGATCATATGATGTAGGGATAAGAACAACACCTTTGAGCACCTCATGGATATCGGGGTAGATGGGGCCTCTGGGATAGTGTCACTGCAACAATATCATGCGGTGATAGATGAGATACAATATTATGAGGATATGGGGATGAATGATCGGCAGATTATGTTCGCTATATATATTATGTATTCGGATAGGGGGAGGTCAAGGATCAGTTGGAGGCTAGGTCGATCCATGAATTCTGGGAGCATAGGTAGTGTTGCACAACCTCCACCGGTGGGGCATGATCTTGGTAGTTCAGCACCATGATGAGTGTCATTGTATTGTACCATATGTATTTTAGTGATTTTTTTGTGATGACCAGGATGGTCATATTTGTGATGTATACATAGACAATTGATGATATTTGAGTATTAGCTTTGGAGGTATCTATTTATATACATGATATGGACATTAACGTATATGTTGTTTTGTTTAAGAGAGTGATGTTGTTTTCTTATGACAGTGTGTATTTGATGATATAGTTTATTGTGATGTATCTTCTTTTTATGTTATGATGTTGATGCCAATTGATTATGATAATGGTTTAGGTGATGTAATTTGATTATTCTATGGAGTATAGTTATGGATTAGATGATGTGTGTTTTATGATTAGATGATATATATGTATGGATTAGGTGATATGTTAATGAGATGTGAACATGATGATGGTTATATTGTATATGATGAGATGATGTGATGGATTATGTTGTTGATGATGTGCTATGATGATGAGTGATGATATTGATTTATTATGATGTTGATAATGTTTAATGTTTTATTGTTTATCATGATGACATGTGATGATGAGATTGTGCTTAGTTGATTTGGTTCATGATGGCTTTGAGTGAGAATATTATTTTTATTGTGGATGGTGTATAGATGTGACGATGTGTTCTAAAAGTGTTGATGCTTATGAAATTTTATTTTATTGTAGTTGATTATAGTGATGGTGATGTAGTTTAATGATGGATGACATTAATGTGTAATATTATTTGATGATTAAAATTTAAACGGGAGCATACTTATTGTGTATTATTATTGTGATGGCATGAAATATGTAGATGGTTTAGTTATGATTTATTTATGATGTGATGTGTTCATGTTAGAGATGGATATGAGTATTTGTAGTATGGATTGTTGATGAGATAACGACTATGTGTTAGATACATATTAGGATTGTGGTCATGTATTTTGATGCATGGATGGAGGTATAATTTTGTTTATGTTATTATGGTATTTAAAAGGAAATAGATGTAAAATGTTCAAATTTCGTACAAATATTTACAATAGAACCATGACGTTAATTGTGATAGGATAACATAGAGAAAGGAAAGTGACGGGGAGAAAATAATGAGAAAGCATAAAGTGGGGGTTTGGAGAGAAATGAAGGCCTCAGGATCTTACAAGGGTTTCATTTCTTGGTATTTGAATTAGAATATGGAAATCTATTTCTTGGGTTTGATTGTGGAAAATGAAACCTTAGTTGGGATCGAGATAGAGGTTCCTAACCATGACGAGATCATGTGCTTTGTAGAAAAGATCAAAATAAGTTTGGATTTGGATAGGGTCAATTAGGATGAAATTTATGAAGAGGGATGTGGGAATGAAGGGGTATTTTTCCCCAGTGTTATTTTTAGTACATTGTAGAGTGCTAGTAGACCGAGGATCATATTTACCATAGCGTTAGAAAATGGTTTTCACCATGGTACTTTCCCAAGCCGCCATCGAAGTGGTTTTCACCTTTGGACGGATTTTTTTATATAATGTGGAGCGTTATGAACTTAAACATAGAAGCAATGAAGATGCATGATATTCATGGGCTCCTCCAGCTCATATTCATATGGAGTGGAAAGCTTATAAGCACCTGAATCAAATTTAGCTATGATGACATATGGTCCGAGTTAGTTTGGTTCGAACTTTACCTTCTTTTCTTGATAGGCGTTAGTGTTGGGATGATTTTCTTTAAGGACTAGGTCACCTATTTCAAACTCATGATCCTTTACGCACTTTCTATAATGGTGGAAAAGGTAGTTTTGATAGGATTTGAGGTGATCCAGGATTGAGTTTGAGTTCTTGAAGGTGATGGCATCGATAATCTTCATCATCAATGAGGTGTTGGAGGGATACGCGTAGGGATGAGAGTTCGATCTCAATGGGAAAAAAATTATTTAGTATAAAAAAAAGAGGGAGTATGGAGTGGTTCCGGTGGGAGTGCATATGAAGGTGAGATAGGCCCAAAAGGTGGGATATATTTACGTGTTCCAATCTCGTCCAACTTGATTCACCATTTTTCCAAGGATGCGCTTTAATGTCTTATTAGGTGCTTCGATTGGCCATTTCCTTGTGGATAATAGGAAGTGGTAAACATGAGCTTGATATATAATTAGTCACAAAGTTCAAGGACGTATTGATTTTGAAGGATTTTCCATTATCCGTGATGAAAGCTGGATGGAATACCATAACAGAAAATGATATGGTTAAGGATAAATTTGGATATTTGTTTTCCAGTGACGTCGGTGAGCGACATGGATTCGACCCACTTAGTGAAGTATTTTGTTGCAGTAATAATGAATTTGTGACCATCAGAAGAAGTGGGATTCAATTTTCCCATGAGATCAAGACCCCATATGGAAAAGGACCAAGGGGTAGAGATGGGTTGTAAGGCTTGGGATGGTGTGTGGATGAGGTCAACATGTTTTTGGCAAGGTACACATTTGCGGACATATGAACATGCATCTTTTTCCATGTTGGGCCAATAATAACCAAGTACAAAAAAGCTTTTGGATAGGGCCATACCACTGGTGTGAGCATCGCAAATTCTGTGTGAACTTACTCAAGTGTTGATTCGGCCTCTTGGGAATTTAAGCACCTCTCCTTGATCAAATTCTTGACCGAGCTTGATCAAATGATATGAAGATTAGGCAACATTTACTTGTAAATTTCTAAGGTATTTGCCATGGAGGGTGGCACCTCTATTTGTAGCTAGAGGAGGTAAAAATCAATGGTTAAGATATTTCCATGGTGGATTAGATCAATGGTTGAGAATGGATGAGAGGAGAATTTTCTAGATGTAGAAAATTCTATATTTCATGATAATTCTCCCTTGAATTAAAAATTCAATGGAATAGTGTATTTTTATTTGAATATTTGAAAATGGAAGGGAAGGATAGAGAGGCTTCTATAAAAAGAAGCCTCTAGACTTGGAGGGTCATTTAGCATATAGTTAGGTGAGATTAAGTATGTTTAATGAGGTGATTAGATGGAGAAGCTAGACATAGAGTAGGTATAGGGTAGGTGGTAGGTGAGTGAGTACTTTTAAATTGCTAGAAAATAGTTAATTAGGATTATTATGTAGTAAATGAATTATTAATTGATGTATTAATATTTGTAAGGATGTAATGGGATTATGGAATAGATGGGGAAAATAATTGAAGTATAGTTATATAATAATTAATTATTATATGGTTGATAATGGGGATGGATTACTATAGTATGATGATCGTATTATTTGCTAAATGACCATGTTGAAATTTTCCATGTCTACAATATCATATCTTAGTCATACACTACTTGGATGCATTATCTCTTCTTGGTTCATATCCAAAGGGTGTTCATTAGGTGTCAAACTCTTGAAAATAGGCCTTTTTAGACCTCAAAGAGTAGTTATTTTAAAGTGAACCAAAATTAATCCATGAATTGCTTGCCATAAAATTACCTACACATGAAACACAATTTAAAAATGTATTTAGCATGTTCCTCTCAGCCATGGCGGGGACATAGTCAACAATTGGCCAAAGGTCGGAGTTCACATTACCGGTTTAGGGATTTTTAATGTGAGCTTAGTTATCATGGCAATTTTTTTAATTTTTCATACTAGACATTTAGCATGACAACACAATTATTACATGGTCCTAGGAAGACCCTAGATATACACATGGGAAAGTTATTTGTTACTAAGGAGATCCAAGCCCCTTTAATATCATTCAAGCCTACAATAATAAGCTACTAGGGAATCATATCCAACATGAGATACCCACTAACAACCTACAAAGGTGTATGATATTCGAAAAATGGAAGAAATTGATTACTAACATTGATATCAAACACAAGCCCACATTTCTGCTCTTGAACCTCTCCCACAAAAATTGCTCATAAAATAAGGTCTTGGATCATAGAATGGATCTATTCCACCGTTAAGAGGCTCGAGCCCTAGATTGACATCATATCCATAAATATCACTTTGTGTAGATCATATAAATCCTAGAAAAGGATTCACCACTTGTACTCCCATTTGACCCGAAAGGGCCTATCATGTATCATCTTCACCTCCTTGAGAGTGGTAAAAATATTCCTCTCTCTATTCATGGTATCTCGATATTAACATGGTTGAAATTTGTGACAACCAAGTACCATCATCTATCTTATCCTATGACACCCTTCCCAAAGGTAACTTTTGGACCATTTAATACAATGGGATGAAGTGCACCACCTGAGTAGGGGTGGGAGAGGTTTTGATCTCCCTAGAAGAAGGATATTACATTTTTCCTTTTATACTTTGATTTTATGAAAAATACATCTCGAGTACAAAGCTTTACTTGATATACCTCTTCTTATATCAAAGAATTAGTATACGAAAGGTTCAATTTTTAGTGAATCAAAATTAATTTCTAATCAAGTGGTTGATGTATATAAAACCAAGGTTGAATAATTGAAACTTACAAATAAATGTTCCCAAAGGATAGTTCAAGTTTTGAATTCATATCCATTGAATATATTTTGAGATTTAAAAACCATCTCACTCGATGCCATTACTATGTATACATTACTCGCCCTTTTGTGAGTTGTATAAGGTCAAATTCATAATATATATGAGAGGTGCTCCCCTTATCAAGAATGAATCCCAACTTAAGAACAATATATTTGAGATAGACAATGTTAGACTAATGAATCTTAATATAACCAAAAATGAAGAACCATGCTTACGATAACCTCTCCCTTTCGCACCCCAAGAGGGGATTTTATGACACTTCATCCCTACTTGTCCCTCGGAAATGAGTACTATGACTCTTATCGTAAGATCAAATAATATGAATTGAATGGAAAACACATTGACATTTGTGAAGAAAAATATGATATTACTGACCTTCCTTCTATGTCACATGAATTCGAGGAGGGTAATTCCTTTCTTATTGAGGACACCATCGACATAAACATTCAGAACAGAGAAAGACCCAAATATCCTGTAAATTGGGTCCTCATCTTCTCCACATGAAGTAGAGGATCACAAGGAACGTCTTATCAAGTTGTCCAAGGAATTATCCTTCTCTCATTTTGAATGATCAAAATTTAGTTAGATGATCTCATGCATAACCTACTAATGAAACACGAAACCAAACCACTTAAGAAAAAAATCCTATGACACCCGAGATATGAATCAATGTAATGGATAAAGTCATCAAAATCCTAAAATTTGGTTTCATTAACTGGTAGACTGCAAAATTGGTTGTCTTGCATCATGCCTATTCTAAAAAGAATTAAAAAATTAGGATTTTCATTTAATTTCTGATAGTAACAAAGCCTACCCCAAGGATGATTTTCCATTCCCTCCATTGATGTTGTTTTTGATGAGATTGATGGCTATGAGATTATTTCACTCATGGATGGATTATTTGGCTATAATAAAATCTATATTTTTGAGGAAGATCAAACCAAAACTTCATTCACCACCCCCCTAGGGAATATTTTATTATGTGGTCATGTCTTTTGGTCTAAATAATGTCAAGGAAATATACCAATGAGAAATGAAACACATCTTCCATGACCTCACCCAATTTTTTTGAATCCCATATTGATGACTTGCTATCCAAGTCTAGTAAGAGGAAGATCATGTAGGGTGCCACATATTATGCTTACACAAATAATTTAGTTTAATGTCATCGTGAACCTAGAGAAATGTGTATTCAAGGTGATGGGTGGAAAAATACTATGGTATATTATATCAAAGAAAGGAATTGACGTCGATCATGCAAAAATTCATATATCATTGAAATGAATACACCAACAAGTGAATTAGGAATTAGATCATTTTTAGGGAAATTATGGGCTGTACGTAAATTTTTCCCTTACCTTACATACATTTTCAACCCAATCAACAACCTCATGAAAATGATAACACAATTGAGGGAACTTAGGATTACCAAGAAGCCTTTGATTCCTTCAAGCACTTCTTCATGTCCCCTCCTATCCTCATGACACAATGGTCTAATGACCACTTATCTTGTATATACTTGTAATAGATGTCTCTTTAGCTTGTATGATTTCCCAACAATATGATGAAAATAGAGAACATGATGTATATTTCATCAACTACATCCACATAGATTATAATACTTGATATTCCTAGGCCAAGAAGGAGTATCTCGCTCTAGTTTTGCAACTAAATGAATATGAAATTATATGATAAAAAAGGAAACTAAGGTATTTGTCAAGTCTCGTGGCCTTCACACATTCTTGACCCAATAAGTTCTCTCCAAAAAGGAAAGTCATTTGGTCACACTTCTCAACAAGTTTGAGATGGCTTGCATTAACAAAAATTCTATCAAGGGGAAAATAGTTTCTATTTGGTTGGTGACAATCTGTTAGATTTAGGAGACTTAGTTGATCTTGAACTTCTCGATGAAGTAATTTGCTACATTGAAAAGAAAAACATTTATTCTTCTTCTTGACATTGACATCATCACCTACCTTATTAAATGTACATATCTAGAAGATTCCAACACACAATAAAGATTAATTCGTCATGTTCTAAAGTGAAATATGTTATTTTGGATACACTCATGTATAAGAAATCTTTTAATGGCATGCTCCTTTGATGCATAAATCAATATGATCCAAAATGTGTCACGCTCCAATTTCTTATGGATTAAATAATGACCACTTTAATGACTACGTGATCTGCTAAAAATTTCATAGACGGGTTACTTTTTCCCACCCTCAAGAATGACACAATCAAATACATCAAGAAGTGTCCCAAGTGCCAAGAGTTCACTCATATTATAAAAATTATGACACAAAAGCTTTGACCTATTGTTATGTCATGGCCATTTTCTATGTGGGGCTTCGATCAAATTGGTGAAATAACACTCAACTTGTATTATGGACATAAATTAATAATTACAAAAACTAAATATTTCACTAAGTGGGTGGATTTTATGCCTCTAACAACTATCGCTTGATTTATTAATAGGAAATTTTACACATCCGAGTTCCCAAGTCATCCTTTACGACAAAAAAATATTTATCAAGAATCCACGATATGCACGAGTTATGCAAGAAATCATCTATCTCACACCATACTATGCCTCTATACTATTGTCATGTCAATAGATAGATCAAAGAAACAAACAAAACATTAAAATCCATTATGCTAAAAAATATTTAAGAGTAACAAGAGGGATTAGAACCAACATCTATATCATTATGATCTTATGGGACCAACATATGTACACTAATATTTTTCACCCTTTCTCTTGTGTCTTTTGTGTCGAATTCATCCTTCCATTGGAAGTCCAATTCCCTAGCCTATGGGTCTCCCTTCAGGGTCTCCTAGATGAGGATGTGTACAAAGAGTCACGTTTAACCATGCTCGAGAGACTAGATGAGAAATGTCTCGAATACTATCGAGAAAATAAGGTATATGCTTCTCATGTAGCCTAAAGGTACTAAAAATAATTCATGAATGTCCCATTTAGCTTGGTGATATTTTTCTCTACTAGGTCAATTATATAGAAAAGAGAATCGGTGAGGGTTGTAAGTTTAGAATAGATAGGAAACTACTTATTCATCGAGGAATTTAACAATGGGACCTTTATCCTATGCATGATGGAAGGTGAGGAGTTCAAAAGTTTGTAGAAATTTTCTACCTCAAGAATTACTACATCTAGTTCTATATTTATGATCACCCTTTGTTTCATCATTTGGCATTCCATTGCATTTTTATTGTACCATATCTCGCATGTTTATCAAGATATTTCAAGTTGGGTTATTGTTTGCCTAATCCATATGGTGCATATTCACCCATTTTATAGATGCTTGAATTTCATTACCATCCACACTTCAATATCGTTCTACAAATTTAATCATAATAAAGGATTGGTATTTGGTTGTTTAGTGTCATAGTATCTTATTTCCATACATCCCTTAATAGGGCATGAATACTTTGGTCCATACAAAGTTATAAATAATTTTTCATCACATGCCTTTCTACATTATCTCCTCTCGAGCATAAAACAATAACATATTTATCCCCTAGGGACCTTCCTTGTCTTCCCCGCATTTTGGTGACGAGCCCTTATATCTTACTAGTTACATGAGGTTGGGGCATGGGAGAATTTTTTGTCCTAATCTCAAAAGAATAAAGTGAAAGAAAATTAAATATATTTATAAAAGGTGAAAAGAAAATAATCATATGATCTACCACATTACCCACTCTTGTTGGTCTTTAGTGTTGAGCCCGATCATCTTAATAGTCATGTGAGGCCAACATTTAAGGCGATTCCCTTTCTTTACTACATCTAGTATTCCATAATGAGTGCATTTTTCACCCTAGTCATGTGAGGCTAGGCATAGGTCCTGGTCATATGTGATTCCAAAATTATATATATATATATATATATATATATATATATATAGAGAGAGAGAGAGAGAGAGAGAGAGAGCTTCCTAATACTAGAGAAAAACTACTTGTTCATGAACACAAAGAGAGTAATATCCCTATCACATGTCTTGTCATGACTGGGAAATGAAACATTTGAACCTATATCTATATGTCAATCCAATGTCTTTATTTCTCACATGATACTTTCCTATTTTTGTGTTGTAACTAGTATCCATTAGTTACTAGAGATTTCACTTTTCGATGTGTCTTTAACATATATTTTCCACGATTACCTTATGTTTCTTCAACTTTTTAGGAAAAATATATTTTTATTGCATACATTATTTTATATTTTTAGTTGAGTTGTTACACCAAATCACGAATGTAGACACCTAAAATATGCTTACACTTACAATTTCCTCCAATTCAACCGATTAATGACACTTCGTTAATTCCCCACTCTTTGCTCCATTCTCGGATGCCCATTTATGACACCTTCTTGGTTGTATTCTTCTTATAATCAGCTAATTGGGCTAATATCTCTCTTATTAGCTAAACATTCCTCCTTTCCACCATTCGAGAATCTTCCTATTCCCTCTCGGATCACTTCTATTGGCTTCTAGGCTATTTACCTATCCACAAATGATTAACTAGACCCCTCGTAACTCTCAATGAGTCTCTAATCACTTGCTAAACAAGTTTAAATTGGCTAATCCTAGCTTAACTAGTCTAAAACATGTTTACTTAGCTCCTAATCCTAAAGTTCTTTTTAGACTTTAGTCCCACATGCACCAAAATTCCAATCTCTCCCAAACCAAAAACTATAAATAGAGGGGTAATCCCTTCCATTCAATTTCATACCTTGTTTACATAACAAAATCTCTCAAGAAATTTGGAAAGGCATTAGAAATAATTTGCGATAGCTTTAAGCTATAAAAAATTTGGATGTTGGCCATACTCCTTTGTTAAGAGCTCCTCCATCTTGCATCCATCCACTCCAAATATAGTTAGTAAGGGAAGATCTAAAGCTTGACCATGTAGCCAACTTGGAGAGATCTCTTCACTATTTTTGGGAGAAAACAACACACAAATATAATTGTTAGGATCTTAATAGGTTCATGTTTTATAGCTTTTAAAGAGTAGAGAGTAATATACATGTTATTTTTTTATGTTTTTGTCAAAGTTATAATGCTTGCATGTTAGTTTCCCTTGTTTATCTCTTATCTTATGGTCCATATATGAGTTAGTTAATATTTGAGGTTATTTAGCCTAATTTCTATAGCTTTTCAACTTATACATGTTCACATCTGCACGCTTTGGTGGGACTCTCACCATTTTCTCTAAGGGCCATTTTCAAGATTTTTAAGTCCACTTTCATGTTTTCTAGGAGAAACAACTTGTTATCTACTTAATTACATTTTTAGGTGGGCTAAATCATCCTTATTCATACATTTTTGTGGGTTTGAGATAAAAATAGGCTTCTTTAACTAACCTTTAACCTGTTTGCTTGTCAAAAATTTTTATTTTCGTATTTTTGCGGGTTTTATAGGGGTGCACGCGTACATGTCCTAGATCAATGCGTTTCCATTGAAACATGCACATATCTATCGAAAGGGGCATGTATCTATTAAAAAAGTGAGGTTTCAATGAAACATGCACATATCTATTCAAACAAGCACATATGCATCATTCAGGTGTGTATCCATCACTTTGTTAGTGTGTTTTTACACAGGGGTGTGTATCCATCAAAATAAGCGTGTTTTTGTCAAAATAGGAACATATCTGTTGAAACATGATCATATGCATCATTACGGGCACATATCCATCACTTTGTTAGTGTTTTTTTACATAGGGCGTGTATCCATTGAAAGTAGTGCATATCCGTTGAAACGGTGAGTACATGTCATTATGGACACATATGCATCGAACTATGTTCATTACCAATCTTCCGGGAGGCCATAACGTTTGCTCGAACTCGAAACGACTCCATTTTTTTTTGCGTTAGAAAGGTATTGAAGAGTGTTATCTCGTAAAATTGGCAAGGGCAATTTTACCGATAACCATACCGAAAATTTTGTTTCGATCCTCATTAGGGATCCCTCGCTCAAACGTTGTAAAATCCCTTCTCGGGAAATCTAGTTTTCGAACTTAGTCTTTTTAAGCCTTTTTGGTGGGCGCATGAAATTGCTTTGCAACACTCACTTTTGGTGTGCCCCCTTAAAAGCCTTTGGCGCATGGTTTTCCATGTCAACACATCTTTCGGTGCGCCAAAGGATGTTGAGCCTCTCTTGCGTGCGCCAAGGCGCATGCACCTTATTGTTGACACAACTTTTTTTGCTCCACTTTTTGGTGCGCCAAAGGGCGCACATAATCCCATTGCAACACAAAGTTTTGGTGCGCCAAAGGGTGCACATAACTTCATGTTGACAATACTTTTGGCGCGCCTAAAGGCAGGCACACTTTGTCTCCCTGTCGATAGTGGTTTTCATGCGCCATTTCAAAAGTGGGTGGCGCATTGATGGCTGGTTTTTCTATATATATGTGTTTTGCGTGCCCAAATGTCATTTTCACTTTTGCGAAGCACGTGTTTTTCTGAGCTTGTCAGCCTCTGCTCCGTCGTTTTCAACGTATTGTGGACCCGTTCTCAAAACTTTTGCTATTTATCAGGTAAGAGGTTCTCCCTCTTCTACGTTTTGTGTTTTCGGTTCTTGATGCGTTGTTGGTCTGGTGTTTAGCTTGTCGGTTGGTTTTGAAATAGAAATAGGTTGAGCTTTCCCCCCCTGTGCTGCCTTGTCTTTTTTCTTCTTTTCCTCCTCCCTTCCCCCCTCTTTCCAGATCTGCTGGTAGAGGGTGTTATTTTAAAAAAGAAAAGCTTGTCCGAAACCTCTTTTTGGTCTGAAACCTTATGTCTCCCCAAGCAGTCTTGGAAATGAAGGAAAGAAAGAAAAGAGTTAGAAACCCCGTCGAGAAAGCTCTGTTTTTCACTTAGGCGCACCGGCGCGCGTCTTGTTACACTAAGAAACGATTGCGCCCCTTTGGCGCATCTACCCGCCCCTGCTACATGAGCTAAACCGCGCGCCAAAGGCACGCCTCTTTCACGTGCTACAAGTGTTGAACCTGCGCCTTTGGCACACCATCCGTCTATGTTGCATCCCTTTTCCATGCGCCTATGGCGCACTCAGCTTCTATGTTACACAAGTTATATTTGTGCAAGTATGAAGCTATAGAGGCACGGCGTATCCCCAATTACAACAACATCATGTTGTGTAAACCCTTCGTGCGCCGTGCCATATCCCTTTGGCGCACGAAAAGTCAATATTACACGATCCATCCATGCGCCAAAGGGCGCATCAAATCTCAATGTAACATACAATTTTCATGCGCCCTTCTATAAAATGCAATATGCAACATCCATGCGCCATGCGCCTTTGCACTGTTTAGCCTCTGCAACACTCCTTTTCTGTGCGCCTTATCTATTTAGCCCTGTAAGCTGCAGTTTTCATGCGCCCTGCGCCCTGAGCCTTAAAATCTCTAACTCTTTCTTCTGCTAACATTCCAATGGAAGATCAAATGGCTAATTCAACCTTTTTGGATTGGGTCTCGCTTCTTCTTCATGCAGATCAGCAACTGAATTCGAAAGAACATATGTCTACATCCAGCAAGAGACCCACCAAACCAAGAGGAAAGGCTAAGCTTGACAGAGGAAGAGATGAAGTACAAATATCAAAGGGTCAGGATGCCCGAATCACAGGCTGAGTGTAGTATGGATGTCAGAGACTCAGAATTGGGTCACATTGACATGGATGAATTCTAGGTTAGAACTCAGAAGGTTACAAGAAGTCCATGGATGGACAAATTAATAGGCAGTGCCCTGCACTTCGCCGAAGGAATCCCCGTCAGTGCCGTTAACGACGAATTCATGATGGTGATTGCACAATTTTACAACAAGGACACAAGGTGTGTCGAAAACAGTAAGGGCGAGGTAGTCATAAACCTCACCGCCCGTCATTTTGAAATAATGCTCAAAGCATCCCTCATCACTGCAATTTGTGGCCATCACCAAGAGGAGTGCATCAAGGCTTGGGAAGACAACGAAGACCAATGCATGCAACTAATGAACGAAGTCTACTTAAAGAATAAGAAGGTGGTAACCCGGTGGCCCCAAATCATCCTGTTATCCAAAATTCACCCCGGTGGTGAATTGATAACATGCATCATAATATTCAAGTCCTGCACATTGATTGATTCGTGAGCAAACATCATGTTTCGAGGTTCCCTCGAGATATTTTTCTAACTCCCCTTGGCAAAGAAGGAGAGAGCAAGTTCCGAGAAAATGTAAAAAAAATTGCAAAAACAGGCTCGGGCCAAAAAAATCACGAAAAATGGCTAAGTCCTAGTCCTCGCAGCATTTGGGACAGTTGGGACAAAAGGGCGCGAACCGGCCGAAAGGCCGCCAGACGGTCCGAAAGCAAATGGGACATCTGGGCCAAAAGGACGCGCGGGACGCGGAAATCCGAACTGGCCGAAAAGAGAGAAAAAATTGGCTAACTGCTGAGAGGGTCGCCTTTGGGACAAGCGGGACAAAAAGACGCGAACCGGCCGAACCGGGCGAAATGAGTCAAGGCAGCTGAAATCAGCCTGGGATGCACGGGCCAAAAGTACGCGAACCGGCCGAACCAGCCGAAATGAGAACTTTTGTCCCGGAACAGTTGGGACAAAAGGGCGCGAACCGGCCGAACCGGGTGAATTTGTCCCAGACGGTCCGAAACCAAATGGGACATATGGGCTGCGAGTACGCGAACCGGCCGGTTCGGCCGAAATGGGAAATTTCAGCACTGTGCCAAATGGGACAAAGGGACGCGTGGGACGCAAAAAGCCGAAGCGGCTGAAGGCAGAGGAGAAAAGTCAACATTTGACCCGTGGAACTTCAAACGGCCATAACTTTTGACTCCGAGCTCCGATTTTCACAAAATTGGACTTTCTTAATTTTAATGAGGGTAGATATATTTAAATAAAAGAAACATATTCGGCTCCAGTCAGTTAATGCTCATTCCCGTCAAATGACGTGAAACGCCCGCTGCACCCAAAATAGCTGCCCACACTCAGAAGGCCATAACTTTTGCATTTCTCAATGAAATCACACAAAATTGGTACCGTTGGAATTGTGGTTCGAGCTCTGATGCACAAAGCAATCAAGAAATTCTAGATTTGATCAGAAATTGATTGAGATTTTTAAGAAAACGTGGCCGGGTTTAGAACAGTGTTTTATTTGGTAGCTGGGAGTGCAATTAAGAGGCATGGTCATCATTCTTTCTCTGCTGCAGCACATGGGATAGTATGGGGAGCCTTTTGCAAGTAATGTATAACCATTCCACTCAATTTAATGCCTCTTACAGGTGGTTGAAGGATAGATTTCAGGATTTCCATTTTCCCTTCTCTTCTCCTTCTCATTTTTTCTATAAATTGGAGTGTTGGGCTCATTGTAAAGGAGGGAGAGTTTTTGGGTAACAAAGCTCTGTCAAAATTGCTTTGTGAAGCTAGTGTGTTGCAGGCCCTTGTAGTGGACTCCTTGCATGGTGATCCAGGCCCTTATCTTGTAATAGATTGAACTGTGCATATCATGAAGCAATAAAATATCAGTTTGTGGATATATCTTCCCTGCTTTGTGTTTCCTTGCATTCTTCTTGCCCCTTTAATCTTTCTACAAGTATATTGTGTCTATTTATTATGTTCTTGCAGGAATTCATTATCATTGTGTGTGCTTGGAATATTCTTTGTGAATGCATTTTGTTGGATTATGGTGAACTGTCATCACCTCTTCTAGTGTGCACTTTGCCTCTGGTATTTCACACATTTGGAGATTACTCTCACACCCTCTTTTCTGGTGTATCACCGCTTTAGTGTAGGATTTCATTTTATGCATTCTCTCTCTCTGGTCCCTTGGAATTTTAGGTTAGAATAGCTAGTTTCTCCTGCATTAGAGTAGATTGTGGCAGGTAGTTTAGGAGCAAGAACCAGCTTTCTCTGGAGGTCTATCTCAAGTAGCAAGTCCCACAACTTGGAGATAGTACCCATGTTATCCAATCATTTGGATGCTTAGAGTGATCAAACTAGAAGTCGATCAACATCCGAAGTCTTTGTGATTCGGTGATAACACATCCACCGCAGTTGACTTCTCGGAAGAGCCTCGGTGATACCATCACTTTCCGAGCAGAGTCTTCGGGCTTTCTGACGCCCACTACTTCCATAAATGGATGCTGAGGTACTTGGAGACAATGAATAAAAATTTTCCCGATCAGCGCTTTTGTTGGGGGAAATAATAAGCAGCACCATCTCCGAGCAGCTACAACAATTCGCCACAACAGGAGTGTTCCATATGAACTCCTATGTAGTCTACGCTGCGGCGTCGGCAAGGGATTATCCGGGGCTAAACCAAAGTGGAGTATGGCCTCAGGCCAAGATATATGATTACTACCCGTAGCTAAGGCTGGAGAATAGCATCTCCCGGTTGCAAAAGTTAACGATGCATTCTTCTACCACGTCATCTGCTTGCTGAGGCCAAACATGACTCATAGTCGGACAACCAAAAACATAGTGGAAGTCACGGAGAAATGGGGGGCCCTGTTCACCCATTTTCCCACGTTCACCTATCTAAGGGCTGCTAACTTTCTGGGAGAGCCAACCACGCTACCAAGGTATGCTGGGCCTAAGCTGATTTTACTAGAACTATCAAGGCAGCTGGTCACATACCATGAGAAGTGCCTCAAAAGAAAGAAGGGTGGAACTCCTTTCCCCCTCACAGTGGGCCGATACATGTGCTCCACCCACCATAAGGCGAAGGAAATGTTCACAGAGCTGGAGTTACTCAACTTGAAGCATGACTTCCCAGCCAGGCCTACCTTCGACCCAAGAGGCTGCCTGCCAAGAGCGAAGCTCGATCCGATCCATGTCCCTCAAATTGAGGATATTTATATCGACGTTCTCCATGAGGTAGAACTCAGAAGAAAGGATCACTCTCGCTTGGCATTGGCGGAAATTATCACGTATGGGGTAGCCATTGTCCCCAAAGGCTACCAAATAATGGAGGATGAAGTGGACAAAGTATATAATGATACGAAGGGGACGATTGGCCCTTTCCGGCCATTGACAGAACTAAGGCTCCTCGCAGACATTGAGGAGAGGGTCAAGGAAACCTTACGGAGGAGCAGAGCACCGGTGCCGATGAACGGCCTAATCTACCTCGGGGTTGATTTCACAACATCCCCATTGGGAAATGCCCCTCCAAGGTCCAAGAAGCAAATTTGAAAGGCAAAGGTGCGAAGGTGAATCAAGCACCACTCAGGAGAAGCCCCGAGAGTCCTCTTTCCACTGCGCGTAAGCAGTAATAACTCTGGATTCGCAGAGAAAGAAGCAAGCAGTGATAGTCCCATACGCCCATCCACTCAGGATGTCGGCATTGCTACAACCACAGAGGTCCCTTCTGTCCCTTCTTCTTCTCTTCCTTCCCCTCCTCGAGTGACTCAAACGACCATCCCTTTGGTCGTGTCCTCCGCCCCTTCTTCTACTCTTTCCCCTGCCTCTTCGTCTATCTTCTCCTCCCTCGCTGATCTTTCCTCCTCCATTTCTTCCCTCATTTCCGGGCTCCCTTCCCTTCCTTTGTCTTCTGCAGCTGCAGTTTCCCTTCCTCCCGTGGGCACTTCTTCGGCTATTCTCTCAATGCCGCCTCCGCGTGTCTCCACGTTTTCCCTCTTCTTCTACATTCTTTGCTTCCTCTCTCTGTCTCTGGTCCTTCTTCTATAGGACCGGTTTGATCTCTCAAGAAATGAGCCAAAGAAAAGAGGAAAGTTCCCATCGCTCCGATGGACTTTTCAGTGATTCCGACCAAAGGGGCAAAGAAGCAAAAGCCTGTAACACGCTTCTCTCAAAGTGCTGCGGGTGAGAGAGTTATGGAAATAGCATACCCTGATCCCCTCAAGGAGAAAAAAGATCTGTCTCGACAGATTTTACTGTGACCCAAGTCACAATGGGGACGTCTTCTGAAAGTCTCCAGGGTGAAGCTCTTTCCACAGTCGATGCCCTCTGCAAAAAGCTTCAGGAAATGAAAGAAGAGAAAAGGCTACTAAAGGAGCAGAACAAACATCTACTTCAAGCCTTACAGAAGATGGGTAGTGCACCTCCCACGACTGCCGCCGAGACTTCTGAGCTTCTCAGCCAGGAGAAAATCAATGAATATTCAAAGATCGGCGAGCAGGGTATGGCCGTTTCTGCTTGGAGGAGCCAGATCCTCAAGGACAGTGAAAGAGTGATCGCCGAGTATGTCAATCTATATCTAAATATCGGAAAGGCGAACAAGGAACTCCAAGCATTAGCAGTTCCCAAATCAGAAGAGCTAGAACATGCTAGACTCCAGCACGAGACCTTTCAACAAATGTTCGACTGTTCAGTCGAAGATTTGGTCAAGTTTGGAGTCTTCGGCCATCCAAGGGCCCTCAACAAAACCATGTCCACTCTAGACTATCGGATAGATCAGCTGGAATTTGTTCTGGAAAAGATAGACAAGGTAAAGGAAGAGGCCCTGGATGTAATGCATCAAATGCAGAAAATTGTTCTCACCATGACTCGTGGTTGCTCACTCCTTCCCTTACCTTGAGATCAGCTGATGAAACTATCCGGATCTTCAAGGAGATCGCTTCTCAAGGAACGGGGCCAGAGGTCACATTTGACACTGAATCTATCAACAACCTGCTGGCCTGTAGGGACTTCATCGGGTTCCTCATCGAGGTGGAGAAAGATTATTCTAAACTCCCAGAAAAGATCATAGGCAAACGAGCAGGGAGACTTGCGAAGCAATCAGCGAACGGCACAAGGATCCATCACAGGATCAATTTGGGCCCATGATTAACAAGTTTTTGGAATACCGCGCTCAGTTCCACATATCATCACCTGAGCAGCATCAGAAGCAGGCAACCCCCTTTCGGCCGCAGGATGATGATGACGAGTAGCTGCTCCTTCTTCTTCCTCTTCCTCTTCTCTCTATTCTCCAGACTTTCTCGTTGAAATGTCTAAAATGTGTTAGTACAAATGATGACATCATCCATGTTGCGTCATGGGATGATATCATCCATCAAGTTGTCAAAAGTCAACATGACTTTTAGATATTTTGAAAATATCTTTGTAAATAGGTGGTTGGCTCCATTTTGTCTTCTTTTCTTCCTCTTCTTCTATAAATCTTTGGAATACTTGTTGTATTCGGGGTGAACATTTTTAGATGAAAATAGAAGTGAGGAGAGAAAGACTTTGAGCTTTCTTGCAATGAAGAAAACAAGAATACAAATATTAAGACTTTGTGCTCAATATTTGTGTTATGCATTAGATCTTCGTTACGTTAGATCTCGTGTGTGTTTAATCTGCTGGATTCATATCGCTTTTTCTGTCATTTACTCATCAAGTATTGCTTTGTTTATTTACGCAAGTAGGTTTGGCTCTGTTTACTACCAAACCAAAAACGTAAATCTTCGACCCTTCGCTTTGGAGTTCATTTCTTTTCTTCCTTCGGATCTGTTCTTTCTCTTCTCCCTCTTTCATTCCTTTCTTTTCGCAGCTGAAATACTCTACTCGGATGAGATCCCAACCCCCGAAGGCGTAATCTGTGAGACTTGCATAGGTTCCTCGCTAGTAGAAATAGCAATAAACCCGGTTTCTCTTTGCTAACTCAAAGAGGGGCTAAGCCCCGCACACTTGTTGGCTCGTCATCCATAGATCTGTCAGGCGATGATTTTCGGACCAACAGTTTTGGCGACTCATTTGGGAGCGAATAGATCTGTCGGATCTATGATGGTGGTAAGATAGAAAAATCAGAAAAAATAAGAAAATTGCTGCCTGTTTGCAAATCTGAACTTTTAGATAAAAATCCAAAAATTTGCAAAAGTGCCCAAAATTGAAAATTTTCTTCTGAGATCCATAGATCGGGCCTAGTTACAGAACTTTAGTTCGCTGAGTTTTTATAAAAATCCGTATTTTGCCATAGATATGGATTTTTGACTGTTTTCTAAAAAGTTTTAAACCCTCTGAAAAAGTAAAAATCAGATCCGAAGATCAGCTTGCTATTCTTCCCTGCCATCTTATCCTCGTTATTACTTGTCATTAACCGCAATCGGTTTGTCGAAGAGGATAGTTTTAAATATTTAGAAAAGTGCATGCTGCTGGTTTTTGTCAGAAAAACCAGAAAATCAGCAAGTACAACCAAAAAGAAAGTTTGAATCTGCGCCATAACATTGCAGATCTAGAAGGTACACTGGCGAGTGAACCTTTTACACGCAGCAGGAGAGCCCGTGGAGAAGCTGATCCTACTTTCGATCTGCTTCAAAGGCACAATTTCAGCGTAACGCCGGCGCATTTTTCAGTGCTAAGCTCGGCTAACCGGTCATCCAGGAGTGTCTCACCTCTACGAAGAAAAAGTCTTTTACAAGGTTCATCTACGTCCCTTTGTAGTGCCTTGCTGCTTGCTCGGTGGGACCACACTTCCCGCCCGTATTCTCTTTCCTACCGTTCAAATGGCGGTACCATGGGAAATGCTATGGGTCCTCTCGCACTTTGCCACATCCGTTCACGCGCTCCCTCACGGAAACCGAAAGAATTTTCCCAAATTCAACGGGAGCGGAAATCAAAGCACGGATTCCCACATATACGCATTCATCATGTCATGCAAGATTTTGGATGTGACACACGAAGATGTGTCGCTTTTCCTTTTCCGGAAACCCTACAAGGGCTGCGGTGGAATGGTTTCAACATTTACCCGGCCGGATCTATTACAGTTGGGCCACTTTGCGGGAGGATTTTGAAGACAGATCTGAGCCTTCGAGAGGATGCATTTGCATTACTATCACGAATCACTCACACTGAAGAAAGAGGCCAATGAGACCATGCGCGATTTTGTCGCCCGGTTCAACGCGCTAATCAACCGTGTCCCTATTGCCATGCTTCCGACGCCGGAGAATCAAAAGTGTTTCTTCGTAAATGCTATGAGCTCGAAAGTTAGTTTCTTGCTCCTTCAGGAACGAGTGGCTACCTTGATCCTCGCCCAAGCCGCTACCATTCGGATAGAGGATAATCTGATAATATCCGGAAAATTAAAAAGGAATCAGCCAAGCCTAAATCTTTGGGCCCTTCGCCCACCACTTCGTCTGATCCAGCATTCCAAAAGATGGCAAACGATTTGCTCGCATTAAAGAAGCAGTTGGCCCAGACTCGATTCCTCATACTAGGATGTTCCATGAAGGATTTTCGTTCACAATAACGTTTCACAAAGGCCGCGCCTACCTGCAACTGCTCCACGGTTGGCACTTGAAGCTACTCCGGTCAATGCTCTGGCCGAAATTGAAGAAGAAGAGTAAAACTACGAAGAACCTTCATCTCAAGGCGAAGATGATCAAGATGTCGGTGAACCGACTGGCGACTTTACTATTGGATACATGGAATTTGATGAGGAAGAATCTGATGAAGAAGAGGGTACTCAGGGCTATGCAAGTGGACAATCATATGCTGTTTTTACTCACTCGCAAGGAAAAGAAGCGGAAGTTGCTGCCCATGTGCAGAAGGAGAAGGCCGTGTCAAACGTGCCTCCAACCATTGCTAAAAGAGGTAATCCTCTTCCTACTCAACTCCCTGTTAAGTCTTTTACAAAGAAATCTTTTCCCCCCATCTCTCCTCCAAATCAGCCCCCTCATATTCCTATCAAGATCAGTAATCCTGTTCCACCATCGCGAAGCGAGGGACTCATTCCCTCACCAGCGCAACCCTTGGCCGCATTTGATATCATAGATCATGCAAAAAAGACCAAGATCCAAATGTCTGAAGCTGAGTACCTTCAGTCAAATCCCGAACAGCTTGTAAGATTGACCAAATATATTCAGAGTCAAGCTGTTACATCTAAGCAGGTTTCCCCAAAAGGAATCCTTTCCACTCCCCCTGAATCCCACATAAATGTTGCTTCAACATCTGCATCAGGTAAGATAGAGCCTTTCTATCTCTCTCTCCTAATCAATGGCCATAAGTTGAGTAACTGCATAATTGATTCCGGGGCTTCTGATAACGTTATGCCGGCAAAAGTCACCCATGCTTTGGGCCTCACTCTTACCAAGCCTTTCGGCAGATGTTATTCATTGGAAACCAAGCAGGTTCCGTTGGTTGGCCAAATCAAAGATGCGTAATTTGCGTTTGCGGCCTTCCCGGATAAAAGAGTAAAAATGACAGTCCTTGTTGCTGACATTCCGGCAGCCTATGGAATATTGCTGGGAAGAAGTTTTTGCAGCGAAGTTGGTGGAGAAATTCATATGGACTGGTCTAAAGCTAGAATTCCAGTCAAAGGCGTAATGTAGACTTTGGAGCCGGAATCCCAAAAGAAGTACTTGGTCACTAGCTCTGAAGACCCCAAGGCCCAAATCCTTTTTGAATCATCAGGGATGGGGAATTACTTCTTATCCACAGAGATAGACAAATCAGGTGTTCTCGTTCAGGAAAAGGATCTTAATGAGATCTGGACCTTGCAGTTTGATGGCAGCTGTGCAACTAGTGGATGTGGCGCCGGGGTCGTGCTGATATCTCCCGAGGAAGAAGTCATTCCTCTCTCTTTCAAATTGCAGTTTTTCAACACTAACAATACTGCTGAGTATGAATCTCTGTTACTCGGTATGCAAGCCAAAAGAAAGAGGAATTAAAAATCTAAAAGTGCAAGGTGACTTGAGCTAGTTGTGAATCAGTCAAAAGGATTTACCAAGTGAAGAATGAAAGGCTCGGAGCATTACCGTAATGCGGTATGGGACAACATTGAAGAGTTTGATGCCTTTTCAATTGAATCTATCCCAAGAGCCCAAAATGACATGGCTGATTCATTGGTCAGTTTCAGCGTCTCTCATGCTCCCACACCCAGGTTTGAAAATGAACAAGTACATCATTGAGGTGGTTTTCCGCCCAAGCGTACTCGAGATAATTCTCAAGCATTGGCGGTGTTCAACGATGATAATCAACTCATTGCTTTTACGGAAAAGGAGGAAAATTTTAAAGAATTGCACTTTGAAGGGTCTACTTCCACTTGCCGTGAGTCGAGTCACCGATCAACGAAATGAATCAAGAGGAGCGATGGCATATGTTAGCTCAAGGAAATAAAATTCCAAAGGGCCTGGTTTCTCTGGAGTGCCTGTTTTGATGAGCACGACCGTTTTGTGAAAAGAAGAAGTGAGACAACCCTAGCTCATCCCCGAAACCGAACCGGTCAATATAGGTTCGATGGAACATCCGATTTGTAAACATTGGCAAATGCCGCACGCCTGAAGAGAAGCGGAAATTCGTCAAATTGCTAAAGAAATATATGGATGTATTGGCATGGTCCTATGCCGATTTAAAGTCCTTCAAGCCAAAGGACGTTCAGCATGACATACCGCTGAAAGAAGATGTCAAAGCCTTCCGCCAGAAGCGAGGCACTATAATCCCAAGATTTCGGGTACCATCCAGGCCGAAATTCAGAAGATGCTGGACGCAAGAATCATCTTCCCTATCCATCACAGCACTTGGGTAGCAAATATTGTGCCAGTACGCAAGAAAAACGGTGAGATACGCATATGCGTAGACTTTCGAAATCTGAATCAAGCTTCGCTAAAAGACAACTACCCTCTTCCGATAATGGATCAGGTTCGCAAGTAAGAATCGGATCAAAGATCTTTGTCCATGCTTGATGGTTTTTCAGGCTACAATCAGATTGAAGTCTCGCCTGAAGATCAGTTTAAAACAACATTCACTACTCCCTGGGGTACATTTGCCTACAGCAGGATGCCTTTCGGCCTAACTAACGCTGGCGCCACTTTTCAGCGGGCCATGGATTTTGCGTTCAAAGGTATGATGGGGAAAGTCATTGTGGTTTATTTAGATGACTTAACCATGTTCTCTAAACAACGAAGTAATCATTGTGATCACTTGGAGCAAGTATTGGCCAGATGCAGAGAACATGGAATTTCCTAAATCCCAAAAAGTCCGTTTTTGGAGTCACGAAGGGAAGTTGCTAGGGCATGTCGTTAGCAAAGATAGATGCCGAAAGAATTAAGGCTATTCAAAGCCTTACTCTGCCTACAAGCAAGACTGGTGTTCATTCTTTCTTTGGAAAGGTGAACTTTCTCAGACGTTTTGTTCCTAACTTTGCTGAGAAGACCCGTCACATATTGAACATGATGAAGGGGTCACCAAATTTCAGATGGAGTGAAGAGGGGAAAAGGTCATTTGAAGAAATAAAAGCTTCGTTGCTCATGCGCCGATCCTAGTCCTGTCCGGATTTCTCCAGGACTTCATCATGTATAGTTACGCATCCGAACATTGTGTCCGCAATCTTAATGCAAAAGAACTCGGAGGGCGTTGAATCTCCAATCGCGTTCATGAGTTCTCCTCTCAAGCCTCACGAGCTAAAGATGACTCAACTGGAAAAGCATGCCTTTGCCGTTGTCAAAGCAGTGAAGAATTTCAGGTATTACATTCTAAACTCGCATACGGTGCAGTCTTTGGTCCCCGACACGGTGGTAAAATCAATTCTAACTTAGCAGGAGTTAGGAAGTTTGCGAGGAAATTGGATCGCAAAGGTCCAGGAGTATGACTTGGATATCAAACCAACCAAGCTAGTAAGGGGTAAAGGCCTGTGTCACTAATGGCTGAAAATAAAGATTCGAGAAAAACCAGACCAGCAGAAGGGCACGATTCTCCGCCTCTAGTTCTATTTGTTGCAACTAGTGATGAGTGGTACTTCGACATCGCTTTCTTACTTACCTACGGTGAATGCCCAATGCATCTAAGCTGCAAAGGAGAAGCACACTTTGTAAAGCTTAGGGCGGCTAAATATGTCATACGGGATGACGGTTTATATAAACGTGGGATAGATGGCATATTTTTGCGATGTGTTGACAAACCCCAAAGCAAGTAAAAATTTTGGAAAGTTTTCACAATTCAACTTATGGAGGGCATTTCTCTTCTTCCGTGACAGCACACAAGATCATTCGAGCCAGGTACTATTGGCCGACGCTCTTTCAAGATGCGGCTACCTGGGTGGCAAAGTGTGAACCCTGTCAACAATTCGTCGGCAAGCCCAAGTTGGCTGCCCTTCCCCTAAGGCCGGTCATTATCAATGAACCATTTAGGCAATGGGGAATCGATTTTATTGGCGCACTCAATCCTCAATCGAGTGCCGGGCATAGCTATGTCCTTACAGCAATGGATTACTTCACCAAGTGGGTGGAAGCCATACCTGTCAAGCATGCCACTTCTGAGGTGGTTTGCAGTTTCATTAAAGAAAATATCATTGTCAGGTTCGGCGTTCCAAACAAAATCGTTGCTGATAATGCTTCTAACTTCTCCTCTCGAGAAGTTATTAGTTTTTGTTATGAGTATGGAATAACTTTGGCTCATGCCTCAGATTATTACCCTCAGGGAAATGGTCAGGCGGAATCCAGTAACAAGAACTTGGTGACCATCATACGGAAGTTAGTAGATGAAAATCAGTGGATGTGGCACAAGTCTTTGTATGACGCTTTGTGGGCGGACCGCATTACTCCCAAGAGATCTCTCGGCATGTCACCTTTTCAAGTGTTATATGGCACTGATGCCGAATTGCCCATTTCTGCGGAACTTCCTGCTCTGCGCTTGGCACAAGCAATTGAAGATGAAACTTTCCAGAATTCTCTAGAAAAGAGAATTATGTATCTGGCAGAACTTGAAGAAAAGAGAGTAAGAGTGGTCGACAGGATCACTGAACATCAGAATCAAGTTAAGAGGCTTTTCGATAAGAAAGCCAAGCAGAGAGATTTTCAAGTGGGAGACCTTGTCCTCTTGTGGGACAAGCGAAGAGAGCCAAAGGGCATGCACGGAAAGTTTGATTCCTTATGGAGAGGGCCCTTCAAAATCAAGCAACTCAACGGAGAGAATAGTTTCTATCTCTCATATCTGGATGGAGCTGAGCTCCCGCTTCCCTATAGCGGGCAGCATCTGAAGATCTTCAGGAAGTAGAGCTTGCTCTCTTCTTTGTACAGTTTGCTTTAAGTTGTGTGTTTGCTTTCGTCGTGTGTTTGCTTTCGGTTTGTCGTGTGTTTCTTTTGTTCTCCCTCCGGTCCCCCTTGTTTTTGACTCTGTTACCCAATGGATAGGCACAAGTGATCTGGGATTCTCTACCCCGAGTTCACGGGGATAGTCCCAGAAAGAGCCAGTGTTATCCCGTAAAATTGACAAGGGAAATTTTACCGATAACCATACCAAAAATTTTGTTTCGATCCTCGTGTTTGAAACGTTGTAAAATCCCTTCCCGGGAAATCTAGTTTTCGAACTTAGTCTTTTTAAGCCTTTTTTGGCTGGGCGCATGAAATTGCTTTGCAACACTAACTTTTGGTGCGCCCCCTTAAAAGCCTTTGGCGCATGGTTTTCGATGTCAACACATCTTTCGGTGCACCAAAGGATGTTGAGCCTCTCTTGCGTGCGCGCTAAGGCGCATGCGCCTTTATTTTGACACAAATTTTTTTGCGCCACTTTTTGGTGCGCCAAAGGGCGCACATAATCCCATTGCAACACAAAGTTTTGGTGCGCCAAAGGGCACACATAACTTCATGTCGACAATACTTTTGGTGCGCCAAAGGCACGCTTTGTCTCCCTGTCGACAGTGGTTTTCATGCGCCCTTTCAAAAGTGGGTGGCGCATTGATGGCTGGTTTTTCTATATATATGTGTTTTGCGCGCCCAAATGTCATTTTCACTTTTGCGAAGCACGTGATTTTTCTGAGCTTGTCAGCCTCTGCTCCGTCATTTTCAACGTATTGTGGACCCGTTCTCAAAACTTTTGCTATTTATCAGGTAAGAGGTTCTCCCTCTTCTACGTTTTGTGTTTTCGGTTCTTGATGCGTTATTGGTCTGGTGTTTAGCTTGTCAGTTGGTTTTGAAATAGAAATAGGTTGAGCTTTTTCCCCCCTGTGCTGCCTTGTCTTATTTCTTCTTTTCCTCCTCCCTTCCCCCCTCTTTCCAGATCTGCTGGTAGAGGGTGTTATTTCGAAAAAGCTTGGTCTGAAAACCTCTTTTTGGTCTGAAACCTTATGTCTCCCCAAGCAGTCTTGGAAATGAAGGAAAGAAAGAAAAAGAGTTAGAAACCCCGTTGAGAAAGCTCTGTTTTCACTTAGGCGCACTGGCGCGTCTTGTTACACTAAGAACAGTTGCGCCCCTTTGGCGCATCTACCCGCCCTGTTACATGAGCTAAACCCGCGCCAATGGCGCCTCTTTTGCGTGCTACAAGTGTTGAACCTACGCCTTTGGCGCACCATCCGTCTATGTTGCATCCCTTTTCCATGCGCCTATGGCGCACTCAGCTTCTATGTTACACAAGTTATATTTGCGCAAGTATGAAGCTATAGAGGCGCAGGCGTATCCCCGATTACAACAACATCATGTTGTGTAAACCCTTCGTGCGCCGCGCCATATCCCTTTGGCGCACGAAAAGTCAATGTTACACGATCCATCCATGCGCCAAAGGGCGCATCAAATCTCAATGTAACATACAATTTTCATGCGCCTTCTATAAAATGCAATATGCAACATCCATGCGCCATGCGCTTTGGCGCCTGTTTAGCTCTCGCAACACTCCTTTTTCGTGCGCCTTATCTATTTTGGCCCCGTAAGCTGCAATTTTCATGCGCCTGCGCCCTGAGCCTTAAAATCTCTAACTCTTTCTTATGCTAACATTTCAATGGAAGATCAAATGGCTAATTCAACCTTTTTGGATTGGGTCTCGCTTCTTCTTCATGCAGATCAAGTGAGTGAATTCGAAAGAACATATGTCTACATCCAGAAGAGACCCACCAAACCAAGAGGAAAGGCTAAGCTGACAGAGGAAGAGATGAAGTACAAATATCAAAGGGTTAGGATGCCCGAATCACAGGATGAGTGTAGTATGGATGTCGAGACTCGGGGTGGGTCACATTGACATGGATGAATTCCAGGGGCGAACTCGAAGGTTACAAGAAGTCCATGGATGGACAAATTAATAGCAAGCGAGTGCCAATGCACTTCGCCGGATGAATCCCCGTCGTCCAAGGTGCGTTAACAACGAATTCATGATGGTGATTGCACAATTTTACAACAAGGACACAAGGTGTGTCGAAAACAGCAAGGGCGAGGTAGTCATAAACCTCACCGCCCATCATTTTGAAATAATGCTCTCGGCATCCTCATCATCAGGAAATTTTTGGCGTCGGCCACCAAGAGGAGTGCATCAAGGCACGGGAAGACAACGAAGACCAATGCATGCAACTAATGAACGAAGTCTACTTAAAGAACAAGAAGGTGGTAACCCGGTGGCCCCAGATCATCCACCGCAGTGAATTCTCGGAAGAGCTCAGTGATACCATCACTTTCCTGAGTAGAGTCTTCGGGCTTTCTGACGCCCACTACTTCCATAAATGGATGCTGAGGTACTTGGAGACAATGAATAAAAATTTTCCCGATCAACGCTTTTGTTGGGGGAAATAATAAGCAGCACCATCTCCGAGCAGCTACAACAATTCGCCACAACAGAGTATTCCATATGAACTCCTATGTAGTCTACGCTGCGGCGTCGCGCAAGGGATTATCCAGGGGCTAAACCGAAGTGGAGTATGGCCTCAGGACAAGATATATGATTACTACCCGAGCTAAGGTGGAGAATAGCATCTCCCAGTTTGCAAAAGTTAACGATGCATTCTTCTACCACGTCATCCGCTTGTTGAGGCCAAACATGACTCGTAGTCGGACAACCAAAAATAAAGTGGTAGTCACGGAGAAATGGGGGGCCCTGTTCACCCATTTTCCCACGTTCACCTATCTAAGGGCTGCTAACTTTCTGGGAGAGCCAACCAGGCTACCAAGGTATCTTTGGGCCTAAGTTGATTTTACTAGAACTATCAAGGCAAATTTGGTCACATACCATGAGAAGTTCTCGAAAAGAAAGAAGGGTGGAACTCCTTTCCCCCTCACAGTGGGCCGATACACGTGCTCCACCCACCATAAGGCGAAGGAAATGTTCGCAGAGCTGGAGTTACTCAACTTGAAGCATGACTTCCCAGCCAGGCCTACCTTCGACCCAAGAGGCTGCCTGCCAAGAGCGAAGCTCGATCCGATCCATGTCCCTCAAATTGAGGATATTTATATCGACGTTCTCCATGAGGTAGAACTCAGAAGAAAGGATCACTCTCGCTTGGCATTGGCGGAAATTATCCAGTATGGGGTAGCCATTGTCCCCAAAGGCTACCAAACAACGGAAGATGAAGTGGACAAAGTATATAATGATACAGAAGGGGACGATTGGCCCTTTCCGGCCATTGACAGAACTAAGGCTCCTCAGACAATTGAGGAGAGGGTCAAGGAAACCTTGCAGAGGACAGAGCACTAGTGCCGGATGAACGGCCTAATCTACCTCGGGGTTGATTTCACAACATCCCCATTGGGCAATGCACCTCCAAGGTCCAAGAAGCAGCTGAAAGGCAAAGGTGCAGAAGGTGAATCAAGCACCACTCAGGGAGAAGCCCCCGAGAGTCCTCTTTCCACAGCGCCAGAACAGGTAATAACTCTGGATTCGCCAGAGAAAGAAGCAGCAGGTGATAGTCCCATAGGCCCATCCACTCAGGATGTCGGCATTGCTACAACCACAGAGGTCCCTTCTATCCCTTCTTCTTCTCTTCCTTCCCCTCCTCGAGTGACTCAAGTGACCATCCCTTTGGTCGTGTCCTCCGCCCCTTGTTCTACTCTTTCCCCTGATTCTTCGTCTATCTTCTCTTCCCTCGCTGATCTTTCCTCCTCCATTTCTTCCCTCATCTCTAAGCTCCCTTCCCTTCCTATGTCCTCTGCAACTGCAGTTTCCCTTCCTCCCGTGGGCACTTCTTCGGCTGTTCTCTCGATGCCGCCGCCGCGTGTCTCCACGTTTTTCCCCTCTTCTACTGTTGCTCGCCTCCTCCTCTGTCTCTGGTCCTTCTTCTATAGGACCAGCCTGGATCTCTCAGCAGCTGAGCCAGCAAAAGAGGAAAGTTCCCATCACTCCGATGGACTTTTCAGTAATTCCAGCCAAAGGGGCAAAGAAGCAAAAGCCTGTAACACGCTTCTCTCAAAGTGCTGCGGGTGAGAGAGTTATGGAAATAGCATACCCTGATCCCCTCAAGGAGAAAAAAGATCTGTCTCGAAAAATTTTACTGTGACCCAAGTCACAATGGGGACATCTTCTGAAAGTCTCAGGTGAAGCTCTTTCCGATCGATGCCCTCTGCAAAAGCTTTAGGAAATGAAAGAAGAGAAAAGGCTACTGAAGGAGCAGAACAAATATCTGCTTCAAGCCTTACAGAAGATGGGTAGTGCACCTCCCACGACTGCCACCGAGACTTCTGAGCTTCTCAGCCAGGAGAAAATCAATGAATATTCAAAGATCGGTGAGCAGGGTATGGCCGTTTCTGCTTGGAGGAGCCAGATCCTCAAGGACAGTGAAAGAGTGATCGCCGAGTATGTCAATTTATATCTAAACATCGGAAAGGTGAACAAGGAACTCCAAGCATTAGTAGTTCCCATATCAGAAGAGCTAGAACATGCTAGACTCCAGCACGAGACCTTTCAACAAATGTTCGACTGTTCAGTCGAAGATCTGGTCAAGTTCGGAGTCTTCGGCCATCCAAGGGCCCTCAACAAAACCATGTCCACTCTAGACTATCGGATAGATCAGCTGGAATTTGTTCTGGAAAAGATAGACAAGGTAAAGGAAGAGGCCCTGGATGCAATTCATCAAATGGAGAAAATTGTTCTCACCATGACTCCAGGGTTGCTCACTCCTTCCCTTACCTTGAGATCAGCTGATGAAACTATCCGGATCTTCAAGGAGATCGCTTCTCAAGGGACAGGGCCAAAGGTTGCATTTGACACTGAATCCATCAACAACCTGCTGGCATGTAGGGACTTCATCGGGTTCCTCATAAAACCATGTCCACTCTAGACTATCGAATAGATCAGCTGGAATTTGTTCGGAAAAGATAGACAAGGTAAAGGAAGAGGCCCTAGATGCAATGCATCAAATGGAGAAAATTGTTCTCACCATGACTCAGTGGTTGCTCACTCCTTCCCTTACCTTGAGATTAGGCGATGAAACTATCCGGATCTTCAAGGAGATCGCTTCTCAAGGGACGGGGCCAAAGGTTGCATTTGACACTGAATCCATCAACAACCTGCTGACATGTAGGGACTTCATCGGGTTCCTCATCGAGGCGGAGAAAGATTATTCTAAACTCCCAGAAAAGCTCATAGATGAGCGGGAGACTTGCGAAGTAATCGGCGAACGGCACAAGGATCCATCACAGGATCAATTTGGGCCGATGATTAACAAGTTTTTAGAATACCGCGCTCGATTCCACATATCATCACACGAGCAAAGCATCGAGAACAGAGCAACCCCCTTTCGGCCGCAAGATGATGATGACGAGTAGCTGCTCCTTCTTCTTCCTCTTCCTCTTCTCTCTATTCTCCGACTTTCTCGTTGAAATGTCTAAAATGTGTTGGTACAAATGATGACATCATCCATGTTGCATCATGGGATGATGTCATCCATCAAGTTGTCAAAAGTCAACATGACTTTTAGATATTTTGAAAATATCTTTGTAAATAGGTGGTTGGCTCCATTTTGTCTTCTTTTCTTCCTCTTCTTCTATAAATACTGGAATACTTGTTGTATTCGGGGTGAACATTTTTTAGATGAAAATAGAAGTGAGGAGAGAAAGACTTTGAGCTTTCTTGTAACAGAAGAAAACAGTAATACAAATATTAAGACTTTGTGCTCAATAGCTGTGTTATGCATTAGATCTTCCTTACGTTAGATCTGTGTGTGTTTAATCTGTTGGATTCATATCTACTTTTCTGTCATTTGCTCATCAGTATTGCTTTGTTTATTTATGCAAGTAGGTTTGGCTCTGTTTACTACCAACCCAAAAACATAAATCTTCGAACTTTCTTGCTTTGGAATTCATTTCTTTTCTTCCTTCGGATCTGTTCTTTCTCTTTTCCCTCTTTCATTCCTTTCTTTTCGCAACTGAAATACTCTCTTTGGGATGAGATCCCAACCCCCCGAAGGCGAGAATCTGTGAGACTTGCATTGGTTTCTGCTAGTAGAAATAGCAATAAACCGGATTTCGCTTTCTTTGACTCAAAAGAGGGCTAAGCCCCGCACACTGTTGGCTCGTCTATCCATAGATCTGTCTGTCTAGGCGGCATGATTTTCGGACCAACAAAGAGAAATACACAATGGAAAAAAAAATTAGGATTTCAACTTATATAAAATTTTTGGTTTACGTTATTAGATAACTAGTCATTTTCTAACGTGTCTTAAAGTTTGAAAAAATGTTTTCTTGGCCATTCTAAAACTTTGAAAGGTTTTTGTGGCACTAATAAATGGTGGTTTACAAGTTTCTTTTCCATCATATTTTTCATACTAACTTATTTAAAATTTTTGCATATTTATTTGTGAAGGTTTGAAATGTGTATGCTCTTCCCTCGCGACTTTTAGGTGATCTTGGGAATAAAAAATGTTTCACTAATTTCTTCATACTTGTAAAACGATTCAATTAGCTTTCAAATTTGGTTAAATCAAACTTGTTTTAGCATTTTAATTAAGTATTTTAATTTTTTACAAAATTTGAGTGAGATAATGTGTTGTGTATGTTCTTTCCTTTCATTTTAGGATGATCTCGGGAAATCAAAAGCAACATCTTATCTCTTTTGTATGACGTATTGGAAAATTACTAATCTTGGTATATATGACCAAAATCATGTGTCAAAGAAAGAAGGATTCAAAACAAACACAACCTTCTAATGCACGTGTTTTCATACGGTTTGTCAAATGGTGTGCTACTTAAAACCACATTAAGTTAAGCAAGATTAAAAACACACCACTTTCATCACATTGTATTGCAGGTTTCAGAAAAGGGTACGTCCCTATCCACTAATTGGAACATAACCCCTTTGGCATAACACATTAAGCTACAATAATGGGGGTGGTTCTAGGAACTCTAAAGTAATCCACCACTAAGTAACCTCGTGGGTGAAATAGGAAGCACTCCGCTACCCACTTGAATAGTTTTACACTATAAGTTAGAGTCAAAGATTTTTCGTATCATGACCCTAATGACTATACAAATGAACGCACTAGTTTTCATTGTATCATAACGGGGTAAAGTAAAGTCGAGATACTCCCAAATCAGTTAGTGTGACTCTTTGGGTAAATCAATCTTGCTCTTAGACAACTTGTGACACCTAGTTGAGAGATCTTATTAGGAAGCCATTCTATCTTGGAGCCCACTTTTCTAGTCCGTTGTCACGTCAAGCCATCACAAAGTGATGAATTACTTAGAGTCTGAACCTTGTTTCTCGAACAAGGAAAAGAGTCCATGTGAGTTAGATCTAAGTGTTTTTCATGACAAAATTAAAATACATATCACTTAGCTTGGTTTCTTTCTCACCTTCGGACAAGGTGAAACTCTGCCCAAGTGGCGCTTAGTTTATTTTCATATTTTTATCTATACCTTTGCATTCTTCTTACCCATTTGGGACAAGAGAAGGAATCTTTTGGGAGTGTTGTCATAGAAAGTGTTCACCACTTTTTTGTCTGCATTTACGTTCATCCATGTTTACTTTGAGTTGTTAAACATCTAAAGTGTGTGGATGCGTCCTTATACCTTTGATGGTCACTTGATATTGATTTCAAGATCATCATCGTAGTTAGGATTGGTTCATCATTTTCTCCCTTTAACATGTTACCTTGTTCACATTGTCTAGACACAATTAAAATATTTACGTCATGTTTCTCACAAATGTGATCTAAGTGTCCTCATTGTGTCATTACGTTGCCCACATTTTAGCACATCCTTAGTATACTTTGGCTTAGTTTTACTTCAAACATTGTCCAAAACATTGAAGAGTGTCACTTAATTTGTTTGCATCGTTTTGATACCACTTTGACACTAATATTCGCTTCTCCATGAAGCTTGACAAACATGTCCAATTGGCGTGGTTATGTGGCTTACATTTGTAAACCTCGCCCTTTAACATTTAGGCCTTGTTAGTTGCTAAAATCATTGTGGTATCCTTTGATTGGGAGTCACGTCTACCCTTTATTAATATTTACTCTTTGTTCATTTCGAGTTTGACATAAGTATTGACATTGTGTTGATCATCTTTGCATCGAACTATCATTTTGTACACACATTTTACATAGGGATTATTTTCTTATTGATTGGATTTATGTTTCACACTTGCATGATTTTCCTTTTCATCATTCATCAGAAAACTTGTTTTTAAGACAAATCATTTTTTATCTTATCAAGCTTACGTCATCACAATGTATATTTTCCTTAGACCTTCTTTGGAAAATCACACACACATCTCCATACTTACAAAACATCTAGTTGGATGTCATCATGCTTTCTTGAATTGACATGTCACTTCCTTCCCTTTAAAGGAATTCTATCACATTATCTAGGTCTAGACATTTGTGCTTAAATGATTCCAATAATGACTTATCTATCACTGCTGTTTCTCACACTTACAACAATATGGAACTTAGGTTTAGGAATTCAAATCAAAATATTCCCATTACGACTAAGCCTCATTTGGTTCTTCACGTTAGAGGGCCCACTCAGTACCCTGTTCCCCACCTTCAGCTCATAGTTAGTGGTATGGTTTGGATGCTTCTAATCCAAATTATTATTTGGGTTCCCCCACTCTTCTTCTAATTTAGATCCAAACTACCATTCTGATTCCCATTCTTCTTCTAAAGATTCAGATCCCAAATATTATTGGATACCCCTAGATCAAATCTTGATTCATGGTCCTCCCTTCCTTCATAGGACCTTTATTCCAAATCACATAAATTATTTCTTCCTCCTTTGAATACTCGTGCACTCCAAGTTCCATTGATCGAACATCTAATTTGGTTCTTGAGTCACGGTAGTCCCTTTCTTCGTAGGACCTCCTTCATCAGTTACCTCAACTATGTCTTCCTCCATCGAAGAGTTCCATGACTCAGATTCCCTCTAGTCAATCATCCAATTTGACTCATATGTTGTAACTTAATAGATGGCTATGTGATTCTACTCTCTCCCACATTAGGTCATCTTCTAGAAAAATGATCTAAGTCCAGATTGAAATCATCCATTCATGAGACACCTACCTCCAGGCCTACTTCCTCTCTTGAGTCATCTTATGCTATCAGTCCAAATTCAATCCCTCTTCAGCCCTTGATCCCTTTCAACCATATCATACCATTTCCTCATCCATCTTCTAAATATCAATGTTTGCAACCACATGAACCATTAGAAATAAGCCATGTGCTAAGATATATTTTCAAAGCACTATCAAAACTCTTCATGGGAGTGATAAGGTCAAGCCTTCCCCTCATCTACATCATCAAAAATATTCATCTTCTTCTATCAATCAATCTTCCCGCTTATTGGAAAAATTTCTTTTAATCAACCTCCTATGGTCGAAGAACAACAACCTCTACTGATTGATTTATCTCAGGATGAAGGAACAATCAGACTACATGAAGATATCCCTCTAGAGGATTGTAAAAAAGGATTATTTCTAGAACTCGATACGCTCGTGTATGAGGAGGAAGAAGTTGATTCCTTTTATCAGAATGTAGAGGAATATCCTAAGGTCATGGAACTTAATTATTCTTTTGTTATTCCATCTTCACCTTCCTCGAGCATGATGAAATACCGGGTATACCATTGATCCTTGGCCTATCTTCTCATTGCCAAAAATTCCTTATCTATCATCATTCCTCAATAAAAATATTGCGTTGGGTCACCACCGAGTAACCCATATCTTCTTCTATCCTGGATCCACCCTTGGGTAGCCCTCCATTTTCTACTTGTGGGACACCTCTTGGTGGCTCATCATATTCTATTTTCTTGGGCCACATCCTAGTAGCCATTCATCCTCATCTATCTATCATAGTCCCTCCTACTTGGGTCACCCCTAGTATTCCCTCATTATCTTCTTCCATTATGGGGCCACGTTCTAGTATCCCTCCATTATATTTCATATATGAGTCACCTTGGGGTAACCCATTACCTTCTATTCTTGGGCCACGTCCTAGTATCCCTTCATCCTCTTCTATCTATGGGAAACCTCCGGGTAGCCCATCATCTTCTATTCTTGGGCCATGTCCTCATATCCCAACTTCTTCCATCTTAGGGCCATATTCTAGTAACCCTTCATCATCTTCTATTAGTGGCTCACCTCTTGGTAGCCCATCCTCTTCAATTATTGGACCATATCCTTTTCATCCTTTTACCAATGACTGGGGAAATCCCACCATCATTTCTCTCATTCCTATCATCAATCATAAACATTTAATTTCTTCTCCCACTTCTTGGGATCAGATAAGTCATGAGTCAGCTTATAAGAAACCCAAACAATTTCTTAATCAAGCTCAGTCAAAAATTCAAAGAGCTCCAAAGTTCCCAACACTTCCAATGACCATAAGGTTAAAAATCAAGTACGATTCAAGAACACACATCAACGTAACTATCAAGTATGACACAAAGTGCGAGACACCTATGGATAGGGAACTCAAGCTCCTACATATAAAATCCATGTTTGGGATAAATCACAATCATTTGTTGAGTATGAGCTCACCACGATCATCGAGATCGGGGATAACATGACTCTTGATAAGCAAACACACCTAGTCTCTCCTTATCAAGGAAATTGCAAACATTGTTGTTGGATCTTACGACACAAAGTTACTTTGTTAGTCCCAACATTCTTAAAACTATAAAAAACCTAAAAATAAAAAAAAAAAAAAGAATTCAAAAATACAAAAAATGAATAAACAAAAGAAAACAATCAAAGGTACAAAGATCAAACATTGAAATCAGGTATTACGTACATATGGATAGTCTTCCTACCATTTTCATCCCATTCGATGATATATTCTAGTTAGCCAATTTGCACACATTTTGTGACATTTATCTCTATATTATCTATTTGACCTTGGTCTTTCATCACCTTGGTAAATTAAAGAAAAATGACCTCTTAGAGATCCTATCACATTAAACATCTAATACACTTGTTGCGAAGAACTTTTGGACATATTTGTTGACACTAGCCAATTTCATCCTCGCAATAACTTTTGCCTCCTTTCATTAAGACATCTGTGGTTCTTAACCCCTTGTCAAAAAAGAGAGATGAAACAAGTTTTAGAAAGAAAAAGAATCAAAATCAATAAAAAATCAAAAGATAAAAGCTAAAAGAAAATACAAAGTGATATATAAATCTCTCTTGGGGTATTTCCAATAATATCTATCGAGGCTATGGAAATATGGTAGGTAGAGAGAAATGTTTTGATTAGAGTTAAATACATCTCCGTCGGAGCTATGGACACTGGCTAGCTGAAGCGGAGAAATGTACGGCTATCCTTCCACCATCCATTCACAAAATCACCTTTCAAAATCAATCATCCCTACACATTGGCTAGGGTGTATTCACTTGTTGTCTATTAAATATTCCCTTCAAGAGGTGATAAATTCCACATGCACACACTGGATATCTATGAGTAAACAATATTAGTATGTTACCAAGTGTATTTTTTGGACCTTGTTCGACTCTTGCTTTAGTCCATATCTCATCTCACGATTTGTGACTTTGGCTAATCAATTCCTCATTGTGAGGCTTCTAAGATATATTCATATCATTCATTGTTCTTATACTTCATTTAGGACATCCATGTTTATAAGATTAACTTTTTGGACATGTTTGTGGATACCTTTGTCCACTTTCACAAAAACAATCTCTCTCACTTCCTTTCTATCATGTGTCTCTTGGCCAAATAACTTTGGGGAATCCTTTTCCTCCTCCCAAGCACTTCATTGGTTTACGTTCATCATCATGTTGAACTTATTCATAGTGGTCTTGATCCCCCTTTCATCATTAGTGCGTGAATATTTTTCCTTTGAATACTCCCACTTAATAGCTTGGTCAATTTCACATCTTCACCTTCTTGCACATGCACTTGGCCTTTTCTCTTGTACATCCATCTATCTCTAGGGGCATCCATGTTTCCTTGTCTTCTTGTACATAGTTTAAGAAAACTTTCAAAAATAAAAAACATTCAAATATGTTAGAAAAATCAAAACATTCAAACATAGTTTGAGAAAACTTCTAAAAATCATAAATCATCCTACAAAATGCCTCTCTTTGATTCTCACCTATTCATATGCGTGACTTGGATCATCTTGATCTACCTCCATCAACAAAATATAAGTTTCTTACTTCGTCTATACTCTGGGGCACAATGAGTTGCATGGTACTTGTTTTGTAGTGCACATTACTTTTTCATCGGAACCAAGTGTCCTCAATTATTCCCCTTGCATGTATCCTCATTTGGGAACCATTTTCAACCCTTGTCATTAATTCACACAGGTTGAAATTGAAGCTTGATTAAAAAAACATTATATTTCTCTGTTAGGTTAGCTTGTTTACTTTATTGTATTGCATTGCATTATGTATGTTGTATGGAGTTAGGAATATTTTGATTTCTTGTATTGCATTACATTTTGTATGTTGCATGGAGTTAGTGATTTTAGCAATGGACATTTGTTTGTATATGGCTTTTCATGTCATACTACACTTTTGTTCATTCTTTTTAATAAGGACCGATGATGAAGATCATTAACAATATGATGAAAAATAAAGTTGTTTAAAATGCTTGGATGGATGTTAGCTCATTCCCCTTCCTCATTCTCCTTTTCTTCTATATCCCCTTTCTTTTCTTCTTCACACTATTCGTTTTTTATTCTCTTCTTGTCATCTTTTTTTGATCAATCGATCAAATTCTTCCATCACCCCATCAACAATCGAGGGGAATCCTTAATTCTATTCATTTCCATTCTACCTCTTCAAAATTTTACTTGTTTATTCTTGTATACTTTCTTTGAAGTGATGTCACTTATGCCACCCCAAAGAGGGGAAAATTTAGACACCTAAAATATGCTTACACTTACCATTTCCTACAATTTAATCGATTAACGACACTTCGTTAATCCCCACTATTTGATCCATTCTCGGATGCCCATTTATGACACCTTATTGGTTTTATTCTTCTTATAATCAGCTAATTGGGATAATATATCTCTCTTATTAGCTAAACATTCCTCATTTCCACCATTCGGAATCTTCATATTCCCTCTGGATCACTTCTATTGGCTTCCTAAGCTATCTATAAGTCACAAATGATTAACCAGACCCCTCCCAACTCTCAATGAGTCTTTAATCACTTGCTAAACAAGTTCAACTTGCCTAGTCCTAGCTTAACTAGTCTAAATCATGTTTACTTAGCTCCTAATCCTAAAGTGCTTTTTTTAGACTTTAGTCCCACATGCACCAAAATTCCAATCTCTCCCAAACCAAAAACTATAAATAGAGGGGTCACCCCTCCCTTTCAATTTTACACCTTGTTTACATAAAAAAATATCTCAAGCACTTTGGAAAGGCATTAGAAATCATTTGTGATAGATTTAAGCTATAAAAATTTGGATCTTGGCCATACTTCATTGTTAAGAGCTCCTCCATCTTGTATCCATCCACTCCAAATATAGTTAGTAAGGGAAGATCTAAAGCTTGGCCATGTAGCCAACTTGGAGAGATCTCTTCACTATTTTTGGGAGCAAACAACACACAAATATGATTGTTAGGATCTTAATAGGTTCATGTTTTATAGCTTTCAAAGAGTAGAGAGTAATATACATGTTATTTTTTGATGTTTTTTTCAAAGTTATAATGCTTGCATGTTAGTTTCCCTTGTTTATCTCTTATCTTATGGTCCATAGATGAGTTAGTTAAGCTTTGAGGTTCTTTAGCCTCATTTCCATAGCTTTTCAACTTATACATGTTCACAACGAATATAGATTGTGAGATTTGTAAGGGGAAGAGTAGTTGTAGAAACCTCCTCAAATATATGAGTTATCTCTCCTATATAATAGTATGTATTATTTCATGAATTACATTAAACAGGGAAGTTTGTTTGTGTTTATTCTATGGAAATATGAACCAAGCCTATCACTTGGTATTAAAGTGGACATTTTTAGAGAAAAGGTTTTTGGAGAATTATAAGGAAAATGGGTAAATTTCGTATTTGGATTCTTGCTCACATATATGGAATTTTAGTGATGAGAGAAGTTTTGTTGGTATAAGTTAAGCTAGCTCCTTTTTGTATTTGATTAGATATTTTTAGACAATACAAGAGGCATTAACCAATCCATCGAGTGTTTTGTTGTAAATTTTGAGTGTAAGATTTCAAAGTGAATTACGTATCGAAGGAAAGTTATTGATACTTTGTAGATTCATATTGTAAACTATTGGAAATTGTGCTGAAATAAGAAAGCAGTCTGATTTTTCCCTTAGGACATAAGCACTCAGGTGGGACACAAGCGCCCACCGTTCTTGTCTACTACTTGGGTGCTAGTGTTAGCTTTGTGTTTTTGTTTCAAGTCATATTTTGGACCAATCTGTGAATGTGTACTTTGGCCAATTTTTATCTTGTATTGCTCTGTTCCATAGTTAAGTACTTCTAGAAGTGTGATTTATTCACCCAATAGATGCCCCTCTTGTTTGGGGTTCATGTGACGAATGTAAGAGGATGTGGCCCAAAGGAGAGGACATGAAGCTGATATGCCTATCGAAGAGTGGATACCTATAAGGGGTAAGGGATGTGCATGGTATAAACCAAGGCATATGCAAACAAGATGGACTAGTAAACAATTTTTAGTGTAAAAGAGCTAGTGTGCAATATAAGATAATGTAATAAGAAACTATGAATAAAAGAGGGAGATTGAAAAGAGGATTCATACATGGGACATCACTCACAATGTCATAAGACAATCGGGGCCATAACGGCCATAAGAAAAAAATGAATAAGCATGACATAGTGAATATATTGCAAATTGTAGCAAATAAGAGCAAACAATAACAATAAAAGGTGACAGATAACCATGGTTATATAGAGTCCTGCAAGGAAAACGCTAAACATGAAGCACCCATTTGCATGTTATAAAGATAAATAATATGTCAAAGAATGTATAGATCATAGAAGAGTAAAGTGATAACAATGAAGAGTAGTAAATATTTTAATAATAGGAAATGTGATGTGTGGAGTATGAGAGTAGCAAAGTTATATACCCCGGGATCCTCGTGGGACTGGTAAAGAGCGATGTCGAGCATCATGCATCATGTGGGAATATATGAAAGTAATGCATTAAACTCAATATACCATGTGTGTATAGAAAAATATAATGACATAATAAGAATCCAACCAACGCAGGAAATAAAGTGCAACATGTAAGTATTATAAGCTAACAAGAGTAAATGTAACCAAGATGTGAAAATGTTGTGTGAAAGTGATAGTGTGCTATGATATACAATATGTGCAGATGAGAGGGGCCACATTTCCCCCAAAAGATGTGTGTGACATGAGGTTCATTTAAGAATGCTCATTTGATAGTCAAGTATGAATCATAGAACAAGAGTGTGTAATCGGTAATGAAGCTAAAGTATGCGTAATATAGATTTAGCAATGCTGAAGAAAGATGGAAATGAATAATGGAGCATGAGTGATGGGTAAAGAGTAGCCAAAATATGACAAGTGACGTTCATGGAGGAATCACACCCTCAATAGTCAAACATAAACCATAGGACACAAGTACGTCATCGGAGTAATGAAGGTACGGTATGTTGTATCAACATTGTGTTATATAAATAGGAAGAAGTAATGGTATAAAAATCAAGTGAAGATGAGGGAAGTTTTATGACCCTAAGTGTGTATACCAAGAGCTACTAACAAATAGATGTGAACATTGTGAGAAATAATAGCGAGTATGTATAGTGAATGAAATGATGTATACCATATGTGTAGCATGAATAGAAGGATCCATAAGTAAGCATGATGATAAAATCATGTATGGAGTGGCATAGGATCTGAAAGGGAAGCCATAAGCATAGATAAATGTAACAAGGTGTGATCATAGTGTAGATAAGACAAAGTGTTGCTACAAATATTGAATTGGAGTGCAAAGAAAAAGTAAGGTATAAGTGTGTATGTGAGTAGTATGGATAGGAAATTGTTCTTTAACTATGGGGGAATGTTGATGCCCCAAAGTGTGCAAGAGATGGAAATCTATTTAATGAGAGGAGATATATAATCCCATGGTGGAAGATGTGGAAATGGGCCATGAGTATCGGTATTATTGTTAAGAGGATTAGATTCGCCAAAGTAAGTTATAACATTGAGAACAAATGGAAAATTATTTTTGTGATGTAAGGGGGGAAATGGTCATAAGTTCCCATATATTCTAATAGAGAATCATTAGTAAGGAATGTATATAATTCAAGACAAGTGGGAGAAGTGGGGTCACTAATAGGCTCGGGGTGTAGTAGAGGAATATTCCAAGTATGTGAAATAGTGTAAACCTCATGAGAAGATGTGGTGGGAATAAAAGGAGTAGGCAAGAGGGGGATATATGATGCCGAGTTTGGTGGATTGTGTGGGAATGGAAAGAGGCTTTGTGATTCCCTTTCCATCTTTACCTAATCTGGTGTTAGTGAAACTATAACAAAGCATATACTTGATACCCAGGACCATACTTTGTGAAATTAGGAGGAGATGTGGCAGAAGTAGGGGCTTTAGGTGAATGATCAATAGTGTTGCAAAAGGAAAATGGGGAGGGATCTACTAAGGCCTCATAGACCACACCCTGATATAGGAATTTAAGATGTGTGTGAAGGGTTGAAGGGACTGCATGCATGGCATGGATCCAAGGCCATCTGAGAATAATATTATAATTAATATTATTAGGAATTACATGGCATGGGATGGGAAAATTGCATGGCCCAACAATAATGGGAAGTGTGATTGTACCTAAGACATTTTTAGGAATATTATCAAATCCATGAATACAAATAGATGAGGGAGTTAAGGAGGCTTTGAAAAGGCCAATTTTTTGAAGAAATGATAGATTACAAATGTTAAGACCAGATCCATTATCAAATAAATCTCATTTAACCCTTATATTATGGATGCAAACTTGAATATAAAGGGGTGGATAATTATCTAGAATAAATTGAGAAGAAATTTCAGCAAATGTAAAGGTAATATGATCTTCGTTAAAAGATGATGTTGTAGTGAATCTATGATAGACATATTCGGGAGAAGTGTTAGGATGAATGTAAGTGTTAGACAAAAATATTATAATTTGTGCTCACATAAGTGATTGGCCTGCAAGAAAGAGGGGATAGAGATACTCATGTTTATAAAAATGGAAGGATCCAAGGGTGTCTAGGGTTACAAGAAAGATGGAGGTAATATACAAAATAAGGATCCGATTATTCGATCATGATTTGGGGTTCACCAAATGATTTAATCTAAATTAAATTAAATTTTTTTATTTCAGAGTAACTACTGTAACAAATGATATTCAAGTGATAAAATATAGTAATGAACAAATAATAAGAATTCAACAACGTAAAACCCTAAAAAAGTGAGATATGAAGATGACTTAGTTGATTTCGCATAACTTGGAAGTGATTTGGATCGTGTATCGGTTGAAACAAGTTGGGAACAATGTCGCAAAATCTCGATGAAGATTGAAGTATATAAATGTGCGGGACAAAAGCACCTATGAGAGTACATGAACATCCTAGGTGTTAGTTTCCACTTAGATGCTTGGGTTCTAAATTTTTCTAGGTCGGAAGATCTTCACTCTAATATTCACTTTGTCACTCCAAGTTTAGTGTTAGGGTTACGATTGCACTGTAACCTACGAAAAAAATTTCTACCTACACATGTCCACAAACCACATCAAATCTAATAAAAATATGTATAATGTGGATTTGGAATGACCCCAATGGTCACCCGAAGAGTGAACTTATGACCGAGTGCTACACTACATCTCATACTCCATGTAGTTATTTGTGCTTGTGTGTGTAATGATGCCCTAGGTTTCCCTTGGGAAAGTTGAATGATGATATCTAGACTATATTTAGAATTTGTGTGATGGAATAGAATGAACCCGTTTCGATGTTGTGTATAAAAATAATGCAACCCTTTTCCCTTGTATGGATGTGTTAGATGTATGCCTTGTAATTATCTTATGACTTTGTGCAAGCTTAGGTGATGATAGATAATGCTTATGATGTTTGGCCCCTTATTTGAGAGCAATAACTAAGTATATATATATGATTCCCTTGTTTTAATTTCATAATTGATAATTGAAAGGCTGACCCAAAGTTTTAAAAGTGACTACAAGAATAAAAGGACCCAAAAGAGTAAGAAGAAGATAAAGAAGGGTACGAGCGCCGAGGAGGGACGGGAGTGTCTCAGGCACTTCTGTCCTAGATGGGAGCTAGTGTCTAAGGTCATAAATGATAAATCAATTAAATGATGATAGAGTCATGTAAGATGTGTAAAGCCGTAAAATGCAAAAGATAGTACCCAAAGGCCCAAAGGATTTTTAACCACTAGTTTTCTTCCTTAGGAATCATGTATACATTAGTAAGATTTAGGACCTAGAAATGTACCCAAGTACATACATTTTGTGTCTACAGGATTTACAATACAAAATTTCACATGATCCTTATTATAATGATATCCACATTGATGTCGATGCCACCTCGCATTGCTTGATAACCCAAGTGATGTTTCCCACTTTCTCCACCATACCACTATTGATGTTTAGGGCACCCACATTCCACATGAATGGCTTCCCAATATGAAGATAGTTTTTGCACCATTTGCAACAACAATCATCATTGTTTGTTTCAATCTTTCCTAACATTCCTACTTGAGATGGAAACAATTTGTTCCTTCTTGGAATCCCATCTCGATAATAGGCATGGTTCATTTTAAGAGACCTCCTAGAAATTGGAGGTGGAATATACCGGAGAATATCCCGGAACAGTTTCACGTAAAGGTGAATTTAGCATTTTTCAAAAATGAATTTTCACACTTTTTTGAGTCGAGAGACTACATAGTAGTAGAAATTGACGCATAGTTGTTGTGTAATAACAAGGATTCTTGATGTGTGTTAAGAAGCCTTGTTGACGTGTGACAATAAATCCTTGTTGACACGTGTCAATAATAAGGATTTGTTGATGCGTGACAACAAAGCTTGTTGATGTGCATCAAGAATCCTTGTTAACGTGTGTAAAGAATCTTTGTTGTCACGCATCAACAAAGTTATAGATAACATGAAGAATATCTTTAGGATTTGACATCTCAAAAATTATATCTTCAAGATTATGCATGGTATTATCGTAGGTGTCATTTGTTTGATATTGTGTAGAATGCATTTCTACCTCAATATTACCTTCCCACATGATCAAGATTTTGATTCTTTCGGTGGAAGCTATATGGTTGTTGGTGGTTACGCTATCTCGTATCAACAGAGTTTCCAAAATACTTGAACAGGGACTTCTGATATTTCTTAGTTACTTTTTAGGTCTTCACATTCTGAGGACTAGCACCTTCTATTATTTTGAACAGAGTCATGCATCAGTAAAAGAACCAAGTTAAGCGTCGAGACAATTGATTCGTGCGTCGGGTATAACACTAAGTCACGCATCCGAGGAAACCGAGTCACGCGTAAGAGGAAACCGAGTCACACGTCGTAATATCTCTCCTTGTCGCACTTCTCGCAATACCTCATTGTCACAAGTTTGCAATACCTCATTATGATGTGTCCGTAATACCTCCTTGTTTCCGTCAACAATATCCCTATCACACATCAATAATGTCCCGTCACGTGTCAACAATATCCATCGCACGCGTCAAGAATATCCTGTCGCGCATCAACAATATCCACGATGCTTAGAATATGTACGGTATTGGTAAGGTACTAGTGGTAGTCTTGTAGTATACTACCCGGAAAATCACCTAGGTTTTTATAGGAGATGTTTTCAAATCTAGGCGAAGTGACCCTAAAAACAATATATACTTTGTAAATTTTAAGCGAATAGGATAGTGACTGCTCCAAAAAAATCACCTTTTCAAATTTTCCAAAAATGAAATTTTTGCCATATTACAAATATTCGCCACTAAAATTATCCCCGATAATAGGATTCCTTCTCTACCTTGGCCTCATATTGGTTCCTCTCCAATTAATGAATATAACACAAAAGTATTGTTTGCAATGGGATTTCCTTGCTTGTTTCTAATGGTCGTACCATGTTCGGTCAAACATGGTTTAAACATGTTGAAATACATGAGTATGTGCTTCATTTAATGTGGTACCATGATGGAATATTTGGTATCCACCAAATGTTTTGTTATTTCCTTCTAAATTTTATTATGTGTCACCATAGCCATGTGTTGAGTAGAGAATACTTAATAGAAGGCACACAAGAGGTCTACGAGGGAAAATAGGGCATGTTTAAAGGCATGAATGGATAAGGAAACATGTGCGCGAAAGATAAGTTTAGGTTTCGGGACTTAACTATTTTAGCACATGAGGATGTATTTTTGAGATGGCGTGCAAAGCACACAAACAAGGCGAGAGACTTGCGCGCCACACATTGACTATTTTTAAGGATCGGCCCCAAAGCACTTCACATGGATGTAGACTAAGAATAGATTTATCACTATCAGTTAACTAAAGGAAGTCTATTGTTAGCACACTTGCATGTGGGGCTATGGTTGTAAACAACACGTGGTTAATAATAACATGCGACCTATTTTGGGACTGGATAAGTGGTGAAGGGAAAGTCCCCACCCTTATAAATATGTAGTGGATTACGTAGCAGGGGAGATATGGATGAATATAGATGAGTATGTGTGAGTGTGTATGAGTATGTGAGTATGTGAGACTGCATTCTTGTATCGGATATATACCCGCATGGAGATGGAATGATACTATTGTAAGGAAGCTTCGTGTAATTTTCATATTTAAATATAATTGAGGATATTATCTCGAACCTAAGTGTTAATTCTGTGTGTAATTGGATCTTGTATGTTCTTGATTTCATCATGGTTAATACTTAAGTCTGTTCTTCCTTAGATATAGATCCGCATGCTCGTAGAATGATGTATTAATAATGGAATTGTATGTATCAAGTATTCTTCATGCTAACATCCTACAACAACAACCCTAAAGAGAGACTGGTACCTTTGCATGCTTGGTGAGCGCTCGGTCTAGGTTGAGTGATGTGCCAAAGACGCTTGGGTTCTTGTTGGTAAATTCTAGGATGGTTATGTTGTTGAGACCTATTTTTCGAGTTGTTTCAGGATGGTTCATGATGAATACATATCGTCTAACTCTAGCAAGTGTTAAGGAGTGGATACATGACCTAGAAGAAGAATACACACTGAGAGAGGTTCAACACTAGATCTAAGTTTAATGCACACACTTTGGTGGAAGAAAATATGTATGACAATTTGTATGAGAGTTTCTTTGCTATTTTCACAAAAGAGATCTATACGAGTGGCTGGTTGCATATGCGTCTAAATGGAACTAGAGATGTTGCACACTTATTTGGACACAAAAGAATTTCAAGCCCTCTATGATGCTGATTTGATCTAGAATCACGCTATGGATACGTGGTGTTTTAAATAGTTATATCATGGAGTATTCAATTTCTACATATTCTTGTCTAGAGGTAGTTGAATTCCAATTTTTACGGTATCCCAGAGGAACCTATTTACAAGGCATTCCATTGGCAATCAAGATCTTGATGGTAACCCTGAATTTGGAAGACAAACTTATGGCTAGCTAAACCCCACCACGCGTGGGGGTAGGAACAAGATTGTGAAATATGGAAGACTTAGCGGAAGCAAGGTAGAGGGAAGAGAGTCGGCTTAAGTATAATGAGGCACGTGAGAGGGAGATAAAGAAGCAACGTGACATTGTAGAGTGGATGGTGTTGAGGAGAGAGATGGCTCATAAAGGATTTGGAGCTCACGTAGAAGACATGGAGCCGAGCATTAGAAACTCCCCATCCTGGGAAATCATGACAGGGAACCCTCTTTAGCCTCACAAGGAGCATGCCAATAGATATGACACTGGGACCACGAGTGTGCATTTGAACCTACTTGATAACCTATCCCTTGCGCTTGGTTTTCCAATATCTAGTATGACAAGTAGTCAACAAGCTAGTTTGGGAAGTAGGAGAGAAGGAGTAAGTCAGAAAGCAAATACATCAATGACAGGGAAGATGAATTCATTGTTGTTTGGGGGTACATTTTCAGGTGCATCATCTACATAGAACGTGAGTGTGTAGAATGTTGGATTCACTTCTGGAAGTGGAACTACTTCACGCACCATGGGGGTTCGAAGTATAGTACTACTTTTGAGCACGGGGAGTATTTCTTTAGGTCCTATCCCGGCTACTGGTGGAGGATCGGGAGGTATAGGTGGTTCTAGTTTCGGTGGATCTAGTGGTTCGGGAGGTAAAGGAAATATAGGAGGTTCGGATCAGATGGGCAAGGTCCGTAGTAGCAACCCCAGAATATTTACATGGAGATGTCTCTTCGTCCTCTAGAGTATAGAGGTATAGAAGATGCTGCTAAACATGTGCACATGTGTGAAATATTATGGCATGCAAAGGGGATCACGACTTCTGAGAGCAAGGCAAGCCAATTCTCTACTACATTATAGTGACATGCACACATTTGGTATAGGAAATTTGACCCTGATCAAACTTGCATGGATTACGCAGCATTGAAGGATGCTTTCTTAAAAGAGTTCTATATCCCAGAATTTGAGCAAAAAAGTATAAGCGCACTCAAGGATATCAAACAAGGTACTACTGAGAGTGTACGTGAGTATGATGCCCATTTTAAAATGTTTCTATCTAAGCTTTATTATGATATTCAAACAAGCAACATGCACAATGGTTTGTTGGAGGATTGATTACACCATTTAGAAGGGTGATGTCACATAAAACATACACTAATCCACGCAAGGAACTCGGAGGTAGCTCTGCGTGCCGAGGCGATTGGAAGTATTGACCGGCATTAGCCCATTCTTAGAGGCACATATTACAGCTATGCTGAAGAAATTACAGAAACTATCATCAAATTCAGCCCATGAAACACGCTAGGATTTGGTGTATAGATTGTGAAGTGGAAGGTCACACAAAGGATAGTTGTCCTTGAGATCCATACGTTCATTAATGTTAGACTGTGAGATCTATCATTTAAATCATGATGCTAACCACCGTACTTTTTTACAAAGTGTGCGATAAGGATGAATGTATCCTGCTATTATAAAATTTTTCGGTCCACGACCCATGATACAAAAGATTGTAGATTGATCAGTCAGATCCATGATGCCATAGACATTGATGTACGACAAATAAGTGTAACATATAATTATAAAAAAATAATGAGAACTAGGATCGTGATCAAAGTCAAGCACTCTATGATAGGAATGAGGGGCATTTTGAGGGAGGTCGTGGAAGAAGATGTAGATATTGAGGTGGATATGGAGGATGAGGTTGTGGTGGAGGAAGAGGTGAGTTTCCTCATGGAACGTGTTATACATGCAGATCTCCTGACCACTATAGGCGCGAATGTCCCCAGAATATTACATATTCTTTTCGTGGAAATAATCATAGCTATAAGGAGTGCCCAAACTTATATGAGCATCTTAGTAAGAAACATAAGTAGGAAAACAAAGGCACGGGGATGGTTAGAATCCAACGAGCGTGGAAAATCGGTCGATGCCCAAGTTAGCACGTAACCGAGGCATTAACCGTGAAAATCACCACAGAAGCTGAAGTGGCACGCGCAATAGAATGCCATTGAAATGCTTAGAAATTGTGACTTTGATGTTAACCACAATTGGTATGACTTCCATTTTAGCATGTCCCTAGAATAAACTACAACTACATTTTTGGACATGGAGCGGTAAGCTCGAAAAGCATAAATCCTTTAGAAAAATTTACTCCCCCCCAACACACTTTATGCAAAACAACACCTAGAATTTGACATTGTTATGCACCAATTTTTGTAACAACCTCTACAGGATCCTCTCAAAATGATAATCCTTGGAATTATAGGGACATGTAAATCATACCTCATCAATAGCCTCAGGTATTGATTTCTTACATGCGTGGAAATAAGAAAGTCACCCATATTGGTTCTTTCTCCAACTAGGATATTTTCATTCAATATAAATGTTATAATTGTGCATGCAACCCTATGTATCCTGATCAAAAACATGAAACCTCTAGAAGGATAGTCACTTGCAATGTTCCAAGATTCAATGAAACATATATTTCACATTATTATTGATGAGTTGAGCTTCATTGTACCAAAGTTGTTATGTCTTATTGCTGAACATTTATAGAAGGATTTTCCACATCAAAATAACATACCCTTTGGTAGTCATTCCATTATTCTTTTAGGTGACCTCAAAATACTTCCTCCTATCATGGACATACCATTATATGTGGGGAACTCATATGGGTCCTTGCTTTGGACATGATTTTTCAAGAAACAAGGAATGGAAACCTCACAAATAGTTTTCCATAATATTTTGTTCAATATTATAAGTGAGACAACCATTTAAGATTAGGAGCTCTTAATCAACCACATAGATTCTTGCATTAGACAATTTGAAAAAAATGTCTTTCACTTTAGCATCGATCTATTTTCAAACAATGAAAAAGGTCTTGTCCCATTACACAAATATGTTGAAATCTTTAGGTGTGCCTATTACATGTTGCCATGTAGAAATATTTAAAAGAAACAAAGAAATTGACTCTAAAGATGAGCAGTTCAAGCCATATTGTTGTTGTCTTTTGCAGTCAAAATATTATGCTCACTTCTAATCTTTGGGTTTCAAGTGGGCCTTATTAATGGCTCCCTTGGTGAGGTTGTTGGAATTGTTTACAAGCTTGGTTTGTCTCCCCTTGCTTTCCTATGTTCATGGCTATTGAATTCTCAAACTACAAAGGTGATAAGCGGACATATGTTTCAAGTGTTTCAATCACTCATGGTAGCCACATATAGCTTCCAATAAAAATAGCAATTGCACATGAGTTGCAAATTACGCCGGAGAGGATAGTTGGAGTAGTAATTTATAGTGAAGTGTATGTAAACTTAAAACTAAACAATTTTTGTTTCTACAAACTGAGAATAATCAAACACATGACACATTATAATAGCGCAAGCCTATTTGTTTAGATTGCTTCATTTAGCATCACCAATAATCATCACAATTTCTCTTTAAAATGAAGGAAACGGTTCCTATTTCTCACAACAATTTCTCTTGCAACAATCTTGGAGTTAATTTTCGTTGTAGTGTGGCAATGAGCACATAATCGAAGGTTCTTGACAACTGTAATAGTTGTTCCAGGGGCATGTTTAACCAACCAAATGTAGTTGCCAACTTTTTACTATGGTGACAGAGAAATAATTTTTTTCCTCCACTTCCACATCATTAAGTAAATGTGTTTAATATGAAAAATAACTTGTTGCCTTCATCTCTCAAGCCATTTTCTCCAACTTTTCATAGATCTCCTCTGTTTGTAGATGCAATCTATGATTTATGATATGTCTACTGGCCTTCAATCCAATTACATCCAAGGATCTTCTTAATTTCTCTATCTTTCATCAATCTCGTATCATTTGAGCCTCACCTCACCTGTCGACGTATGCATAGATGTTTGAGAGAAGAAAATAAGTTGCATCATTTTTAGGAACCAAATCAAAATGCATTATGGATGTAAATACTCCTAAACCTATATTCACATGTGAACTATAGGAACCAAGCAAACACTTCCACATGAACTGTTTGATAAAATGGCTCAGTGGTGTCATGGAATGCAATAACTATAGAATATGCACAAAATGGTGTTCTTGATAAGGCTTTGAGTCTTTTCAGAAAAATGCGTCAAAGAGATGTGGTTTCATGAACTGTCATGATTGCAGGATCTGCACAAACAAGTTTGTTGAGAAGACATTGGAAACCTTTAAGGAAATGCAATTGGCAGATATGAAGACAAATTCTACAACCTTTGCCAACATCCTCCCAACCTGTGCTAAAATGGGAACTGCAATACATGTGGGCATAATCGAATGTGGATTTTTAGCAGATGGTATAGCTACAAATGCCCGGTAGACATGTATGCAAAATGTGGAACCACACATGAGGCACGTGAACTGTTGGACAAGATTTCCGAGAAATAAACCCACTTCTACAAAAATAATTCGCCAAATTTCTCTTACCAAATTTTTTTCCAATGTGCTTGCAATGGTTATGATGCAGATCCAAACCAAAATATAAAGGACTTGGGAGCATAGGCTTGAACATGATCGAGAACCTTGACCACTGCAGAATCTAAAATATTAGAAATGCAAAGAGAATAAGACAGAACAAGTTTATTTGGGAACATGAAAATCTCAATGAATGATGAAATCTTTGAATGAAACCCTACTTGAATAAGCCAACAACGTGATATTGAGCCACAAAAAATGAAAACTTACAGGCCATCCAGAGTGCTTGAGAAGAAAAATCCTTCCAATTTATAAAATTGAGCGAAGCTGAAATATTTCAACAATCCAAACCAAATCAAAAAGGCCTTAGGTGATGAAATATTACAAATAATCCAGGCCAAATATGAAACACCTGAGAATATTCGATATCTTACAAAGTACCATTATTTTCCCACAACCTTGTTGTCTCCGTGGCTAAAAGTCCCCAAAAATGAAGAAATCAATTTTTTTAAATTTCAGCTAATAAAAAGGCCCAAAATGAGAAGAATCAACCTCTTTCTCTAGAATTCCACAATGCCACAAATAGGAGTCATATTTTTTCTGCATACTCTTATAATAATTGGGCCTTTCATAGACATCCTTCCTACTTGACACCACCATGTGCCCAAGATAATATCTTTCCTTCACTGGAATTTGACTATGCATATCTGCAAGACTGCAACTACAGAAGGAAATGATTTCTCTCATTACATAGTCAAGAATGGCCAATCAGATTGAAGATTATATATAGTCCAAAAAGTAGATAAACATTGTAGCCTAAAAAAATCTAAAGTAACACAATCAGATATTAGATATTATTATAGGAAATATCTAAAATATGTGGATATTTAAGATAGTACATATGTAGGACTCTAAAAATATTTGAAATCCTAGCACCTCAGAAAATTAAGGCCACTTTGGAATTTGAAACTTTCCAGCCAAAACTTCTTCAAAGGTGGACACCTACCAGCAAAATATCGTAGGTGCTAACTATACAAAAATATTAGGGGCTTACCTTGGACAAGGTTACTATTGATATTGGGACCAAAGAACATCAGGGCTTGACATTTATGATGATTTCTAGGGTTGAAGTTAACAAAACTTTGATTCTCTTCATCATTTTATTTCTAGATGTTCAACAAAATGGCACCAAGACCATTTGTTGTGATTAGAAAGTGAGAAGAGAGCGTGCTTCTTGTATTGGGTGAGGATAACGCCTCATCACTTTTTTTTTTAATTGATTTGAAAATATAGATTAGATTTTCTATTCTCGTCTGTCTTTGTAAATTTTCTTGCACAATGAAATGTATAATATAACATATAACACTTTTAAAGTTATTTTCACTTCCCTTTACACTTTTTATAGCTTTCTATTACTAAAAATGTTACCAAAAACATTGGCATAAATCACATAATTATAACTTTTAATTCATATTGATTTTTTATCCATTGTCTACATCCAAACTCGCATATTCTATTGCTGAATTGTGCCTTCTATTTCTCCTCCTAATCTTGCTGATTCCTAGAGAAGAGGAAGAACAAGAAAATGAATGTTTCCTTCCAGTAATAAGCCATGCCTCCAATACCTAAAGAAGGAACATCCTTTGGATTAACATCACTAAACATTTTGATGGAACATGTACAACATGATTTCCCCGAGAAAATAGCCTTCGGTTGTTTGAGACTTCCCGCATGGTTTTGATCAGTTCACGAGATGACTGTAATGCCCCGCCTCGGGACACCGTAAACCACACCAAAGTGTAACTAAAAATTTGGGTAAAATTTATTTTTAAGTGAACAATTAATACTAATGTTTGCTTCACCGTTTCTCATTAATAATTAATTTATCCTAATTTAATTTACCCAAAATTAAATAAACACTAGCCCAATAATAACTTAATTATTTTATTCTATTAAGTTCACTAGGGTCACAAATAAAAGTCTACACCCCTTTATAACTTAATTAGTTCTCTCCCCTTTTAATTAATTTTCTCACACACCCCTCTTTAATTTATTTCCTATTCCCATAAAATGTTCATGACTTAAAGTGTGTAGGGTTTAATGTGAGCCCTAGGATAAATCTAATCTTGACCCTAGATTTGAATCTTACCCTAAAGTTTCCCTAAACATCTTTATGTTATTTTCTTTTCTTTTCCATTCCTCTTCTCATTTGTTTTGTTTTTTCATTTCAGTGCGAGTTGAGGAGCTATGGAAGCTTTTGATGGAAGTCCCATTATTATACTATGTGTATATATATATATATATAATTTGTAGTTCTTCTTACCCGAAAATCTCCTGGGTATTCATTATTGAATAACCTGAAAATGTTTTAAAAGAACCCGAATGCACAAAGAAAAATCATAGTTTTTAATAACCATGTGGGGTTTCGAAATTGGTAGGGCAGCTGTGGTGTGAGGGATGATAGCTGCGTGGAGAGGTGGAAGGGTGGAGGGTGCATGGAGATGGTTGTGTGGGAGGAAGCCCCGGTTTGTGCGTAGGTTGGGGGAGGGTTCAATCCCTCCCCATTTCTTTGTTTTGTTTAAAGTTTAAAAAATACAACCACCTTAAAAATTTACGATACATTTTTTTAAAATTTATTTTCTTTTGCTTTTCAAAAGTTAAATAAAGTTTAACAAACTATATATATATATATATATATTCCATATATATATATATAAGAGGATACACCGTTTTATATTATTTATAATATATTATATATTATGTAGCTTTGTATTAGTTGATGTTAAAATATAATAAGTTGTTTAGTGAAATAATATAGATAAAATACCGAATAACTTCTTAAGAATACGTCATAATTATGTTTTAAATTACTACTATATGGAATACATTTTAATATAACTATATCATATGTTATGAGACGAAAATAGTTGCAAGTTATTAGTACTAAAATCTGGTTTGTAACCTACGTGAACTATGTGAAATACTATTATTTTTGAACAAATTTAGGCTAAAATGATTCATTTCCTTATGTGAAAAAGAAAGCATATGGAAAGGTATTTCAAATAAGAAAAGAAGTTTTAAATATGTCCAAAAAAATGTGCAACAAGAAATATATATTCAAAATTGATTTTCTAATACAATCATCCAATAAGTTTTCTCATGAAAACGAAGTATAAACTGATTTCATCTCTTTGTAAAATGCTACCAAACTTTGCAAGAAAGAGACCTATTACAAGGCTAATAATATTTCCAATAAACCTATTTTCTTTTCAAAATGGATTTTCAAATCAATTTCATATTAAATGATTCTTCTATTTTACAAGATTTATTTTCCTAGGAGCTTAAGCTCACAAATACAATAAGTTTCCCAAAACACATGAGTACTCAAGAAACCACATTACAAGTCTCCTTCCAAGATTGAAGGAAGGATAACACAACAAAAGTGATACTAGCTTACAAATAACCCCCAAATCACAAAATGAGAACTTTTACATGACAAATAATCTTCCCAAATAGTCATACCCCAAAGAATCACAATGAGAGTAATGTTCACCAAAAATTTAAGAAAACAATGAGGAGTCATGATATCAAGAAACTCCAACCATCTCCATACTTGAGCTCCAACTTTGAGTGCCTTTCAAGGAAATCAACACAAGGAGAAAAAATCGTTTTACCACCCAACCTATAGGCATCATTACATGCCTTTCCAAAGGTTGGAAGACATGTTAGCCTCCCCCAAGCCCATGGGAGAGAGATATAGCTTCCAAAAATGTGCACAAGATATAGGGAGACATAACAACAATATTTTCACATACAAGACAAGTCCATGCACTAAGAAAAACACAACATTTTGCAAATAAGGAAAGGAGGAGAAAACCATATTCACCCTCAAAAATGGGGAAGAGAAGATGAGATATCCAAAGGTTCCAAAAAGTGTGGTCCAACCATAGGATGCACACAAACAATTTCTTCACAACCTCCTTATTCCTCCAAGACAACAAACCCTCCTTATTGCTCCACCCATTCACCTAAATCCTTCTTGGGAGGATTTTCAAACCCATTGGGTTTCCTCTCCAAGAATGGGGAAGGGGGTTCAAACCATATGAACCACCTTCCCCACCTCAAACCATATGAGGGGAGTGAAAAGAACCTACATGGCTTGCCCATCAAGCCATGAGGTTTGAGAGGGAAAATCCCTCTCTCTTCCCCCATAAACTTCAAAATCCATCAAGCCATATGATGGATGGAGAAAATAAAAACATAAAAACATACTCAAGCAACAACACACATGAACAAAACACACATTTCAAATATAAGAAAGGCTAAGATCTAACATGACATAAAACATAGAATGAGCTCAAAGAGCCTACCTCCAAAATCTCTCCAACACTCTAAGATTTTCCAACTTCCTTATCCAAGCAAACTCTAGCTCCCAAAAATCTCCAAGCACCAAGCCAAAAGCCCAATTTTTCCCCTCTTTCTCCCCCATGAGGGAGAATTTGAAGAGAAGCCAAAAATTTCTCACCAATGAGGGGGTGACATGTGTCACCCCTCTCTTCCCTCCAAGTCAAATATTCCCAAAATAAAAAGAAGAAAAGATAAATTCACTTTAAACACTCTTCTCCCAAATTGCCCAAAATGAAAATAAAACAAGTTTGTGCAACTTTTTACAAAACACACATACCAATCCATATTACATGGATGGTGACAAAAGAGAGGAAAAATGAGAGGGAAACTCCCTCTATGCCTTGAAATTAAGCCCCTACCTATTAGGTAGGGTCCAAGGGCTTATTTTCATGCTAAGTGAACTCCCAAAACTAAAAGGGGTCACTTAAAATGCCATAAATAGCCCAATTTCGGGCTTGACACATTTAGGAACAAGTGTAGAGGATGTGGGGCCACTCAAGGGTACACATGTGACCCTAATCCTCTCTAGTTAACCCACACTTACCCAAATACAAATCTTAATGCAAGTGGGGACCATTAAGTCCCCAAACCTAATTTACTTAACAAAATAAACACACTAATTACAATTAATTCTATATGACATACCACATTACAAATGAGGGTCACTCATGGTGCCCAAAATAATGAAATATAATACTAAGGCCTCATACAGCTAACATGGTTAGGACTTAGCCCCGTGGGCCACTTGTGCACAATTTGTGTAGCTGCCTTGAAACCCACATCTTCCTGTGACCTGTCATTTGCACACTCAATGCACACATTAAACACACTTGTTTGATACAATGTGAATCAAATACTCAATAAGTGATCAATGAAATCTATGATATCATAACATCATCATGGAATCATGAATATGAAAACATGCACAATTACACACAATTTACCATGAGTTAGCCATAGAGATAAATATAAATGACATACATTCATATAATCAAGCCATGTGACTAAACTAAGTATCCAAGATACATCAATTAGGTCCAAACAATTGTTGTCACCAAATCATCGCACCCTATGAATGGTCCAATAATGAACATGACAATCAATGTGATTAGGACACATGGGATCACCTCTCAAGTTTGTTGGACTTGGGCTCGAGGTGAACCTCCGGAGAAAGTTGACTTCCTCTTCCTAGACTAAGTGTTATATTACTCCTAGTATAATAAAATTGTTATCTAAACCTAAGCTAACATTTCATGGGATTTAGGGAAAGAGATTTGCAAGAATGAAATTATACTAGGGATGGTGATGCACAAAATAAAGGGTGTTTTCAACTTTAGGAAGGGTTAATTTGAATAGGATGCAAGCACCGCTAGCCACTTTCACCTACTACAACTTAGAAGGGTACATAATACCATAGACTATAAAACATGTGCTCCTTTGTTAGAATCAAAATATTCATGTGAAAGATCAAATTTGATCAAAAACACAATCAATTCACCACGAGGATACAACACATGTACATGTCAAACATCCATTTCAATGATGATAGCTAATGATAATGCAACTTTTGATAATAGAAGGAAAATAAATTTTCCACAACTTTCACTAAAAATAATTATATCATTTCCCATAGTATGAAACAATATAATTTGAATTAAAGGCAAGCTAACCACTTATGTGAAGGAATTATGTATTCATAAAACATACACTCGATCAACTTTTGACACGATAAATCAGTTTCTTCAAGGAAAAATATCACTTTGAATATAATTGAAAAGGTTTTTAATAGTTGAAGCATTCTTCCAAGCTTGAAGACAAACTTCACCAAGTAATCTCTATCTATATGTTCTATCAAAGCATCCATGCACTTAACTATTTATAAGTTCCTTAGGATGAGCCATTATAGCTGGGCCTTCAACTAACAATTTACTAAAAATAGAAATGTCATTAAACTAAAGGGAACAGGCTCCCATAAGAATAGAATTTTTTTACAAGGGTTTGACTCGATCAACCCCGTAACTCCGACTGATCTAGAGCTTGGATTTGTCCTTTCATGGCTACTTAGCTTTTGCTTAGACCTGCAACACCTTATCCTTCGCAGGTTTCTCTTGTGCTTGCTCCCATGCAGCCATTCGATGTTTGTATTCAATGAAACACTTGATAATTCCCTAAATTTCTCCATCCTTTGGACCACATACATAGTGATTCACTACATCTACTATCTCGATTTACCTTATGACCTTGGCTGGAATTCTTCTAAGTTTACCCATGACCTTCTTTAGTCTTCCTGTGAAATTTTGGCATGAAACCAATCTTGCAACGGAGTCACTGTTAAAAGTACGGGTAACCTCATCATCTTGCTTCACCAAATATTTGAAATTTTCCTTGATCGATCTTCCGGAAGAGGATAAATATTTTCGTTGAAGAACTTACAATTAACAATATCAAACTCTTCGATATGTCATTCAGAGCATCCATGATTTCTACTTGTTTATCATCCAAACTTTTGATTAAATCTTGCAACACCTGAGATTGGAATTCCATGGCCTTTTGATATTCAAAAACTTTTAAGCATCATCAATTACATCCTCCTGAAGGAGTAGATCTAAATATTCTTCTCTGATTTCACTCCATGTGGCTAAATTCAAGTTCAAGTTATTATTATCCTCGGAAAAAGGATTCATCCATTTTACAAATAGTAGCTCTTCCAACCTATAAATCATTATATATTTCAACAACCTCTTTAATTAAAGGATTGGATTCTTGAAGTATACACTCCATCCATCCATTTACCAATCTTCCCTTCTAACCTATCTTCTCAATCTCGTGATAAGAAATATCATTGAGAGTAGAAGAAACTGTCAGAGTCGTAGTAGTTGAAACCTCGGTAGATGGAGTTGGTTGTGTTACCTTTCTCAATAATGCAGTGAGTTTCTCAACCTTTTCTTTGAGCTCATCCTTGGAAGCCTTGTCCTTGTCATATTTCTCCAACATATTTCCAAGAGTAGTCTGCACATCCTATTTAGCTCCTTCGTGTGTTGCCTTTCCCAAGTGAAAATATAGAAATTTGATAATTTGATGTTGTAATAGTCTCCTTGGTTTTACCCTCAACGGGAGTAGTAACTTCTATGATCCTTTCTCTAGATTAATTCACCAACAAGATAGAAACAATATTTGGCATTTTTTCATGTCTCTTTGGCGTGGGCTCTAACACACTCGGGTTTATAACATCTACCGAGAGGTACTTTATTTTTCTGTTTGTAGTTTGATGAAACAACCATTCAGTATAGCAGATCTTGATGGAAATCGAACAAGCTGATTAAGTACCGAAACACTAGTCAAAACAAGAGCACTAGTAACATTAGTTGGCATTTGAACAAAGGTGGAAATAATGGATGGGGTGTATGTGAGGACAACCATAGGAGTGGATACAATGGGATTAGAAGATGAGATGGAAGGAAATGGAAGTGTTAAAGGAAGCGAAGCAAAGATGGGTGACTCCAATCGTCTCTCGTCTTTGAGAGAAATGAAAGGGATGAGAATACATGAGCCATAGAAGGAGATGGAAAAGAATAAATGACTGCATGTGGAAGTGGAAGGAAATGATGTAGGGAAGTGACAATGGAAGAAGAGGATGAGATGACAGGTCTTGTGAGACATTTGGAGAATTAGTGACTTCAACTATTTATGACCTTGGTATTTCTCGGAGATGTGGCTTTAGAAGTAGGATCCTTGGAGAGAGATGAGCTTTGAAATACGAATGAAATGTTTTTAGGGACTGTATGGGCCCTTTGGATGGACCATTTTCCCTTTGTGGGTGTTGGTAGACTCATGGTTGATGAAATTTATGTATTTGTAGGTTGATCTAACCCCTTGGGTGAGATTCCCAAGGTAAGCAAACTTTTTAGGTTCTTTGTAGAATGGGCCCCGCCCTTTCCTTAGTATTGCAACATTCTTCTACATACCAATCAATCCATGGAAATGGTTTATTAGAAACATTATTATCTTTATATACTGCATCCAAAACTTCATCATCATCTTGCATTTATTTTGGAATCTCGATTATACATTCGCCAAATTTCATCAAGAGTTATCCTCTCATAATCTCTTTGTCAGATGATAAATTTATCTCGAAAAAGAACCCAAATATATTCCAACTGGGGCACATGGGAACTAGATAGACCTATTTCACTAAATTTACCCTAGTATTCAAAACTGGTCCAAGGATGGAAAGTCCGCAAAGTTACTTCTAACATCTCTACATTTATGTTCTTTGCCTTATAAATATTTGGAAAAGTATATTTTCCAATTGAAATAGGGAATTGAATTCCACCTTATGCCTTTTATTTTGAATCTTATGATAGTCCAAAGCAATTGCCGAACCAATTCTAGCAAGACCCACTTGTCAGTGGGACATCTTGGTAGCTTACTGGGAGCACCTACGAAACTAGGAATCTGAATGTATGTGAATGTAGGAAACTGTAGGTAGACAACTCCCCAATCATGTACTTCCTTGAAGGCTTCATCAGAAATCCTTCAATTGTATAACTCTTTATCAAAATGATAGAGAATGACAACAAAGAAGGCATTGTTAATCCTGTGGAAGTGCATGCTTCCTTGTCCAATGTAAGTTGTGGATAGAAATCATAGATTTGGGAAGTTCTTTGAATACCCTTAGTATTCAGTCCAGTGAAATCCCCCATAGCAGTTGTAGCATAGACTAAAAAGGATGTCATGTAGAAAATCTTGGAAGATAATACCTTGCTTAACTGAAAACAAATGGAGCTACTGATATGCTCCCCCCATATGATAAATTATTTATTTTTCTTGATGGTAGTGATATACAGGAACATCCATTCCTAAAATTCCTTTGCAGAGGGAAGGCCGAAAATCTACTTAGTAACACAATAATGTCATTGAATCCTGGATGAAGTCTGACCGATACATGGTCTTGGGCAATTTGGTAACACTCTTGGCTAGATAGATTTTTAACATAACTATTGTGCAAACCTCAGCTTCCTTGTCCCAATGCTCCACTGCTAATTCTAGTGAAATTGTTGCATAATATTTGATGTCTGGAAGTTTGAACAAGTCTTCAAAGAAATATGGGTCCAAGCAGATTACAACCTTGCCATCAACATCCTTAACTATCCTGGATTCTTCATCGAAGTGAGCTGCTTTGTAGCTAAGATGAAATCAGGGAAATGCATGGATGTGGGAAAGCCAATAGCTAGAACAAGTCCACTGTCATATATGGCTTGCATCCAGGATTTCTTGTTTGGGGCCTTCACCCTTGCCTAGAAGTCTGGAAAATCAATCTTCCTGAGGTCAATGTCTCGTATACTTCCCAAGGCCGAGGAAATACAAGAAAGAGGACCAACCTGGAGGAATTTATACCTCATCTTTTCCTAGCCTTTGGATGAAGAAGTTGACATTAAATTTTGATTTCGGAATCCAAAGACCTGCAAAAACTCCAAAATGCAGAAGTGAAAAGTTCAAACAGGAAGTTCAAAACCCGAGTGGAGAGTTCCAAAACCAAACTTGAGAGTTAAAGAAAACACAAGCTGGAAAATTTCAAAATCGAAAAAGAGAGTTCTTAAAATCTGAAAATACAAATTTTGAAAGAAGGTTACAAAAACTCAAAATGGATAGTTTGAAAAATAAGAGCATGGTTTCCAAAAATTAAGAACCTTTGAACGATCGATTCTTTAAACTCCAAAAGCACAAACTTATGAAAATGCCAATTTCTAAAATTTGAAAAAAATGAGAAATGTCGAAAGGACAGATTTCATCGAAGGCACGAAAAGAAAGTAAATACTCTGGAGGATCTTGAGGATTTTGATGAAATTTTCATTGGATGTTTGTATAACATTAGATTATGGAACTGTTAAGATAAAAAACACCATTAGAGGAAACATGGTAGGCAATGTGGATTTCATCTCCAAAACGAGATGGAAGAATAAAGAGAAAATGAGCAAGGAAAAACAAACTAAGAATATCTTAAACCAAAAGAAATAAATTAAATAAAATAACTTGGAAATGACACCACAAAAGTAAAAGACATAGTAAAAATACAAATGACAGAGCAAAGTGTCAGGTGAAAATGATAGGTTAAATCGCGAGTTTAAATAGAAAAACTTGACATTAATGCCTAGATTTTGACATGTACAGAAGTAGGTAAGAAATAAATGTGCAAAGAAATTTGAAAAATCGAAACACGAAAGTCTGGAATTTGAGTTTTGGACTTTGGAATTTAGGAGTTAAAAATAGTGGAATGGTGATGGAAAAATTCTGAAACTCGAAAGCTCAAAAGTCCAAAATTTTAGACTTTCAGACTTTTGGACTGAAGAAGTCCGAAAGAGAAAAACTGAAAAATGGTTGGGAAAGTTTCGAAATCCAAAAGTATGAAAGTCCAAAATTTTGGAATTTTGGAATTTTAGACTTCATAATTCAAAGTGAGATTTTACGAAATGTGACATAGAATTCCAAAACCCAAAAGCCTAAAAGTTTGAAAGTCTGAAAGTGAAAATCACCAATTACATAAGGAAAACTCCTAATTCCGAAAGTCCAAAATTTTAGAGTTTTGAGTTTTGGACTTTGGAAGTCCAAAAGCACAATTTCAATTATTTGCCATAAAATTTCTGAAAGGGAGAAATCCCGAAATCGAACTCCGAAATTTTTAGATTTTGGAATTCAGAGAATTTTGAAAACTTCTAAATACTTCGCGTGAAGGATTTCAAAAATTTTGTTTTGATTGATTTAACATCTGTTTCTCAAGGTAGATTTTAAAAGTTAACATTTTTAGTGAACTCTAGGGAATGCTTTCTTGCTAAGATTTTTGATCAGTAACCTTATACAAACCATTGGGAAAAGGAGCCTTGGAAGCAAAACTACATTCAAGGTGGGCACAAAACAAAAGAAAAGAAAAATTAAAATAAAACAATGTGCAAAGCGATTGGAGGAAAAGACAAAAGAACACTTTATAGGGGTGAAAAAATATCAAAAAAAGTTTTGAGATGCATCCCATTCACGTGAATGGGAAATTATTCTCCATTGAGTCGGGTAGATGAAATGAATTCACCTCTTGTAACTTGTGATGATTTATGATCTTCTCTCGAGAGAGTCAAACTTGGCATGCTGCCTGGTTTGGCTCTATCTTCATCCCATTTGAGAACCAAATATCCCTCTTAGAAACACCTATCATAAGTTTTCATCAAAGAATTTCTTGACATGAGCCACGATGTTGCCCTAAAGCTTTCATAGCCATGTTTATAAATTATTCTAGCTCCATGAGTTCAGCAAACCTCACCGTCAAGGAGTCATTTTCCATAACTTCAAGCTGATGATCCAACTCCAAAGAAGGTAATTCCAAGGAGAGAGGGAGATTTTCCTCCCTTCAATATACAAGCACAAAAGGTGAACTCCCAATTTCTCTTTTAGGTGTAATTCGATCCGCCCATAAGGCGGTCATAAGTTGTGTATTCGAGTCCTTTTGTTAGCCTCCTTCACGCATTTGATGATCCTTATGAGATTCTTGTTACTACACTCGGCCAACCCGTTCCCCTGTGGATAGTAATTGGAGGAAGTCTTGAGGTAGACCTCATTCTTAACCGCCAATTCACTCAACTTCAAACCAAGAAAATCCATTGCATTGTCATAGATAACAGTAAATGGAACATCGAACCTTGTCATTATATTTTCCAAGAAAATCAAGGACTTCCTTTTCGTTGCTTTCTTTCAAGGCCACTACCTCTGTCCATCGAGTGAAGTAATATGTTGCAGTAAGAACCCATTTATGTCCATCACTAGATGGAGGATTGATCATCTCAATGAAATATAACCCCATTGAATGAAAGGTTGATCCACTTGAATAGGATGTAGGGGAAGAGCTATCGATTCTGTTTTCCTGCAAAAAGGGCACATTCTTTACATTTCCTCACCCAGAGATGAGAATCTTTTAACAAATCTGGCCAATAATAACCAACTCGAATAATTTTAGTAGTAGTCATTCACCCGAGTAATGCCCCGGATAGGCCATTGTGGAACTCTTCTAATATTTTATTCACCGGTTCCGATATGATGCAATGAAGAAGAACACATTGCTCAAGTCCTTTCGAAAAAGAACATTATCCACGGGACATATGGAATAGACTTGAGACAAAATGTACGTTTTTGGACCTTATCCATATTTAAAGGATATGCCCCTAAGAGGAGGAATTTTTACATTTTTTCAACCATTAACCTTATCATTACCTTTGTCAAGTATTCAAAAGCATAACATCTTCATCACCTTTGACCTCCATGTCTGCATAAAGTGATCTACTAATGTAAACCCTTTCCTCTAACAAGTTAAGTAACTTTGATGTGCACATTGTACTCGTCACCTTTTTAATCCATCCAATGCGTTTTTCATTCATCTCGTTATTCAACAAAAAGTATTTGATGTAAGGATGGGAGACCATTAGGTGGATTTTTTTGTTGGAAAACATGTTCTTAAATTTCTTCAAGGCTTGAATAACTACAAATACTGTTTCTCAACAAATGAATATTTAAGCTCATATTCTTTAAGGGATTGAATGAAGAAGGAAATTTTTTCTCCATCGATCATCATTTGTCTGCGGCTAAGAATCCCTGAAATAATTTCCTGACCTACAAAAGCATAAAGAATAAAATATTTATCAAACCTGGGGTTTACCAATGTGGGAGCTTAAGAAATGGTCGTTTTGATAGCTTCAAATCTCTCCCTTCCTTCTTTTATCCATGAGAATGGAATATTATTCTTTAGCATGGTTGTCAGTGGTTTAGCCAACGTTGCAAATTGGGGAATGAATCTCGTATGAAATTTATGGTTCCCAGGAAACTCTGGAGGCCTTTCTTGTGACTTGGAAGAGATAAGGACATAATTGAATGAATCCTGGCTGGATTGATAGACACTCCTTCCACTGAAACAACATGTCCCAACAATTTCCCTTCCTGCATTACAAAATTGCACTTCTTTGGGTTAAGTGAAACCCTAAATTCCCTACATCTATGAAAAACCTTCCTTAGATGTGTGATGTGATCTTTAACATGCTTAGAATATACATTTATATCATCAAGGTTAACCAAGATGATATCATTGATTAATCCTTTAAATTCCATGTCCATGGTTCTCTAGAAAGTAGCCCCTGCATTAGACAATCCAAATGGAATTTTGTTGTAAGCATCACTGTACCCCACTTCTTGGTGAAAGTTGTTTTCAATTGGTCAGATTCTTGGACTAGAATCTGATTATATCCCAAATATGCATCGAGCAAGGAAAACATTTGAGCCCTTTCCACTGTTTGAAGGATTTTCTCCATTGATGGAAGAGGGTAGTGGTGTTTTAATAAGGCATGATTTAAATCTCTCAAATCCATGCACAACTAGATCTCTCCATTCTTCTTCCGTACTAGTAATAGATTGGCTATCCATGAGGAACGTTTGATAAGGAAAATTATGCAGGCTTCGATGAGTTTGGTTAGCTACTTCCTTATCAGTGGCTTAATCTTGGGATGAATTGGCCTTTGTTTCTAGAAAACTAGATTAGAATTTGGATCCAGTTCAATGGTATGTTGTGCTAGACCGGTTCAAAACCACACAAGTATTTATAGCTCCACGTGAAAATATCGTGATATTCTTGACACAATTCAATGAAAGCTTTCTTTTCTTGAGTAGTGCACACTTTACCAATCTTTAAAAAAAAAATTCGCTTGTCACCTCGACTTCTTCAAAATCCTCTTCCTTGACCACCATGTTTGTGCTTTTTCATTTTTTTGATCATCTCGAATTGAATATCGAATCAAGGGTAACCAAGAATTTTGGTAGCTTGTTTCCCTTTTGTATAATTTGACCACCATACGAATTTTGTAGTTTATCTTGGTTTTGGCGATAAATTCCACCTCTTCCTCCAGAAAAGAACAATTTGTTTGTCACTATTGAATACTTGCTAGCTACTCAAATTATTTGGAACCATAGGATGGACCATCATCTTGACTATTTGTTTCTCTTCTTTCATGATGTCCATAGGTATGTCGATCGCAAAACCAATTGTAGCAAGACTATCAAAGCATCCCGATTTTGTTTTCTTGGAACTACATGAATTCAAAAAGATTTGAAATATTATATCAAGTCCCAAAGTCGATTCTTTTACGATATTAAGAGATCATTTTTGATGTGTGCATGAGTGTCACTTGATGAAAAACCAACTCACTATCTCCAAAGATAGTCAAAGCCTTGATTCCTTTCTTATGATCTAGCTGAATCCCTTATATGAGAGCCTCATATTCAGCCACATTATTGGTGCAACTAAATTGTAATCGAAAGGATGAGAAATATTTATTCCCTTCTAGAGAAATCAACATAACTCCCGCACTAGATACATTTTTACTTCTCGAACCATCGAAGAATAATTGCCACAGTCCCTCAAAATGTTTGATGTTTTAACCAATTGAGGTATGATTGTTCCTTCTTCATGGATGCAATATATACCCAATCCAATTTCCTCGAGAAGTAGTAATCCAAATTCTTCATCTTCTAGTAAATCAGCATAGGGATCATATTGATGATTTATACTTACTTCATCAAGAAACGTATCAGAACACCTTCTATGAGAGTATTTGGTTCATGGTCAACATCTTCTTCTTCTTCGGATCAAAAATAACATAATTCCCATTTATGGGATTAGTAGTGTATGACTTCACATGATTATGGTAAATTGTCTCTGGTTTGATAGTCACCTTCGTCCGTACCAAGTTCTAAGAACCATATGTGACCAATTTGATGAAAAATAAACACCCATCTTGGTAGTGAAATTGTGTGATAAGAAAATGGAAAAGAGAGGAGGAAGATCGATAACAGATATGTCTTGTGTGAATGACGAGATGGGACATGCATGGATGACAAGATGAAGTCCCTTAATGACTCCAACAGTTTGACTCTTTGTACCATCTAATCTTGGACAAATCCTTTTGAGATTGGAGTATATGGGATTCCTAATACATCTACAATCTACTTGGGAATTACAAAAATACAGGCTCTAGAATCGATCATACAATTATGCACCAAATGATCACCAATAATCAAGGAGATATAGAATGGTGGTGGTTTGTTTGCTATAGTAACCCCTTTCCCTTCGGTTGACACAAACTTGTTGCTATTTTTTCTCCATGACCTAATGATCTATCAATTGTACCAAAACCATTCAAAGCTTACCGTAAAAATTTCTTTGAGAAGGAATTGAGAGTGCATCCCACATCGTGAAGCTCATATTAGTCTTCTTCATTTGTTCCACAATGCTGAATGGAAATGCCCCAAATTTTCTAATACCTTTTTAGGCATTAGAGTCCTCTTTTGGAAAATGCTTATTGGCTTTTGTGATACCGAAAGATCCTTCCTTCTTTGTAGCTTGATCAACGAGATGTTTCGGAGATTTATTTCTGCATCTCTATCAAGCAATGCTTGTGTTTGAGGTGAAGTAGATTCTGACTAGTTTTGGAAGGATGAGACTTTATTACTCTCTTTTTAGAATGCATGCTTTCTGGTATAGTGGACGCATCACTGTTCAAACCACAAAAATCATCCATTTTCCAATTCAGTAGTGTGGTTTCATAGGAAGGCTGATCTTGACTCTCTTGGGTAGATGGTACGACTGATGACTCAGGTGGGGTGAATATACTTTGGACCATAATATCTTGACTCAAAACTCCATTTGGGAAAAGATTCTGGTTGTGAGTCTGAGAACAAGGATACCACCATTCATAATATTGAATGAGGTTATCCTAGATAGGTACAATCACTCTGCGTGACAGCGGCAAAGTAAGTGGGTTACGAAAATTCAAAGGCTTCACATTTGCATCCTGTCTCACGGCTGATTTTGGGATCTATTGCTACCTTGAAAAGGGGGATGACCTGTTTGGTATTGGGATTGGAATGGGAGAGCATATTGATATTGCTACCTTTTTATTGCTACAAGCTCATTTTTGAAGGTTTACAGCAGCGATTTAACCTTTCCAGATCGTTTGAAGGAATGGACGCTTGATCACGGTTGGTTAATTAGAACTTTTCGGAATAGGATAAATGACTGTTGCTTCCCTAAAATTTTAACAAATATAGGCATGGGAGGCCAAGGCATAATTTTACCTTCTGAATTAAGGAATTTTCAGCTCGTATAGCTATTTCGTAAACATCGGGAATAATGATTACTCCCATAGATTGAATCATGATCTGTTATGTCGTTGTTCAATGCCCGCAAATAATACAGGAAATCATTACTTGGAGATGGCCTTATAAGTGTTGGGATCTGGTTCCAAGTTTTGTTAAACGAAATTGAAATCAGTCATATACTCTTGAGGGGACTGTTTTATAGTAGTGAGTTATTCCATAAGTGATAGGTGATCAATTTTGTCTTCAAAATGCTTACAGAGCTTCCTACATAACTCGTTCCAAGTAGTAATAGAACCAACAGTTAAGATTTGAAAAAATTGAAGTAATTTACCTTTAAATGAAGTAACGAGGAGTCTAATTACCATGGTGTCTTCTCTCGTAATACTATGCCTTTGCGCAAATACTAGCCACATCTAGAATATGCTCCCGGGAGTAACATTGGTTTTGCAAGTATAAAATGGGAAAGTTTTTAAGGCGGGCTTGCGATATAACACCCCTTTATGATAATAGCAAGGGGATCTTTGGCATTAAAAGGAGGACAAACATTGGTGCCATGGCAACCAAGTGTCGATTGTGCTTTGGTGGAGGGAATATTTTGTCGGGAGGATTCGAATGACCTCTACGAGGTAAATCTGTAGTTAGTGATGTTGAAATGCCTCTTCTTCTTCTCTTTGGAGGAGGCAAGGAAATTTTGGTATCTTTGATAATCCCCTTTCTTTGAAGAAGCTCTTGTCTAAATTCTTGAATAAGTAATCAAACTAAGACTTGAAATCTAGAGAAATGGAGTCGCAGTACTTTGATTCGTGCAATTGTGCAAAGAGAAGTACCAACTAGATCCCATTAGGCGTGCCAAAAATGTTGTCGCCAAATCACTACACCCTCTCGAATGGTCTCAGTATGAACAATACATTCGGCATGATTGAGACACATGGGATCACCTCTCAAGCTATGGGACTTGGGCTTGAGGTGAACCTCCGGAGAAGGCCAACTTCCTCTTCCTAGACTAAGTGTTGTATTACTCCTAGTATAATAAAATTGTTATCTAAACCTACGCTAACATTTCATGGGATTTATGGAAAGATATTTATGAGAATGAAACTATACTAGGTATGGCGATGCACCACATAAAGGGTGTTTTCAAGTGCAAGAAGGGTTAATTTAAATAGGATGCAAGCACCGCTAACCACCTTCACCTACTACAACTTAGAAAGGGTACAAAATACCACATACTATGAAACATGCGTTCCTTTATTAGACTCAAAATATTCATAATGTGAAAGATCAAATTTGATAAAAAATACAATCAATTCACCATGAGGATACAACACATGCACATGTCAAACATCCATTTCACGATGAAATGCTAATGATAATGCAACTTTTAATAATAGAAGGAAAATAAAATTTCCACAAATGACACTAAAAATAATTATATCATTTTCTCATAGTATGAAACAAGATAATATGAAATAAAGGCAAGCTAACCACTTACGTTAAGGAATTATGCATTCACAAAACATACATTGATCGGCTATTCGACACGATGAATCAGTTCTTTAAGGAAAAATATCACTCTGGATATAATTGAAAGGGTTTTAATATTTGAAGCACTCTTCCAAGCTTGAAGAGCAACTTCACCAAGTAATCTCTATCTATATGTTCTATCAAAGACTCCATGCACTTAACTATTTATAAGTTCTTTAGGTTGAGCCATTACATTTGGGCCTTCAACTAAGAATTTAATAAAATTGAAATGTCATTAAACTCAAGGAACAGGATCCCATAAAAATAGAATTTTTTTTTGCAAGGGTTTGACTCGATCAACCTCTGCAACTCTAACCGATCTAGAGCTTGGATATGTCCTTTCATGGCTACTTAGCTTTGGCTTGGACCTACAAGACCTTATCCTTTTGTAGGTTTCTCTTGTTCTTCCTCACATGCAGCCATTTGATGTTTGTATTCAATGAAATGCTTGATAATTCCCTGAATCTCTTTGTCTTCTGGCCCACATGCATAGTGATTCACTACATATGTTGTCTCGATTTCCCTTGTGACCTTGGCTGGAATTATTCTAAGTTTACCCATGACCTTCTTCATTCTTCTGTGAAATTCGACATAAAACCAATATATCAATAGAGTCACTTTGTTGAAATTCCAGGTAACCTCATCATCTCGCTTCACCAAATCTTTGAAATTTTCCTTGATTTGATCTTATGGAAGAGCATCAATGTTTTTGTTGAATAAATTACAATTAATAATATCAAACTCTTCTGATATGTCATTCAGAGCATCCATGATTTCTACTCATTTGTCATCCAACCTTTTGATTAAATCCTGTAACACCTGAGACCGAGAATTCCATGGCCTTTTGATATTCAAACAACTTTGAAGCATCATCAATTACATCCTCTTGAAGGAGTAGATCTAAATATTCTTCTCTGATTTCACTCCATGTGGCTAAATTCAAGTTCAGATTATTATTATCCTCAGAAAAGGATTCATCCATTTTACAAATAACAACTCTTCCAACTGCAAATCATTATATATTTCAAGAACCTCTTTAATTAAAGGATTGGCTTCTTGAAGTATACGCTCCATCCATCCATTTACCAATCTTTCCTTCGACCTATATTCTCAATCTCATGATAAGAAATATCATCAAGAGTAGTAGAAAGCGCCGTCAGAGTCGTAGTAGTGAAACTATCATCACCAATCCGGCACTATGATAATTCTTCACCTGGAACTCCTCGTGCTATGATTATTTACTAATGCACATCCTTTAGTTTGGTGGATGTAATATGGAAATACAACAATAAACATAACACAAGAATACCATAGACTATGATAAGAAGGAATGATGATAAATCTGAAATATCAGAGTAAATTATAATATTAACATGAAATTGTTACAATCTCACCCATGAGGTACTTCAAGTGTTATTGACTTCACTTGCCTTTCACCAATACTATGGGAGAAACTTTACAATTACACCTCTTAATGGCTTCTTCAACACACCTTTAAACCGATGGCTTCCTTTACACACTTCATACAATATTTCTCACTACTTCCTTCTATGATAAATGAGGGGGTGACCTCTTTATTTATAGAACTTCTAGGCTTATCCATCTTATCTCTAAGATAGGATAAGACATCCACTGACGAATCATATTCCATACCTTCACTCTTATCTCGTACATGTAAGCTTATATTTTAAGATAAGATAAACCTTATCATTTCACATGGGTTCCACATTTTTAGACTTTTACAAAAAAATACACAAAATATTTATGACCTCACTCCTTGTCCTTATTACCAATATAATATTTATAATTCCTAATCATGTAGACCCTACTTCTCTACTTACCCCAACTTTGACATTTTAACATTATTATCGGACCACTTACGACAAATATTTACTTTTACCAAAACATTCCTATTATACTTTTGACTAGTACCATACTATACATTATTGACCGTCGATTGGTAGCATCGTTATCTTCTATTGGACGCTAGTACTAATTATACTTAACAACATCCTATTCCTAATACATACATTAATGAAATAGAAATTACGGAGGAAAATTGTAGTGTCGACATCTTCCCCTTCCTAGCTTCTACTCCGTCCCTGAGTAGACTATTCAGTGCTTGAAAAATCTTCAACTTGTCATGGTTGACCCATTTCGTAATGGGAGTGCCATCCAATTCCTCCGGTCAGTGCACGTACCATTTTTATGCACAATCTGCTATTTTGTAGGGCCCCATCCATTTTGGAATAAATTTTCTGTCTTCTTTTTTGTATCTGGAATCATATACTAGAACCAAGTCATTCACATGAAATGGAGACCAACAGATATTTTGATCAAAGTATTCCTTCTACTTCATTTTCTTCTTATAGCTTGTATCCTTAGCTATTTCCCTCATTTCCTCTAGCAAATGAAGATGTACCAACCTTTCTTTTACTGAATCACTTTCATCCATCCTTTCATTTTCCATAACTCTGACCGTGGGAATATCAAACTCAATAGGAAGAACTGGATCAATGCCATAAGCCAACTGAAATGGGGAGTATCTTGTTGCTGACTTTGATGTTGCCCTATATGCCCACAATGCTGCATGAATCCTCTTATCCCATTTATGTACCTGCAAGGCTGCATCTTTTTCTAGTATTTGACACAACACAAAATTTTTTCGTTCCACCTATCCATTTGTGCTTGGCTTATATGTTGTTGCCTTCCTGTGCTTAATAGAAAAATTATTGACTAGGGCTTCTACCACCTCATTAATGAAGTGGCTTCCTTGATCTGTTATAATTTCTAATGGACAACCAAATCTGGTGACAATGCGTTCATATATGAACCTTGCCACTTCATCCATAGAATTTGTTTTCAATGGCCTAGCTTCAACCCACTTGGTTAAATAATCTGTGGCAACTACAATATACTTATTTTGACATGATGTAGTTGGAAGTGGACCTACAATGTCTATTCCCACTTTTCAAAGGGACCAAGTGGAAGAATAGGGCATAATGGAGTGATGAAGTCTTACGGTTACCATGTGTTTGACAAATATCACATGTCTTATAATAATTATAACAATCTTTAAAAAGAGTGGGCGGTGATAACTTGCATCCAAGATCCTTTTTGTTGTAAGTTGTCCAGAGAAGTTCCCTCCACATGTACCATTGTGGAATTATTCTAGCAGCTCCTTCCTTGATGATCACGTCCAATGCCCTCTTAGACTGTCCATCGTGTCCTATTCGAAATAATACTCCATGCGAGAATAGAATATGGATGATGGCTTGAGTAATCTTTCTCTTAGTCTTTGCATTGGCACCTTCAGAAACTTGAATTCATTTAGATAATTCCAAATATCTATGTATTCACTAGGGATTGTGTCAAGGGATAACAATGTCAGCATCGGGAAATCATCATCATCACAAGATGATCCTAAACCATCATAGGCTCAAGAGAGTGCATCGCATTGACATGCTTCTTTCCTAGCCTATCTATAATATTAAATTCAAATTCTTGTAGAAAAATTATCCATCTTGCTATCCTCCCGATGGGTTAGGCTTATTGACAATATATTTTAGAGCCTCGATGATCTGTTATGACTATAAATTTCTGCCTTAGCAAGTAATTTCTAAACTTCTTTACAGAAAAAATGATATCTAGAGCCTCTTTTTTAGTTAAGATAATTTACCTCAAGACTTCTCATTTGTCTACTTCCAAAGTAAACTGGATGTTCATTCCCATTTTCATCCTTTTGGCTCAAAGTACTTCCTAGTGTCTGCATCGAGGCATCAGTGTACACAATGAATGGCTTGCTCCAATCTGGATTCTTAAAATAAGTGAAGACACTGGGCTTCCTTGATTGTCCAAAAGCTTCATGTGCCTTATTTCCTAGTTCATAAGTAACATCCTTCTTCAAGAATCTGGGTTAGTGGTGTATAATCTTTGAGAAATTCTTGATGAACCTTCTATAGTAACCCACATGGCCTAAAAATGATCTCAACTTACTTCTATTCATAGGAAATGGTAAATCTTTGATTTTTGAAACTTTATCAAGATCAGTACCAATTCCATCTCTGGATACAACATGCCCTAACAAAACACCTTTAGAACATCCAAAGACACACTTTGTATGGTTTAGTGAGGCTTGTGCTTCATCTAACCTTTGAAATGTTGTCTCCATCTCAGTGTGGTCCATCTTGCTCCCATAGATGTAAAAATCATCCGAAATACTCGATGAAGTTCCTAATGTAGGGTTCGAACACCCTATTCATCAAACGCTGGAATGTTCTTTGAAGCATTACACAACCCAAAAGGCAAAACTCTATAAGCAAGCATTCCCAAGGAGTGGTGAACGTGGTCTTCAACTCGATCTTTCTCTGCTATACGAACTTGGTTGTAGCCACTATATCCATCAAAGAAAACTATAACACTCTTGGCCACCTACCGTCCAAGATCTGATATGAGAATGGAAGAGGGTAATGATCCTTCTTTGTTGCCTTATTGAGCTTCCTGTAGTTAACACAAATGCGTAGCTTCCCATTTTTTTTATTGAGATCACAATGGGAGAAACTCATTCGAATTCTCCATAGAAAATATGAATCCCGCATCAAGCAACTTATCTATTTCTTCTTTTACGGTCTTGGAAAAATTGGGATTCATTCTATATGGCATTTTCTTTATGGGCTTAGCACCATCTACCAGCTCAATAGAATGTTCTACCCAACTTACTTGATGAGTTCCTTGTAATCAAAAGTGAATATGTGTATGTACCTTCGAAAGAGCTGGAGGTAGGATTCCTTCTCACTCTCCATCACAACATCACCAATCTTTATTTGTTGGAGACGATCATCAATTTCTTCTTCAGATAATTTTATGGGGTCATGAGTCGGTGTGACTGGAAGGATATCCATGACCGAAACATCAACCTCACTTTCTTCATCTTCTGGTGTCCACTTCACTGGTACTAGAGTAATCAAAGGATGTCCAATCATCAATTTCATCACTTGAATCGACAGGTTCTGCCTTATGATGCCGAGGGATCACGTTTATTTTCACCCCTCTCTACCACGTCCAAGTGTCATGAAGCCTTCATTCCAGTAGTTCCTTGCATGAACTCTCCTTTGCCATGGTCTTCCCAACAATATTGGGTACGCAATGCACCATTTTTCATCACCCGAAAGTCTACCACACATACAACACCCATAATGAGATATTGCCACATTTGAAACTACACCTTCTCGGTTTAGTTTTTCCCTTATTTAATGACATTAACATAAGTGTTGAGGGCGATCAATTTTAAACCCAACATATTCATTACGAGACTCGGTCATTACATTAATCGCAGCACCTCCATCAACTAAGACATCATGAATTGAAATACCATTACATAGTACCTTGACTTATGGAGCATAGGGATCCACCTCTACCTCCAAAATAGGGACCTCAACCTCCTTCCTTCATCGAGCATTGAGTCCACTTCACAGCCTCCCGCCTCTTCTCGAAGACATAGCCAAGAGTTGACCATATGTAATATTTGCAGGACTTTTAGACAGATCTTCTAAGATGGAGTATGGTCCTTGTCCCCGTGAAATCGAGAAAATCCCGCACACCCAACTTTCTTCTCCTATGTTTCTTACTTGTTTCTCCTTTCATCTTCTTAGGATCATTTCCATCTTGGTTATCTTTTTCTTTCTTTCTTTTTGTTACAAACACATCTACTTCATTATTTATGCTCTTTTCTACTACATCAAAAGAATTCACAGTGCTTTTCCTTTATCATTATCTCTTGTACTGTAGAAGCTCTATCTGGACAATTATACTTATAATGACCCTTTTATAACAACCATAACAAACAACTTCAAAAATATTTCTTTTGGACCTCTATCTCCTCCCGAGAACTAACCCATCTTCTCGAGCTGAGATCTTCATACTCGGTAGATGTACTAGGAGAAAGATTTGTGCTCACCGAGAGTGGTTGTGGATTTTGGACCAGAGGTGTTGGTGTAGGCTCTACCTTAGCAACAATTTCTTTGGGCTCCTCTTCCATGATTTCTTCTTGCCTTCTTGCAATCTTCTTTGCTTGTTCAATGGTAGTGGGTGGTCATACTTCACTCATTGTCTAATCTCTGGCTTCATCCCAAGAATGAAGTGCTTACAGAGGATATTATCCATGCCATTTATTAACCCATCCGCTAATCCTTTCTTCCTGATTTGGGCATCGAGCTTCCTCCTTAGCTCTAGAACACGAGCATGATAATATCTTATCTTCTCCTTCTCTCCTGGGCTAGCTTTGTGATCTCGATCATGAGATCTCGCATATTTACATTGTTCACCAAATTCTTCAAGAAAACTTTCAGTTAATAAATCCCATGATTTTTTTACATTTTCACCTAGTGTTTCAAACCACCTAAGGGCTGAACCATCCAAAAAGGTAGGAAAAAATTTAGTCCATTGTTCCCTTCTTATAAGGCCATTACAAATACAAGATCGTTTAAACTCTTGAATGAAAGAGGAAGCATCTTCATTAGATTGGGCTAAAAAACAGAATCTTCCCCATTTTCAAAAGTAACCATAGTGAAATACCAACCCAAAAGTACAATCAACAAGACTTATGTTCACAAATAATTGAAATCACTATAATAGAAAATAGAAATGACCACGGTAAACTATGGTAAAACTTGACTTCATTGTAGTAAAAACGACTTTCTTGTGGTAAACACTATTCACAAGTAAAAAGTGAAGTTACCGCAATAAATAGTATTCATGGTGAAAAGTGACTTTACTGTGGTAAATACTATTCACGGAAAAAATGACTTTATTATGGTAACTACTATGCACAGTAAAAACAAGGTTACCCTCCAAATGATTTTTGACTAAGTGGGAATATCTCTCCAGAAAATCCACCAACGAAGAATGGTCCTGCAACGGAACCAAAATGTCATCACCAATCCGGCACTATGATAATTATTCACCAGAACTCCTCGTGCTATGATTATTTACTAATGCACAACCTTTAGTTTGGTGGATGTAATTTGGAAACACAACAACAAACATAACACAAGAATACCATAGACTATGATAAGAAGGAATGATGATAAATCTGAAATATCAGAGTAAATTATAATATTAACATGAAATTGTTACAATCTCACCCATGAGGTACTTCAAGTGTTATTGACTTCACTTGTCTTTCACCAAGACTATGGGAGAAAATTTAAAATTACACCTCTTAATGGCTTCTTCAACACACCTTTAAACCTGATGGCTTCCTTTACACACTTCATACAATATTTCTCACTACTTCCTTCTATGATAAATGAGGGGGTGGCCTCTTTATTTATAGAAATTCCAGGCTTATCCATCTTATCTCTAAGATAGGATAAGAAATTCACTCGACGAATCACATTCCATACCTTAACTCTTATCTCGTACATGTAAGCTTATCTTTTAAGATAAGATAAACCTTATCATTTCACATGGGTTCCACATTTTTAGAATTTTTACAAATAAAATACACCAAATATTTATGACCTCACTCCTTGTCTTTATTACCAATATAATATTTCTAATTCCTAATCATGTAGACCCCGCTTCTCTACTTACCCCAACTTTGACATTTTAACATTATCGGACCACTTACGACAAATATTTAATTTTTACCACAATATTCCTATTGTACTTTTGACTATTACCGTATTATACATTATTGGCGTCAGTCAGATCTTTGCAGCGCCCGTTATCTTCTATCGGACGCTACTACTAATTATACTTAACAACATCCTATTCCTAATACATATATTAATGAAATAGAAATTACGGAGGAAAATTTTAGTGTCGACAAAACCTCGGTAGATGGAGTTGATGTGTTAACTTTCTCAATAATGTAGTGAGTTGTTTGACCTTTGCTTTGAGCTTATCCTTGGAATCCTTGTCCTTGTCATATTTCTCCAAAAAAAATCCAAGAGAAGTCTACACATCCTATTTAGCTCCTTCGTGTGTTTCCTTTCCCAGTGAAAATATAGAAATTCGATAATCTGCTGCTGTAATAGTTTCCTTGGTTTTACCCTCAATGGGAGTAGCAACTTCTATGATCCTTTCTCTAGATTGATTCACCGATAGGTGGAAACAATCTTTGGAATTTTGGATTGTCTCTTTGGAATGGGTTCCAACACACTGTCTATAACATCTACCGGAGGTACTTTCTTTTTGCTATTTCAGAGTTTGACAAAAATTCATTCGGTATAGTGGATGCTAATGGAAATGGAACAACCGATCCAAGACGAAATTCTAGTCAAAAAACAACAGCACCAATAACATTAGTTGTCATTTGAATGGAGGTGGCAATAATGGATGGGGTGGATGTGAGGACAACCATAGGACTGGATACAATGGGATTAGAAGATGAGATGGAAGGAAATGGAAGTGTTAAAGGAAGCGAAGCATAGATGGGTGACCTAATTATATCTCCCGCTGAGAGAAATGGAAGGGATGAGAATACTGAGCTATAGAAGGAGATGGAAAAGAAGAAATGAATGTGGAAGTGGAAGGAAATGATGTAGGAAGTGATAATTGAAGAAGAGGAGGAAATGACAGGTCTTGTGAGACATTTGGAGAATTAGTGACTTCAACTATTTCGACCTTGGTATTCTTTAGAGACATGGATTTAGAAGTATGATCCTTAGAGAGAGATGAGAATCTAAATATGAATGAAATATTTGTAGGGACTGTATGGGCCCTTTGGATGTACCTTTTTCCCTTTGTGGGTGTTGATAGACTCATGGTTGATGAGGTTTATGTATTTGTAGGTTGATCTAACCCCTTGGGTGAGATTCGAAGGTAAACAACCAACCGTAGGTTCTCTCGTAGAATGGGCCCCACCCTTTCCTTGGTATTGCAACATTCTTCTACATACCAATCAATTCATGGAAATGGTTTATTGGAAACATTATTGTCTTTATATGCTGCATCCAAAACTTCATCATCATCTTGCATTTATTTTGGAATCTTGGCTATACAAAACTACCAAATTTCATCCAGAGTTATCCTCTCATAATATCTTTATCGGATGATGAATTCATCTTGAAAATGAATCCAAATATCTTCCAACTGAGGCACATGGGAACTAGAAAAACATGTTTCACTAAATTTACCCTAGTAGTCGAAACTGGTTCGAGGATGGAAGGTCTGCAAAGTTACTTTTGACATCTCTGCATCTACGTTCTTTTCCTTATAAATATTTGGAAAAGTGTATCTACTAATTGAAATAGGGAATTTAATTCCCACCTTATGCCATTTATTTTGAATCTTATGATAGTCCAGCAATTGCCAAACCAATTCTAGCAAGACCCACTTGTCAGTGGGACATCTTGGTAGCTTATTGGGAGCACCTACGAAACCAGGAATCTGAATGTACGTGAATGTGGGAAAGCGTAGGTGAAACAACTCCCCACTCATGTACTTCCTTGAAGGCTTCATCAGAAATCCTTCAATTGTATAACTCTTTATCAAAACGATAGAGAATGACAACAAAGAAAGCATCGTTAATCCTGCGGAAGTTCTTGCTTCCCTTGTCCAATGTAAGTTGAGGATAGAAATCATAGATTTGGGAAGTTCTGTAATACCCTTAGTATTCAGTCCAGTAAAATCCCCCATAACAACTGCAACATAGACCAAAAAGGATGTCATGTAGAAACTCTTGGAAGACAATACCTTGCTTAACTAAAAACAAATGGAGCTACTGATATGCTCCCCCATCTAATAAATTATTTATTTTTCTTAATGGTAGCTATATATAGGAACATCCATTCTTGAAATTCCTTTGCAGAGGGAAGGCCAAAAACTACTTAGTAACACAATAATGTCATTGAATTCCTGGATGAAGTCTGACCGATACATAGTCTTGGGAAATTTAGTAACATTCTTGGCTAGATAGATTTTTAACATAATCTGTATGTACAACCCAAATTCCTTGTCCCAATGCTCCACCGATAATTTGGGTTAAATTGTTTCATATTCTTTGACGTCACGGGAGTTTGAAAAATTCTTCAAAGAAATATGGGTCCAAGCAGACATAACCTTGCCATCAACATCCTTAAATGTCTTGGATTCTTCATCAAAGTAAGTCATTGCAAGCTAAGACGAAATTGTTAGTGTGAGTTATCCTATGTGTCCTCCTCTCATGTTGGAGGGTCATCTCACATGGGTTAGGTTTAGGGTTAGGTTTAGGGTTTCATATGTGTCATGCACTAGGGTTACTCAGCACCCTATATGTACCCCTTTTCTATTCATTTATGAGCATGCCAAGACACTCCATTGTCTTTCCTCTATGCAAGCTTTGTTTCTGTTGAGCAAGTTCTTCCATTACTGATCAATTTTTTTCCTTGCTATCGCTGGAGCTTTCACGATTCCGTTGGAGTGCAACTACTTCGTGGTGCCTCGTTTCCGATTCGATTCTTGCAAACTCTTTTCATGGTATCAGAGCTACACGACTTGCCGTCACACCAAAAGCTCGAACTGATGGTGGAGAGGGATCTCATCGTGTTAATCAGCTGCTACGCCAATACCCTCCCGCACGATGGAGCCGGGTATACACCCAATCAGGCCCAACGGCATATTAAGAGGAAGTGACACTGGGAATTTCCGGGAGGTCACCCATCCCAGAACTACTCTGGGGGCGGCGCGCTTGGCTGTGAGAAGTTTGATTGTAAAAGAAACTTAGCATGTATACTTACACGGCTCGTTTTTATAAAAAAGCAAGAGATTGAGTAAGTTTTTAAAAACATTTCTAACTCTGACAAGTTTCTTAATTAGAAACATTTATCTTTTTAAAAAAATCTTCATCTAAATCTTCATTAGATTAGATCTAATTAGTTTTAAATTAGATCTAATTTTTATTTAATTTCACATTATTTAAAAAAATATATTCCTTGGCATTATAATTTGGTCTTTGGATTGTTGTATTTCTAACCTTCTGTCGAGTGTCGAAGACGAAGGGTGAGGTCCGGGATTGGCAGGTGGCTAATTCCCCCTCGCAATACAAACAAACCCTATCTCAAATTCCATGCCATTTCCAACGAGCATACATATGACACCCTTTGCATGCGTTTAGGGCGCTTTTTTAATCCGTTTGCAGGCTTATTGGCTTTTTCTCATCAAATTGCGGGAATTAGTTTTTCTTATAACTTTTGACTCGTTGCTCGGTTTTGAGCACTTCTTTAGTCAAAGTTGCATGTTTTTCGCACTCTAGATGATGGGATCATTATCTTTGTACATGAATTAATTTTATAAAGTGCCGCATTCAGGGGGTTGGTTGTCTTTGTATTGCTTAAGTCACTCAATTTTTTTTTTTTTGAGCTTTGTTCTATTCCTTTTTTGTGGACTTGTGAGCGCGTCCGCCCACAATTTTACGACAAAGGAATTATTTTGTGTGACGTGAGACGATTTTTCTCACCACGGGGTTGGATTTCACCTCCTTCTACATTTTTTGCTTGTACTTGTTTACGGTGTTCCTCTTTTGTTGCGCTCCACAAAACATCTTTGTTGTGGTCTCCTCTTGCGCGTTATTACGCTAATTGCAAGACGAGTTACCAAGTGTTTCAAACCACACGCATGGACCCGATTGTAATCAACGCACTCAACTATAAAGTGCCGAAAGCAGGGGGGTTGTTATTGTCCTGGGTGTTGTATTACATGCAGACGCATTATCGGCCGAGTCCGACGTCTTGCATTTGTGCATCTTGCACTTTTTGATTCCGTATCATGGAAGGTAATCTTTCTAGACTTGAGTGTCATAGGATCGCCTTATAGCCTCTCGCCAATTCTTAGTGGGAGAGAGAACTATTCATCTTGGCGTGCTTCTATGGAACATTACTTCACCTGCAAGGGTCTTTCTCACTTCTTGCTTGGGCCAGTTCCTGCACCCACTGATCATCGTCATCTTAATGATTTTCTCAACAATTGCGACCATGTTTTTGGTCACATGATGATGCATGTCTCTACATCTCAATGGGTTCACGTGGCAGACTCAGATCCACCCCACCGCATCTGGAGCATTCTTCAGTCCCTCTATGGAGACCCTTCACATACTGCCGCCGTTGTTGTTGCAGCTGATTCAGTTGTCTCCTCTATTTTTTTTCGTGTGATGACAGCCCACCGACACCGACTCGTTTGGTTCTACTTCGATAACGAGGATTGTGCACCCGGCCGATGTCGAGAGTACTATAGAGGAATCTTCTCCTCCTTCTCTCACTATTCCAGAGAGTGTTGACACATCCCGCATCTCATCATATATTGAGCAGTCTCTTATACAATGTCATACAGTCATCACACCCGCCTCTTTTCCACCTTCAGTGTTTGAGGCCCATTTCACTCCTCAACCTTCCTTGGATGACTCATACATATCTGACATCGCTCTTCTGTTTGTTGAGCCCCCTCATTGGGATGAGTATCTACCTGACCTTAGTCATCTTTTCACAGAGCACACTTGTGATGTACTACAGGTTCCTCATCCATCTACAGGTATTTCAGAGGAGTTCATCATCTCCATTGTTGGGAGTGCCCCTTCTGGGACTCTTACCACTTCCACTTTTCCGAAGACTTTCATTAATCCACCCTTGTTTGTGGATCCATTTTCTGTCGTTGGGGATGTTTTATTGCCTTCACATCAGTTGGAAATCCTTTCTACAGGTGTTCACCCTTCATACTCTGACAGTTTTGCACTCGTGACATTACCCTTAGCTCCTTTGCACTCACTTGCTAGACCTATGTCACACTTTCGTGGACCAGACTCAGAGTTCTTCATGCTACTGCCTTCAGTTTCCTTCGTGGAGTGGGCAGATTTCCAGCACATCTTTTCTATCCTTCCTAAGGAAGACACACAGTATGGTGCAGACGGCTCTTCTTCATCCAGAGGCAGAGGATCTCATCATCAACATTCTTCTAGGAGATTTCTTAGAGTTACAGAGTTCAGATCCATCCATGGCATCTTCTGCATCCATCTCATCTCCCTCATCTTCTCTCTTTTTCATCTTCCGAGAGATTTCCCCTTTGTACATGGGTACCTCATCAGGGTTTATGTCGGGACCCATTTTTCTTCTTCTTCTTCTAGGAAGATTGTGTTTGTATATGGGCACCTTATCAGGCCTTTAGTTACGGGCCCCATTGACACATCTTTCTTAGTTGTTTAGGAGTGTCTTCCTCTTCCATTTGACTCATCATAGCCACTACCCTATCTTCGATGAAGGGGGTGTTAGTGTGAGTTATCCTATGTGTCCTCCTCTCATGTTGGAGGGTCATCTCACATGGGTTAGGTTTAGGGTTAGGTTTAGGGTTTTATATGTGTATGCACTAGGGTTACTCAAGCACCCTATATGTACCCTTTTCTATTCATTTATGAGCATGCCAAGACACTCCGATGTCTTTCCTCTATGCAAGCTTTGTTTCTGTTGAGCAAGTTCTTCCATTACTGATCAATTTTTTCCTTCCTATCGCTGGAGCTTTCACGATTCCGTTGGAGTGCAAGCGCCGTGGTGCCTCGTTTCCGATTCGATTCTCGCAAACTCTTTTGAAATCAGTGGCAATGCATGTATGTGGGAAAGCCGAGCTAGAACAAGTCCACTTTCATATATGGCTTGCATCCAGGATTTCTTGTTTGGGGCCTTCACCCTTGCCAAGAATTCGGAAAATCAATCTTCCCGAGAGTCGGTCTCTCCTATACTTCCCAAGGTTGAGGACAGACAAGAATGAGGACCAACCCCGAGGAATTTAAACCTCATCTTTTCCTTGCCTTTGGATGCAGAAGTTGACATTAAATTTTGATTTTGAAATCTAAAGACCTGCAAAACTCCGAAATGCCAAAGTGAAAAGCTATGAAATAGGAAGTTCCAAAGACCCAAACCTGGAGAGTTCAAAACCCGAACATGAGAGTTTTGAAAAACCCAATGGAAAATTCCAAAAATCTGAAACGAAGAGTTTTGAAAGTCTGAAAATACAAAATCCATAACAAAAAGTTCCAAAAACCCGAAATGGAGAGTTCGAAAAAGAAGAGATTAGTTTCCAAAAATTGAGAACCTCCGAACAGTCGATTCTCCAAAATCTGAAAGCACAAACTTCCAAAATGCCAACTCTAAAATCCAAAAAAATGAGAAATGCCAAAAGGACAAATTTCACCTAAGGAATGGAATGTAAATAAATACTTGAGAGGATCTTGAGGATTTTGATGAAATTTGCTTTGGATTCCTTTATAAAATCATATTGTGGAACCATTAAGATCAAAAACACCGTCGGAGGAAACATGGTAGGCAATGTGGATTTCATCTCAAAGCAGATGGAAGAATAAAGAGAAAACGAGCAAGGAAAAACAAACTAAGAAGGTCTTATACCAAAAATAAATAACTTAAATAAAATACCTTGGAAATAACACCATGGAAGTACAAGACAGGTAAAAAATTAAAACGTCAAAGCAAAGTGTCAGGTGAAAATAACAAAGTTAAATCATGAGTTTAAATATAAAAAACCGACATTAATGCCCAGATTTTGACACGTACGGAGGTAGGTAAGAAATAAATGTGCAAAGAAATTTTGAAAGTCCAAAACACTGAAAGTCTAAATTTACAAAATTTTAGAATTTAGAGTTTTGGACTTCGGAAGTTAGGAGGTAAAAATCGTGGAATGGTGATGGAAAAGATCCGAAACCCAAAAGCACGAAAGTTTGAAATTTGGACTTGAAGTATGAAAGTGAAAAACCGAAAAATGGTTGGGAAAGTTCCAAAACCTGAAAGTCCGAAAGTCCAAAATTTCATAATTTTAGAGTTTGGACTTTGGAACTCAAGTGATATTTTATCCGAAATGTGACATAGAACTCCAAAACACGAAAGTCTGAAATTTCAGAATTTGAGTTCGAAGTCCGAAAATGAAATTCACTAATTACCTAAGGAAAAATCTGAATTCGAAAGAAAAATTTCAATTCTTTGCCATAAAATTTTTGAAAGGGAGAAATCCCCAAAACCCGAACTCTAAAATTTTCATATTTTCAGAATTCGAGAGAATTTCCAAAACCGTTAAATACTTCCGCGTGAAGGATTTCAAAATTTTGTTTTGATCGATTTAACATCTATTTCTCAAGGTAGATTTTAAAAGTTAACATTTTTGGCGACCTCTAGGGAATGCTTGCCTACTAAGATTTTTGATCAGTAGCCTTATACAAACCATTGGGAAAAGGATTCTTGGAAGCAAAACTACATTAAGGGTGCACACAAAACAAAAGAAAAAGAAAATGAAAATAAAACAATGTGTAAAGAACTTGGAGGAAAAGATAAAAGAACACTTTACAAGGGTGAAACAATCTCAAAAGCAAGATTTGAGATGTATCCCATTCACGTGAATGGGAAATTCTTCTCCATTGAGTCTAGATAGACGAAATGAATTCACCTCTTTGCAACTTGTGATGATATATGGTCCACTCCAGAGAGCATGAAAATTGGCATGTCTGCCTAGTTTGGATATGTCTTCATCCCATTTGAGAACCAAATCTCCCTCTTGGAAATTCCTATCAGAATATTTCTTGTCAAAGGATTTCTTGACCTGATCTTGATGTTTTCCTAAAGTTTTCATATCTATGTTTCAAACTTCTTCCATCTTTATGAGTTCACTAAACCTCACTATCAAGGAGTCATTTTCCATAACTTCAAGTTGATGAGCCAATTCCAAATAAGGTAATTCCAAGGAGAGCGGAGCTTTTCCTCCCTTCCATATACAAGCACAAAGGTGAACTCCCAATTACTCTTTTAGGTGTAATTCGATCTGCCCATAAGGCAGTCTTAAGTTGTGTATGCTAGGTCCTTTTGTTAGCCTCCATCGTGCGTTTGATGATCCTTATGAGATTCTTGTTACTAGACTCAGCCAACCCATTCCCTTATGGATAGTAATTGGATGAAGTCTTAAGGTATACCTCGTTCTTAACCGCCCATTCACTCAACTTCAAACCAAGAAAAGCCATTGCATTGTCAGAGATAACAGTAAATGGAACACCAAACCTTGTCATTATATTTTATAGAAAATCAAGGACTGAATTTTCATTCCTTTCTTTCAAGGCCACTGGCTCTGTCCATCGAGTGAAGTAATGCATTGCAAAGAAGAACCCATTTATGTCCATAACTATATGGAGGATTGATCCTCTCAATAAAATCTAACCCCTATTGAATGAAAGGTTGATCCACTTGAATGGGATGTAGGGGAAGATCTATTAGCTTCTGTTTGCTGCAAAAAGGGCACATTCTTTACATTTCCTCACCTAGAGATGAGAATATTTGAACAAGTCTCGGCGTAATAACCAGCTCGCATAATTTTAGTAGTAGTCATTCGAGCATAGTAATGCCCCTCGGATAGGACATTGTGGAACTCTTATAATATTTTATTCACTTGTTCCGATCTGATGTAGTGAAGAAGAACACCATTAAAGTCCTTTCGGAAAAGAACATTATCCACCAAGACATATGGAATAGACTGGAGACAGAAAGTATGTCTTTATACCTTATCCATATTTGAAGGATATGCCCCTGAGAGGAGGAAATTTTGCATTTTTGTCAACCAATCAACCTGATCATTACCTTCATCAGTATTCAAAAGCATAACATCTTCATCACCTTTGACCTCCATGTCTGCAGTGAGCTACTGACACAAACCCTTTCCTCTAACAAGTTTAGTGACTTTGATGTGCACATCATACTCCATCACCTTTGTAATCCATCCAACGTATTTCTCATTCATCTCTTTATTCATAAAAATATCTTTGACGCCATGATGGGAGACCATTAGGTGGATTTTTTTGTCGGACAACATGTGCTTAAATTTATTTAAGGCTTGAATAACTATGCAAACACTGTTTCTCAACAAATGAATATTTAAGATCATATTATTTAAGGGGATTTGAAGAAGGCAATTAGTTTTTCCATAAGATATTCATTTTGCTAGGTAAGAATCCTTGAAATACTTTCCGACCTACAAAAGAATAAAGAATAAAATATTTATCAAACCTAGGGTTTACCATCGTGGAAGCTTGAGAAATGGCCGCTTTGATAGCTTCAAGCTCTCCCTTCTTTTTCCATGAGAATGGAATATTATTTTTCAACATAGTTGTCGGTGGTCTAGCCAACGTTGTGAATTGGGGAATGAATCTTCGTATGAAATTTATGGTTCCCAGGAAACTCTGGAGGCCTTTCTTATGACTTGGAAGAGATAAGGACATAATTGAATGAATCCTGGATGGATTGATAGACATTCCTTCTACTAAAACAACATGTCCCAATAATTTCCCTTCCAACACCAAAAATACACTTCTTTGGGTTATGTGAAACCCCAAATTCTCTACATCTTCGAAAAACCTTCCTTAGATGTGTGATGTGATCTTCAACATGCTTAGAATATATAGTTATATCATCAAGGTAAACCAAGATGATATCATTAATTAATCCTTTAAATGTCATGTCCATGGTTCTCTTGGAAAGTAGCCCCTACATTGGACAATCCAAATGGCATTTTGTTGTAAGCATACGTGCCCACTTAGTAGTGAATCCATTTCTAATTGGTCAGATTCTTGGACAATAATATTATTATATCCCAAATATCCATCGAGAAAGGAAAACCTTTGAGCCCCTACCACTATTTGAAGGATTTTCTCCATTGATGGAAGAGGGTAGTGGTCTTTTAACGAGGCATGATTTAAATCCCTGAAATCCACACACAACCGGATCTCTCCATTCTTCTTCCTTACTGGCACTAGATTGGCTACCCATGAGGAATGTTTGATAGGGAAAATTATGCAGGCTTCAATGAGTTTGGTTAGCTCCTTTCTCATCAGTGGCTCAATCTTGGGATTAATTGGCCTTTGTTTTACTGAATTGGCTTAGAATTCGGATCTAGTTCAATGGTATGTTGTGCTAGACCCAGATCAAAACCACACAATTATTTGTAGCTCCATGTGAAAATATCATGATATTCTTGACATAATTCAATGAAATATTTCTTCTCTTGAGTAGTGCATACTTTACCAATCTTTAAATGTTTTTCTCTTGCCACATCGACTTCTTCAAAATACTCTTCCTTGATCACCATGCTTGTGATTTATCGTTTGGCTTGATCATCTTAATTGAAGATGGATTCAAGGGTAGCCAAGATTTTTCATAGCTTGTTTCCCTTTAGCTATATAATTTGATCACCATATGAATTTTGTAGTTTATCTTGGTGTTTGGTAGCAAATTCTACCTCTTCTTGCAGGAAAAGAATAATTTGTTTTTCACTATCGAATACTTTCCAACTACTCAAATTATTTGGAACCACATGAAGGAACACCATAATGACTATTTTATGATCTTATTTCATGATGTCCACAGTATGTCATATCTGCGAACCAATTGTAGCAAGCCTATCAACATCCCGATTTTGTTTTAAGGAGCTCGCATGAATTCCAAAATATTTGAAATCTTTTATCAAGTCCCAAACTCGATTCTTGTATGATCTTAAGAGATCATTTTTGATGGACTATGGGATTTCACTTGATGAACAAATAACTCACTATCTCCAAGATAGTCAAAGCCTTGATTCCTTTCTTCTGAGCTAGTTGAATCCCTTGTATGAGAGCCTCATATTCGACCACATTATTGGTGCAACTAAATTGTAATCGAAAGGATGAGAAATATTTATTCCCTTATGGATAAATCAACATAACTCCTACACCAGATCCATTTTTAATTCTTGAACCATCAAAGAATAATTGCCACAATCCCTCAAAATTGTTTGATGTTTTAACAAATTGAGGTACGATTGTTCCTTCTTCATGGATGCAGTATGTACCCAATCTAGTTTCCTCTAGAAGTAGTAATCCAAATTCTTCATCTACCAATAAATCAGCATAGGGATCGTATTGATGATTTTTACTTAATTCATCAAGCAAAGTATCGAGAACCTCGTCTATGAGAGTAGTTGGTTCATGGTCAACATCTTCTTCTTCTAGATCACAAATAACATAATTCCCATTTATGGGATTAGTAGTGTATGGCTCCACATGATTATGGAAATCGGCTATTTTCTCGATAGTCACCTTCATCTCGTACCGATTTCTAAGAATCATATATGACCCGATCGATGAAAAATAAACACCCATCTTGGTAGTGAAACATCATGATAAACAAATGGCAAAGAGAGGAGGAATATCGATAACGGATATGTCTTGTGTCAATGACAAGTGGGATGTGCATAGATGGTAAGCTAAAGTCCCTTAATGACTCCAATGATTTGGAATGTTGTTTTATATAATTGGACAACTCCTTTTGAGATTGGAGTATATGGGATTCCCAATACGTCGGTAATCTTCTTGGGCATTATGTAACTACTATCTATAGAATCGATCATATAATTATGCACCAAATGATCGCCAATAATCAAGGAGATATAAAATGGTGGTGGTTTGTTGGCCCTAGGAATACCTTTCCCTTATGGTTGACACAAACTTGTTATTATTATTTCTCCATGACCACGATTATCTATCGGTTGTACCAAAACCGTTCAAAGCTTCTGCGCAAAAATTCCTTCGACAAGGAATTGAGAGTGCATTCCACATCGTGCCAATCGATTAGTCTTCTTCATTTGTTCCAAAATGTTAAATGGAATTGCCCCAAATTTTCTAATACCTTTTTGGCCATTAGAGTCCTCTTTTGCAAAATGATTATTGAGTAATTGTGATACTGGGAAGATCCTTCCTTCTTTGTAGCTTGATCGGCGGATGTTTCTAGCAATTTCTTTCCTACATCTCTATCAACCGACACTTGTGTTTGAGGCTGTGAAGTAGATGGTGACTAGTTTTGGAAGGATGAGACTTTATTACTCTCTTTTTAGAATGCATGTTTTGCTTTTATAGTGGAGGTGTCGGTTTTCAAACCACAAAAATCATCCGTTTGCTAATTGATGTGCAGTTTCATCGGAAGGCTGGTCTTGACTCTCTTGGGTAGTGATACGACTAATGACTCGGAGTGGGGAAGATATACTTTGGACCATAAGAGCTTGACTCAAAACTCCATTTGGGAAAAGATTCTAGTTGTGAGGCTGAGAACAAGGATAACACCATTCATAATATTGAATGAGGTTATTCTAGATAGGTACAATCACTCTGTGTGAAGCTGGCGGCAAGTGGGTTCCGAAAATTCAAAGGGTTCACATTTGCATCTGTCTCACACGCCTAGTTTTGGGATCTATTGCTACATTGAAAAGGAGACGACATGTTTGGTATTGGGATTGGAATGGGAGAGCATATTGATACTACTACCTTTTGATTTCTACAAGCTTGTTTCCAAAGGTTTGTAGCAATGATTTAACCTCATCTAGATCATTTGAAGGAATAGACATAGTCACAGTTGGTTGATTGGAACTTGTTGGAATAGGAGCAATGTAGGCTGCTTCCTGATTTCAGAAAATAAAGGCATGGGAGGCCTAGACACAATTTTACCTTCCTGAATTAAGGATTTTTCAGCTCTTATAACTATTTCGTAAACATCAGGAACAATAGTTCTCCCCATAGATTGAATCATAACTGATATGTCATTGTTCAATGCCCACAAATAATACATGAAAGCATTACTTGGAGATAGCCTTACAAGTGTTGGGATCCGATTCCAAGTTTTTTTGAAATGGAAATTGAAATCAATCATATACTCTTGAGGGGACCGTTTTATAGTAGTGAGTTGTTCCATAAGTGATAGGTGATCACTTTTATCTTCAAACTGCTTACAGAGATTCATGCCTAACTCGTTCCAAGTAGTAATAGAACCAACAGTTAAGCATTGAAACCATTGAAGTGATTTACCTTTAAATGAAGTAGCAAGGAGTCTAACCATCACATTGTCTTCCATAATCATGCATTGCGCAAATACTAGCCACATCGGAATATGCTCCCAGGGGAGTAAGATTGGTTTCGCCACAAGTATAAAATGGTAAAATTTTTAAAAATTTGTTTCAGATATAGCATCCCTTTGTGGTAACAAAAAGGGGTTGATGGTGTTAAAAGGAGGACAAGCATTGGTTGACATGGCAACCAAGGGTCGATTGTGCCTTGGTGGAGGGAATATTTCGTCGGGAGGAGTCGAATGAAGCTGTACGAGGTAAAGTTGTAGCTAGTGATGTTGAAATGCCTATTCTTCTTCTCTTTGGAGGAGACAAGGAAATTTTGGTATGATGATAGTTCCCTTGCTTTGAAGAAACTCTTGTCTAAATTATTTGCATAAGTAATTACACTTAGACTTGAAATCTAGAGAAATGAAGTTGCAGTACTTTGATTTGTGTAAGTGTGAAGAGAAATACTAACTCGGTCCCATGGGGCATGCCAAAATGTTGTCACCAAATCATCGCACCCTTCAAATGGTTATCGATACAATAGCAAGAAATATATTCCTTTCATATAGACTATGTTGTTTAAGTAGCTTCCATTTACCATTTAGTTTTGTGTTATGATTTTATCTTTGTTCTTACATCTTATTCCTTTCTAGCCTATGTTAGTGTTCTGTAAAATGCTTGATTCTAAAAAAATATTTTTAAAATAATTTGGTTCGCTCATGTTTAATGTCAAACGAAACAACTACATAAAATATTATATTTTCTTTTAACTGGATAATGAATTTATTTTTATATTTCTCGTTGGTTTCTTTCTTTAACATATATAAATTAAATTATAAAGTAAACATTCCTTCCCTCTCGTACATTTCCATGTTATATATATGTGTGTGTGTGTGTGTGTGTGTGTGTGTGTGTGTGTGTGTGTGTGTGTGTGTGTGTGTGTGTGTGTGTGTTCAAAACTTTGTTTTCTCCATTTTGAAAGATTGATTTACAACACTCTTCAACTTATTGCACTTGATAAATTCAATTGCCATCTTTACATTACACTTTAAGGATTGCAACATTTTTCAGCAGGTTGTTCCTATTTTGGTATGCAATTCTCCAACACCTTCATCTAGACATGTATCACATTTCCTTTGCAAACATTTAACATACATACTTTCACCTCTTGAGAAAAACATATTGAAACATAGCCTAACATTTGTTATTCTCAACAAGACATAGGACCACCTTCAAAAGGTGTTGGTCACTGCTCTTCCTTATTTTTCTATGGTTTTCATTTAGGTGAATATTATACACCTATTTATTTTCCTTGTATTGCTCTTTACAAATTCCATTCTCTACATTGAGGTATTTAGGCTGCATAAAATTCCCACATTGGTTATTAAAACTCGTTTTGATATCACAACAACATATCAACAACATAATTCACCCAATGAAGATAGCATGTTAAAGGTAACACAATTACCGATTCATTTCTTAGTTATTTAAAATCTTATTTCATATCTAAGGTGGTTTTTAGATGGTGCAATTATTGTTTCCAATGCGGATTCAAAAGATTACAGAAGTTTGTTTCATTATCGATGATAAACAAACTTACATAAGTTTGTTTTATGTGAAGTTTATATAAGTGGTCTTGGCTGGCTTGATGATCACAACACCCCCTTTCTTTGGTATCTTTGTTGCGGTGGCTTGACTTTGGTTCTCTTGTTTTGATGTATTCCTAGGCGTCACCTAGTGTGTTTTGATGTTTCCTAGGCATGGCCTAGTGTGTTTGTGGTTTTGGGGCGTGCTCTCATACTGCCCACTTTTTTGTTGGAAAAATCTTGTATCGTGTTTTATTTAATATAATATAAGATATTTTTCATCAAAATTTTATATAAGAAAATTTCTAATAATTGCTTCATTACAAGTATTAACATATTCCTTTCCTCTAAACAACATAGAAACTTAGCTTTGAGTGTTGTTATGCCACAATGAAGTTCTCTCCTCAACATAAAAACTTGATCAAAAGGAAAAAAACATGGTCAACTACCTATTATCCACTACCTTTTTCTTGACAACCATCTTCAAAGATTTATGACATCACTCCTTCAAAGAATATATTTGTTATAATCACAATTCCTATTACAATTGTATTTCACATAATCTGTAACAAATTATTTTTTCTTCTCTCTAATGTGAAAACCTTTTTTAGTAATTGTTATTTTCAAGGCATGTTTTCACAAGCTTGCTACAATTTTACCATACACGTTTCAAATTATGTCTTCCACCCTCCTTCGCCTACCAAGAACCACGGTTCTCAATCAATCTTCTTTGGAACCCTATTGATGTTCCATTGCACACTTCAAGTGCAATTTCTAGTACATGGGAAAGTCATTGGAAAGCAGACATTTTCTAGCAAAGCCCACTCCAATTATAAAATCAAATTATTTCCTTTCAATTTTATTCCATCGCATGCTAATGAGTATATTAGGAATATTTTTAAAATGAATGTTCTTCTCTTTCACTTTTATTTCATTATCGTGCTTTTATTCATTCATGCCTTTGGCATATTACTACACTTTTCAAGTTGTCCAATTAGTTTAACATTTTTAAATAAATTAGATTCATGATTTTTGTGTCAACATGTCTAATGTATGGGTAATGATTTAACTAATTTGGAACAATATCAAAATTTCAAAGTAAATTATTTATCATTGTTTTATTGGCGAGAATACAATGTTATGTGACTATTTTAAGGCCTTATTTTGGTACAAGTTTTAAATCATTTTTAAATCCATAAGTTTCAAAGTAACATTTACATAGAAGTGACAACTTCATTTAAATAAACAAATAAAAATATTGACTTGAAGATTGATATAACAATTTTTAAATTTTATTTGTAAACTTCAATATCATATCATGGTAATTTAAATTGTTTTAACATTTGTGTTCAATTCACATACATTTTCTTTAAAAATTTTGAAACATTGTCTCTGGGAGAGGTAAATTGACTATTTAAAGACCGATATTTTCTACACTTTGTCATCATCTCTTTCCATGTATTTAATTTATTTTTATCTCAATATTTTGTGGATAACATTTCCACTAACATCTTCACCAATATGATATGTTAGAGATTGCAAAATATTCTATGATGTTTCAAATTTAATACAAATTTATGCCTGTAAATTTAGTCATTGATATTCTTTAACTTGTAAGAGCATGAGGAAATGAGGATGCAATTATTTATGAAGGTCTTATCAAACTATAATTTTTTTATAAACGGGTAGCAATGAGTTGACATGTTACTCATTGTGATGAGTGAAAGCATAAAATTACTCTAAATTGTTAAATAAGGTCAAAAATCCTTTACATCAAATCTATGTGTGGAGTAATTTTCACATACTAAAAGTTTTTTTGACACCGACTTGAATTTTAGTACACATTTCCATAAACAAACTCTCTCACATGGATCAACTTCTACTCATGCCTACTCATGCATCTCCCTACACATAGGCGGGAACTTGTTGCTTTGTGACTCTCGTTTATTTATATATATACTTTCAATTTTATTGTATAATTATCATGTTAATGGGTAAAATTAAACGATAGGCTTAAATAATCAAAAAAATTGAATTTTATTTCATTATCTTGCAAATGCACCATAAGATAGGAAAATTAGTATTAAGTGAATGCTCGGAAACATGAGGAAAAATATTTTATTGCTTCTTTTCCTCTCTTCAGAAAATTAATTTAATAAGTATTCAATGCTACTTTTCTTAAATTATTTTAACAATAAATTTTCGATGATTTCAAAATTATGTTTTTAAATGTTCCAATTATAAAGAATCATTACAACTATGTTTTAATAAAAAAATAATAGGACACTTGAAATTTTTTCTTCTTCAATCGTATTACACTAACACTTGTACTAAAAGGAGGTGAAATGTTATTCCAATAGTAAAATATGAGGGGTTGTAGAGCGACGAAGAAATTTCAAGATACATCGAAGAGATATGTATGATTAGGGTGGTAAGGCACATAAAGTTTGTATATTCATTATACTGATTTTGAGATGCAATGAAGAGGCATAATAGACTTCAAAAGTAAGGCAATACTCATATGTTTACTACAACCAATCGACCATTATGTTAGTGAGGGCCACCTCCATTACATCTTCGACCCTATTAACATGAGGATTGTAATATATTACTATAGACTAGAATCATATCGGGCCATCTAACCAAGGAGGGATTGATTTTTGAGAGAATATGGGTTTTGAGATTCCTAGAAGTAATTCCAAGGTGCATCGATCCTACAATACTAAGCATGTCCTTTGTTTCCGCCTTTGGTGGCATCGCCCAAAATGAAGATGAAACGTAGATCAATTCTAATATTTTATGGGAAATTTCATTATCAATACATGAGATAAATTATTTTGATTATGTTATTGAGGGATTATTGTTTTTCTAGCCATCATATATTATTTTTCTTCTTGTTAACTTGCAACATTAAATTTGTTGGAAGGAAAAAATAATCTACGTGTTTAAAATGCTTGCAAATGTTTAGTGGACATGTTTATACTTATGTAGTTGTGTCCTTATCCCAAGTACTTCTAGATAAGGCATTGTATAACCCTAGTTTATGTGGATACATGCCCTAAAATGGTTCCATAAACTTTGTGCAGTGTTAGTGGTGTTAGGGTTGGGATTTTTCTATTTATACACACATCATACATGGTAATTGATTTCAACCATATCTTTTACATGTGTTGGAGATTGGATTTTATTACCGTTATCATTAGATTTTATGGAATGTTTTTACGACTTGAGGCCTATTTTCGCAATTTTTATGCAATTTGTTTTTACATGAGAACATGTTTTTTTACAATATGAGGCATATTTCCAAACATTTTGTTTGGGAGGGTTCTCTCCCCATAATATAACATATTGGCTAACAAGTGATTTGATCATTATGGTTGATTGTCTCGATTAAAAGTAGGAAGACAAAATGATATGTCCCCTTCTCAAATCTAATCTAGTTAGAAGACCCTTAGCCTATTCTCCATTTCCCATAGGCTAAAGTGGTGGTGCAAGGGAAATAATTTAATAATTTAAGTTTTCCAAAAATTAACTTTAAGTTATATTCATAAAAAGGCAACTTATGTTTTATTATTAAAAATGTGATTATTATTAAAGCAACTCAAAATCGAAATAAAAGGAGGCTACATTGATTTATGAGTGCTTTTCCTTGAAAAACATGAAAATGAAATTATAGAAGTGGGGCTATTGGACTCATTTGGGGATCATTGTCCAATCATCCATGTTTGCATTGTGAGTTTAAACCTGCTTCAAATTTTAGAATCGAGGATGAAAACCCTAAGTTATTTGGAGATCTTGAAGGATGAAAACCCTCTTGGTTTCAAAGGTTGGATTTGAGGACAAAAACTCTTGTCCATAAGAGTGATTCCACCTAGGGATCACATTTGTGCTCAAAGAATTGAAGTCATTTTCAACTCGCTACAATTTCACTACAATAAATTATGGAATATTTTAGCTTTTAGAGGATTGGATTGAATTTTACTTGCAAACAAATCATTGTTATTACTGATTTTTAGAATTTATCATCATATGTTGTTGTTCATCATCAATATTCAGTATTCAAAGCGCTAAATTAAGGATAATCACTATTTGTTGTTATTACTATAAAATTAGAATTTATTTAGGGTTTACTACTATCATACATTGCCACCATATACCCACCACCATTCCTCCTAGTGGCATTGGGTGTCATACATCATGGTCATTGCCCATATCTTCTACTACATCATCTTTGTTAGAGGGTTTTGTGAGTTTTCAAATCTAATATGAGTTTGATATCGTTGTTCTCATTTAATCAGCAAGTACATCCGTGGTCTATTGTTGTTCTAAGATTTAAATTTTTGTATGTTAATTAATCAACAAGTTCATTTATGTTCTATTGTTGTTCATTCACCAATTAGCATCCATACTTGAGATCTATTGTTGTTTTAGGGTTTAATATTGTTGTTCATGCAAAAATTAACTATCACATTGGTTAGAATTTATCATCTATATGCTAGATCCATTTTTTTATGCATTTGAAGGTTTATATCAGTATATGAGTGTTTCATTCAAATACTTGAGATTGTGATCAACATTTGGTGTCGTGTTTGTAATCATTGATGTTATCGGTTTACATTTATATTTTGTGATGTTTGTAGCATTTTGTGTGGTTCACACCAAAAATAAATTTATTTCCTCACACTTACATTGTAATAATGATTGGATGGAAAATCCACCAAGAGTTGCATTCCATTACCCGCCATTTTTGCATTGATTGTAAATTGTGCGACTTGCCACCAATAAGTTGCATTGATTTGCTTTCACATATCGGTTTTTGTATGCTCGACCTTTCCCACATCAGGATATTGGTGATCATAAAGTGCTTGGGTTTGTGTTGATTATTAAAATTTGGTGAATTTGAGTTAGCCAACCAATTACGAACGTTACATGGTATTAGAGTCATATTCTTGCCACGAACTTGTAAAGTTAAATCTAAATTTAATGCGATATAATGAGAAATCAAAGAGAAATATTTATAGATCCTTTGGAGGATATCCTAAAGCTAATAAACATGATTTTATAATGAAAATATCATGAGACATAAATGAATATCCAAGATTTTTAAGAACTAGTTATTAGAGCATCTTGTTATTAGCTATGAATCTATAAATTCAATTAGAAGATCAAAAAAGAACAATCCCATTCATGAGGCATGGTTATAAGAGAAATGTGACATGAATGAGGTCCAAATTCTTACCTTTTATACATATGATAAAAATTATGAAATCTACAAATCATGTAATACAGTCTTTAAAGAATTATTGTAGATATATGGAGAAAATATAAGTAAAAGGTTGAAGATGAAAGAGGGAAAGTCAAAACCTCAAAATATGCTAAGGAAGAAATCATGAAGCAAGAATAACAAGCAAATTCAAAGCCATAATACTTCATTGAGAAAGAGCATGAGGGATTCATGATGCAGGGTGACAGTAAAGATCCTTTGATAGTAGAAGATGTTTTATTTACATTTAATGATTGCATTTTAATCAATGAAGTTAATGGGGAAAATGCATCACTAACTGAATGTAAAGAGAAAATGATGGAAATATATGTGGCATCAAACTACCCAAAACCTATTGTTGATGTTGAATGTGTTCCTCAACATCTTTGACCTTAGTTTGCACCCTCAAGGAGGAAGTGATAGAAGGTGGATGGTAACCATATAATGCTAAAAATGGGGTCATTTGAGAAGAGGTATGAAAAGATGTGTTATACCACCATTGCGCAAAGTGGTAGCTATTTAATCCACCTTTCCCGCTTATCTCGATACAAAACAACGTAAATACCCCTCTAATCATTTTTGACCACTTTTGTTTGCCCATCAGTTTGAGGATGATAAGATGAAGCTGTGAGCTAGCTGAGTACCCAGACATGAAAATAATTCCATCCAAAAAAAACTTGTGAAAATAGGATCACGATCACTTACAATTATCTTTGGGGTTCCATGTAGCCTTTGAACTGTCTCCAAAAAAATAGTTGCGACTATACTGGCTGTAAATGGATGTGACAGGGCACAAAAATGGGCATATTTTATAAGCCTATCAACAATCACAAAAATAACATTCTTACCCTCTGAACAAGGCAATCCGGTGATGAAATCCATGGAGACCTCCTCCCATCTCTAGCTAGGAATTGGTAAGGGTTGCAACAAACCTGGTGTCTTAATTGTTTCCCCTTTGTTCTGTTGGCACACTAAACACTCTGATACAAAATTTTGTACATCCCCCTTGAGTCCTTCCCAAATAATTCTCTTTTTATTATATGATATATCTTCAAAAACCCAGAGTTTCCTCCAACATGTGAGGTGTGTAGCTCTGCAAGAATCTTATGCTTCAACTCGAGAATCTTTACTCAAGTATAACCTATCCTTGTACCATTGGACATTACCTTTCCACTCAAATTTGTTAGATTTCATAGATCCTTGCTTGATATTTTGTATTAGAGATTGTGTATCCTTATCTTGATTCCATTCCAATCTTGCTTCATCCACCCAATTGGCCATCAACATGGAAATTCCACATAGTAAGACATCGCCTGATGTATCCCTTCTAGACAACGCATTAGCTACTACATTTTCTTTACCCTTTTTGTATATGATTTCAAAATCATAACCCAACATTTTTGTTACCCAATTTTTTTGTTCCTCAGATGATAACCTTTTCTCCAAAATGTATTTGAGACTATCATGATCAGTTTTTACCTTGAAGTGTCTACCCATGAGATAGGGCCTCCATTGCTTGACCGCATGAAGAATAGCCATCATTTCTTTCTCATAGACAGGTTTGAGCAGATCTTTTCCTTTGAATTGATGACTCTCAAATGTAATTGGTCTTCCTTCCTACATTAGAACTGCTCCCAATCCTGATCTTGAAGCGTCACATTCAATAATGAAGGTTTTTGAGAAGTTGGGAGTAGCCAAAACTGGGGTGCTACACATGGCTTCCTTTAGCTACTCAAAGGATTTAGTGGCTACGTCTGTCCAATGGAAGGCATCCTTCTTTAGCAATGCAGTGAGTGGGGTTGTTATTCTACCATATCCCCGCACAAATCTTCTGTAGTACCTTGTTAGTCCTAGGAACCCATGAAGGTTTTCAAGATTTTGGGCCTTGGCCATTCCACCATAGCTTTGATCTTCCGAGGATCAACTTTGACGCCTTCATGGGATACAATATGACCCAAGTACTCTATCTCTTGTACACCAAAAGAACATTTAGATGGCCTTGCATACAGAGTATGTTTCTCCAAAACTTCCAACACGTTATTTACATGTTGTAAGTGTTCTTCTCATGTCTTTTGTAAATCAATATGTCATCAAAGAAAACTAATACAAATTTACTTAAAAACCACCTACAAATAGTGTTCATCAAGCTTTGATGGCGCATTTGTAAGACCAAAAGGCATTACTAAAAACTCATAATGGCCCTCATGAGTCCTAAAAGCCATTTTATGAACATCTTCCTCTTTTATCCTAATTTGATGGTACCCCAAACAAAGATCTAATTTTGTGAAATAAAAAAGCACCATGCAATTCATCAAGTAAATCATCAATTACTTGGAATAGGAAACTTATCTTTGATGGTGTACTTGTTGAGTTCTTGGTAATGTCTGGACACATCCTCCATGTTTCATCCTTCTTACGTACCATGACCACTGGTGAAGAATATGCACTCTGGATATGCCTGATCATACCGCCTTCAACATTTCCTCCACCATTTTCTCGATCTCACTTTTATGGGAATATGGGTATCTGTATGGCCCGATGTTAGGTGTTTGGATCCCCTGGAATCAACCGAATGGCATGCTAATGATCCCTAACTAGTGGTAGTCCCTTTGGAATTGCATCAAAAATAGATGAGTGAGCATCCACAATCTTCTGAAGATCGGGTGGCATTGAAGACTCTGTATTTTGTACTTCTATGGAAAATAGCTTTGCTATAAAGCCATCCACTCCTTTTCTGAGAACCTTCTGCATCTGATGAGAGCTAATAATCTGTGGAGACTTAGCTACCATCCCATTCAATTGTATTGTCCTTCCATTTGAATGAAATTGCATGAACAATTCTTGGAAATTCATCTCTATAGTACCTAAGGTTGTGAGCCATTGGACCCCCAAAACAATATCTGCCCCTCCCATAGAAATAACAAACATAGGTGAGTCTAACATGTAGTCTCCCATGGAAAGCTTGATACTATGGCACTTTCCTATGCACTTGATTGTCCCACCATCCGCAATCATAACTTGCATTTTTGGAGTTGGGTAAATAAAACAATTGAGGTGGGTAACTAACTTACTATTTATGAAGTTATGAGTACTCCCCTGAGTCAATCAACACCGCCACCTTCTATTTTTTGAGATAGCCAATAACCTTGAGCGTTTGAGGATTACTAATACGACAATGCATGGTAAGAAATTTTAGGTTGGTGATCCTCTACTTCAACTTCTACCGATTCCTCGGCCTCTCCTATAATTTCAGCTTCCTCATCATCCTCATTACCTCCTTCAATATAGAACAAATTCTTCTCAAGTACATTTATGTGTCGGTCCATATTTTCTATCACGGTTAAAACATAATCCTTTTGCTCTATTTTCTTGCATTTTTTGAGGAGTCAATCTAATTGGCCTAGCAAATGAAGGGGAAGAAATACTACGGTCTCTAGTGTTAATGAAAGGTGTCCTCCTACTACAAAGAACTTTTTCCTCTACACGACGTGCCATGATAATAGAATCGAGAAAGCTTGATTGGATTAAACATATGTACCTCATGCTCAATGTGGTCCTTAAGACCCCCAAGAAACAAGTCATTAAGATTCTCTTACGGAATATTCTCCACCCTTAAGGATAGCTTTTGGAATTGATGCACATAATCTTTGACCGATCCTATTTTCTGTAACTTTGCTAATTGACTAAAGTAGTTCTCTGAAACACTGGAACTATAGTGCAATTGCAACTCCTTGGTAAAAATTGTCCAAGTGACACCTAGACCATTCTTCTACCTCTGAGCACATAACCAACGATACCAAACAAATTGGTCAGGTTCAAGATATAGGGATGCCAATGTCACCTTTTTTCCTGATGGTGTTTGATGTAACTCAAAGAAGTTATCCATTTGATTTATCCAATTCAAGGGATCCTTACCATCAAATTTGCGCATATCCACTTTCGGCATCATGTTCCATGGTTATGAATAAGTTTGATTCTGATGGGACTGGAAAAGTGATCCAATATGGTTAGTTTTTCCATGATTTTGAACTGAAGGTCCTCCTTAGTTGATATGGGCTAGATTTGGGCCATACTAGTTACCCTTTACATGTTGCATGATATCATCCAACCGATGATTGATTTGGGCTATGTCTCCTTTAGAGGCCATCTCAGATTGTTTATTTCGCAACTCAAACTCAAGTTGGCTCACCTTATGATCAACTGAGGTAAACCCTAGTGCTTTGAGGAATTTATATTTACCCCTTCTGAGTCCATCTCTTCAATCACTACCCCATCTTTATCTGGGGTTTTACCGGAGTAACTAGATTCTTTTTTGCTCTTGTGGAAGGCCCCGCCATGATGTCAAACCTTAGGGTTTAGGGTTTGATACAATTTCAAAAAACAGGAAAAAAACCTAGAGAAGATACTAATACTATTTTTTTGAGAGGTTTATGAAAATGTAAAGAAATTGAATTTTTTTCACAATTTGCACCCTATGGAGTGATTTTATGAAAAAACCTAAATTTGTAATAACTTTTGTAAAATAAATCAAAAAAGTCTTAAATTTTTAGGGAACCTTACTTGAAATTCTTCACAACTCGTAAAAATATCTCTCACCAATTCGCTTTTGGTTGCAATATGTGGTGGAAACAAAAAAATTAGGGTTTTTTCCCTAATTTTGGCCCAGATCGCAGCTCTGATACCACTTGTAATGAAATTACTTGTATAATTCAGATTAAGAGCAACAATAGAACACCAAATAACATAATATTTTAGAATAATGATATCAATATGTAATTAGAATAGCTTCACCACTTCAAGGGGCAACCTCCAAACCATATAATAAGACTCAAATGCTCAAATGATAATGAAATACTACCTATAATCCCCTATATATACTATTCATATGCTATGGCCATCACCAAGGCTGACCTATTAAGCATGAGAAAGTATAAATGATATGGTAAGCCACAAGTCGGCTACTCATATCCTAATACAAGAAATAGGTTAAGGGCATAGCAGCTACCCAACTGATGTAAGCACATCTAAAAGAACACCAAAACATGGAAAATCTCTCCTTATTCCTAGTTACAAAGGATGTGATGAATTATGGTGATTTTCTAAGAGGGGGTTAGGTGATTTAGTACTCCTAAGTTTGAAAATAATGGTCCCTCCAAAAGTGTAGTTCAAAATTGTAAAGAATGTAAAAGGCATAATGACTTTTGGTGAATGTAAAAGGAAATGAAAATCTTGTCGAGAATGTGAAAGTGTTTCATGAGTTTTCCTAGGTCCTAGAGTAAGTGGAAGTCTATGAAATGACAAAATAATGTAAAATGATCGAATGAGATAGGAAGCATATTATGAGTCATCATGGGATTAGAAGAGTTAGTTAAGAGTTCAAGGAGTTACAAAATTTAAATAAGAGATGGATATTGGAGGATAAAGAATACAATCCTTTGAGCAAGGAGGATGAGGGAAAGACAAGTAAAGATGTATACACTGTAATTTTGTATGAAATAATGTGTGTGTGTGTGTGGAACTTTATTTTGAGGATGAATTGTGTGCATGACTATATGGCTTAATTTTTGTGAAGATTCATTTCCAAGGTTGATTTCCTCTTTTAGAAGCATGAGAGAAAGTTTTCTTGGATTCTATAGAAGATTTCATATGGAATAGATTATGAAGGATGAGTTTCTAATATGCAAATGAAGGTATGATAATGAATATGAAGTAATATAAAATTTCTTAATGATTGTAACCTTGATATATAAAATGAATGATTTCCATGGTAACCATGTGATGAAAGTGAAATTTGGTCCCACCTCGTAGAGATGGGAAATTAAGTCCCTTGCTTCATTAAGTGTATGCATGTTAAAACCCAACAAACCGTGATTGTGCATGATTGATAAATGTTGTGTAAATCATGTTAAATGCATACTAAGGAAATCTTGGTTGAATTTATTTCTAAAGGGATAAATTAACTTGGATCATTGAGCTTTTGGTACCTTATGTGGATTTTTGTTTGTATTTATAGAGGAAGGAATACTTGAAATTTGTATGAACTTTGCACCTACAAGTATGTAGGTAAAATTGAGTGTAAAGAGGTTTCAAGTGAATATCCACATTTTTGGTAAAATAAACATGTGAATGACCTTAAAACATACATCTGATTAAAATTTTGAGTATTGAATCGAATTTGTGAGGAATTTACAACAGAAAAAGAAGTCTATTAAGTTTCTAGGAAACCTCTGTCAGTGGATCAACTAGGGTTTGAGGTTTGAGGATCAAATAAATGAATTAAATCATAAAAAATGGTAGGAATTATGTTTAAATGGTCCTTAAATTGATTCGAAATAAATTTTGTGTTTTCATTTGTGGATTTTGCAAATATTTATGGCATTCAATAGGAGATTTTGCATACACATGTGAGAGGGCTAGTTGTGAAGGGTAGATTAACAAAGGAGGTGGGATATAGGAGTGGAGATAGATCATAAAACTTTAGGTACATCTATAAATCCTTAATGAGTCCCAAATATGTATTTATTATATTTTAAAACTTCATGAATAACATTTTATGAGAGGAATAAGATTGTCTTAGGTATAGTTTTGACTTAGTAATCCTAAAGAAGGAAAGTGAGATAAAGAAAGAAAATGAAAGAGTTGAGTTCTAAAGTTTTACACACACCTTGAGGATGATTAAGGGTCTTGGAAGGAGTTAAAATAATTTTGTGAGTATCTCTAGAAGTCTCCAACCATGGAGCTAGCAAAATATTTTTCTTAAGGGGAACAAGAATGCTAGTTTGAGCATAGGTGAAAGAATGGTATGTTGGTCTTTTGAAATCAATTTATTAGTGACATAACACTTGTTTGTTCAAGTGAAAAAAGGTTGAATGAGCTAGGAATCCTTGGAGAAGCTAAAAATCCAAAAGTTGCATGTTTGGGGAAGAAGAGCTAGTTGAGAAGCTTGAGGAGATGAATGATTAAGGTAAGTACAAGTGAGTTTGAATGAAGAATGGACTAGTTAATTATTGAATGGATAGCTTAAGGAGATGAATGATTAAGGTAATTACAAGGGAGTTTGAATGAAGAATGGACTAGTTGATTATTGAATGGATAGTTATAGGGTGTATAAAGTGTGATAAAATAGATCATGGTGTTTATGTGAGTCACTTAAGGTGAATTTAAGAAAAATTGCAAGTTATAAGACATTTTGGGCTTGGTAAGGATCCTCAAATGCAGAGATGGGTATAGTTATTGTTATGAATCTTATTGATTGTTGAATACATGGTTGTTTTCTAAACCTCTGCATAATTTTGGTATCATAGTGAGGTTCTTGTTGTGATTTCATATTGTGATTGGAATGAATGATTTTGTGGCTAACAATGTTGTATGAGTGTGTGTAGTGAGTGAAGTGAAATGTTGAATTGAAAGTGGCTAAGAAGAAGTGAAGTGTGAAAGTGAAAGAGAGTGAGAAGACACCAAAAGACCAAGTTTCAATCCTTGGTGAGGTGTATGAGTATAGGCAAGATGCAAAATACTTGTCGAGAGAGATAAGATGAATCAAGAAGATGCAGTTAGAGAGTTTTGAAGGTTACTTAGCCACAAAAGGAGACAAGAAGAAATAGAAACAAAGATAAGAGATGAAGCCAAGAGGAAAGAAGAATAGAGGAAGAAAGAGAAAATGGATAGAGACAAATATGAAAAATTTGAGAGCACATATAGAGAAGTTAATGTAATTGATGAAGGAACCAAGCTATGGGATTGATTTTGTGATGAAGAGGAAAGCCAAATGGCCTATCATGCAGATTATGAGGAAAAATCAAAGATGTCGGTTGATGAAGAAGATCAAAAGTGAAGAAAAGAGAATGAGACAAGAAGAAAAGAAAGAGAAAAAGGTTGACAAGAAGAAGATTGAGGAAAAGATCCATGAAGAGCTATCAAATTTAGTCAAGAATCATGCTTAAATAATTCCTAGATGGATGAGAAAGCATGCATTTAGAGAAGGAAGATGTAAAGTCAAAGCAAGCAAATGAAAATCCGAGTGAACAAGGACAAGGAGAGAGAAAGAATTCAAGTTTCTTGAGCACACAAGTAAAGCAAAAAGACCCAAGAATGATTTGGTAAAAGAAGAAAATCAGTTTGGTATTGAAAAATGAAGATGGAATGAAGAACAAAGAGGATAAACTCATAGAAAGTAATCAAATTTCAAAGATCAAGGAAGTGAAGCAAGCAAAGCATGCATGTAAGGTAAGCAAAATGGATGAATTGTTTCATGATATTGATGAATTTGTGGGTGAATTCCTTGAAATTGTACAAAATAAATCCAGTTGTGTATTTGAATATGTTTACCATGTTGATAAATGTTGAGAAGAAAATACTTAGTAGAAGGCACACAAGCGGTCCACGCTAGAGAACAACGCACGAAAGGTTAAGGGAAAACACGTGCACGAGTAAGATAAGGTCATATTTCGAGACTTAGCCGTTTTCACACATGAGGATCTTTTTTTAGAGATGGCGTGCGAGAGAACACAAACAAGACAAATACTTACGCGACACACATTGGATATTTTGGAGGATCGGCTACAAAGTGCTTTGCATGGGTGCAGGCTAAGAATAGATTTACCACCGACAGTTAAATAAAGTAAGTCTATTGTTAGCACACTTGCATGTGTGGCTATTATTATAACGACGTGTGGCTAATAATAGCATGTGATCTATTTTAGGGATTGGATAAGCGGTGAAGGGTAAGTCCCCACCCTTATAAATATGTAGTGAACTACATAAGTAGAGAGAGAGTGTATGTGAAGTTATAGAAGAGATGATAGATAATAGGATATATGTAAGGATTGGATTACTATGAGATTACACTATCAGATCTGTGCGCGCATGGGCATAGGATGCCATTATTGTAAGAAGCTTCTGTGTAATTGTCATGTTTAATATAATGGAGGTTATTGACTGAATCAAAGTGTTAATCCTTTGTGTAATTGGTTCTTACAGGTTTTATTCTATCATGGATTTAATTTAAGTATGTTATTCTTTAGATATAAATTTGAGCATGCATTGTAGAATGATATATCAATTATGGATATGTATGCATTAATTCTTCATCATGCTAACATCATGTAACAACAACCCTAAATAGGGGCTTGTTACCTTTGCGCGCTTTCGGGTGAGCACTTAGTCTAGGGTGAGTGCTCGGTCTAGGGTGAGTGATGTGCCAACATGCCTGTGATCTTCTTTGGTAAATTCTAGGCTGCATCATTGGTTCCATTTCTAGGACCTCTTTTTTAGTTGTTTCGGGATGGTTCATGATGAAGATGTACCTGGGTTGACTCTAGAAAGCATTGAGGAGTGGATACATGATCCGAAAGAAGAATACGCATGAAGGTCCAACACTGGATTTGAGTTTAATGCACGCACTTAGGTGGAACGGAATTCGTATGACAACTTGTATGAGAGCTTCTTTGCTATTTTTTCCAGTATAACTATACGAGTGGCTGGTTGCTTATGTGTTTAAACGGAATTGGATATATAACACACTTTTTTGGATGTAGGAATAGTTTCAAGCCCTCTATGATGCTGATATGATCGGAATCGCACTTTGTGGATACGTGGTTCCATGGTGTTTTGAACAATTATATCCTGGAGTATTCAATTTCTACATATTCTTGTCGAGGTAGATGAGTTCCAATTTCTGCGGTATCCCAGGGGAACCTATTTACAAGGCATTCCACTGGAAATCAAGATTTTGATGGTAACCCTAAATTTGGAAAGCAAACCTATGGCTAGCTAAACCCACCACGCGTGGGGGAAGAAACAAGATTGGTGAAAGATGGTGGAATTAGCGGTGGAAAGGTAGAGGGTAGAAAGGTGGCCTAAGTATAATGAGGCATGTGAAAGGGAGATAGAGAAACAAAGTGACATTACGAGAGAAGATGGCGTTGAGGAGAGATGACTCATGAAGGATTTGGGGCTCACGTAGAAGACATGGAACTAGAGCATTAGGAACTCCCCATCCGGGAAAGCATGACAGGGGAACCCTCCTCGGCCTCACAAGTAAGTGCACCAAGTAGAGAGGACCTGGGCCGTGGGCGCACATATGAACCTACCACGATAACCTAGCCCTTGTGGTTTGTTTTCTAGTATCTAGTATGAAAATTAGTCACAAGATAATTTGGGAAGTAGGAGAGTAGGAGTAAGTCGGATAGAAAGTACAACGATGGCGGGGCATACGACTTCATTATTATTTGGGGGTATATTTTCAAATGCATCATCTACATAGAACATAAGTGCGCAGAATGTTAGATTCACTTATGTTAGTGGAACTACTTCACAAATCATGGGGGTTCAAGTATAGTACCACCGTTGGAGCACAAGGGAGTACTTCTCCTTCCAACTACGGTGGAGGATCAAGAGGTATAGCTGGTTCTATTTCGGTGGATCTCGGTGGTTGGAGGCGGAGGAAACATAGGAGGTTCTAGATCGGGTGGGAAAGGTCCGCACCAACCCTTAATATTTACATGGAGATTTCTCTTCATCTCCCAAAGTATAGAGGCATAGAAGATGTCACGAACATGTGCACATGTGTGAAATATTATGGTGCGGAAAAGGGATCACGGCTTCGAGCGTAAGGAAATCCGATTTTCTTCTACATTACAAGGGCGTGCAACATTGAAGGATGCTTTCTTAAAGGAGTTCTATATCCCAGAATTTGAGCAGAAGAGTATAAGCGTGCTCAAGGATATCAAACAAGGCACTACTGAGAGTGTATGTGAGTATGATGCCCATTTTAAAATGCTTCTATCTAAGCTTTCTTATGATATTCATGATAATGGTTCGTTGGAGGATTGATTACACCATTTAGATTTGTATTGTCACATGTAAGACATACACCGATCCGCGTGAAGTTATGGAGGTAGCTTTGAGTGTTGAGGTAGTTGGGAGTATTGACACTGGAGTTAGCCCATTCTTGGAGGCACAGATCACAACTATGGAAAATCAGTTAGAGAAACTATCGGAAAATTCAACACATGAAACGCGCTCAAGGATTTGGTGTACAAATTGTGAAGTGGAAGGTCACACCAAGGATAGTTGTCCCCACAGGTCCATACGTTCATTTCTTGTTAGACTGTGAGATCTATCATTTGAACCATGATGCTAGCCATTGTCCATTACTACAGCATGCATGGTAAGAAAGAACGTATCCTACTATTGTAATATTTTCTAGTCCATGACTCATGATACTGAATATTGTAGATTGATTGGTCAGATCCATGATGCTATAGACATTGGTGTATGACAGAAAAGTGTATCGGATAATTCTAAAAGCAAGAATGAGCACCAGGATCGGGATCACAATCAAATGCGCTATGATAGGAATGAGGGGAATTTTAAAGGAGGTCATGGAAGAGTGCGATGATATCAAGGTGGATAAAGAGGATGAGGCGGTGGTGGAGGAAGAGGTGAGTTTCCTCGTGGGACATGTTATATATGTGGGTCTCCGACCACTACATGCACGAATGTCCCTGCATATTATGTTTTCTTTCTATGGAAAGAATCATAGCTATGAGGAGTGCCCAAACTTGTATGAACATCTTAGTAAACAACATAAGAAAGATAAAAAGGTGCATGGATTGTTAGAATCCAACGCGTGATGGAAAATCGGTGGATGCCCAAGTTAGCACGTAACCCGAGGCATTAACCGTAAAGATTACCACATGAGTGAAGTGACACGTGCAAAAGAGGCATTGCAATGAAGCCTACAATCACTAAGGAGGAGGTTATGCATGCGACGTACCCCAGATCCTGCTCATCGGAATGAGGTCTATCAAGACACCATGGAGGTCCTCAAAAATATTCAAGGGGAAATACGATTGTCTCAAAGAGCAATCAAGGAAGATAGAACATAAGAAAGAAGCAGGGAAGTTCCCATCCAACATTAACGACATAAGAGAGGTATGTAAAATGCTACAGAGGAGAATATTATTCCATTGTTAGGGAATTTTATGAAGGGGAACACACCACGCGTAATGAATGAGAATGAACGACATATACTACATGTAAATATTCCCCCCGATAACATTGACTACTTACAAGGAGATCACTCTAAATCGTCGTGGACGGATGGATTTTGAGAAATATCTTGATTGATACAAGTGTGGAAGTCAATGTTCTTACTTTAGATGCATGGGTACAAATGGGGAGACCTCCATTACAGCCATCATCCAATGTTCTATTTATGGCCAATCGACTAAGGCCACTCCCATAGGAGTTTTGAAGGATGCATCTATAACAATACAAGGGGCCAAATTCACTGGGGATTTTGAGGTATTAGCACTCGCGGAAGTAGAAAAATTTCCATCTTTGCTTGGGTGCCCTTGGTGTTACGTAAATAATGTTGATTTAAGGTTCAACAAAGGATACATCAGTTTTGAAAACAAGGAGGAACGAGTTGTAATCCCTTTAATGATTGGAAAATATGCCTTTGTAATTGTATCTTCTTCATGATAATTATATATTTCTTCACAATTTTCAATAGAAATGTCAATTACTGTGGTGATATTATCTCATTGAGTGCAAAATTGTTGTTTTCATGACCTTTTTCAATTTATGTAGCCACGCTTCTTGTTTCCATAGCCATGGTGTCCTCTTCTTCAAACATTGTGTATGACTCAACAGCTTTCTTCCATATGATTTTTACTACACTAGTGGCCGAGATAAGAAGAAATCATATTGTTAGTATTGAAAAATAAACCCATACACGTTCACAAACATCCACATATGGTGGGAAGGAGGATAAAGTGAAATATTCTTTACTTTTTTCCCATTCAAAATAGTCATTTTTCTTGACCTACAATCAATGTATGCAAGAAAAGTAGCTAACAGGCCTTCCTAAGATGAATGGGTATCCTAACTTCCGATCTTTAGATTTTAAGACCATAAACTCTACAAGATACTCCTAAGATTCAATTGTGACCATAACATCCTTAATTACTCCATCCGGTATGGCAATGATAGATTGATTTGCCATTGAAAAACAATATTTGTTAGCTACAATCTCCGTTAAAGACAACATATTGAACATATCTATTTTTATGACATTAATGACAACACCAAGATCTACCAAAACATTGGATATTGGTGACCATTTACAAAAATATTAATAACCGAGACTCCCAATATCCCCATACTTTGGTGAAAGAAGCTTTCTAGCCACGAGATCAGCCTATATTTCCTTCTACTTTGACCATTTTTGGGTATTTCCTCTTCCTTCCTGGTGTTTTTATGCATTGGCTTCTAATGGTTTGGTTTAACTTAGGAATGTCTCTTATTGCTCTCGGAAGTGGGACCTCAATTGTTATCTTTCTCAACTCCCGAACTAGTGTCGTTTCTTCCTCATTCTATGTTTCTCTTAATTGTTCGGGAAAGGAGCTTCGTACATTCCTATCATTTTCTTGGTTGTTCCTAGTTGCTCATGTTTGTGGATCATGTTCAGTTTCCTTATTTTCCACAAGCATCTCCTCACTTTCCTCCAAAGATTTGTTCATTTTCCTCAAGTATTTCTCACGATAATAATAGGATAATTTCTTACTTCTTCTAGATTACAATTGTACATTATTGATAGCATTCAACTACATAGTATCACTAGGTCCTACTTCATTATTGAAGCTATTTGTTGGTTTTTTGGGGTTTGAGACAAGCTGGGATGGAATATGAGGTTGTGCTACCCTCCTTTGCTAGCAATGTTTTTGTGGTGGAGGCTTTAAAGCCGCTTTGTGTTGTTGTGGAAACCTCCTTGGTTGATTAGCATTTTGTTGGGGTGCCCATTGTTAATTTTGTTATGGTGGTATATTGGATGGTAGCGCCCACCCTTACCGATTGTATGGAGGTACCCATGGTGGTGGCTATGGATAAGCTACCCGGTTTGGTGGTGTCCATTTAGGTTATCCCCATGTTAGTGGAGGATCCCGATTGGACCATGGCATCATCCAAGGATTTTGAGAAGGTCTAGGGCATAAGCAAAATGATTATTTGATCACTACACAAAGTTTACCTCTACATTTGATTGAGTTGTGGAATTTAATAGCTCTTTCATTTTCGGTAAGAGATTACAATGATTGGTATCATGGTCAGGACATCACAAATCAAACACATGTCTATTACATCCAAAGGGCACTCCCTCAAAGGATGTCTCTTCTTACATTTAGGGAAATATATATCTAAAGGTTCCTTTGCAATGTTGTTCTTGGCTTTTAGCCCATCTATGGTTGAAGTTAAATGTGAGAGGATGTTTATTTTCATGTTAGCCATTTCTTCAAGAATTTCTGAGGTACCTAAGGCATTCTTTGATGTTTTTCTTTGTCTTATACCTCATCTTGTTCTATAGTAACTCCTACATAACCCAATAATTTGTGCAATGGTGAGTTTATGTACATCACCTCCTCCCATGAGATGGAGGGAATCCTTACTTTCTTCACCAATTCCTTTAAGGAAAATTGTCTTGGTTATTTCGCATTTAACTCATAATCACTCCTTCTCGTGGAGAAAGAGAAATCTGCATCTAAATAATCTTCCGGATTTTCATCTTCTTTTTGCTTTATATGGAAGAACTCTTCTCCTATCTCTCCCTTGTAGTAGTCTTGATATTTTTCTAAAAATAATGTCTCCATGTCCTCCATGAATGAATGGAGTTGGAAGGAAACCCCATAAGCCACCTCATGGAAAAGTCTTTGAGGGTATAAGGAAAAAGTTTGAGTTTCTTGCTATATGTTTTGTAATTATATGTCCTGGAAAAGAAATTTGAATTCAAATAAGAACTGCTCGGGTTTTCTGTGGACATTCTTTCAAAGATAGGAGGATGGATGGAGAGATGTTTTTCATGGGTGAATCCTAATCCTCATTCAGGACAATGGGATAAGTAAAGGTTCTACTCAAGGGTCACTCCTCATCATTCCCGTTGTCTCCCATCTCGTAAGGTTGTTCGGTTCTAGATATGATGATGCAGATTTTTCATAAGGGATCCTAGATGTTGTATTAGATTCAATGTCACTTTCAATGTTCCCTACTTTTTCTCTATTTAGAGATATTTTTGAATGTTACAAGGTATAAATCTCCCTTGAGCATCTTTTTGTCTGTGCATCAATTTTGGTTGGGTAAACAAGGCTTTGGACTCCTAATGAGTGCATAGATTAAGTTCACTAACACTCATAACATGTAAGGTGAATAAAATGGCGTGTTGTGCTTATGGTGTCCCTGAAATGGTGCCAAAAATGATGGGTCTTTGTATTATCCAATCATTTAACCAACAGATTCAATTTTCGGTGTCATTATAAAACTAGGGCTATGTATCCTAGGTTGTATGCAATGAATTATTATGCAACACTGCTTGTTTTGGTGGTTCCTTTTGGGGGTTTTGGTTGATGTGGTTCCCCTTGTTTCTCATCTAATACACGGAAAGGAAATGCAATGATAAACTACTAAAATGAAATACTTGTAAGTTATTGAAATGATTAAAACAACATTTTGTAAGTAAAAATTTCTAATTGAATTCAAAATACATACACCGAATTAACATAACATAATTGAAATATTGATCCGTAAACATGGGTAAAATTTTGAACATACCCATGGACCCCTATAAGCACTATAATATTTTTTTACTCCATATATGTTACCTATTTTAATGAAATGCAATATAAAGGGAACACATACACACTACATAGAAATTGATAATGAGTTCGGCAATGCCTCTGTCTCTCAGGGTTCATATGAACTGTTTCATTAATACTTCATATTGAAAACTAGTGTACAATGAAGTTGTGAATCTAGATACCAAGGAACATATGTGTCTCGAGTACCCAAAATGATAGTTTATAAAGGGATTCCACCCATGTGATAGTGGTATAGGGATTACGCCTCTATGATCACATACCCACCAATTACCCATGAATCAACTTGATAAATACGAGTGATCACGATCTAATAGAATACCTTGAGCTGGAAATATGAAGACAAACTAATCCATCCTCCGAGAAGTAGGACTCAAATGATGATGACCGTCGCAGAATTATATGTCTTCAATAATCTTCCTTAAATGAGCGACACGCTGATGAAGACTCCAGATAGATGTCAAACACGATATTACTTCCATACATTGAAATGATGTCCAAATGCCTCCAAAATGGGAAGATAAATATATCACTAGGAGCGTGGGGAAATAATGTGAGTTTTCCTTTTACATATAAGGCCAATTTCGCCTCTAACTCTTTTTAAGATAGTGATATATGAAGTTTCCTTATATGGATTATGGCCTTTCACAGATCAACCTCATTCCAAATCACAAAGCTAACATCACCAATGGGAACATGAAAGAATTATGAGATTGTTTCCCTTTTATATAAAAGCCCAATTTTGAGCCTAAGTCCCCCTAAATTGGTCATCTACAAAATTACTCTTCTAAGTAATATAGCTTTGACTAGAACCACTTGTGTGATATATGAAGTTACCCCATTAAGTAGTATGGCTTTACCTAGAAAAGAATTGTTCTAAATCACAAAGATAACATCACCAAGGGAAACATGGGAGAATTAAGAGACTATCTCCCTTTTACATCAAAGCCCCATTTTGAGCTTAAGTCCCCTAAATTGGTGATCTACAAAATTGCTCTTCTAAACAATATAGCTTTGGATAGAACCACTTGTTTAGTGTGTACTCCTATGCGAATTTATATAGGATATCCCAGAATTTATGCCATAATAACGAGGGCTGTTTTTTGGTATGTGTTACATTTGGGGTTTTTAAACACCACATAACCGTGGTATTAAATTACATGCCAATGATAACACTTAGGCTATCACAATATACCACCATTTACATTTTACAAATCCACATAACCGTGGAATATTTTTAAAATAGCATGGGTTATATACTGGCCAATTTTATTTGTAACGCCACCTCCATTTACCATGTGGCTTAGCCTATGAATAGGCTTTATCCATTCGCAGGTCCTTTTAGTTTTATAACCGCCTTACATTGTTAATGTCACCTCCTAAGTTGCTTGGGCTCGATCTGTTCACATTATAACCATTGCCTTGGGTTTGAATGCCACCACGTGGCGTGCATTAGATTAGTCAACCTCTGTTCTTGTTGTTCCTCACACGCCACGTCGCCCAAGGTCTCCACGTGGGACTCCTTTGCATACTCGGTGGGAGTGGATATAGGTAAACAAATGCAAGGAAGCCTTTATAAGGCTCAGCCGCCGTAGGTGGAAATGTGGCATAGGCCACATGAAATGATTTTTCTCATCCACGAAATACTTAGCGCCCGAGTGGTAAGGGGAGATGTGGATATGTGTGGCTGAATATTACAGGCTCGCCGTAATGAATATCTTCGGTGAAGTATAGTATAGCTCAATGCACATGGGCAGTGGCCATGTAGAAAATAACTAACTTTCCATACCATAATCTGAGTTTCACTGATTTAAGTGATAACTCGACCAATGCAAATAACGAGCTCGCCGATTGTTTCAATGTAATAAGCAGCGAGCTATTTAGCTAGCTCCCCCGAGTCGTAGGGATCAGTATAATAGCATGATCACCATGGTGGCGGGGCATGTGGTGCCTTGAGGCCCCACTACATGGTAAAATATTGATGCGGCTATAAAGGCACCCCTCCGTGAAAATAGTGTGTTGAATTTATTGAGGGCCCCGACCAATAATAAGCGGAGTCCACCCATATGAATACGGGTTTCAAAGACCGGTGTCGTAAAACAACACTTTTTCTCCTCCAAATACACTCCACTTCGCCACGTGTCGCTACCACATTGGTCGTTGCCCCTCGTTGGGTCTTATTTTGATGGTTCTAGCTCAAGCATATGAAGTTTGTTTTCACGTTCTAGGTACCGACGAAAATATCATGAATTATCTACCAATTTTTCATGGATTAGGGAGATATAGGGAACTCACAATGCCCTAAAATTTCCTCCAGATCACGCCTCCCAAACGGGAAGGATTTTTGTCCACAAAAAGTTGTGAACTCCAAACCTAGTGTTGCCGAGAAGAGATCTACACAAAGATGCTATTAACTCCACAATCAAATAAGCGATGGCTCAATCCTAAGACATGTGGCATTTGGAACACTATGCTAACACCTCTTGGTATGATTCATCTTGTCGATAGGCACTACCTCTACAAAAAACAAAGTTGGTGCCAAATGAAGAAGAAATTATCTTTCACCCTGCCTTTGCACAATGTCTTCCCCTACACAAGATCGAGAAGTGTCAAGGAGTGACTTTAATCTACCGGATGGATTTCACCTCTATACGGCACAAGTACTGATTGATGATGACAAATAGGTACTCTACCGCATGACCATAAGTAGCCTCTTACAGAGTGATATTCCGACATCTGCTTAGATGTCATCATTGATCAACTACCATTTTGCTACATGGACTACGCCTCTTCACGAGAATGAATATAAGAGCTGATGAAAATATCTCAACAATGATGAATCCTATCCATCGCACGCTTTTTTCCTCTATATAGTACGAAGCCAACTTTTGATGATGACTATCATGTGCCACTGTTACATGCCCATGAGCCTCTACATAGAGTGACTATCCGACCTAATGTCAAATGCCAATGGTGATCAGTTTGTCATTCGCACGCATAAAGCACAATGCCTCTACAAATAATGATGGTCCGAGATGACACCAAATGATCTCATTGTCTACACAAATGGTCGACAAATCTCCAAGCTAAATATGAGTAACCAAGTTGTAACAGAACTAAAAAGATGATTAGGTGATATAAGGAGTAATATAAATATAAATTTGAGAAAAATATTGAGTATGATAAACATGTCTCTCTCGGCCATCCCACAAACTGGACTCCAAAGTGTAAAAATTGAAGAACTGCTACAAAATCAGCCTCTTTGAGATACCAACCCACTCTGAGAATAGAAGGTTCTCCGGTAAGATCAACTTGACTTTCATACAAACTTGATCTATAAACATGGATAAAATTTTGAACATACCCATGGACCCCTATAAGCACTACAATATTTTTTTATTCCATAGATGTTACAAATTTCAATGAAATGAAATGTAAAGGGAACACATACACACTTCACGTAAATTGATAACGGAGTTCGGCAATGCCTATGTCTCCGGGTTCATATGAACCGATTCATTAATACTTCATATTGAAAACTAGTACAATGAAGCCATGAATCGATACCAAGGAACATATCTTTCTCGAGTACCCAAAATGATATTTTATAAAGGGACTCCAACCATATGATAGTTATATAGATTCCATCCATATGATAGTTATAGGGATTCCGCCCATGTGATAGTTATAGGGATTTCACCCATGTGATAGTGGTATAGGGATTCCACCCTCTATGATCACATACCCAACTAATTACCCATGAATCTATACTAGATAAATACAAGTGATTACAATATAATAGAATAATCTAAACTGGAAATATGAAGACAAACTACTCCATCCTCTCGAAAATTAGGACTTAGGTGATGATGACTATCACAAAATTATGTCTTCAATAATCTTCCTTGGATCGGTGATACGCTTGACAAAGATTCCAAATAGATGCCAAACACCGATATTACTTCCATACATTTAAATGGTGTCCAAACACCTCTAAAATTGGAAGATAAATATATCACTAAGAGTGTGGGGAAATTATGCTCATTTTCCCTTTTTACATCTAAGGCCAATTTCGCCTCTAACTCCTTCTAAGATAGTGATATATGAAGTTTCCCTTATATGGCTTATGGCCTTGCACATGAGCAACCTTGTTCCAAATCACAAAGCTAACATCACCAATGGGAACATGAAATACTTATTAGATTATTTCCATTTTTCATAAAAGCCCAATTTTGAGCCTAAGTCCCCCTAAATTGGTGATCTACAAAATTTCTCTTCTAAGAAATATAGCTTTAGCTAGAACCACTTGTGTGATATATGAAGTTACCCCTTTAAGCACTATGGCTTTACCTAGAATAATTTTTTCCAAATCACAAAGCTAACATCACCAAGGGAAACATGGGAGAATTATGAGACTATCTCCCTTTTACATTAAAGCCCCATTTTGAGCTTGAGTCTCCCTAAATTGGTGATCTACAAAATTGCTCTTCTAAGCAATATAACTTTGAATAGAACCACTTGTTTAATACATACCCCTGTTACCCTTTATATAGGCTAGCCCAAATATTGTGCCATAATAGCGAGGGCTATTTTTGGTATGCGTTACATTTGGGGTTTTTAAATACCACATAACTATGGTATTAAATTACATGCCAAGGATAACACTTAGCCTATCACAATATGCCACCATTTAAATTTTACAAATCCACATAACGGTGGAATATTTTGAAAATAGTATGGGTTATATACTGACCACTTTGGTCTGTAACACCACCTCCATTTACCATGTGGCTTAGCCTATGAATAGGATTTATCCATTCACGGGTCCTTTTAATTTTATTATTTCCTTACATTGTTAATGCCACCTCCTATGTGGCATGGGCTCGACTTGTTCACATTATAACCATTGCCTTGGGTTTGAATGCAACCACATGACTTGTACTATACCAGTCAACCTTTCGTCTTGTTGTCTCTCACGTACCATGCCGCCCAAGGTCTCCGCGTGGGAATCCTTTGCATACTTGGTGGGAGTGGATAGTCCCACATATGTGGGTAAAAATGCAAGGAATCCTTTATAAGGCTTTGCCTCTCGTAGGTGGAAATGTGGCATGGGCCACATGAAATTCATTTTCTCGTCCACAAAATACTTAGGGCTTGAGTGGTAAAGGGGCACGTGTATGTGTATGGCCCAATAGTATAGGCTTGCCAAAAAGAATATCTTCGGTGAAGTATAGTATAACTTGATGCACATGGGCAGTGGCCACGAAGCAAATACCTAACTTGTCATACCATAATATGAGCTTCAATGAGTTAATTGATAACTTTACCAATGCAAATAACGAGTTCTCTGATTGTTTCAATGTAATAAGCTCCGAGCTATTTAGCTAGCTTGCCCGAGCTGTAGGGATAATCAACTCGCCAAGTGGGATAGATAGATCACCCATACCATGTGAACTCGTCTTATCATATTGGCTAATAAAAACCGAGTTGGCTTGGTATAATATCATGATCATCGTGGTGGCAGGCCATGTGGTGGCTTCGAGGCCCCACTACATGGAAAAATATTGATGTGGCGACAAAGGAACCCCTCCACAAAAAGAGAGTTCCAAACCTAGCCGAGGCCCTTACCAATAACAGCAGGTACACCCATATGAATATGGGTGTCGAAGAACAACATTACAAAATAACATTTTATCTCCTCTCGAATACACTACACTTCTACCATGTGTTGCTTCCACATTGCTCGGTTTGTCGTGGCTTTGGGTCTTATTTTTGACCAAACTTTGACCGGTTTTAGCTCGAGCATACAGATTTTGTTTTCCGCATTCTAAACCGACATAAAAATTGTTGAATGCTCTACCACTTTTACATGGTTTAGGAGATATAGGGAACTTACAATGTCCCAAAATGTCCTCTAGATCAAATATACTTGAAGCAAGAAAATAAGTAATCGCATTCGGATAGATAATCGCATTCGATAACATTCAACTCAAAGAATTTAAACTTGAACTTATTAAAGATAACAAGGATGCATGAAATTTAATTCCTCCAATCGCCTCGGTTGAGTGGTACCTTGCTCTTCCTCGGGATGGAGGTACTCTTAACACTAGATGATATTCAAAATGACATTGACTATATTAATTCAAATAAGTTTCGAGACATATTCCAACATGAGACCAAAAGTAAGTACTAACAGATAGATAATTGTATTGCAAACTACTATTATCAACTAACTACTAAATTATTCTCAAGAAGGTGTCCGTATAGACACATTTAGTTACATAACGTTCCATGATTATAGGCACCATATTCATCCACTAACATCCTCATTAAAGTTCATTGTAATCCTATGATAATGCTAAAACCAAGATTCGTGTTTGTAGGCTTGTTGTGGAAAAGTCCTCCATGATGGCTAAATACTCACCTCCTTGATTACAACTTCTAGAATTGGTAGAAAATGCTCACTATTATCCTACACATGTCACCACATTACTCATAGAACAAATTGGTAGGTAATTTCTATGGTCAACAGCAGTTTGTATGAAACAAGGACAAGATAAATACATTAAACTTACTAGGATATAACTATATAAAGCATCCCCCACATACTAATTAACATGGTTAAGAACAAATAAATAGCCACAGAGATGATATAATAAGCCGAATAATACACTCGTCACTTTGTTTTAGCATTGTGATCTCTCTATGGAGGTATCTATTAATGAAAAGGTGGAAATTATGTTTTCTATGTGTATGAAGATCCAGCCCAAGCTCGAGAAAGTGGCGCTGTAATTTTCTCATCTCTAAGAACTACTTGACCATTGGGGCAATGCACCTTATACCATGAGATGGGTCCCCCGGATGATGATCGACATCCTCCACCTCCTCTCGCATCTTCCTAGACGTTGTGGTCGTTCACGTAGCCACTCTAGGAGTGATTGACCTTCTCTCTCTACCGCCGGCTCTCCCTAGCCCTTATTCTTCCGGGTCTCTTGGAGCCCACATGTGCGTGGTAAAGCAATTTCCAATTATTTGAACTCAAGGTCTCCACTTGGGTGATCTTATCATTTTTGTGGGTTTCCTCCACCGGTTGGGGATCATGGTTCCGCTTAGTGTTCAGATGTCGAACGAGGATGGTTGGATGATCAACCCCCCTTCTGACGATCCTCGCACACTTGGATTCTTTTGTCCAAGGGATGAGCTACCTCCACCTCCATGTGTTTCTCGCTTCATGTTCCTAATTTCACCCTAATATAGTTCTTTTGGTTCACACTTCGGCCGTGTCTTGTGCCTATGTGGATTTTTTTTTCCTACACGGTGTTTAATGTTTTTCCCTTTGGGCTTTGTTTATTTTGAGCCCATGCCCATTTCCGATTCCCCCTTACTATGTAACACTTTGTATTATTTTTTTAATAATATAAAGGTGGTTCCAATAGCAAACAATTCAACAATTTAATTTAAAACAATTCAATAATTTAATTATGAGGCAGGACTAGTCATTGCCACACTTATTTTATATATAGTATTAGATTTTATAATCTATAATACATGTGCTATAAAATATATATGAAGTATGTTATATATAATACATTGTTATTAAATATAAAATATAGTATATGAATTACAATATATAGAATGTATTAAATATAAATATTTATATAATTGTTTTATTCTATAATATTTATAAATATGGTATTAGTACGATTTATAATATATACATATCATATGGTTAGTATAGTTAATTCACGTATAAAACTTCATTACATTTCATACATACATGCATACATACATGTATACATATATACATACATACATTGTATGTATGTATACTAATCAGAGACACCTAAATTTTGCGTTTGCAATCTTATTGCCAAACACACACAAATCACTCTCATTCTTACCAATTCCATTATAATTAGTGAATTCCACTAATTAACTAACGTTTCTTACCACTTTTGTCAATTAACAACACTTTTTGGTTGCCTAATGCCTGTCACATTTAGGATGCCACTTTACGATAAATCGTAAGTCAAAATCCTCTTCAAAACAAATAATTAGCGATTATTAGCTAATTAAGCCTATTTTCCCCTTGTTTTGGTCAATATACCTTACTATTGGCTTAAAACCCTCTTCTAACCACTCAAAATTACCCCACTTTCCTCCACAACGTCTTAACAAGCTTAAAAAGCTTAGCCTAGTCTCCTAATTGACCCTAAGTGGTTGATTAAGGCTTCACACCTCTTAATCACTTGTTAATTCACTAATTATGATTAGCAAATCTTAATCATGATTATAAATTCTAATCTAATTTTGGGCTTTTAGTCCCACTTGCACCAAAATACTAGTTTTCCTCAAAGTGAATACTATAAAAGGAACTCTCCTCATTCCTTTATACTTTACACCATGCTTTGATTTACATCTCATATAATACATATGATTTATAGCCAAGTTCAATCCTTTCCTAAAACCTTCAACAAGGTTAGTAGATGAATATCTAAAGGGATTTGACAAGTCAATTGGAGAGGTCATTTCACTATTATTTTCAAAGTATCAACCATATCCATTTGATTTCCCATTTAGGTCTATTTAGGCTTATGTTAGGTAATTAAGCATATTAGTAGGCATGTTTAGTTAGATTTTGAATTGTTTTCATATTAGTTAGGCATGCCTTTAAGTTTTTATCTTAATGTTGCATTCCTTGGTTTACAACCTTGGATATGGATGGCAATGGTGCTAGCCTATCTTGATTGGTTTTGTTATTTTCTTTGTAGAATTTAGGGTGTCATCATTTGGCATGCCCAAAGTGGGACGATACCCATCAGCATTCAATTTTTAAGCTTTTAACTCAATTTCAAAAAAATCATTTCAAGTTTTCTATCTTAGTTTCAAGATGCCTAGATGAATTTCAAGTTTTCTAGTTTAAATTCAAGCTTTCTAGAATACTTTCAATCTTTTTAGATTAGTTTCTCAAGCTTTTTAGATTAATTTAAAAGTTTTAGATTAATTTCAAAGTTTTGGAGATCAATTTTTCAAGCTAAGTAGTTGTTTCAACTAGATTAGTGGTATAAGTTGTGTTTTCATGTTCCTTCAAGGATATAAGGAGGCGATTCTCTGTCAAATTTCCTCAAAATACCAAAGATTTGAAATTTTTCAAAATCCCTCTCAAAAAACTCATGTTTTGAGCACCTACAGAAAACGGAGCCTGTGCGAGAACAAAGTGTGCTTATGCAGACCAAAGTGTGCATGTGGGGAGCCCTTCAAAATTTCAATTTCTATGTTTTTAGGATTGTTGTCATTTCGATTAACTATAATTGGACTAGATGCGGGAAATAGAAACTCTAGTTAATCTAATTAGGAGGACTAATACATGTAAATAAACCGCAACAATATGCAATAAATGTAAATAAATTATTATAAATAGAAATGAAACCCTAATGTGTAAGAGAAAGGGGAGAAATGACTTAGGCGATAACATGAGACTGCCTCAAGTCTAAACAAAGAATATGGAAGTGCAAACAAATTCTCGGGGCCTTGCGAAGGGAATATTTAGGATGTCCGAGATGACATAGGCACTGGGAGTGTACAGAGCAACCAGGGTGCCCTAGTCCATAGTCAGGCACTCTTAATCGTAAATGCTCAAAAATTACAATTGGTATGGTCACAAATTGGTTACGAATGATTCCTTTCATGTCACTTTGGATTTTTAGATGTACTGTAGAGTGACTCAAAATGCAAGGAGAAATACCCAAATCATAGAAAAATAAAAGATGCATATGAATAGGTCGAGATTGACCTCGGCCACCAAACTAGTGGACTTATTACTAAGCACCGCACTACATTTCAGATCCGGATGTAGTTTTGGTTTATGTGTGTGTGTTGTGCCCTAGCTGCTCTCATGCGGTTGCACTTTGTGAAGTAGCGAGCAATAATAGTGATAGAAAATGTAGGTAGAATGTGTGCATGGAATAAAACATAATCCCTCCCCTATGCAATGTGTATGATACAAACCTTCCTAGCCTTGATGTATAGTGCTATGTGGATGCAATAGATGCAATGGATGCAATCCTAATGGAGTGATAGATAGTAGTGACACTAAGACCTTCATTATGGTATTATAAGCTTTATATTTATAGGGATCTCAAGTCTATTTTCGTAATTAATCCCGACAAGGATGACTCGAGAAAAAGATAAACATGATTAATGACTAGAAGTGACCCAAAAAGGAGCAAAAGGGGATTTTCATAGATTGGGCGCCTAGTACATGCTATCCCTGGTATAGGGATATAATGTTGGGGAGTTTGCAAAATGGGTGGATAAGTGTTGGAAAGTATGTAGGAAGTACAAAATAAAATATAAAATAAAGATGGCCAAAAGGTGGGATTAATTAGGACTTTAACCACTTGAGAGCCTTTTAAATAGTAGTATAATCTTTGGGTTAAATTATATGTAAAGTGCATAATTATGTGTCTACATTTTCCCCACTTTATTTTGGTGAGTGGAAAGCTCAAGAACATAAAGTAGATAGAGATGCATACTTGATATCCATGTAGAGTGTAGAAGAAAACGTGTTGATGTACTAGACTCAAACGTGGAATGACCAAAAATAAAAATATGGAGGAACATGGATTCTAAAGATGAAAAATGTGAAAAAGTGATGAGAGTGAACCTAGGGTAACGTGTGTGTAGTTTTTGTTGTGTGTAATGTACCTGCATGGTTAGTATGGAAAGTACATGCTACAAGCAGTGTGTTGTCATTGTCGTTGTTTTTGTTGTTTCCCCCAATTTGACTTCTTTTTTTCTCATACGGTGGACCTGTAAGGAGAAAACACTCAAGTAGTCAAATATGTATGTATGTAAAAACACGTGTAAAGTATGTAAATGTAAAGTACATAAATGTAAAATACACTAAAAATTTGTAAATGGAACATGTACACCTGATCCATGTTGAGAAGAAGGATGTATAAGGATATTATGTACTATCGTGAGTTTTTCAAGTGATCTCATGCCTTGTGGATGAAGAAGTGTAGGAGGAAATGCTCAAGTGTTCTCCAACTCTAACCACTTCTACCGAAATTTGTTGATGATATCTCTCAGTATTGTCTGGGTTTTTGGGTGATCCTATGCCATTGGATAGAGAAGTGTAGAGAGGCCACCCTTTATAAGCCCTAAGCATGTAACCACTCCATAGAATTTCGAAGGAAACCATGTCCTATTATGGCCGTTGTGTATGGAGTTCGTATACTAGTATGAACTCACTTGTTGTCTCGAACCAATGTAAATACGTTGTGTTTGTTTCACCCAATTCTTAGAAAATTAATGAAACAGATAGAGGTGATCACCAAGGAGGAATACTTGATGTAATGTCGGTTGAATATTATGCCCGCGTTCGATTTCCGATCTAATTCTTTGTTGTGAGAACTCCCTTTTATCAGGAGGAACTACCTGTAAAGTGCAAAACAATACCACTAGATAGAGTTAAACACAACAATGAGTGGACTTCCTAGTGGAAGCTAGATCAGGAAGTGTGATGCTTCTGAATAGGCTATCAATCCAATTTTATATAACAATATTAATGTTATTCAAAATAAACATGAAATAAAAATCTTATTTGAATTGAAATGATTTAGGTACCTCATACAAAACGAATAAGAAAGGTCAAGTAAAAAGGTGATTGAGGTCAAAATGGGTCAGGTGATGGACTAGTATTGGGTCAGAGGTCTAGTACATGCTTTGGATGAGGTTTGGTACAGTTCAAGTGATTCTGGGTAGTTTGGGAATGGGTATTAGCTTGTTGTCTTGGTGGGTTGTCAAACATAGTAAAACGATACGGTGAGGGTGTGACCGATGACGGTTTAGATATGACCGATGATGGTTTAGGATGGATAATGGTAGAATTTCAAAAAGGTATCCAAGATCTCTCTATGTGCTGCAAAGGAGGAGGGAAGTCTGTGATGATGCTTTAGGTGAGGTACCAGGATTTAGCAAGGTTTCTGGGTGTGAGGTTTTGGGGTGTTAAGGTCACTTTAGTGATATGTCATGAGAGACAAAGTAACTAATGTCAGTTTGGTGACCTATGCCGGTGAAGGGGAAACCGATGACGATTAAGGTAACCGGTGTTTCAGAGGGGTGAAATGGAGGTAATTAAATAAACCTGGTTTTGGAGCTTCTCTATGATTGCACAAAGAATGGAAGAAGGATGGTTAGGTTTATAAAAATGCTAGGAAGGCTCAAGAATGCCTAGGAGTTGGGTATGGGGAGCTAAATGGTTGTGGGTGGTTAGATGGGTAGATTGATAGGAAGGTGGGGATGGTGGAATGCAAGGGAGAATAAGATATAACAAGTAAAGATAAAGAAAATTCATTCTAAGTAAGTATAAAATGATGTAAACCAAAACACACTTAATTGCATTTGTATGCCTAGTTGGTGGAGGATAACAATGGTTGATCTATGAAAGCGGTGGTCGTGTCGTGGCAACACTTCTCGAATGTTACCGTAAACACCAATGCCTTCATATCGTCCTGGTACTAGCTAGGGTCTCGATTGGATGTATTCTCGTTTGGATCCTTAAGAAGATTCAGTGTCCGTGCTTGCATGTAGATATTTCTCTCCAAACTTGAAATCACCAACCTCTTTGAAAAAGGTTGCCAAAATTTAAATATGGTAACCGATGATGGCTAGGATGACTAGTGTCAGTTTAGGGTTAACCGACATCGGTTAAGGTGGAAAATCCTAGGTTTACCAAAATAGTAGATCTTGGCTATTTTTGGCAAGCTCTACTGTTGTCCGGGTCTAAAATGGTGGTTAGCACTTAGATAAGTGGGCATGTTGTTGGAGAAAGAATAGTCATTTATTTTTAGGGTCGACTAAGTCCTAGTTGGGTAAGGTAAGTATAGATTGATTCTTAGTTAAAAAAATATGCTAAGAATAGGTCCATGGTGAGGTGTCTAGGTGATGTGGTTGGGTGAGGTGTAAATTAATTTAATTAAATTAATAAATAAAGTGAGGATGGGTATTAATTCAATTATAAGTAATTAAATTAATATAAATGTGGGGTAAAGGGGTTGTGGTTATGTGAACATGTTATGTTAAGCTCGCTTGAAAGGGGGATAAGGGGAGTGTGACCCAAATTTGGTGTCTACAAAGTTAGTAGAAAACCCACAATGATATCCCCCTCTTTGGGGGTGCATGCGACAACCCTAGAAGGAGAATGCGTCACCAAAAGAGGATCAACCAAAATCCGACCTTGTAACCAACTTAACTCTTCGTGGGGAAAGAGAAAGATCTTGGTGGATACCAAGGCATGCATAAAAGGGGGTGGCTAGCCAAAAAGTGTTAGTCCGAAAGCACATGCACATAATCGGAGTGTAAAAAAATGCAAATGCAAAGGTGTAGAAAAACTACTAAGCATAGTAGTTTAAACATGCAAGAAATAGTAATAATACTATACAAAGTGGGTTACAAATAAGGGACATTAGTCACGATGACACAATACACTCAAGGCCATCATGACCACAAACAAAAAAAAGTTTGCACACAAGCAAAGGGAAAATCTCACATACAATAGACAACAAAGCAAACAAGTAGAAATACGAAGTATCCATCGAAACATATAATCTTACAAAACAAGTGTTGCACATGGAACACCTATTAGCATGTTAGAGTGATACTTTATATGTCAAAAATGTGTATGAACAAGTAGTATAAGATGTTAAGTAAAAAATGAAACAATATCACTTGTAAGAGATGAATAGGGATGCCCCCAACGACCAAGTATAGTAAGGGTAGAAGGTGAGCATCCGTGCTGCGTTTGAATGTCATGTATCTACAATCACACTAAAAAAATAGGTGAACGTGCATGTATGTATGATAATGACATATGAGAAGTCAAGCTAACATGTGTAGTAAATTGAACATTCAAAACACTAGTAATCAAAAGTAAATGCCCCCAAGACAATGCAAGTATGTTGTGGATGGATGGAATGTAATGCAAAATTAAATGATAGGATCAACGTGCCCCTTGAGTGTATGAAATTGTATGTAATGAGGTTCATTTTTATTTCCCCTTAGCAATCAAGAATGAAGCGTAAATGAGAGTGCATCATTGGTAAATGGTCGAGTAGTGTTGGTTGTGTCTAGTGCATTGCGATGAGTATGTGTATGTGATTGTGATGAAATGCGACATGGGGAGATGTATGTGGACCCTATAGAGAAAGCATATACCATGACTTTGTTGAATAGGACGAGTGATGATTTAGCCCTAAGCGTATATCACTATGGGATGAGCGGTAGCAAGTGATGAAGTATATGATTGTATAGCAAATGTATGGGATGTGATGAAGGGAGGAGTGATGATTTATCCCTAAATGTATATCACTACCTGATGAAAAGATAAGGTGACGAGCCAGCCTATAGTGTATGTCACTACAAGATGAGTGATGAGGGTGTATAAAGCATATGTGAGTGTACGGTGGATAATAGATAGGTGATGGTGTATAAATTAGCTTAGACCACTCATGATGAGTAAGAATGAGGTGGCGTGTTATCCTAAACCATATACCACTAAATGATGAGTAGAATAGATGATGTTGTAATAGAATGTCGAGAATATGAGAATAAGATAGGTGATGATAGGATGTAAGATGATGATAATAAGTTGATGAAGGGAGTGGTGTTTTAACCTAAGTCATATACCACTACGTGATGATTGAGGGCACGGCAAGTGTAATGGAATAATGTTGGAATTAGATAAGAATCAGATGAGATAAAAGGATATGATAAAATGTAATAGGATAATGTAGATTTGATGGAAGGAGTGGTGATTTAACCTACGGTGTATACCAATACGTGGTGATGGGTGTGGGTGACGATATAGCCTAGAGCGTTGGTCACTAGTCTAAGGAAGGTGGTATGATGACATGTTGCATATAGGGAAGGCCCCTTTTATTAATAAACCCTCATAAGTCAAGTATGGATCGAGGAACAAGAGTGCATCATAGGGCGGTGAGTGCGAGACGTAGAACAATGTAGTGTAAGTGACCAGATATTGAATAGGATGTGTAGGTACACGAGTAGAATGTAGAGAGTATGATGATAGGTGTAGATAGAATATGTAGTGGTGATAGGTAAAGCTAGACCCATGGATAATGTGACCTAGCATAGAGATAGAATGTATGAATGAAATATAAAACTAGCCTCATATATGATGATGACTAGTGTAGCGTGTATGAGAGAGATGATGTAGAAATGAGTAGTAGATGAGGTATGTATATGATGAGAGAATATGTGTGGTGTGTGGGGTTCAGTGTAATGGTAATCCCTCAATAGTCCAGTGTGAACCAAAGCACGAGAGTGCGTAATTGGGTAATGAAGGTGCTAATGTGTGTGAGATAGAATTGAAGGTGGATGTGGGATAGTACAAGTATGCAAGAATACGAGAAAGGAGAGGGGGCATGATATCTAATGTGCTATGCCCCCAGAGCGTGTCGAAAGGAGGGTCAACCGATAAGGTTTAGGGAAGGATACCAAACAATTTTTGGCAATGATTATGACACCTTAAGATGGTCGAGAAAAGGTGGTATGTGAGACAAACACTACACATGGGAATGGAGTCGATATGCATGTGATGGGTGCATGTAAGACCAATATCGAGGTGTATTAAAGTGTGTGGGTGATGGTGAGTGAGGTGGGATCATGCATGTAGAAGTAGATGATCCATGTGGAATAAATCGAGGTGGCGATTGTTGAGGAGGTAGTAGTAGTCCTAGGAATAAGCATATAGTGGTGTTGAGGACTAATAGAATGGAGTGGGTGTGCAGGGGCTGGTTGAGATGGTGGGGAAGGAATAGGATGTAATGTAGGTGGCGTCAGAGGAGCTAGGTGAGGGACATGAGTAAATGTGGGAGTAGCTAGAATAGAATGTGATGGAGTGGAAGAGGAAGGAGGAAGGCCATCAATGGAGATAACTCGGTTTTCATAGATGAACTTAAGGCACAAGTGGTTGATGGAGACAATATCTTGAGATTTATGGATCCAATTAAGGCCGAGAAGTAAATCACATCCTTTGACAATTTGAATTACAAGGAAAGGGATGAGAAGAGTGAGAGGACCAACTGTGATATGTAACTTAACGACTCCATAAGGCCTCTTGAATGGGTAGTTGATTTGTGATGGAGGGTACCCAATAGAGCATAAAAAGGATAGGGAACATGCGCTAATGGGAGAAGATGGATCAACCTTAGTGTTGGTGACTACATTGGAACCAATAGAGGCTTGTATATGTAAATGGGCGAATGTAAATGTAGCGTGATAGTCAACATCGAAGAACGAGATGATGGGTGTGGGCATGGTAGTATGAGTAATAAGAAAATATAGAGACCTAGGGGAAGCGGACATAATGTATGAAAAACATAGTTAGAAGATGAATCGACTTGTTTAGTATTGTGTTTGAGTAGGGGTTATTAAATATTTAGAGTTTTTGGTTATCATTAGTAGGGATGGATGAGGGTGAGTCCGGAAGTTCAAGATGGTCATCAAGTAGGTCTTGAATGAGATGTCGAGCTTAAAATAATGATCGATGAAATTCCCAACACATTGATGATAATCACAATAAGATTGATCGTCAAAGGTACATCCCTGTAGGATGAGATGGGTTGAGTGTAAAGATGGTGGTAAATAAATAAGGCTATGGTCAATGAGTTATGGTAAAAAGACACTAAGCGGGGTACTAACTTTAGTGAAAGGATGTCGGTATGGTTGTAGGTGTAATTCCCTAGTAGTATAGACTATATTAACAACATGTTGTGAGTCGTAAGATTTATGCACGAGCTCCTTGAAGAAGTTTTTTTGGCATGTGGGCTGATGAAGAAGGTGCATCTTGGTACTTGAGCTTACCTTCAAAGACAATTTTAGTCTCACAAAGTTTGAGGGTGTGGCATAGTTGATCAAATGAGGAGAAATTTTTAAAGAGAACAATATCTTGTAGGGAGGTAAGAGACTATGGATAAATACATCCTGAAGCTTTGAATTAGTGAAAGGATTATTCATATTAGCTAGGTTGTTTTTGTAGCATAGAACATAGTTGGACAAATGTTCATTTGGTGATTTTTTGAGTTTGTACTAGTTGAGCATAAGAAATGGTAGAACCGATATTGATAGAAAAATGGGTAAGAAAGGCATCAACTAGATGAGTGAAGGAGACCACCTGAATGAATGGGTAGGTCATAAAACTAGTGCATCACATAGTCCTGTAGACTACACGGAAACAACTTGGCGAGGATAGTATGATCATCAAGCATATTCAAGATAGGAAACATGGAAAGCACAAAGATGTTCTTGTGGATCACCGTGGCCTTTGAAAATGGGCAATTTGGGAGAGATAAAGTTAGGTGGAAATGCATAAGCAGAGATGGATGACACGAAGGGAGAATGTAACATGAAGGTGGAGTCGATTGGTAAAGATACTTTAGAGGTAGAAAATTGTAATCGATGGATTTGGATATGAAGATCTTGGTATAATGATGTAAAATCAGGGGTATTAGAGGTAGAAAAAAGTGGACCATTAGAGGCACCTTGGTGAGTGGGAGGGACAAGATTTGTTATAAGAGGAGTGGAAATAGAAGTGGGTGGTGTAGATACCATAGGGGCGGAGGAGGAACGGGTATAGATGCTTCACGAGCTCGCTTAGCAAAGTAAGGCATGTAAAAAGTGAGGGAGATAAGTGGGGTTCTCACGTAGAGCTTGGAAAAAATCCGTGATAGCATCAAGTTGTTCCTGATCAATGTTAGTATCTTTTTCATAGGATTTTTCGCTAACCGTGGTTTTGACATCATGAAGGGGAACCTAGGTAGAGGTGTCTAAGGGGTTTTCAGCTATAGAAGTAGGTATATCAGCCATGGATCTAGAGGTATGGTGAAGAGAAGAATGAAGCTCACACAGTATTAGAGAGGGCCAAAGAGACCATTACGAGTAATGGGCATAAATGGAAAATAGAAGTCGGGCTCACCAAAATGATTAACTAAAATTAGACTAGATGCGGGGAAATAAAAACTATAGTTTATCTAATTATGAGGACTAATACATAATCGTAAATAAACTAAATTAGTATGCAATAAATGTAAATAAATTATTCTAAATAGAAATGAAACCCTAATGTGCAAGAGAAAGGGGAGAAATGATTTTTTGATAACAAGAGACTGCGTCGCGGGTTGTCGTAGGTCTAAATAGAGAATATGGAAGTGCGGATGAACACTTTAATGCCCCTGTGAAGGACATATTTGGCCTGTCCGAGATGACACAGCACTGGGAGTGTCTTGGGGCACCCAGTGGTGCCTTGGTCTATAGTCCGAGCACTCTAAAAATAGTAAATGATCGAAAACTACAATTAGTATGGTCATAAATTCATTCCGAATGCTTCTTGTCTGTCATCTGGATCATCGGATGTACTTGTGGAGTGACTTGAAATGCAAGGAAAATGTCCAAACACTAGAAAAAAAAAAATGCATATGAATGGGTTAGAATGACCTCGGTTGCCAAACTAGTGTACTTATCATTGATCGCTACACTATAATTAGGACCAAGATGTAGTTCTCGGTGTTTGTGCCCTAGTTGCACTTGTGTCGGTCACACTTTGTGAAGTAGCGAGCAATAATAACTATAGAAAATGTAAGTAGAATGTGTGCATGGAATAGAATAGAATCCTTCCCCTATGCAATGTGTGGAGATATTCCTAGCCTTGATTTATGGTGCTATATGGATGTAATGGATGCATCCCTAATGGAGTGATAGATAGTAGTGACACTAGGACCCTCATTATGGTCTTATAAGCTTTATATTTATAGGGATCTCAAGTCTAATTTCTTAATTAATCCCGACAATTAGTCTAACATCTAGAAGTGACCCAAAAAGGAGTGAAAAGAGATTTGTATAGATCGGGGTGCCCAGTGGGACTTGGGTGCCCAAGATAGGTCAGGGTACTCGGAATTAGGGCTAGAATATTGGGGAAGTTGCGGAATTGGTGAATAAGTGTTAGAAAATATGCAGAAGTTTGAAATAAAATATAAAATAAAGATGGTCAAAAGGTTGGATTAATTAGTACTTTAACCACTTGAGAACCTTCTAAATAGTAGTATAAGATCGGGTTAATTTTTTGTAAAGTGCATAATTTTGTGTCTACAATTTCTTAAGGGTTTTAAATTGTTGTTTTTGTCAATTTATTGATTTTAGAGAAATATTCCTAATAAAATTACCTTAGGGTTTGATAAGGGATTTTTGATTAAATTTGCTTAGCGTTTGATGAGTGATATGTTTCCATACTTTGTTTGAGTATGGAATAGGGTTAAGTATGCTCTTCTCTTGCACCTAGTGTGATATTGAGAACCAAAAACACCCCTAAACTGATTTTCTTCTTTTTGGGAGTAAGTAGGAATAATCATCATTCATTTTGTGTTTAAGGGAACAAACTTTCATTTTTGACATGTACTTCACTTAACAAATAATCAAGGCTAAAAGTTGTGTATGCTTTTCCATTGCACCTAGTGTGATCTTGGGAATCAAAAGCAATTTTAATCTTCCATTAAGAAGAATTTGGATTAATTGGGAATAAACCTTGTTTTTTGCAAAGTTTTATGGTAGTTAGTTGATTTACAAGAATTTTTCATTGTTATATTTCTTTGATATTGCGAATCTTGTTGAACTACTAACCATTTGTGTGAAGGACCTAAAAAACTTGTCAAAAAAATAAGGGCTCTCTTTAAACCAAAAGTCTAACATTCATGTGTGATTGTAGGTTATCAAAGGAGTGCGACAAAACCACGTTAAGTCTAAAAGATAAAAACCACACCACAATCATCACATTGTATTTGTAGGTTTCATTTTAGAGATACGGTTCATCCGCTTAACTAGGACATAACCCCTTTGGCATAAGCCTTAAGCTAAAAAATGAGGATGATCATAAGAACCCTAAAGTAGTTCACGCTAGAGGAACCTTGTGAATGAAATAGAAAAGTGCTCCACACTAGAGACTTGATTAGTATGCCTTGGTGAGATTAGAGTCAAAGTTACTTCCATTATGACCGCAGTGATAATACAACTGAACGCACTAGTTGCTCATTATATTAGAAGGGGGTAAAGTAAATTCAGGATAATCCTTGGAAAACCTTGGAAAAATGAGCTCATAGAAGTAATCTTGTGACCCATAGAGAGAGAACCACCTAGGAATCATTTTTATCTTGGAGCCATTTGTTTTTGACATCACGTTCTATAGAGCTCTCACAAAGTGAAAACTTTGTTAGATTTAAACTCTTGTTTTTCCAACAAGGAGATAATCTCTAGAAGTTTAAACTACATGTTATTTCATCAAAAAATCTATTTTGTTACTTTGACTTATTTTTTCACTTTCCTAAGACAAGGCAAAACTCTACCAAAGTTGCACCAAGTATTTTTACCACCACTTGGTTTACACCTTTATTTTCTTGTTGCACATTTTGGGAAAAAATAAGAACAACATATGTGAATACCGCTTGATCATATTACATGTTCACCACTTTTTTATTCTACTTGCACCACTAGATTGCAATGTCGGAGCGTAAGTGTTGAAAATCTACATGGTATGTACTCATGATCTAGTAAGCCCTCATTGTCTCAAAACCCATATTTGAGAGTTATTATCATCATAGCTAGGTGATTTCATCTTTTTATTCTTTTGAGTTGTTATGCTATCCACATTATAGCCATATAATTGGGATATTTACGTCTTGTTTCCATTTTGAATCTAGGCCTAATTCTCTATATTGTAGTGTTCCGTTGCTCGCCAACATAACAATTTCTTTTTATACTTAGACATAGTTTTTACACCTAGCTTTGTCTTGAGTTTTTTTAAGTGTTGAGGCAACTTTGTAATCATCGCTATAACACCATTTTGATACTAAACTATTTCTTTCTCTCAAAGTTTGATTATGTGTCCAAATAGCATCGTTACGTTGCTCGCATTTATATCGTCCATTTTACAAGGCTTAAACTTTGTTGGTGATTAGAAACTGGTTTCTAGTATATCTTGTTAGAGGATCGCATCAACATACTCTTATCATTTAGGCGTTGTTTGTCTCAAAATTTACCTAAATGGTGATGTTGTGTTGTCATTATTTTGTTTCAAAACAAATCTAGAAAGATCTTAGGGAGTAGACTATTTGTTGTGACTGAAGTTGAGCATTTTACATCATTGTATTGTTCTAGAAAAACTTGTGTCAGATATTACCTTGCTAGGGTAGCTTATTCTTTATTCTTTGTCTCTTAGGGTCACATCAAAACAATGATTTGTGGCTATTTTATAGTCTTCATTTTTGTGACAACTTAACGTTATTACGCTACCAAAATTTGACTAAGGTCCCTTTTTGATAAACCTTAGTGGAATTCTTTCACGTTGTACCTCCTATTTCGAGTATGTCTACTACGATAATGGTATCTCGAAGGTTAGAAGTAGATATATTTGGAGGTGGCAACCCTCTTTTAGAAGATAATATCATGGTTTACCATAGTGCCAAAGAGGAGGATTCTCCTCTATGAATCTAGAGCATCATCCTGCCAACTTTGACGATTACATTTTATAAAACAAACATGAGGTTCTTATGCATTTTATGGAAATAGGAGCTAAGTTAACTTCCATAGTAGACCGTTCTTGCATTTCCAAAATTATTCAGGGAGAATAGGAAGTAGACCAAGATCATCGTACTATCAATGAAATTTTAAATCCAGTTCATGCCTCTACTTCTACACGACAAAATAATGAGGAGGTACCATTTGAAAATAATGGATATTATCAAATACATGTTGTTAGAATATGTTTTGAAGACAACTAGGAACATGTTCATCATGCACAACCTCCCCCTAACAAAGATCATAATGAAATGCCTATTCAAGAGGTGACGTTAGAACAACAGGTCCAAGCCCTCACTCGCCAAATTGAAAGTTTGGCATCGCATATACAAAAGGAATTGGAAAGTTTGGCATCACATATACAAAAGGAACAACCCAAATTTTTGAAACAAGATATACCAAAATAAAAACCTAAATCTTTGTTTCATGAGTTCCCAATAAACACTCCTCGATAGGAGACATAAAGAGATCCTTATGAAGAAATTATCGCAGAGAATAGGGGTGGGAATAAACCTAGATTTAATCCTACGTATAGACCTACACCACCCACACAAGATCCACTTTTCAATCAAGAGTGGTCAACTATGAAGAACACTCATCTAGCCTTACAAGAATTTAAAGCGGTAATAGTAATAAATACTAGTTTGAAGAGTTGTGCTCTTATCTATTTGATAGGACCATCTTTATAGGTACCTTTCCCATGACACTTTGATTGTCCGAAATTTGACAAGTATAAGGGAAAAGGTGACCCTCGTGATCATATAAAATATTTTTAGATGGCATGCCAAGAAGTCATGTATAACGATAACGATCTTATCGCCTCTTCCCACGGAGCTTAGGAGGATAAGCACTAGAGTGGTTCCTACACATTCCCAAGGGATCCATAACAACATGGCGAAGCGGCTGAATTTTTTTTTGAAACTTCTCATTCAATATTGAGATTGATGTCACTATGTTGGATCTCTACAATGTCAAGCAACGAAATGACGAAAAATTCATTTCATTTTTACAATGATGGAGAGGATTAGCTAGCCGTTTTCCTTGATCCATACCGAAAATCACTTAATCAACATATTTTTTCCAACCTCCATCCAAACATTACACTCCACTTGAAAATTCATTTTGGGAACATATTTGAAGAGGCAATCGAAAAGGGAGTCAAATTGAAAAAACATTTCTAGCTAGGGGACTCTAAAACCTTTCTCCCATGATCATAATGATTCTAAATCTAATGAAAAACCTAATTTTGGTAATAAGAAGAACAAAAATGTTGTTAATGATGGGATAGTAGATTCTAAGCTGGTGCAATCCATTCGAGAACCACACTTTTACTCCTCTATCTAAATCCATATCATCCATACTAAAGCAAAGTTAGATGCCGTAAACATGGTAAAGTACCTGAAACAAAACCCTATGGGGATTATACACCTAACTATCATGGTTTAGAGATAATGAATTTTTGGGTTTCATCATGTAAAAGGTCATAAAATGGACAAGTATTTAAGATTAAAACACTATATTCAAGACCTAGTCGACATTGGTGATATTGAAGTAAACTCCGCTATTGCTGCAAAATCTCCCAATGCAAACTTAGATATATTCAAAGATCCTTTTCCCAATCATGAAGAAAATAAAAATATAGATTGGGGACAATCATCTCGAATAATAATTCTAACTATGTGTCAAAAAGACCATTTTGATGCCTTGATAGGTTGTGTTGATCCACTCATTGAGAAAGTCAATAAAATTAGGATTAAAACAAGAGAGTGTGCCGTGGCAATGTGATAGGCTTGCCTTGTTATAAATTTTGAACGTAATCCCCCTCCTCCTCAAGAGAGTCACTATGATGTGTTAGACCAACTAGAGAAGACTACCACTAAGACTTCAATCTTAAATCTTCTAAAGATCTCTAGTGTCTATAAGGATATACTTTACAAAACCTTACAGGATCGGGGTATTTTTGATGTTGACCCAACTCATTTACAAGCCTTGGTAGCACAAATATCTCCCACAAGACACATAAACTTCAGTCCAATAGAATCCTTAGCTGAAAATCCCTCACATAACTTTCCCTTAAATATTGAGGTAATCATCAAATGTAACAAAGTCAAGAGATTACTTGTGGATGGCGGATCGAGTCTCAACATATGTACGGTTAAACTAGTTCATCAACTAGGTTACACAGAAGATAATATGGAAACAAAGGTCATCACCATCAAGGCGTATGATAATGAAGAACAACAATCAACTGGAATGATCACTTTCTCATTGGAAGTAGGTCCCATAACACATGATACGAAGTTCCATGTCTTGGACCTAGAACTCCCTTACAATATCTTTCTCGGTTTCCCATGGATTCATTCCATGTAATCTGTGCCATCAATGGATCATCATTGTTTAAATTTGAAACATGAAGGATATATAGTTACATTCCAAGGGATCCCCAACCATTTTCTCATTGAAGAGAATTATCGGGCTATTTTCCTACAATCTACGAGTATCCCTCTATGGATATTGTTGTCCCTATTCGATCGAGACCCTCACTTCACGAGTGGATCTAGATGCCCCTGTCTACTAATGGCAGCAGTGTCTCCACATCATAAAATACCTTTGATACATGGGAGATGAAGGTCATACCAAGTGGTTGTGGAGAGTATGATCTGTAACATGCCCTTATGGTTCAAAACATTCCCCTCTCTCGCCAAAGCATATGATAGACCATGCTACCAATTCCGGATGTAGAGGAGAATTTCCCTTTTGAAAATTTCACTTCGGGTGACTTACTATAAGATGAAAAAATACTCAACAATATCATATTTCATCCCCAAGATGATGAAATGGCTTTGTGTTACAAGTCATCTAGCTATGTTATTTTATACAAAATCATGCTTACTATGAGATATCAAGGACATGGTTATAGCTGCTAATAAGAAGGTCCGTTAGAAGATCTTTCAATACCTCATCGAACACTAGGTAAATCAAGTATTGGTGTCCATTTGTATGAGTCTCACCCTTCGGATAAAAAAGTATGCTTCTTCTTAGAGTGAGGATAGTTTGTCCATAAATGAAAGTGAAATAGATTCCCTGTGTCGTCTTTATGAATACCTCACCTCAACGAACATATTATCTAACATGGCTATCCTTACCATAACCCCTGTTACACCTACCGTATCCCATCTAACTCAAACATTAACCCTCATCTACCCATCACTTATGATTTGGGATCAACAAGAACAAGAGCACATACATATTGATGTGTTTCAGAATGATGAGGCTATTGGCGGGAGTTCTTGGGAATAAGAGATAACATCCCAAGAAATGATCATAATAAGGGGTTATCCATTCAGCTCAATGCGTGTGTGTACTTCAAAGAGGAGGTAGATTTGTGTGGACACTTTAGTAAAAAAGTGAGCAAAGGTAATATTTCAAAAGAAAATCCTTACAAAAATAAAAGGGGAAGTCCTATAACAAAAACCTCTTTAAGGCGCTTGTGGATAAACAAGTAGAACAACCTATGGATAAAAAAGTGTAACCACCTAAAGATGATGATATCCCTGAACCACCTTTGGTAGAGGAATATCTACATCTCTCTCCTAATCCTACATGCATGGAGGATGAGTCAAAATTGATATTGGAAGATACAATAGATGTTAACATCGGTATGGAGGAGCTACGAGGATAGTTAAGTTGGGAGCTTCAATATCATCCAAAGAACATAAAAATTCACAAGACTCTTAAGATATTATGCAGACATATTTTCTTGGTCTTACAAATGACATGTCAGGACTTGATCCTACATTAAAGGGACACAATCTTGTTGTGCATCCAAACACCAAGACTATCAAATAAAAATCCAAAATATGCATCCTCGTACCACCTTGTTGGTAAAGGTAGAGATAGAAAGGCTATTAGAAGTAAGATTTATCAAGCCTATTGACTACTCAAAGTTGATTTCTAATGTGGTACGGTTCAAAAAAATCCAACAAGTATTAGAGCGTGTATCGATTTGAGAGATATAAACAAATATTTTCCAAAGGATGAATTTCCTCTTCCTAACATCGACATGATCATCAATTCTCTCTGCTGATTATGAGATGTTGTCACTCATAGATAGATTCTCGAGGTTATAATCGAGATAAGGATTGCGGAGGAAGATGAACACAAGATAAATTTCATAACACCATGGGTGACATTCTTCTACCAAGTCATGCCTTTCGGCCTTAAGAATGCAAGTGCTACATATAAAAGGGCGATGACTGTAATATTTCATGATATGATAAGTGACATCATGGAAGATTACGTAGATGATATACTAGCTAAATATAGAACTCGGGAGGAACACCTAGATATTTTGCGGCATATCTTTCAACGCCTAAGGGACTATAAAGTCCACCTTAACCTGAAGAAATGTGTCTTCGGTGTGCTATCTGGGAAATTACTAGGATTCATTGTGTCAAGGAGAGGAATAGAAGTGGACCCCTGTAAAGGTTGGGGATATCACATAAATTCCTCCTCCTAATAATATTAGATAGTTACGTATCTTACAAGGGAAAATTCAAGCAATTAGAAGGTTTATTTCACAACTAGTAGACAAGTGTCATATGTTTACACATTTACTTAAGAAGGATGTTAATTTCACTTGGGGCGAGAACAATGACAAAAATTTGCTTTAATAAAATAATACTTGGCTAAACCCCTATTCTCATGTTACCTATGGCAAGAGAACCCTTATTGCTTTACATCTTTGCTACATATTTTGCAATTGGGGCATTGGTTGCCCAATATGATAAAGAGCGAGAGAGAAAAAGTTGTATCTTACCGCTTGAGCTGAAAATTGATAGCATATGAGCTCAACTATCCATAGATCGAGAAGGCTTGCCTATCCATACTATTTGATTTTGAAACTACGCCACTATATGCCCAATAATAAAATTAAACTTATTTGAAAGGTCAATCCTTTAAAGTATTTACTATTAAAACTTTCCCTAATTGGATCATCTTATTAAGTGAGTTTGATGAGTATGTTCATCAAAAGTTGGTGAAATGCCAAGTCTTAATAGATAAATTAGTAGAAGCTCCTCTACCAATCTTGAACCCTTGAGTCTAGAATTACCAGATACATCCATTATGTACCTAGAGGAATCTATGATTTGGAAGCTATACTTTGATGGCTCCTTTACCTTTCATGGTTCGGAGTTTTGGAGTTGTGCTAATTTGGAGTTGTGCTAATCACTCCCATAGGAGACTTGAGTCCCCAAGCATTCTGACTTGGGTTCCCATGCATGAATAATATAGCGGAGTATGAATTTCTCATCGCAGGGATGAAGCTAAATATCAAATGGGATATCATACAAGTTAATTGTATTGGTGATTTAATGCTTATTATCAAACAGGTCACAGATGAATACAAGGTCAAGGATGAAAAGATACTTCCATATAAAAGAATGGTCAATTCCTTGAAAGATTTATTTGAGAAAATAACATTTGAGAAGATACCAAGAGCACAAAATAGAGCAGTAGATGTTATGGATACGGTAGGATCCATGTCGAAAATTCCGCTAGGGAATAGTGATATGCCATTCTTTGTTGAAAATATAAGAACAACAACATATGACATGCCATACTCCTATTTGATGTGTGTGGTTTTGGTCCCTTTTCCCCATGGTATGCTAAAATATTTAATTACCTCCATAATGGAACCTTTGGCACTAACATTTCTGTCTTTGAAAAACACACCCTCATTCAATGTATAACCCACTATACCATATTTGGGGCACCCTCTTCTACCGATACTACGATGGGAATCTTTTGTGATGTTTAAATTGAGAAGAGTCTATCCAAGCAATCAAATAGGTGCACAAAGGCATCTACGGGGCTCATACTAATGGGATTGTCTTTAAAGAAAATTCTTAGAGTAGGCTATTATTGGCCTACCATGGAACACAAATATTATAACCATGTGAACAAGTGTATGGATTTTCAGAAGTATAGAAAATTGATACATGCGCTGGCGTAATCCTTATATCCTATCACACCCCTTGGCCATTCTCAAAGGGGGTTTCAATATAATAGGAAAACTTAACCCTATCTCTTCAAATGGTCATAAATTCATCATTCTGCAACTAAATAATTTACGAAATGGGTAGAGGTTGTTCTTCTTTCTGTGTAGAAGGGGCCCAAACCTCTAAATTTATCATGAAGCATATCATCTGTCAATATGGTATCCCTCTTTATATTATCACCGATAATGGTAATCCATTTAAGAATAAAACTATGAAAGCACTCTAAAAACACTTTCAAATCTCCCTCAAGTTATCTAACCCCTATTACCCTCAAGGTAATGGGAAGGTTGAGGCTTCTAATAAAAATCTCATTCATATTATGGAGAATAAGATAGGTCGTAAATGTAATTTACAAATTTACTTGCTCTCTGGGCATTTAGAACATGTATTTGCACCCCCACAGTGTCACCCCATACTCCTTAGTATTCGGCACTAAAGCCATACTACCTTTATAGATCGAGATCTCTTCTTTGTGAATTGAGCTAAGGGAATACCGAATGAAGACGAGGACTACATAGTAGTTATTTGGTAGATTGGAGCTATTAGACAAGAAAAGACTTCACGCTCTCAATCACCTTAAAGTGTATCAAGATTGATTCTGCAATGAAGCTATAATAAAAGAGTCATACCTTGTCAATTTGAGGTAGGGGACTTGGTGTTAAAATAGAATCATAAGAACACCAATAAGGATTGTGAAAAGAAAGGTAAATTTGAACCCAATTGGCTAGGACCATATGTTATGGTTACCAAGTTTGGTTTAGGTTCCTACAAGCTAGCTTATTCAAATGGCCAAGAGTTTGAGAACCCATGAATGAAATGCACCTTAAGCACTTATATGCTTAAGTATGGGGTATCTAAAAAATTAGAAAAGTATAAAAGTATAAAAATAGAAAAAGACAAAGATAAATAAACAAGTGCGTCGATAGTGAAAGCGTACGATGGTGGTGGCACTTTGGACAAGTCCTTTGGTGAAAACCGGTTTCGGTGCAAGGAGAGTTTGTTGTTCACAAGAATTTCAGGTTTAGGCATAAGAAAACTTTTTCCTAAGCTGGTATTTTCCTTTTACGAGTCCCTTGTGAGCTACCCCTCTTTTCTCGATCCGGCTAATCTAACCTTTTGAATGCTGAGAATTTAAATTTGAATGAACCCATCTCACATTGAGGGAAACTTCTGACATCACTTCTAGCGTATACCACATGGCATTATTCCTTTATATATCCCATCAAAAGTTGGGGGCATCCACGTTTATTCCTTTCCTTGCACATTCACTTTGGAAAACCATTTAGAAAACATTAAAAAAATTGTATAAATTTTGAAAATACCAAAACATTCAAATACATTTCATAAAAAAATCCAAACAATAGAAAATTGTCTTAGAGATGTGTTGTCGCCCTCAAAATCCCCTCATTTTCTGAGACAAATCCAAAATTTTTGAGTCATTACTCTTTCTGAGACGTTCCCTAAATGATCTTGAATCTTCCAAATCCCAAGCTCTGTTAATTTCTTCGTTTTCCCATGGAAATCCTTCGAGTTTGATTGATTATATTCCTTGTGGCCTTGGATCATATTTTGGCATGGTTCGATTTGTGTTTTCTCTGTTTATGGAGAAATGAATCAAAATCGGGTGGAAATTGTAGGTTTTTTTCCTTGATTTCTAATTTTTCTTGTAGTCGTGAAGGACAGGATTTTCTTCTCATCAAATTTGGTACTCCCGCATTCATGCATATGTGGAGGTTTCTCATTGGATGCGATTGGATGGATCCCTCTTGGAACTTAACACTTTTTGCTTCCTTCGAAAAAAAAGTATCATTTTGGCCCCTTGGCCTGAGAGGATTATGATTGGTCGAATTGATAAAATGAAGCGGTGGGCCTTTTTTAACTTAAAACTTTTTCTCATTTTGGAAAAAATATTAAGTTACCCCCACCGCCCAAAATTCCTTGATTAGTCGATGGAGAATTTTAGAGTTTTGTTCCTTTGTTTCGGTGAGAAGCGGGTCGGCAGAGCACATTGAAGTTTTATTGCTTCATTTTGGTGAAGGAGTTAAGTGATAAATTTGAAGTGCTTTCCTATGACTAATTAGATGATGCCACATGTTCAAGTTGAAAATTCAAAGTGAGAAAGGTGGGCCATCGATGGGAATTTAAGTTTTAGATCTTAAGGTAAAAGCATAAAGTTTGAAAGTAAACCGCATCCTGCATGACCAATTATAGGGTGCCACTTGTCGTGTCGCACCATTGAATAGTCAAAGCGGGCCATCGAGAAGTTTGAGTTTTATTCCCTTTTTGCCAAGGAAGGATTAAAGTTTCAAATGGATTTCAAAGCCCCCACCACTCAGATCACGCCACGTGTCTATTCATGTAGTTGAAAAGTCAAAGTGGGATGGCAAGGGACTTGAGTTTTGAGCCTTTTGGCTCAATGGAATTAAAGTTTCAAAGTGACCCTCACCTCTGCATCCAATCATATTTCACCACGTGTCAAGTCACTCTGTTGAAAATTCAACGGCCGGGAAGTGGGTGAGCATGGAACTTTATGTTTTTGAGCCTTTTTGGTGAAAAGGTTTAAGTTGTAAAAAGTGGGCAGCATCCCCATGCCATTCCCATTTCGCCACGTGTCCAACCCTGGTAGGCGAGTGGGGAAAAATGTAAAAAATTGCCAAAAATCTCAAAAGTTCTAAAATGCGAGCGTCTTCCCCCAGGCCCATTTTATTCGATCTTCCACATGGATGGCCCATGTTTAAAGTTGAAAAGATCAACGGTTCATATTTAAACTTGCGGAAAATGTAACGGTTACGATATGAAACTCTGTTTTTTCTACCATTTCTGTTTCTCTGCAAATTGGGAATTCAAAACGGTGCGAATGATTGGAATAAGTGTAGAATCGATTCTTGCCAAGCTTTGGAAAATTTGTAACTATTTTTGTGGGCTATTTGATGGTTTTTGAAGCCATTGTACAAGTTGGAATTTTGATACAAAAAAATTGTAATTTTGAATATAAAGAAATCAATACATTGGTTTTCCCTTTCTTCCTCTGCTTCTATCTCCTTCTTGGTTCGATTCGTGGATCATTTAATCTTTGCATGCTTGAAAATTTATGTTCTAGTAAATATAATCTCGAGAACTTTGTGTCTGTGTGTTATTGTGTCTAGTATAAACGTGAATAATTCTATTTTGTACTTTGTTTTGCTCAATACATATTAGGGATTTCTTTGCCATCTCTTTTCCCTAAAAGTATTGCATTCTTCTACCTTCCTCATCCCCTCAATTCTTCTATCCCCATGTGTTGATAACTCTCATGGCATAATACTCTTTTCAAGATATCAGAAGGCCACATTATGATGAATTATGTATATTTGTATATAAGTTTTTCCTGCTTTCAATAAGGGAACCTCTCCCATTAAAGAGAAGGGACTTTCTTGTCCCCTGACTATGGTTTCATTCAAAGTGCAAATCTGAAACCCAACAGTTTTGGTGACTCACTTTGGGGATTCATTTCAATGGATTTCCTTTCTGAAAAGAACAAAATTTGATCATTCCCTTGATCTGGCGACTCCAAGATACACTCGGGGTAGAAGAGCCCTTGGGATTGAAGATTCTCAATTTCAACTTCTAAATCAGCAAGGTTTTCAAATTCCTCCAACAAGAAGAAACACAAGAGCTCATTCTACAAGCACACCTCCTACTGAAGACATAGCTTCTGGGAGTGATATTTCTCAAGCAAAACTTAGCCCTAATCTTTGTGCCCTAGTTCTTGTTGGTGTTTCAGTTCCACTTCAAACCATCTTTCCAAGAAGAATGGAAGCTCCTCTGCCATGGGGTCAACAAGTTGGGCCTCTTTCCCTCCCTCAACCTTTGCATGAGTTACCTAAGGGTAAAAAAATAATTTTCCTTAGTTCGGAGGTGATGGCAAGGTGCACCATGATGACAACATTATAGCCTTCATAGTTGCATGTGGAGTCCTAGGGTTGGAGCATGAGGATGTATCTATTAGGCTATTTGTGGAGGCTTTGCAAGACAATGTTGTAGACTGGTTTTACCATCTTCCTGTTGGGACCATCACCAATTGGAATACCATGAGAACTAGCTTTGAGAATCATTTCAAACCTGCAGAGGATGTGCATGCTTTTCAGCTCAAATTTATTAAATCAAGAAAGAATCACATGATCCCATGAGAGAATTTGTGGCCAAGTTTAACAAGTTGATTAACAAGATTCCACAAGATACTCATCCGAGTTGATGAAATTAAAAAATGTTTCTTCTTGAATGCTCAATTTCTGAAGTGAGCTATGCCCTAAGGAGAGCCAATCTTGCAACTTTGGATGTTGATAAGAGATTGGCTATCGTTGTTGAAGATGACTTAATCATGTCTAGAAAAATGAAGAGAGAAATTCCAAATCCAAAGCATCACCTTCTTCTTCTTGATTCTTGGAGCTAATGCATATTAGTTGATACAAAAGCTTGCAAATGACCTTATTACCCTCAAGAAGTAATTAGCTCAACATGCTCTATATCGGGATGTTCCAAGAAAGAACTTTCAACCTAGGAACCGTTTGGCTTCCTCTCAAACTAGGTTGGAAATTGAAGGTCCACCCCTTAAGGTGCCTGTCAATACTACTTGTGAGGTTCTTGAACCTGATGATGAAGATGAAAATGAACTCTATGATGTACAAGAAGAAGAAGCTGATGAAGAGATGGAAGATCCTAGCGTATCTCAAGTTCATTTTCTCACCACCGAGGGTGTAGATGAAGAGGAAGATTATGATGATGTGGTGGCAGAGATGAACAACGAGTCATATGATGTCATGACCTTGAAGCGAGACCAACAAAAAGGAGAAAGTGGTGTAGCATGCTAAAAAATCTAAGAGTACCCCATCACCATTCCAAGTGTTTTCCAAGAGAGGAGCTCATGTTCCCACTACTTCCACAAAAAAGGTAGGCTATGTTGTTCCTTCTTCTCCTTCCTCCACTAGTAAAGCTTCTTGTCCTCCAAATGATAAAGTTAATAGATAAAAATCTTCTCCTGCTTCCCATTATGATACCCCATCCACATTTGGGTCTTTTGACATTATTGAACACCTAAAAATACCAAGATTTGATTTCGAGAGGTGAGTTTTATCGGACCCATAAAAATTCTTTGCCAAGATGGTTAATTTTGTCAACTCTAAATCCAAAACCCCATCACCTACTTCTAAAGGCCTTCTACGTACTCCTCCTTCCTCACCCCAACCCATCCTTGTGGCTGCAAATCACTTTACCCAATGAAAAATCAAACCTTTCTATGTGACTCTCCTCATAGCTGGCCACAAACTTAGCAATTGTGTCATTGACTCTGGTGCCTTTGATAATGTAATGCCTGCCAAAGTGGCTCATGCCTTGGGCCTAACCCTAACCCACACCTATGGCTCTTGCTATTCTATGGAGAGTAGGGAAGTACCCCTAGTTGGGAGAATCAAGGATGCATAAGTGGCTTTTGTTGTTATACCTAAGAAGAAATTTTTGGACACCATCTTGGTTGCTGACATTCCACCTTCATATGGCATGCTACTGAGTAGGAACTTTTACAAGGATGTGGGAGGTGAAATCCAAATGTATTGGTCAAATTCTTTGATCCCTATTGATGGGAAGATGAGGAAGCGCTACGAGAAACAAAGTGAATATATTGTGTAGAAGACGTATGATCCTAAAGAATAAATTCTTTATGAATACATTGGGCATGGGAACTACATGATCATGTCACAAGAAGAGACAAAATTGCCAAAAGGAGCGTTACTTGATCCTAATGGTGTTTGGAGCCTATAATTTGATGGCGAGTTGTTCCTCGGTTGGTTCGGAGCTGGTGTGGTCTTGATTTCTCCTGAGGGTAAGATCCATCCTTTCTCTTTCAAGCTTCAGTTTGAAAATACCAATAATACTATTGAGTATGAGGCCCTCATCCTTGGATTGGATGTGGAAAAAGAGTTGGTTGTGAAGAACCTTCTTTCTCCGGGAGATGCAGAGCTTATAGTGAAGTAAGTAAGAGATCTCTATCAAGTAAAAAATAGAAGGTTGAAGCACTACAGAATCTAGTCCTGGGATTCTATTGAGTTTATGATTCCTTTTCAATTGAAGTAATGTTAAGGAGAAGAACATTAGAGATGATTCTCTAGCTGTTTCTAGGTCCTTTTTGATACCTCATCCCGACTTCTCTCAAGAAAATTTCACTATTGAGATGACCCACAGGACCTAACGTACCTAATAATGTAAATAATTGGTAGGTATTTAATGATGATCAACATTTACTTTCCTTATTGGAGCTTAGGGACATTTTTGATCAATTATACTTTGAAGGAAGTAGCAATCTACCTAGAGAATGTGTATCATCCAATGAGGAAGGTGTCCAGGAGGAGATGGATCAAGATGGACGCATTAAGTGAAAGGAAACAAAATACCTAAGGGTTTGGTAAGTCTAGAGGAGCTCTTTGATAAACATGATGGGTATGTCTAGTTTAAAATTTCAAAGGAGCTCCGTAATCTACTGAGACTAATAAATTGAATATTGGAAGCCTTGAGGAACCAAAAATGGAAAATATTGGAAAGTGCTACACACAAGAGGAGAAGAAGAAGGTGGTAACTCTTTTGAAGAGGTATGTTGATGTCCTTTCCTATTATTATGATGATCTAAAAGCCTTCCAACCCAAAGAAATGCAGCATTTCATCCCTCTTAAGCCTAGAATTAAGCCCTTCAAGAAAAAAAAGACAAGACAACCCAAAGATAGCTGATACTATTTTCCAAGAAATACAAAAGTTGTTGAAGGCTAGGATCATATTTCCCATTCACCATTCAACATGGATTGTTAATATTATACCATCGGGAAGAAAAATGGGGAAATAAGAATGTGCGTTGAATTCAAAAATCTAAATCAAGATTCTTTGAAGGATAATTACCCCCTCCCCATGATGGACCAGGTGTTGCAAGTTGTCACAGGATCAGAAATTCTATCCATGATGGATGGATTCTCGGGGTATAATCAAGTAGAAGTGAACACCGCAGATAAGCACAAGACTACCTTTACCACCCCCGGGGTACATTTGCATTTACTGAAGGATGCCCTTTGGTCTCATCGATGTGCAGTGCTACTTTTCGAGAGGGCCATGGACTTGGCTTTTGGTAGTTTGAAGGGAAATTGCATTGTGGTATACTTGGCTGATTTGACTGTGTTTTCAAAAACCAGGTTAGATCACTTCCAACATCTAGAAACAATCCTACAAAAGTGTAGGGAACATGGAATCTCCTTGAACCCAAAGAAGTCAGTTTTTTGTGTCACTAAAGGAAATGTTTTGGGACACATTGTTTCAAAATATGAAATTAAAATTGATCCAAAAAGAGTTCAGGCCATTCAACAAATTTCCCTTCCCACAATTAAGAAAGGTGTCCATTCTTTCTTCGGTAAGATCAATTTCTTGAGAATATTCATACCTAATTTTGTAGAACTTACTATGAACATTGCTCATATGATCAAGGGAAACAAACATTTGGTTGGTCTCCGAGGGTATGGAGCAATTTGAAGTTAGTAAAAAGCTATTGCAAAGATTCTTGTTTTGGCTTGCCCTGATTTTAGCAGAGATTTCATTATCTACTACTATGCCATGAGAATACCCTAGCTGCTTTGTGATAACTCAAAATAATGTTGAAGATCATGAACTCCCCATTACATTCATGAGTTATGTTTTGAAATCCCATGAGCTGAAGTACACCATGATGGAGAAGCATGCATTTTCTGTTGTCAAAGTTGTCAAACAATTTAGGTTTTACATCCTAAACTCTCATTCTATTGTGTTGGTGCCTGATACAACAATTAAATCCATTCTTACTCAACAAGAATTTGGAACCAAGAGGGGTAATTGGGTGGCAAAAGTGCAGGAGTATGATCTTGACATCAGGCCAACAAAACTTGTTTGGGGAAAAGGCCTGTGTGAACTCATTGCTGAGGGAGCAGATAAAGAGTTGTCTAATGATGAAGCTGATATCCTAGTTGTTCTCTTCCTCAGTTCTATAGATGAATGGTATGCTGACATTGCATATTTCATTACCTATGGTGAGTGTCCATCTCACTTAACTACCAAGGAGAAGAGAGCCATCAAATTGAGGTCTGCACAATATGTTTTGTGGGAGAATGCCTTGTTCAAAAGAGGCATAGATGGAAGGTTTTGAAATGTGTAGACAAGGAACAATAGAAGAAGTTGTTCTCTTCTTTCCATGACCAGGTGTATGGAGGTCATTTCTCCTCTACTGTAATAGCTCATAAAATCCTTCGTGTTGGTTATTATTGGCCAACTCTATTCAGAGATGCATCTAAGTGGGTAGGCAAGTGTGAAGCATGTCAAACATTTGTTGGAAGACCTAAGTTGGTTGCCTTGCCTCTTAAACATGTGGTGATTGAAGAACATTTTCAACAATGGGGTCTGGATTTAATTAGAACACTCAACCCACCTTCTAGTGTTGGGCATACCCATGTGTTTACTGCCACAAATTACTTCACCAAGTGGGTGGAAGCCATTCTAGTCAAGAGTACTACTTTTGAAGTAGTATGCAACTTCATTAAGGAGAACATATTGATAAGGTTTGGGATACCAAAAGGATTCTGATTGAAAATGCTTCAAATTTATCTTCTCATTGAAATGATGGATTTTTCTATGGGTATGGTATTTCCCTTGCTTATTCTTCAGATTACTACCCCCAAGGGAATGGACAAGTAGAATCAACAAACAAGAACTTGGTGACCATTGTTAGAAAGCTTGTCAATGAATCTCAGAGAAATTGGCATAAGAAATTATATGATGCACTTTGGGCTGATAGGATTACACCCAAAAGAGCAATTGGAATGTCCCCTTTCCAAGTGGTGTATGGTGTTGAGGCTCAATTTCTAGTGATGGTGGAGTTTCCAGCTTTGCATCTGATGAAAGCCATTGAAGATTCAAGTTTCAGTGGGTCTTTAGACAAGAGGATCATGTACCTTCAAAAGCTGAATGAGGACAGATTGCAAGTTGTTGACAGAATAGTAGCTCATCAATTGAAAGTGAAGGCTTTGTTTGACAAGAAATCCAAACCTAGAGTTTTCCAAGTGGGAGACATTGTGTTGCTATGGGAAAAGAGACATGAGCCCCGAGGAAGCCATGGTAAGTTTGACTCTCTTTGGCTTGGTCCTTTCAAGATAAGGCATTTTGCTAGTGAAAACTCCTTCTATCTTGACTACATGGATGGATCTCCTCTCCCACTTCCTTATAGTGGAAAGTACTTAAATTTTTCAAGTCCTAGGTGACTATGAAATCCTTTTGTACATTATGTATAGTTGTTGTTTTTGGATTTTTTCCCTTTCTCGTTCCTTGACGTGTGGTGTGTTTTGTTTTGGTTCTTCTTTCTAGTTTTCTATTTTTTATTTTTCTGTCTTGTGTGTGTTGCCCCCTGGTATTGGTTTTTCTTTTGACTCCGGTTACCCAATGGATAAGAAACTGGTCTTATTTCCCAGAGATTTCTACGGTTCTTGACCTTACCTTGCCTCATTTTTGGTTTCAAGACAAGTCATCCCCAAAAGGAGCTAGATGTTGTTGCCCTCGAGAATTCCCTCATTTTCCGAGACAAATCCAAATCTTTTGAGTCATTTCTTTTCTACAGACGTGCCCTAAATGATTTTGAATCTTCGTGCTCTGTTAATTTCTTTGTTTTCTCGTGGAAATCCTTCGAGTTTGATTGATTATCTTCCTTGTGTCTATGGATCATATTTTGGCATGGTTTGATTTGTGTTTTCTCTGTCTATGGAGAAACGAATCAAAATTGGGTGGAAATTGCAGGTTTTTCCCTTCAATTTCCAATTTTTCTGCAGTCGCGAAGGACAGGATTTTCTTCCCATCAAATTTGGTGCTCCTACATTCATGCATATGTGGAGGCTTCTCATTAGACGTGGTAGGATGGATCCCTCTTGGAACTTAACACTTTTTTCTTCCTTTGGAAAAAAGTATCATTTTGGCCCCTCGGCCCGAGCGGATTCTGATTGGTCGAATTGATAAAATGAAGTGGCGGGCCTTTTTGTTAACTTAACACTTTTTCTCATTTTGGAAAAAATATTAAGTTACCCCCGCCACCCTAAAGTCCCTAATTGGTCTCGGAGAATTTTAGAGTTTTGTTCCTTTGTTTCAAAGCGGGAAGTGGGTCGGTGGAGCACATTGAAGTTTTATTGCTTCATTTTGGCGAAGGAGTTAAGTGATAAATTTGAAGTGATTCCTTGTAGCTAATCAAATGATGCCACATGTTCGAGTTGAAAATTCAAAGTGAGAAAGGTGGACCATCGGTGGGAATTTAAGTTTTCAGCTCTTGGGGTAAAAGCATAAAGTTTGAAAGTAAAGCGCATCCCTCTTTGACCTAATTATAGGGTGCCACGTTTTGTGTCACACCGTTGAATAGTCAAAGTAGCAAAGTGGGCCATAGGAGAAGTTTGAGGTTTTATTCTCATTTTGCTAAGGAATGATTAAAGTTTCAAATGGATTTCAAAGTTCCCACCACTCGGACCATGTCACGTGTCTATTCATGCAATTGAAAATTCAAATCGGGATGGTGAGGGACTTTGAGTTTTTAAGCCCTTTGGATCAATGGAATTAAAGTTTCAAAGTGACCTCACCTCTGCATCTAATCATATTTTGCCACTTGTCCAGTCACTCACTGTTGAAAAGTCAACGTGGATGGGAAGCAGGCAAGTGTGGAACTTCATTTTTGATCCTTTTTGGTGAAAAGGTTTAAGTTGTAAAAATTTGGCCGCATCCCTACAGCCATTCCCATTCCGCCACGTGTCCAACCTTGGCAAGCGAGCGAGCGAGGGAAAATGTAAATTTTTTCCAAGACTCTCAAAAGTTCTAAAATGCGAGTGGCTTCCCCCAGGCCCATTTTATTTGATCTTCCACATGGATGGCCCACACTTAAAGTCGAAAAGATCGACGGTTCATATTTAAACTTGCGAAGAAAATGTAATGTTACGATATGAAACTTTGGTTTTTCCACCATTTCTATTTCCTACAAACCGGTAATTTGAAGCAGTGTGAATTATTGGAATAAGTAGAATCGATTCTTGCCAAGATTTGGAAAATTTGTAACTATTTTTGTGGGCTATTTGATGGTTTTTCGAAGCCATTGTATGGGTTGGAATTATGATACGACAAAATTGTAATTTTGAACAGAAAGAAATCAATACACGGGTTTTCCCTTTCTTCCTCTGCTTCTCTCTCCTTCCTGGTTCGATTCGTGGATCATTCAATCTTTGCATGTTTGAAACTTTGTGTTCTGGTAAATATAATCTCGAGAAATTTGTGTCTACATGATTGTGTTTGGTATAAATGTGAATGATTCTATTATGTACTTCATTTTGCTCAATACATATTAGGAATTTCTCTGCCATCTCTTTTCCCTGAATGTATTGCATTCTTCTACCTTCCTCATCCCCTCAATTCTTCTATCCCCATGTGTTGATAACTCTCACGGCATAATACTCTTTTCAAGATATCAGAAGGCCACATTATGATGAATTATGTATATTTGTATATAATTTTTTTTGCTTTCAATAAGGGAACCTCTCCCATTAAAGAGGAGGGAATTTCTTGGTACTGATTGTGGTTTCATTCAAAGTGAAAATCTAAAACTCAACAATATAATACCAAAAACTTTCCCACAAAAATAAAGTAGTAATTTTCTTACTTTTAGTTGTTGGTTTATATGGTTTTTAATTACATTGTTTTTTCATATTGTATGCTTTAAGTTGGATTCACTTGATTAATTAGATTGAATATTAATTTAATCTTTAGTTCATTCCATTAATTTCATTTTATCTTGCATGCTTATAAATACATGTGTTTCTTTGGTTACATTTGTTTAAGCTCGGTGTTTTTCAATTTTTTCTTGTACATTATGATATCACTTCATCATCGTATCACATAAACCCACCACATCTATACATCATATATCAATAAATGTTAAGTCTACATCATAAATGTATGCTAAAGCTAATCATCAAGTATTGTGTCATCAATGGGGCAAGAGGGGTTGTGTAGGATCAAAAATCTATCCCCCACACCAAGATCAAAAATAAAAACATGTTTTACTCAAGTATATCATCAACATGTAATATGATATTATCTAAGGCTATCTCATAATCTAACATGCGATACAAAAATAAAACATATATATTAAACATGATATCTCATAAATAACATGTGGTACATAAATAACCCATCTATCATCAAAAATATAAATGTCCGTGTATAAAATAATGTGTCTCAAAAGTACATCCGATATAATGAGCTATCATGGGCATCTATACAAATAATTTCCCTCATCACGAGGCATAATAAAAATAATATATAACATACATCTCGTACCAAAATATGCCTTCATCACGAGGCATGATAAAAAATAATACATATATATCTATGCAAAAGTATGCCTTCATATCAAGGTGATACATCAAAAAATGCATATCGTACATCAATAAGAGAGTTAATCACAACTCTCTCCCTCATCGGGACTACTGGTCTAGGTCAACCACTAGGTAGGGGCATCGAGGTGTTATATGTGTAAAAACCGCTGCACCATGTTGAAATGACCCGTGCTTTACTATGAATCCCGATGTCTTGAAGGACCCTCTATAGATCAAGCTAATTGTAATGGCCTACGGGATCTAGATCATGACCTTTCTGTTATCCGAAAAAAACTTAAGATCTCTCCTCTCGGTCGAAACGGCCATGTAGTATTGCATCCTATAATATGTGGCCTCACCTACTATATTAGCACTATGCTTAATCATCGTTGTACCCTAAAGACGCGTCTTCCGCTATAATGTATCATGGTCCACCCTCACACTAGCTTTCTCTATTCGCACTCAGATCTATCTGCTATAGCCCGATCGTTTTCGATATAGCCCGAATTCCACTCTTCATGTAGTTGTAAACTATCTTCTATCACCTAGTCTCGCTCTATCAAGGCCTATAATGTCTTTGTCCTAGCTTGATCTCACTCTATCATGAGATGATCCCCATCAACGATAAGATGGTCTCTTTCAAGAAAGTCCCGATCCTCTCAATTTCCATCCTGGAGTCAGAGTTGTCACCTATTGAACTACTACTAAAAGGAATCCACCTTCCCACCAACATGTATATCATGTATATTCGAAATATCCTCCTCCATGTCCTCACCACCCCCGCCATCTCCTCTACCTCCCGTGGATCGTGACATGGACTCGTGTGAGGGGTGATGGAGGTTCTTGTAATGGTTCCTACGGTGGCATCACCAATGGTTGGACTACTACCGTTGTTGTACTAGCACCTACTACACTGGTACCCCTATATTTGGTCCTCCATGTGGACTTGCCTATGTTTTTGCTCGAGGATCTCGAGCCCTGTCCCCCGTGCTCTCCGTATCTAATACCTCTTATAGTATAGTCAATCTAAGGGGTCGTGAGAATGTCGCATATTATGCTACATAATCTAGAGTAGTCTCGAGATCTACTACCGTGCTCATTGTACCCAAGACTATGGATCCACCTATAAAAATATCATATGAGCTCTACTTAACCTAATCTAGGGTCCTATGGGAAGACCTATCTATATCTTCGTGCATACCACATCTCATCACCAAGAATACCTGGATGATACTAAACCGACACTAAACCCTATCCACTCTATACCATTCAAGGACATATCTCTTTCTCCCAATGATGAAATGGTCCACTTTGACTATCCTCAACTTGACTACATCCCGAGGCCAATGGAATAACCTATATGACCGTCATGTGATCATATGGGGTTGTGCCTTGTCAAAATATTTCTGTAATAGTCCGTGTCCTCCCCGTGGTTGCGAATGTCCTCTCCATTTGGAACCCATCCCCGATGGAAGGCTCTCTAACAAATTGAGCTCTCAAATCTTTCGCAGGCAACCTATCGCAATATGATCCCAAGCCCGAGATCGTAATAAAGTGGTAGGACCCCCGATCATCATCCATGATAAGCTATCAAGTGTAAATAAGAGTATAAATGAGCCAGTATACACTAACCACAACAATACACCTTACCCTAAAGTAGGTCATGAATCACTCCAATGAGACCCAAAGTGAATCGTGCACTGTATTTTTAGGCAAAAAAATGTCACCGATAAGAGATAATAAGTATGCAGGGACCCATCCTAACCGTGGATCATCCATGTAACTCCTAATGAAAACTTTTATACCCGGCGGGGTATATCGGTCACTCCAAATGTCATGGTGGTATATCTCTCAATATGGTCCTAGAACCATCGTACGTAATCAAACGACCCCGAATAAGGACTCATAGGATCCACAAAACATCCTCCACTTTAATACTCATCTTGCCAATGGGAAGTCAAAAGTTCGACTCTCACTCCACCATCTCTCGGCTAAGGTTGTGAGCGGGATGTCATCTAAAGTAATCCATGACATACGAGCTATGTAGGATAAATTTGTCACCTCTAGGATGATCTCCAAGAAAATATGGTGTCATTGGCTAAACGTGGCCTCATAGGGTGAGTTACCCCTATCATTCCTACGTCATGTCGACACTAAAATTTTCCTTCGTAATTTCTATTTCATTAATGTGTGTATTAGGAATAGGATGTTGTTAAGTATAATTAGTAGTAGTGTCCGATAGAAGATAATGGCACTGCTGGTACGACACCACCAATAATGTATAGTACGGTAATAGTCAAAAGTACAATAGGAATGTTGTGGTAAAAAGTAAATATTTGTCGTAAGTGGTTCAATAATGTTAAAATGTCAAAGTTAGGGTAAGTAGAGAAGTAGGGTCTACATGATTAGGAATTAGAAATATTATATTGGTAATAAGGACAAGGAATGAGGTCATAAATATTTTGTGTATTTTATTTGTAAAAAGTCTAAAAATGTGGAACCCATGTGAAATGATAAGGTTTATCTTATCTTAAAAGATAAGCTACATGTACGAGATAAGAGTTAAGGTATGGAATATGATTCGTTAGAGTAGATTTATTATCCTATCTTAGAGATAAGATGGATAAGCCTGGAAGTTCTATAAATAGAGAGGCCACCCCCCTCATTTAGCATAGAAGGAAGTAGTGAAAAATATTGTATGAGTAAGTGTGTAAAGGAAGCCATCATTTTGAAGGTGTGTTAAAGAAGCCATTAAGAGGTGTAATTGTGAAGTTTCTCCCATAGTTATTGTTGGAAGGCAAGTGAAGTCAGTAACACTTGAAGTACCTCATGGGTGAGATTGTAACAATTTCATGTTGATATTATAATTTACACTTATATTTCAGATTTATCATCATTCCTTCTTATCATAGTCTATGGTATTCTTGTGTTATGTTTGTTATTGTGTTTTCAGATTCCATCCACCAAACTAAAAGCTATGCATTAGTAAATAATCATAGCACGAGGAGTTCGGTAAAGAATTATCATAGTGCCGGATTGGTGATGATAGTCACTAGCAGGTCCAAGTCCACTGTATAACCAATCGGGTCATTTATTATGATCTTTATCTTCTATTCTACCATGTAATTTTTCTAAATCTAGTTTATCAAATTATTCTTCTATTATATCATTAAATTCTTCTATAATTCATCTATTTCTCTCACCTACGATTTTCTAAAATCTTAGTTTTCCCATAACAAGAAATTTAATTTTTACTTTTATGCATAGGCACACCCTTGAGTGCACCATCACACCTCCTCATCCATGGGCACATTTTTCTCAAAGCATGGACGCATTTTCCTCATGCATAGCCACATTTTTCCAATCATGGGAAAATTTTCCTTATCATTTGGTACATGAATGCTCACGCTCTATTAAAAACCAAAAATACTAAGAAAGAGAGATAATATGCATAAGTGCATTCCTATTGCACAAACACAAGTGTGCCCAAGCGTATCATCTACCAATTGTGCATAGGCACCCCGCATAACTAAAAATTAACATGTTAAACCCAGTTTAAGGTGTAGGAGCAATGGTTTGTGCATAGGTGCATAGGCACCCATGCATGTGCGACGTAGGTGCACCACACCATTTTGCCCTAATTTTACCCTAAAACATGCATTTTGGAAAACAAGTAAATAATTTGAATAACTAGGGTAAAAGAGCAGTTTGTGTACTGTGGTATCCACGGGAAACCTCATATAGTCCCTCACATGGTATGTGTTATAGCGGAGAAGTATCTCCTAGGATAGTTGGTTATGGATCCCTACTTCTAGACAACATTGGGTTATCTCTCAAGCTGCGGGACTTGTGGGCTTGAGATAACCCTCCAGAGAAAGTTGGCTCTTGCTCCTAAACCATCTACCACAATCCATTCTTAATGTAGGCAGAGCTATCTAATCCTAGTCTAAAATTTCAAGAGGGGAAAGGAGAGAGAGTGGATAAAATAAAGCCTACACTAATAGCGGTGATACACCAAAAAGGAGGGGTTAATCACAATACAACTGCCTGAAATGGAGAAAGGTGAGCAATGTAAAGGGTGGGAAAAATACACCATAGGACAAAGGTAGATTCACACAGAACACCACTTCATACCCCTTGAACACAGCTCCCAAAACCTGCAATAGACATCAAGAATATGCACAATATACCTGTAGTGAATAGAGGCAAGTAGAAAAATAAAAACATGTAAAGGATGGAAAAATGCATCACATGACACATTATATTTCTCCAAGAATATGCACAGTACAACATCATCAGGAAAGAGGCAAGGGAAATTCCATTACAAAGCTTGGGAAGGAGGTCAAAGCTCTACATTCAACCCAACAGAGAAGAAAAAGAGAAGGGGGAAAAATAAAAATATCCTTTTCAAATGAGGCACAAATTACAATTTATAGAATGAGAAGGAGAGAAGAGAGTAATCCTAAAATTTCCCCTTCAATTCTCTTTTCAAATCGCACTAAATAAGGTGAAATGATGGAAATAGATTTTCCAAATCTTCCTCATGCTATCATGTACCCTGCAACTAGAGAAAATGATGGCACTACTCATTAATCAAACTCCCAACCACTTTCCAACCACCTCATTGAATTGGGCTTATTTTACGTGAAATTCTCACTCAAATATTCATCAATCTCTAAATATCTTGATTTTTGTGCATCAGTGCTCTCGGATCCATGATTCTAATGATGCCAATTTAGTGTAATTTTGTTAAGAATTACTCAAGTTATAAGTTTCTAGGCACATGCAGCTCTAGGCATTTCTTGGTCTACACGGACTGTGAATTAATTGCTTGATTGAGAAAATATAATTTTAATAATTTCTCTCTTCCTTCAATGTTTTTCATATCTTTAAAATATTTGGACATTTAAAAAAATAGCAGCCCCTGCTGATTTAATTGATTTTGAGGGTATGTGCTTAATGTTTAAGACATTGATTTGTGTCACTCGGTTTTCTACGTGTCCCGAGTCCATTCAAATTTAAATTTCTATATTGCATCGACCTCGTGCCCCGGGATCTCCTTTCTTTATATGCCTAGTTTTTTCTTCAAATGATGAGTCAATTACATCATTCCTTGTGAGACATGGTCTATCGGCTCGTTCTAACTCCGACATTACATAGAGCCCCTCTTTGACGCATCGAGTCACCTCCTCGACTCGACTATCGACTACCTTTGTGTCACCTCACCTTGGATGTCAAGCCCTTATTCTAAGTGGAGGCCCTACGTAATTTAGGTTCTTCATCACTTTCTTGACCTTAAGAGGTGCATCGAGGAGCCACGCGGCACCCCCTCGCACTTCTAACTTAGCTCTGTGGGTGCGTGATGAGCCTTTACGAGTCAATATTAACCTCTGTCGAAAGTGTTAGTTTGCTATTGAGCTCACTCGCTTGCTTGAGTTCACCACTTTCGTTTAAGCTCTCAACTCGGTCATGCTTGTTCCTTGAGACCTAAGTGCCACATCTTGAGCTCCTTCATCGCCTTGTACACGGTGCTCCTCCTAAACTTCACTCAAAATGATTTTCATGCACACCTCATTGTCCCTTGGTGATGCCAACAAGCTCACCCTTTAAATAGTTTGGTTTTGATAGAAAACCATCGATGTTCACTTGATTTGAAAGACCATGATGGTGCCTCATATAACTGAAAACTACTGTATCCTCTAAGGTCTACTTAGTTGTCCAATTTCACTAGGGGTGAAATGGGATAACAGATTTTACGACTCACAGGGGTTGTTATCCTACTAAATGGAGTATGACCACTTCCTATATTCTTCTATTGGGCATGGATTATGTATAATCATCACGATATGTTCTATACTCGAAAATCTTGGCCACAGGGTGCATTGAGTGTTGTTGTTCACTTTTGGGATTGTCCTCTGTTGAATTACACTCTTCTCTATAACTGTGATCTATGACCCCGAATTCTAGATATTTGTAATTCTTGTTTTAAGACTAGTTTTGATTTCTGCATGGGCATGGGGCTTCTTGTAGATATTCTTGGAGAGATTAAACAAGATCTCCTCCTTAAGCGATTTTAGTTTCTCTACATTTGCTTTGTTTCTACTTTTGCAACCATTGCATGCAACTATGAGTTTCTTACTATAACCATTAGGGGTATGCCACATTTAACCTACCCGGAAAACAATAGACAAACTATACAAAAGAACAAATCATAAATGTCTCAAGTGAGACACGTAGAGTGTGCGTAAGCACTTATTTTAATGAAATTAAACCTATTCCTACCCTAAAATAACCAAGGAAAAGGGGCTAAAAAATCCTGCAACGAGGTTATGAGAAGTACCTATAAAAATGTGGCCATGTAGTTAATTTAGCAATGGAAATGGCTCAGTAATAAGAGTGGAAAATTTCTTTCCACTCAACCACACAAATTATAAGAAAAAAAAATGAATACCTCCTCAAGATGCTCATCATTTGGTTGGAGGTGTTGTAGATGATCCTTGGTGTATTGAGGATCACTCTCATACTCGAAGTGTATAACCGATGTTGGCTCCTCCCTTGGATCCAATGAAGCCAAGTATTTGATTGGGCATGGGGCCTTAGGAACCAATGGGCTGGTAATTTTGTTTTTCCCATCTCTTTGAATCTCAACTTCATGAGTGGAGTCATTTTGCAGAATTTTTGGAAGAAGGAGGTTGCTTATAGGATGATCGAATGTTTCTCTACCTCTACAAATAACTCTGCTTCTTCCAAAACTTCCCTTTCCATGATGACTGATTTGATCATGGGGTCATCATTTTCCTTCTCCTCAAGCATAAAGATCAAGATATCTAGCTCCTCCAAAAATTATATTCTTGCAAAGATGTAATGGAAGAAGATTCTAAAATATCATAGAAAGAAAGCAAGAAGATTCTTATAATCTCTTCTTCATCCAAGGGTTAAGAATACGATCTTCTTTTCCTCCATGGTATGAGGCTCTTTATGGTTGGTTTCTATTGATGATGATTGTGGTGGCTCAATGCAACCTTCCAAAAGTGAAGCAAGTTCTAGGCATGCTAGACAATGAGGGTCACTTGCATTTAATATAAAAAAATTGCACTTTATGGAGCTTTTCCTCCTTCATTTGCATTCTCTCTCTTCTTGTGGATTTGGGGCTACCTCTTCTTATTCTGAATTTTTTTGAGCTAAGATGAATCAACAATCTCTGAGAATATGGTTCCAACATGCACACTACATTCAAAACAAATAGATCATTGATCATGTGTTTCTTGTTCTTTCTCCTCTGCAAAATCAACCTCCTCCCGATGCGGGACCTTTATCTCCTTCATAGATTTAACCAACATCATTCTAAATATGAGATCCCATCTTTTAAAATTATCGAGTTATTTCTTATTGAATGGATTCTCCTTCTTGTTTTTCATGGTTGGTTTTAGTATTGTTTCCTTACCAAGATAAACTTGAGACAAAAAATGAGGGTTGGGTTGGGTTACATGGGTTTGTAACTTTTATTGGTGGAGAAGGAAGTGGAACTTCTTTGTTTCGATGGGGTGGATGTTTGGAAGGGAAAAGGGCAGAATAATTGAGATGGGATGCAAGGCTAGGAGATGTAGAAGGAACGCAACATTTTGGGACAACATTCAATGGGATTGACTCATGCAAATACTAAAATGATAGAGCTTGGGGAGGGGAAAAGAAAAGCAAGGAGAGTGGTGGTGACTTACCCCTTGACAAGGTTGTTTTATACTTTATTCATATGTTTCAATACCCTCAATCCACTATGTAAGTTGGGGCAGCATTTCATCCATGAAATATGGATTTTCCTACGGGCTATAGTATCTTAGAAAACGTTCCTTCCATGGACAAGGTTCCTGTTAGCAATCCGAATGCCTTCATTTGTGTTGTATCCCGAGATTGGACCATGCCATCCTCCATTCATTGGATATTCTCTAGCATTTCAAAGTATTCTCCATTTTCTGTTGTCATCATATGCATACCCGTGTTCTTGATATATTCCATAGCCAAAATAGTTTTGGCATGGCTCATATGGGTAAGTATAATGATTTTGAATCTGGTCATAATGCTGATCTGGAGGAGTTATGAAGCTCATTAGAGGTTGAGTGTAATCTTGAAAGTGTGAATTCTACCATGATGGGAATGAATCCATGTTTGCATAACTTCATAGAATGAAATAAAATAAAAGATATGGAAAGAAAGATGAATGGAAATAGATGGAAGAAAGGTTTGAAATTTCAGAGAATGGGTCGTTTGGACCAAAATGGAGTTGTCGGATGTGCTTCACATGTGCCTCCAAAGGATGAATCTCACCAAGAACACACCAAATTGATGAAATGAAGTGGTAAGTTGCTTCAAACTTGCCTCACTGGGAATGATAGAATTGTTGTAGCCATAAAGTATCACCCTAGGATAGCTGGTTATGGATCCCTACTTCTAGACAACATTGGGTTATCTCTCAAGTTGTGGGACCTACGGGCTTGAGATAACCCTTTAGAGAAAGCTGAATCTTGCTCCTAAAATGTCTGCCACAATCCACTCTTAATGAAGGTAGAGATATCTAATCCTAGTGTAAAATTTCAAGAGGGGTAAGGAGAGAGTGTGCATAAAAAAATCCTACATTAATAGTGGTTATACACCGAGAAAAGAAGGGGTTAATCATAGTCCAACCACTCGAAATCGAGAAAGGTGAGGAATGGAAAGGGTGGGAAAAATGCACCACAGGACAAAGGTATATTCATACATAACACCACTTCACACCCCTTGAACAAAGCTCCCAAAACCCATGATAGAAATCAATAATATGCACAATATAACTGCAATGAATAGAGGCAAGTAGAAACAATAAAAACATGCAAAGGATAGACAAAATGCATCACAAGACACATTATATTTCCTTAATAATATGCACCTTTACATAAACATCGGCGGGGAAAGAGGAAAGGGAAATTCCATTATAAAGCTTGGGAAGGAGGTTAAAGATCCACATTCAAACTAGTAAAGAAAAAAGAGAGGCGTAAGAAAAATATCCTTTTCAAATGAGGTCCAAATTACAATTTATAGAATGAGGAGAGAAGAGATTAATCTCAAAATTTCCCCTTCAATTCTCTTGTCGATCCACAATAATGAGGTGAAATGATGGAAATAGATTTTCCAAATCTTCCTTACGCTTTCCCATACCCCGTAGCTAGAGAAAATGATGTCACCGCTCAATAATCACACTCCCGACCACTTTCTAACCGCCTCATTGATCTAGGCTCATTTTATGTGAAATTATACATCAAATATTCATCAATCTCTGAATTTCTTGATTGTTGTGCATCGGGATCGAGCCATGATTTCAAAAATGTAAATTTAGCGTAATTTTGTTAATAATTTCTCAATTTATAAGTTTCGGGAACATGCAGCTCTAGGAATTTCTTGGTCTACACAGATGTGAATTAATTGCTTGATTGAGAAAAGATAATTTCAATAATTTATCTCTTCCTTCAATGTTTTGGATATATTTAAAATATTTAGGAATTAAAAAAAAATAGGAGGCCCCTTTTGATTTGATTGATTTTTAGGGGATGGTTCTTAATGTTTAAAAAATTCATTTATGTCATCTCGAGTTCACTACATGTCTTTCGTCCATTTGCATTTAACTTTCTATACCGCATCGATCCCATGCCCCGTGTTCTCCTTTCTTTATTTGTCAAGTTGTTTGAATGAAGAATCAATTGCATCGGTCCTCATGATATATGGTATGTCATCTCGCTCCAACCTGACGTTACGGAGCTCCCCTTTGAATCATCGAGTCACCTCCCTCAACTCGACTACCGACTACTTTTATGTAACCTTGCCTTGGATGTTGAGCCCTTGTTCCACATGGAGGCCCTACGCAACTTAGGATCTTCACCACTTTATTGACCTTAGGAGGTGCACCGAGTAGCAACGTGGTGCCCCCTTGCTCTTTCTACTCATCCCGGGGTCCATGATGAGCCTTATTGATTCAATATTGACCTCTATCAAATTTTTAAGTTCTATCAAGCTCTCTTGATTGTTTTGATTTTGCCACTTTCGTTTAATCTCTCGGCTCGATCGTGCTTGTTCCTCAAGACCCGAGTGTCATATCTTGAGCTCCTTCATCACCTTTTACTAGTGATCCTCTTGAAATTTACACCAATTTACATGCACACCTCATTATTCCCAGCAACGCCAACTAGATCTACTTTTACATAGTTTGGTTTTGATAGCGAACCATCGATGTTAACTTGATTTAGAAGACCATGATGGTGCCCCATAACACTAAAAACTACATGTATCCTCTAAGTTCTACTCAGTTGTTCAATTTCACTAGGGGGTGAAATGGGATAATAATCCGCATGGTGTCTCTGGTTGGTACCCTCACCATTTCTTCCCGTAGGTCAGAGCTCAAATCAATGGTAAAATGGTAAGTCAATGTGGTAAATAAACTTGTCGTGAAGGCTTATATACCCATTTTTACCTTCCACGATGTGTCTCTCACCCCCAAAGTTCCTTGAGACCTCCTTATTTCTTCTAAAATTATTCTATCACTTGTCGTGATGATTATTTTTAATAAATAATTATTTTCGCTACTGTTGGGGCATGTTTTTGCTTCCAGGAGGCATTTTCTACTACTTGGGGCATATTTTTTCCTTTTGGTGACTTTTAATGGGATCTCATGACTTCATTATTTCTTCGTAATAGTTTCTTCTATAAAAATCAAAAATTTAAAAAAACCCAAAAAATTCAATTTTTTTGGGAAAATCATTAAAAATCCAAAAATTGCAATAATTCAAAAAAATTCTAAAATTGGTAAAAAACATACACTCGGCTAAAGTCGGTGTCAAAAGAATTATCCTCGAACATCGAAATTTGTCCTACAAAAACATTTTTCTAAAGTTCTTGCTTGTTCGGTCTTAAACAACTTACGAGATCTTTGTGATCTACCTCCATTAACAAAAGCTAGAGTGCATGTTATGTCAAGTACTCAGTGCAACAAGTAAATTTCAGAGGTTTGTGTCATAGCGCATAAAATATTTTCCATGGGACTACTTGTGTCCTCCATTATTCCCATCACATGTATCCTTGCTTAGGGAACCATTTTTAACCCTCGTTGTTATAACACAAACATTTGATAACTGTAACTTGATAACAAAAACATTAGTGCAACTATCTTAAACATTGTTTTTTTGAGTATGTGTGATTATACTGGTTTCTATGTTAGGTTAGTTGGTTTACTTTCTCGTATTGCATTGCATTATGTATGTTACATTGAGTTAAGCATCGTTTTACTTTCTCGTATTGCATTGCATTATGTATGTTGCATGGAGTTACGTAGTAATGAACAAATGTTAGTAATTTAGCTTTTCATGTTATCTTACAATTTTGTTTATTTCAATAAAGGCTGATGATGTAGACCTAGGGGCAAAATGATATAACAAAGTTGCTTATTGAAATCTTTGGATGCAAAGATTGGGTTTGTCCTATATTCTCCATTATCATTTCTTCTCCATTATCATTTATTATCCCTACTAATTGTTCTTCCAAATCACCTGGGGCAATAAACAACCATGTTTATCCCTATCTTTATCCCTTCTAAATACCCAAAGGTTTCACGCCCATTCTATCATATTTATTCTATTTATTTCAATCATATTTTTGATCGTCGATTGACTTCTTCTATCACCCCATCGACACTCGAGGAACATCCTTCATTCTATTAAATTTTCTTCAAGAATTTACTTTCTTATGTTTGTCTACTATATTTGAAGTGAAGTCACATACTTCACCTCAAACAGATGAAAATGTAGACACCTAAATTCTGATTTTGCAATATATTTACCAAACGCACACAAATCACTCTCATTCTTACCAATTCCGTTATAATTAGTGACTTATGTTAATTAATTAATGTTTATTACCACTTTGGTCAATTAACAAGTGCGCTTTGTGATTGCCTAACCCATTTTGCATTCAAGATGCCACTTTACTGACGAATCGTAAGTTAAAATCCTCTTCAAAACATAAAATTAATGATTATTAGCTAATTAAGCCTATTTTTCCCTTGTTTTGGTCAATATACTTTACTATTGGCTTAAACCCATCTTCCAACCACTCAAAATCACCCCACTTTCCTCCACAATGTCTCAGCAAGCTTCAAAAGCTTATCCTAACCTTCTAATTGACCTAAACAACCGATTAAGGCTTCACACCTCTTAATCACTTGTTAATTCACTAATTGTGATGATCAAATCTTAATCATGATTAGCAATTCTAATCTAATTTTGGGTTTTTGTCCCACATGCACCAAAATACTAGTTTTCCTCAAAGTGGATACTATAAAAATAACTCACCTCATTCCTTTATACTTTACACCATGCTTTGATTTGCATCTCATATAATACATATGATTTATAGCCAAGTTCAATCCTTGCCTAAAACCTTCAACAAGTCATTTAGAGAGGTCGTTTCACCATTGTTTGGAGTAGCAACCATATCCATTTGATTGCCCATTTAGGTCTATTTAGGCTTATGCTAGGTAATTGAGCATATTAGTAGGCATGTTTAGTTAGATTTTGAATTGTTTTCATATTAGTTAAGCATTCCTTTAAGCTTTTATCTTAATGTTGCATTCGTAGATTTAGAGCCTTGGCTATGGATGACAATGGTGTTCGCCTATCTTAATTAATCTATTTACTTTGTAGAGTTTAGGGTGTCATCAATAATATATTTATATTTATAGACACACACACACACACACACACACACACACACACACACACACACACACACACACACACACACACACACACACACACACACACACATGTATGTATGTATGTATATAAAGGTGGGCATAATGTTATAATTATTAAATAACATAATTCATATAATATTTTCATCATATTTTTATATAATGGTATAACACTACGATGATATATTATATATAATACCATTGTTATATTTATTAAATATAGTATTATTGTAAATGTACATATAATTACCAATTTTTATAATATTGTAACACCATAGCATATTTAATCTTATGATAAGGTAATATTATAGAAATATAACATATTGTATGTTGATACATCACATTTTAATAGGCTATGCATGATGTAGTTTAGAAGAAAGCGATTATTGTTTATAATATTATTTTTATATTTACATTATAATATAGTTAAGTTTTTATAAGGTTATAACACTTATAATGTTGTTATAGTAAACATCTAACACATTATAATGTTATATCGTATATAATAATTTCATTATATATAAAATGATATTATCATAATAAAATAACGCTTATAATGATAGGGTTATGTGGTACAATACTATAATATCGAGCTAACTTATAATGTTATAAGGAATTCTTGAAATAATATTATGGTTATATATGATATAACATTGTCATAAGGATTAAATGTTTTAAGGAGGATTGTCACAACATTATAGTATTTATAGTGTTTCACAAGTTAATTCAAAATCTTACCATGTTACCTTAGAATCGAGAACTCATGGTGCGAACAATGTAAAATGAACTATGAAACTAAATAATGTCTAATACTACGAGTATTTTTATAATTCCTTATTTGATAGATAATGATATAACGTGAGAAACAATCTATTATAATGCTATATGAGATCTTTGAACCAATGTTGATTGAGAAACAAGTAAGGAAAGTATCAACTAAATGCATGAAAGATGTTACCGAATGAACATGTAGATCATAGAACCAATACATAACATAATCTTGGAGACTTTGAGGAAAGAGCTTTGCTAAGAGAGTGTGATCAGTCACATAATCTAGACATGATACATGCAATACATGAAGATGCTCTTGAGGATTGTCATGACCATTGAAAATTGGGAGCTTATGAACTACGAAGTTTGGAAGAAGTGCATATGTGGATGGTGGATGTGAAAGGAGTATGAAGAAGAAATTTGAAATCAAGAGATGGAGAGGCATGAAAAGTAACTTGTTGAAGATGACGAATTTGAACTCGATGATCTTGATAAAGAGAAGCTAGATCTTGGGTGCTAGAAGAGGAAACTTTTCGTGTATGTGAAGTGAGAGGTGGAGTGAAATGATTTGTAGGGTTGGGAATATAAGTCGAACAATGGAAATATGTGGCACGGTAAAAGGAAGAGGTCTAATAGCGATAGGAATGTAAGTAGAAGCGGCAGTAGTTCAAGAAAGCTCGGTGAAAGTAGTGGCTTCCTCATGAGCAACACATAAAAGCATATCTAGATCCTCTCGAAGCTCTGTTATATTCTTTTGAAGATCATGAAAATGGGTTTTATTGAAGGGACCATAAGTTTTAGCCATGATAAAGCACAAGGTTGGGTTTGAAAGGACAAGTTCACCAAATGATTTAACAAAAATAAACTATTTAAGTTTACTTGTTAAATTCATAGATCGTATGATAGGCTACTGATAGTAGATATAACAATAAAGTACATCGGTGACTCAAGCAATAAGAAAAAGGAAATGAAAACCTAAGTGTAGTGAAGGGTTGGAACACTTAGCTTATTTCACAAATATCTAGGGGTCACTACATCAAAAGCCCTTTTTACCACAATTATTCCACAATATTGCCACAATTTAGAAGAATTGTAGAGTAATTGTAGCATCTCTATGAAAAATTCTTTCATCATTTGTAAGTATTGTGGATATTCTACAATTTACATATAGTGATAATAATTAGTAGAAAAGTCACGTATCAACCACTCATAGAAATTCTACGTTTTTAAAAAAATAACTAAATTGATTGTAAAATTATATTAATAGTAAAATTCAATACTAAACAATTTTGAAATGTCATATATATATATTATGGAAATCCAACTATATAAAAATATGTTTATTCTAATATATAGTAAGAAAAATAATATATTTTTATCTTTATAAAAAAATTCTTATTATTTATGTAATTATATATAATTTTTTAAACATAACTTTTTTCTTTTATAAATAATAAATGTATAATTAAAATTATTGTTTTTTATTATTCCAATTAATATAAATAATTATCTTAAAAAATTATTAACTGAATATTAATAAAATATTGTGAAAATCCAAAAATATAAATTATTTCTTAAATAGTCATATTTTTGTCAAAAAAATTCAATCTTATACAAATCACGTTCAAATGCCATTATTTCACGCAGATAAGTTTATGTTTAAATGTAAAATGTGACTAATACTTCTTTAAACACGAATTGATTAACACTTGTTAATATCTCATCGTCATTCAACATTTGCATGTACAATTGTATACTCTATATTTGACATTTCACCACATAAAAAGATTTCTCAGGATTTCCAAAGGCTTTTTCTTGACATTTCATCTCATAGGTGGAACCAAAACACATGAACTATGCAGATGAAAAATTTGCATGATATTATTATGAGGTTGTAATTGGGAATCCGTGGCTAAGTATATGAGTGTCATGGTCGTGTAGGAGGCATCACAGTGGTCATAGAGCTATCATCCCTGGAGCTTCTATGGTTTTATTCCTTTCAGTTCTTGTACTGGAAGCGTCTCATCATAAGAATGGTATCATCTATCAACATGACAATAAATAAGTACAGGAAAGAGAGCTTTGTGGTGGTGAGTATGGCTCCCATGCCTCTCACTGCACTACTTTTGGCAAGGAGGCACATGTACCCTTCCAAGCTTTCCGTGGTTTTCTTCAGTTGCATGATCATGTCTTATGAACTAAGACCCTAATAACGATGCCCTACATGAAGCTAATTTGCAGCACATCCAATTGGTTAATGAGGTCTGCATTGGAAGCTTAATTGTAATCATAGGATTTTTGGATATGAAAATGTGCATTGCATGTTTATTAGGGACATACCCTTGTTTTCGAGGATGATGATGGTAGACCGGTCTCCACCTTACAAATATGCATATAACAAATTGATGGATACAGAGAGGGAGAATTAAACATCTATAGGCTCAAGAAAAAGGAGTGAAGATGATGACCTAGAATTGAGCATTGATAGTGCACCAAGATGTGTACAAGATTTGAGAAGAAACATAATTCAAATTATCAAAGAATGAAAGGGAGACACCATGAAAGAACACATGCATCTTTTTCTATAGACTAAGAAAAAGGTTACATGAATGCCAATTTCCCAAAGAAGTTTTGTTTAAATTTGGAATTTATGGTGGATTCATTGCTCGTACAATCTAAGGAATTAAAATGCATACATATGGGGAGCAATCGACACCACCCACCATGTTGATAACAATGATGGAGGTGACGGTCTGATTTAGTATGATTTCTTATATCTAGTTGATCATGCAATGTTGGAAGTATAATGAGTCATTTAACAAGAGATCGATCTACAAGTTAAAATAATAGTGGAATTCTAGCAAAAACTTATTGGAGTAGATTTCTTGTTTATTAAAGTGTTGTAAGGATTCAAAAACAATAATTATTAGGAATTATTTGAATGTTACATTTATTTGACAATATTAATCGAGGAAAGTTTAAAAATATAATGATGTGTACACTTTCTATAATAAATAAAAATATATTTTCTCGACATATGATCTTTTCAAGTTGTTATTTTATTATTTTTTGATATTTTAAATTATTATTTTACTTTGTAGTTAAATATTTCTTTGAAATTAAAAATGAGTGCATAAATAAAAGGAAAAATTTATTTAGATTGTTAAATAGTTTTATTTAGATCATATAATATGAATAGTAAACATTTCTTTATAATATATTATTCAATATATAAATATGATTTTTTTTTCTAGAAATATATTCCTATTTAATAATAAAATTATATATTTGTGTGTGTTTTAAATGTAGACAATCCACATAAAGAATTATTTAAATGAATGTGAAATTGGTTGTTAATAGTAACTTTTCTACATTTAAAAAAAGATAATTTCACAATTAATTATTGTGGCAATCAAATTGTAGCTTCCACCTACAAGTTTTATGTGGTAAGGATAATTGTAGAATTTTTTTGACATTTCCACAAATATACCATTGCTAAAAGATGTGAATTTTAAATTATGGAATTTCTACAAAGATTGAATCTATAGAAAAACCACATTTTGGTGAAAATTGTGGAATACTAACAAAAATAAAAATTGTAGAAATGTTACAAACATCACAAAATGTGGACAATGTACAATTTTAAAAATGGAGGTTAGCTATAAATTTTATGAATTGTGGACCAATGAATTGTGGAAAAACTACAATAATATATCAAAATGTGGATTAGCTACACTTCTAATGCCACAATTTTAATTTTTGGAATACTTATATAACCACAAAAATATTGTTGAAAAATTTAAGTTAAAAATTTAGTATGTGTAGTGGGTGTATAGAAGTAGAAGACTGGAAAAAGTAGTGCATGATGTCGCATGACCAAGCCCAAAAATGCAAGATTGCAAGAGAAGCGAGGGGACGAGGTGCCAGGGATGCTTATGGTGCGAAGCGTTAGGATTCATCTCTAGGTTCTAGGGTCTACGCAGAGCTCCGAAAGTGAATTTCATAGGGTCCTTTGGTTGATCCAAAATTTGTCACTATAATGTCACGCTATGATCATTGATGTCACTTTGGTAGCTGAAATAAAGAGATTACCTACAAAACCCTCGAAAAAAACATCAAATCCTTAAAATAAAGGTGCAAAATGGGGGTCGACTATCCTCAACTATAAAACAAGTGATCTTATTTGAAATGCACTACATCTCAAACCCAAAGTATTTTTGTCTGTTTGTTTGAAATCGTGCCTAGGTGGCTCTTGTGCATGTCACACTTGATATTAGCAAATTAGTTAGATGTAAAAATATAGATAAATATGTGCATGGAACAAAATGAACTCATCCTCTATGCGTGTGGCGAAAAAAACCATCCCTTGTTCCTTAAATGGTGTTATATGGATGCGATGATGCTCTTAAATGATTGTGAGATGAAATATTAGGTGAAGATATTAGATTTTAGAGCTTGGACCTTTAATTTGATCCCAAAAAATTGTATTTATATGCTTCCCTTGTTTGAATTTTGTAATTTATCACTAAAAGGCCGATCCCTAAGAGATAAGTATGCCCAACAGTTAGAAAGGACCCAAAAGGAGCGATGAAGTAACATCAAAGAGGTCTAGGGCACCCGGAGGGGATGAGGGCACCTAGGTGTTGGCATCCTAGATGGGCGCTAGTGTTCGAGAGCCATAAAAGGTGGAGTATTGAGGGTCGAGAATGGGAAGTGAGGTATATAAGGCCAAAAATAAGACTAAAAGGGAACCTAAGAGGCCAAGTATAGTGATCAATTAGTACTTTTATCCCTTAGGAAACATATGAATGAAATGCATGCGATTATGACCTATAAATGTACCCAAGTGCGTGATTTAATGTCTACATAAACATCGTAGTCCATACCTTACCTCTCGTTGTTTACCTCTCTTGAATACACGAAAATTACTAATATTCGAGATCACACTAGGCCCCTTCTTCAAATATTAGCTCATGAATGTTTCTGTAATAATTCATATTGAATTTGATGGAATAAGGAAATACTAAGTTCAACAATTAAAACTTATGTAAACTAAAATGAGAAAACAACTACTTTAGTTGTTGGGGTTAATCACACTAGTTGTACGAGATATATTATTCGAGATCTAAGCATACTGATAAATAAATACGAAAATAAACAAAAAGAACAATACACAAGATATAATTTGGTTCCCCTAGTATGGGCTACGTCCACGAGAAACAACCAATCTATTATCACAAAGGAAATACAATGAAGATGTGCCATCTTCCACACTCTAGGATGTACAATAGTTTCTTCCTCACAAGTTCCTCTTTTCTCTCTCCAAAGGAAACTTCTTTACAATTCTCCTAATTATCTCTTGATTTTCAATGAATTCTACCTTATAACCCTAACTTTCTACCTTATATAGGCATATAAAAACTTAGGTCACTTTAGCTCTGCAATTACTGATCATTAGATTTAATTTATAACAAAAGTTATATCTAATTCCCGTGAATTAAATAAAATGATCACACACAGAAATCAACGTCGGTTACTCTAAGCGATTTTGGTTCCTCCTTTTCCGACCGATACCGATTTCTAGGTGACCAATGCTTGTTACTATGTATTCCGAGAAAGTTTGTAAAGCATGTTAATGTGAAGCAATTAAGCTCCAAAACTCAATAATCTCACACTTGGAGATAAATTGTTGCATTGTAGCATACAACCTCTTCCTTTGATCCTTTCCTTGGCATGTTTCTCCTTCTTCAAGTCTAAAACTAGAAGACCGATAGAAGTGGAGTGTAGCTCCAACTTCTCCTTTTCTAACAACTTCATTAGCATATCCGAAGGGTTCACCTTTGTATGAATTTTCTCTAACTTGAGTTTCTCATCCTCCAACACCTAACGTATGAAGTGATATCTCAACCGACTATGTTTTGTTCTTGAATGAAACACCGAGTTCTTTAGAAAATGAATTACACTTTGACTATCACTATACAATTTGCAATCCTCTTGATCCTTTCCCAACTCTTCTATGAACCCGATCATCTATATCATCTCTTTCAAGCCTTTGTAATCGTAACATACTTTTCCTTTGTAGTAGAAAAAGCCACAACCTTTCGCAATCTAAAAATACAACTACTATCGTCCCACCTTCGGTGAATACATATCCATTGGTGCTTCTCCTATCATCCAAATAACCATCCATATTTGAATCAAAATAGCCACATAAAGAAATATCGACCCTCCATAGCATAACTACATGTCGGATGTCCCTCTCAAATACCGAGAATCCATTGGACTAATTTCCAATGCTCTTTACCTAGATTGGCCATAAATCTTCTCACAACTCCCACTTCCCGTGCAATGCGGTCTAGTACAAACCATAACATACATGATACTTCAAATTGTTGAAGCATATGGAACTCATGCCATGTACTCAAACTCCTCATGTGAAAAAGGACATTATTATTTTCTCAATTTTAACTATCCAGGCATATATGTACTAACAATTTTGAATTCTACATATTAAAAATTTCCAACACCTTATTGATATAATGCTCCCAAGACAAATACAACTTACTTTTCTTCATGTCTCTAAGAATTTGCATGCCAAGTATTTTCTTTATAGCTCCTGTTAACCTTTAAATCTACCTTGAAACGAAGATGTTGAAATCAACTTGAATTTTTCTTCTGAAATATTTCACCTAGAAGTGTTTAAGAAATGTGTTAAAAGTTCTTTGAAAGTCGAAAATTTGGGTTTGGATTTTGGAGGTTTTCTGTTCGGGAATTAAAATGCTAAGAATCGAAATTTTTATTCCAGAGTTTGAACTCCAAAATCCCGAGAGTCCAAAATTTCATACTTTCGGACTTTTAATTTGGAGGTCTCTTTTGGTAAATTGCAATTTTTTAACCTATGTTTGAAGTCTGAAGTTCTAAAATTTTGGAACTTTGGGATTTCGGATTTCGAAGTCTATGTTCTTATTTTGAGAAAATTCTTCCGAGAGTTTTGAAGTTTGAAACTCGAATTTCTAAAATGCTCCATTAGATGACCACATGGACACTTGGAAATCAATCTATTACTCTAGGAAGGCATGGCGGTGGATGGAAAAGCTATATATAGAGGTGCTTGGGTAGAAGAAAGGTGTGTGTGTGCGAATAGAGAGATGAAGCTCTCCAAAAATAGTAGGAGGTTCCATAGGATGGTAGACATTATGGATGAAAAGGAAAGAGAAGAGAGATGACTCAATTATAGTGAAGCTCGTGAAAGGGAGATGGATAAACAACACAAGGTTACAGTGTGATGGATTTATGGAGGTAGATGTTGTAGGAGGTTCACGCAAAGGATGTGGAGCCGAAAGCAGTCTATGTTACCCCATCTTGGCAAGCATGGAAGAGAAGCCCCTTTAGCTTCTAATGAGAGTTCGTTGTGTGGAGAAATAAGATCCATCAAGCACGCATCGAACTCACCTAGTGACCAACCTCGGCGCTTATATTTCTAGATCAAGGAGAAGTATTATTAACCCGAGTTGGTATTGGTGGGAGTAAATGATCTACTCCTAAGAGATATAATTTCTTGTTTGGGACATTTATGGCTGCATAATAGATTCTTGTGTCTCGAGGACTTTTTGGGAAAAGTGCAAGCATGCGAGGTCTAGGAATTGCATGCGGGAGTGGTACAGGATACACATCGCGCGAGGGAAATATCACGAGACCATTGGCACAAAATTTAGTGGGATGTTGGGGACACTAGGAGCGAACACTTCAGGCCCATTTCCGGCTATAGGATGAACCGGTGGATCGGAGGTATAGGGTAGGTGGATCCGGTGGATCTTGTAGTGGAGGCAATGCCGGAGGGAACTAAGGTTACGGATTAAGAGGAAAGGGCCTCGAAACCTCCACAAGTATGTTTTGAGATGTCTTTACACTTTCCGGACTACATAGGTATTGAGGATTTTGCGAGCATGTGCACAAGTGTGAGTTGTTATGGTGCACAAAGGGGATCACTACCCAGAGCGAAAGGCAAGTCGGTTTGTAAAAAAATTGCGGGGGTGTGTGCGCATTGGTACCGAAAATATGACCCACACCAGATAGTGGTGGATTACATTGCACTAAAAATGCCTTCCTAGAGTTTCATATCCCTAAGTTCAAGCGAGAAGAGCATCAACGCTCCGAAGGAAATCTAGCGAGGGAATGATAGAGAGTGTATGGGAGTATGACGTACGATTCTACAAACTCTCTTGTCAAAACTATCTTATGACATTCACCCTTCTCATCATGCTCAATGGTTTGTTGGGGGTTAATAACACCGTTTAGAAAAACATTGTGGAATAAGACTTTCAGACCCGCGTGAGGCCTTGGAGGCTTCCCTGCATGTAGAGGTTGTAGGAAGCATTAATACTAGTGTTATCCCTTTCCTTAAGGCTCATATTAGTGTAATAACCATGCAAAGCGGTTGGAGAAGGCATCTGCAAATTCAAGTGCATAAGACTCATAGTGGTCTTTGGTGCAAAAATTGTGCTTGGAAATTGGTACATGCCATGAAAGTAGCTGTGAGATCGCCACGGGGATCATGATGCAAGTAGCTTTCCTCTACTTCAACATGCGATCCGTAAGAATGTGTCATGTTATTGCAAGATTTGCACCTCTACGACTCATGACACCAATGATTGTAAATTAATTGACTAGATTCATGATGTCATTGATCTTGGTGTGTGCTAAACTAGTCTTGTAAGTAGTTATAAGGATGACGATCACTCTGCTATGAAGGGTGCGCTTGAGATGGAGGAGCGCATGGAAGAGGTTTCTGCGGAGGATTTCATGGTTGTGGCAACCTTGGGGAAGAAGTGAGTTCCCAAAAGGAACCTGTTATAACTATGGGTCTACATAGCATTATAAGTATGAGTGTCACGATCATCACAGTTCTCATGGTGCGGAAAGAAACATAGGTATGGAGAGTGCCCCTGAGTTGTTTGAGCACATGAACTAGCAAAGCACCGGAAATACAAAGATGCTAGGATGGTGAGCATAAAGAAGGTAGATTCACAATGGATGCCACGAGTGATGCATGAGTCGGGGTTAGAAACTGTACTAGTGACGACGTGAGTAAATTTGCGTGCGCCAGGAAATACCAAAGAAAATAACCCTAGTTACAAGAGAATAAGTGGTACATGGGAAGTATCTAGAAACTTCTCATAAGAAATAAGTGTATCAAGAGACCACGGATGTAATTCAAAGTTTAAAAGGAGAGATCCGGTGTTTAAATGAGGCTCCATAAAAGGATATGGATGAGTTCAAAAAAGTATGCAATATGTTGAGGCAAGAGAATATTATTCCCTTGTTAGGAGAATGGCTATGGGATAAGGTACCACGCTCGAGGAGGAGAGTAGGAAAGGAAGGTTTTGTATGCCAACCTTCCCCTCAAATCCTTGACTATGATAAGGAAATCACATTAAATGTAGTTTTGATAGGTGGCTTCGAGTAATATCCTCATTGACATAGGAGAAGAGGTCAATGTTCCCACCCTAGATGTCGGCATCAAATGGGAAGGCCCAAATTACAATCATCTTGAATGTGTTGTATATGGAAAACAATACAAAGGCAATGCCCATTGGATTCCTAAAGGATGCAATTATCACTATTCAAGGGAAAAAATTCACCTGGAGACTTTGATTTTTTTGCATTAAGCGAAGTGGATAAATTTCCAAAGCATTACTTGGGTGCCCTTGGTGTTACAAGAACAATGCTTGACATGAGATTTAACAAGGGATACATAATTTTCAAACAAGGAGGAATGGGTCATCATCCCTTTGATAGATGGGAAGTCAACGTCCTTTCTTGAGCCCTTGGGAGAAGAGGTCCTTGATAGAATCTATGTGCGCTCCATCAAAGAACCGAGATAATCCATCGATAGGAGGAGTTATCCAATTTGAAGATGCTAAGTCTATGAGTGATACAACTAACATTGCATGTGGCAACTAGGTGTATGTGACTTATGAGCTGATTAGATGAAAGTTGAGAGGATCGTAATAAGAGTAAAAAGGTGTGCTCGGTCAAGTGCCTAGGAGGGAAGAAGTTTCCAAATTACTCTGGAGGAGCCAACCCTAAAATTGTCTTATAGGAGATGGATTCCCATTGGAGGATGAAGATGAAAGAAGACAGATAATCAACTATAACTGCTTGGGACTATGCAACATGTTGGTGAGCTACACATCATGAGAAGCTTCTAGAATGGCATGAGGTGAGAATCACATTCTCTATTAGTTTATCTAGGAGAAACATGCCCACGGTTATAAAAGACTACCATGGCAAGGAACCCACCTTATTTCATATCCAAGCTTGTGAGAAGGCCTAAATAGGAGGCACAAAATCTTTACCACCTTCATTATGAGTGCATAAGTTGTATTCCACTTTACAAGTTGTGTGTACACATGGTATATTCATTCGAGACACTTATTTGTCGAGAAAGGAAGTTGGCGAGGAATTAACAACTGATCTCATCCAAGATTTTGAGTATCGAAGTACAAAGCTATCGAGTGGATAAGGTGTTGCAGATTTTCAAGTGCCTTATAATGGGGGATAATGCAATGGTAGAAGGTAGGTTACTAGAATTTATAGGTGAACCTGGTTTGGAGGTTTATTTTGATGAAGAGGAATAAGAATAAATACAGCTTGAGCATGCATGCATGGAGAAAGAAAAAGGAAAAATGGTCATGTGATTGACGATGAGGAAATGGAGAGTCAGGTTGTTAACCATTCTAAAGATATGTGCTAGGTCATAGATAGTGCTAATGAGAAAGCACATGCCTACCATGAACCCTTGAGAAAAATGAAGGTTAAATTTGGTTTGGAGGTAGAACCTAAGGAAGCTATCATCGAGAGATTAGTGGTCGGAGAAATAAGTTTAAAATATCATTGATCTATAGCACAAGTTCCAGTATTTATTCCCACGTAGGTACCATGATCTCAAAGGTGTCCACCATTCCTTGGGGAGATGAGAATCAACTTGAAGGAAGGTGGACACCCGATTTGGAAGAGACCCTATCGAATGAATCCAAACTTACACATACGGGTTAAGGAGGAGCAGATAAGATGATCACTTCAAGCATCATTGAGGTTTTGTTCGAATCGAGTGGATAGGTCCAATAGTCATCAAGATCAAGAAGGATGGAAGGATAAGGATTTGTGTTAACTACATGGACACTGAATGCGGTGTGTGTCATTGATGCTTTTCCAATCACCTTCATTGAAGAAATTATGGAAGGAGTATGCGGGCGCGAGGTCTACTCTTTCACATATGGGTTCTCGTGGTATCACCAAGTTAGGATTGCAAAGGAAGACCAAAAAAGACAAATTTCACCATTGAGTGAGGAAGCTTTGCCTACACGATTATGCCCTTTGGGTGAAGAATGTGCTGTTGTGTTCTCACGTATTTTGGTACAAGCATTCCAGGACTTCATCCATAAATTTCTCGAGTCTACCTAGATGAATGGACTGTGTATGGGATAGTAAAAGACCACTTTGTGATAACTTGAGATTGATGTTTGAAAGATGTCGGCGGTTGAGGATATACCTCAACATTAAGAAGTGTGTCTTTGTTACTCCATTTGGAACACTACTAGGGCATGTTATATGTAAGGAAGGTTTCTTTAGTGGATCTGCCAAAGTTGTTGTTATTATAGGATTGGGAGAACCTACTAGTAAAAGTGCGGTGCATGGATTCCTTGGGCATACGGGGTAGTACTGAGAAAATTTATTAATGGATATGCCAAGATTTCGCATCCTTGGAGGAATTTCTGAAGCGCAAAAGTGCTTTTCATTGGGGAGAGGCACAACAAAAGGCATTCAAAACTTTAAAGGATAGGCTTGTTACTATTCCCATAATACATTTTCCTTCTTGGGATAAGCCTTTCCATGTCCATGTTGATGCCTCAGAACATCGATTGAATCAATACTAGCACAACTGGTGAGGGGATTGTTGATCATCCATTATGTTTTGCAAGGGGAATTTGACACCCAAGAGTAGAATTATACAACTACTTAGTGCAAAGAAGCTGTCTATGATCTACGCACTACATAAGTTTAGGAAGTATCTTTTGGCAACACATTTCATCTTCTACACAAACCACATGGCGTTGAAATACTTGGTAAATAAGCCGTTTTGTAAGGGTGCATCTATTAATGGGTCCTTTTATTCCAATAATTTGAGTTCATAGTGGTTGTAAAACTAGGAAAGAGCAATTTAGGACCTGACCACTTATCAAGGATTGACTCGGGAGAGGACACACAGAGCATTGAGGATACCATGCAAGACACACAACTATTTAGGTTACGGCGGTGTGCCCTCGGACTCAAAGGATATTGTAGTGTTTCGAAAATAGGTGTGGCGCTAGAAGGGACGAAGGCCTTGGAGAGGAAGTAATTAGTTATCCGCCTCGCGCCTTACATGTTGATTAGTGGATATTTTTACAAGTGAGATCGTGATGAGTTTCTGCACCGGTGCGTATTGGAACATGAGCGTGTAGTGATTATGGAGGAATCCCATGGTGGGATTGCGGGAGGACACTATACGGGAAATGCCACTATGCAAAAGATTCTAATGGTTGTGCTTTAGTGGGAAATCATCTAACATGACTCGTATTGAGTTTTGCAAGGCCTATAACCATTTTCAAAGTGCCTTAGAAAACACGGAAGAAGGGATGAGATGTCTTTGAGACCTATAACCGGTGTTGAGCCATTTAAAAAATGGGAAATTGCCTTTGTAGGGTCAATTACACCTGTTGTGTGAAGGATTGGTTCATGCTTTACATCATTACTTGCACCGATTAGTTGACAAGATGGGTAAAGACAACGCCTATAAAGGATTTCAATGTAGTAACAAGCTGCTAGATTTTTATGGGAGAACATAATCAACAGGTATGGATGTCCCTTAAGCTTGACTAGAAATAGGGGTGCACATTTTCTAAATGAAACGGTTAGGATTCTTTTAGCGAGAATTTATGGTGATCCATCACAAGACTACTCCTTATCATCCCCAAGAAAATGGAACCGCGAGAAGCATTTAACAAGATAATGAGTCACACATTGACCAAAATTTACGATGTGGGAAGACAATATTGGGATGACAAAGTTTTAGCTATTTTATGGGCATACGAGACAACCTACAAGAGGTTGAATAAGGCCACGCCATTTCAATTGGTGTTTGGTGTGGAGGCTATTTTTCCAGTTGAATTTATGTTACCATCACTACATATAGTGTGCGCAGGAGGTTTGGTTGATGAACAAGCACTTGAGGAAAGAATTGACAAGTTAATGCGGTTGGATGAGAGGTGATCAATTTCTAGATAGAGTCGGAAGAAGTGAAAAGGCTAGAAAAAAGCATGGCATGATAGTCATATCAAGAACAAATAGTTTGATGTTGGGCAGATGGTTTTGTTGTATGATTCCAAGTTTCTACACCACCGAGGAAAGTTGAAAGTCTAGTGGTTGGGCCCTTTCATCATCTCATACATCCTTGATTTGGGTGCATGCCGAGTTATAAGTGTTGGATGGGACAAAGTTACGGCCATTTCAATGGGAGTAGGATGAATCCCTAATATAAATAAGTCTTCAGTGTGTTTGTAAATAAGTCTGTATTGTCCAGTTAGTTTAGGATTTCCCTTTTTGCATTTCCTTTCCTTGTGTTTCCCTTTCTCGTTTCTTGTTCCTTTATATTTGTTCTATTTTGCTTTAGTGCCTTTGGTAACCACTTATTACTTTCAAAGGTTGTGTATGTGCAGAGGACCGCACATCTATTTTAGTGTGGGGTGGAGTAGTGTAAAGTAAGGAAGAAGCTTGCAGTATTTATGTTAAATGGCCCGGTTGAAGGTTGAAAAGCGTGTAAGGTTGAGAAAAGCATATAGGGAAAATGTGGATGTAAGGATGGTTGGTGTTAAGGATAGTTTAACAAAGATGACGTATATAGAAGGAAAAGTGTAGGAAAAACATGAGGCGGAAAAGGTAGAAATCGGGTTAAGGACGGAAGAAGTGCCTTCGGCATAGGGGATGCGTACGTAAGAGTATTTCGTCAGTTTGGATTTTTACGTGCGTGAAGGTTGTAAGAGGTTTGACATAGGATTGGGTGCGTGGGTAATGGAACTTAAGGTCAGATTTAGTAGAAAAATATACATTTAATGCTAAGTGTTTTGGTAGGTGGTATAACATTTATTTACGGAAAGAGAAAAATATATAAGTATGAAATCGAGCACATCATTGTTTACCTTGCTATTACAAGATTGAAGAGATCTTGCGAACTAGGGCATCCGCGAAGAGATATTTTTGCAAAGAAATAATCATAAGAGATCTAAGTGCATGAATAGGGTTGATCTAAAAACCAAGTGGAAAGAGTACGGGTGTAGGAAAGGAGGTTTTAGAGGAATACGTTGTCTTGTGGAAGAGTGTTTCCAAGTTAGGGTTCTACTGAAGCTACGGAATAGGAGTAGAAGGATTCTTTCATGGAGTTGACCTATAGGATTGAGAAGAGTTAGGAAGCGAGAGAAAGGAAGATAAGTTTAGGTTTTTCGACGGATAAAAATGACACTAAAGAAGGTGACTGTCTCATCGAAGAAGAAGGGCAAGGGAAAACAAACTTCCGCAACAAGTTTTAACAAAGAGTGGTATGTGGAAACGTAGTACCCGGATGGAGTTTTGTAAGGGAAAGAATGGGTGTCACACATTAGGAAAATGGCCATGAGTGACTATAATCACCGCACAAGTACAATAGAGAAGGATATGGCATTGGAATGTGTTCGTCAATGGATAAGAGGACACCGGAGGGGATGCCGATATACAATGATGAAGTGAAGGTGAATTTGGGTAAGGTCAAGTTCTCAGAATCGTAGGAGTTGCCCTATTTTGACAAGCATGAGTGATTATCCCGGTGGTTGATGTTGCGTGTGCATGAGGACCACTTCTATTTTATAGGCCATAAAATGCACATAACCCCTCATCTTATATCAAATTTTATGGGATTGGTCTGCGAAGGAGACTCCATAGATGATGACTTGGAGGATAAGGAGGCCATAAAGGAGACAGTGGAGGCCTATGACTACAAGAAGGGTTCACGTTACTTAGATATCATAGATATCCCTGAACCTCTCATGAGGATGGCTGTGTGATTGGTCACCAAGATGAATGGTCAAGAGAGGTGGACCTAAGTAAACAATTCATGGTTGAATGTATGCGAGAGAAGATCTCATCGGGAACCATTTCTATTGGTTTGACTACATTGCAGATGCGATTATTAGTAACGCACAAGAAAGAGACAAGATAATGTTTGGAAACATTCTCCTCACCATAGTCTTCTCATTAATTGGAGTTCACGATAGTCTAGAGAAGTTTGCATGGGAATATCCTGAAGAAGATCCCTAACCCATGAAGAGATTTTAGAATTATACATGTGATACCATGATATCCACCCACAAGGTGCATTTAGAAAAATGGTACAAGTAAATGCGTGACGCATTTGGGGTAGTGTGGAGGATAATAGAGTAGCTACCAATGTTGATGGATGGAGAGGCTTAGTTTTCTATGTATCATCACTTCGCATTGGAAGATTCAATTTGTGAGATGAGACTAAGATTCCATGGTGTAAATTTCCATTTTCCTTCACCGCGCAATACTTCCAAGCAAGGTTCAACCATTTCAAAGAATCCAAGAGACTAAGGTTTGACCTTAGTGAGGTAGATCAAGAACACCATAAGCTACACAAGAAGCTGCTATACCCAAAGAAGTGCACATATGTAGAGAAGTATGTCTCCTGTAGACACCAAAATTGGGTCACACTCCCCTTGGTCCCTTTTCGAATAAATAACTTAAAAATTTTCACCTAACCATGGCCCATTTCACCCCATGTTAATATTAATTTAATTCTCTATAGTTAAATTAATACCCTCCCTCACCTCATTTATTTATTTAATTACTTTAATTATATATTGCTTACACCTCACCTAGACACCTCACTTAGACACCTCATCACAAAACTATTCATAGCATGTTTCCATAAATAACTAAGACTTAGTCCTACCTACCTTAATTAACTAAGACTTAGTGTAACCCTAAAAATCACATGCCTATTCTTCCTCTAACTTGATTCCCGCTTATCTAAGCGCAACATTCTATTTTGACTCGAGAGAATTGTGAGTTGACAAAAAGGATTTCAAAGATCTGTCATTTTTAGTAAACCTAGGATTTCTGCCCTAACCGATCTTTGGTTATCTTTGGAACCGACGCTTGGTCACCCTAACCGTCATCTTTGGTTACCATATAACTAGTTTAGTAACCTTCTTTGAGAGGTTGGCCACATTTTTGAATTTTGGGAGAAAAGGATATCTACATGCAAGCAAGAATTAGATCCCTTTCACACATCCAGGACATCCATAGATAGCATTACAACCGATCAAAAGGTAATTGCATTCACGGTAGCATTCCGAGAGGCACCGCCGTGACTTAACCACCATTCTATAGATTAACCACCATCACCATTTAGCCATTGAACCTACAATACCAGTAAGTGTGTTTATAACCTATATTATTTCATTTCTATTTAGTTTATAAGGTTTCCCCCCACCTCTTTAGCAACCACTTTGTTGGCACTTTCACCCCACCACTCTTACCTTCCCGTGAACCCAACCATTTCACCACCCACACCATTTAATCACATGTACCATCTTCTGAATATCTCGAGTATTCTTAACACCTCCGCATACCTCAACATTCCTTTTTCATCTTTTTGTAACCTCGAAAAACCTCCAAAACTAGATTTTATTGAGTTTCTATCATCCCACCCCTATCGACGCGTCGGTTACCCATGACCTTCGTCGGTTCCCTATAAACCATCATCGGTCATACACGACCGACATCCTGTCTTTGTATTTGGTAGGCTTGCTCATAACGAGAACCTAGAGACCTTCACCTGAGTGACCCGAGAACTTGATCGACTGTCCTAGAACCCGACCATCTACCTCACTGCAGATCCGATCATATCCTAGCACTGTTATATCAATGTTTTTATTGTATTTGAATGAGATACCTAAATCATATCAAATACGGTAGGACCTTATTTATTTACAATATTTATTACATTAAGTTGTATAACATTGGGTTGACTTCCACCAAGGAATTATCACACTTCTTGGATCTAGCATACGTTAGGCAACCCACTTGATATATATTATTTGACTCTCTTTTGGTGGTATTTTTTTGTATTTCGGGTAGTTCCTCCTAACTAAAAGGAAGCTCTCACAATCAAGTGGAATAAGATGTCAAAATGTGTGCAACAACCTCAAACCAACCATATCAATAGGCATTCCTCCTTGGCCCATGACCTTATCCATTTCGTCAAAAATATAAAGAAAACGGTGAAACATTTTGACATGCACAGTGGGACCCTCTCTTGGGTTCTTTGCATTTTCTTCATATAGGGAAAATATTTTGTGTGTGTTTCTTTCTTTTTGAAAATACACATTTAATCTTCTCCCTAGTTAAACTTCTTTCTTCTAATTGTCTAAACGACACTTATTATTTGGTGCTTAAAACAAATCAATTCTTCTTTCTTGCATTTTCATAGTAGTGAAAGAGCACATTATTTTCCTATTCATCATTTTCTTCATCGAAGGTAATTTTCAATTTGGGTTTAAAATTTGTTGCATTTCCTCCTCGTATGCTGCATTATTTAGATCACATATAAAACTAAGGGCAACCTATATGCTAGAATTCATGCCTAGTGATGGTTGACATAATTGAAGCTGTAGAAAATCACTATTCTTTTCTCTATCTCTCTTTTGACAAACTACACAAAATTGAAATTTACACATCTTCTTAAACAACATCCCACTGCAAGAGGCCGCCAATGATCACACGATTTGAGGATTGACGGTGGGCACTCATCATTTATCTCTGTCTCAGGTAGCCCCATTAGAGAAAGGACCGCCCCGCCATAACATAACCTAAAAACTCACCTTTTAGATTTACTTCTTTGTATGACAACTTCCCAACCAAAAATCTATTCTAAATTCACAAGTCGGTCTTAAAATAGCATAAGCTAAAACAAACCTAAAATTCACTTCTAGGATTGCATGTTTTCTTAGCTTTGTTCTTAACTTACGTTTTGAGGTGTGAGGTTATAATTCTTCATTTTTTTCTTCCTTTCACACTCCGCCATCATAGTTGGAGTATTTTTAATTTCTCCGAGTGTTTGAGGCCTCATCTTATCATCCCTAGGCTTCTAGGTTGATTCTTCATACCATTTAAATTCACAAAATTCCATTTTTCTTCATTCTTCAAATTTCAAAGTAATCGACATCGGTCAATCTCTAACCATCGTTGATTTACATCTGAGTCATCGGTTTACCTAACCGGTGTTAGTTCCTTGTTATTTTGGTTTAGTTTATCCAGAGAACACTCATATCATTTTCTTTTCTGTTTAGGGTCTCTGTGTATCATTGTATTCCTGTACTACGATATCGGTCATCAAATAAAACTTTTGCAGTCCGATTTCCATCGGTTTACCTCATTTTCTAAAGCTGTTATTTTCCCACGATGAAACACATCGATTCCTATAACTATCATTGAGAAACCTTTAACCATCATCAGTTAGCTCAACCGAGCATTGGTCATCCTGTTTTTATTTTAATAAAAATACGTACCAAATTCACTTCTCAAAATTTGTTTGGTCCCATCTTTGTTGTCCCATGTGTCATTTGAGTACAGTTCACCTGATTTACACTAATTCACATGGTGTTGACTCATGACCAAGCCAACAATCTTGTGTTCCATGCTTTAGTCTTCACCCGCTCCCACCTAGTACCTGTCACCTCCTTCTATCCTGTCACCCATGGATCCATCTCATCTTATCACCATTACTACCAAGCAATGAGGAGTTCACAAGACTCCTTGATCATAATCCTTTTTCCCACGGTATTACCTAGCTCATTCTTCTACCCACGACTCCTCGGGACAGGTTAGTATATGGTATGTCCGTATCTATCCCTCCAGCCCTCACCTCATTTTTCGTGTCAACATCAAATGGTTCAGCACTACCTTCTTCCACTTTACCACAGCGTGGTGTCTAGCTAGACCCCATATCCGTTTTGACCTTTGCATCTATGACTTCCATTGCACTTGTGACATCAGCCATTCTGCGGTAGATGTCGTGAGTATATCTCTCTCTACACTGCTTTGCCTCATACATACCTTTTGCATTGCAACCACCCCAGTGTTGGAAACCCATACCTCGTTTCAAAACCTTGTCCTTTCCATCCTGTAATCCTTACCCCCAATTTCTACCAGTCGCTACTACTACCCCTCCCACTTATACATAGCACCAACAACCTCCAATATCTTCTATCCCCGTTCAAACTTTCCGGTTGAGGGAACAATGAAAATATACCCAAATCAGAGAGCCATAATCTTCGGTGTTAAAAAAATATTATTAAGGATAGATTCATTACCCTTTCCCCCATCAAAATGCATCTTTGGTTTTAACCCTGCTCATCCCATGCCAAAGCATGGTATAAAGAACATGAATTTTGTAACTATAATCATGTCAAGGGCCATAATGATGGTAATTGTATCACTTCCAAAAATATTGTCCAAGAAATTTTAGAAAAAGGAGACCTAGTCTTGGACAACCCTAATGCACCGGCTAATCAAAACCTACATTTCTTCAAAAATTCGTTCCCCAACCATGCTTCGTCGTCCAACTCAACTAGTGAGCCATCGACTAATGATAGAAATGTCCATGAGGTTCATGTTGTGTTTGATATCATATCCTCCCTTCCGTAATTTCCTCCTACCCATTCTATCGAGGAAATTCTTGTGCGAAACTCCTTTACCCATAAAAGAGTCCCTTTCATTAGTTCCTCTACCCATAGAGGAGTCGCCTTCATCTCCCCTTCACCCATGGAGGGTCTTATATATCTACCGACGTAATTCCCCCTCATACCTCTCAACCCATTTGAACAACACATAGTATCAACTTTTCTACCCATGAAAGATTCCTCTTCGTCTCACTCTTCACCAAAAAGGATCCTACCCCATCGATTCATCATCTCCCTTACCCGTCGGAGATCCATTAGATGTGTCACTTCCCATTGGTGACAATTCTCCATCGACTTCCCAAAACCCTGTTGATTTAATTTGAACTTTTTCCTATAGAATCGAAAGCTAACTCTTTCCCTGTTTCAAAGACATTTTTCAGGGGTTACCACCAAATTAACATCATCCCCATCCATGTCAATGCCATTTTCGTGCTGGTTGACCATTTGTATTATGTCGATAATTCCATGATTTGGGGATGCATTTGGTTACCTTTTCCTACTCAAATGCACATGTTTTACGATACTTCCATAATTTATCCAAAGGTATTTCAGAAACTAACTTGACCATAACTCTTCTGTTGAAATGGTTTCTCCTCCGTCACCCTTGCCTACATCGCGTGACTCTACCCCCAACTACATCTGTTCATATACCTCATAACCTACCTACATCCACATCTTCCTCCATACCTAGACCCATCACTACCCTAGGTGTCGTGTCAACATCAAGCCTTGTCCATCCACCGGTCAAATTGGACCTATCCGTGCCTCCCCAAGCTCACGTGAAAAATAATTCCTCCGCCCAAATGGAATACCCAACCTTATCGACCATCTACACCCGGTCTCACTGTCACGCCTTTGTCACTTTCACCTCTTCCGTTCATCTTGGGACCACACCCATCAACTCGACCAAGCAATCCCTTACCCCACCGAATAAAAACAAAGCCACCAACTTCTTCACCACAATCTTCCGTCACGCCCAATTTACCTACACAAAAATTACCCTCACCATTACTCATATTTACCTTACCACTCATACCTCGCTTCTTACCATAACCCCATCCTTACCTATAAAACTTTCTTCTCTCTAACCCATACCTTCTAAGCGGCCTCCACCGATCACTCCCACCGTACCTCTATTATCCCCATGGGTAACCCATCCTCTTCCACCTTCTCCTTTCTTTTCTACATCATGCACTCCTTCCTTTCCTTTACCCAAGAAGGTGCAGTGAAATCGAAAAACACACTACCCTCCAAAGGGGTGGTCACACCTACAACACCTTCTACTGCTAGTATGTCCACCATGCCTTTACCTAGGAAGGCACAACCCAAACCCAAAACCATACCACCTACCAAACCCATAGTCCACGTTCCCTCTCCTCTAATTCCACCTCCTGTAACACCTTTTTCATCACCTTCGCCACTATTCAATCCAATCCTACACAACTCACACCGTGATCCATTGGAAGGATCGCACGACATTATCTTATCCAACCTCTTCGAGATCTTTGTCATCACATTACCACCACTTCGACCCTACGACCCACTCAAACCCAAACCAAAAGGGTTTGATGATAGAAATTTTTTTCTTACCATCGTGTGTCGGGACATGATGTAGAGAATTGTAACGCTCTTAAAATAGTTCTTATTCAATTGTGCCCTCCTGAAACAAATTTTGACAATGATGACCTTCTTGACGAAGACCCAACTACACCTCCATCAATCACCCAAAATTATCTACCGCTACCTATTCGGTGACCCGTATCTTTGCCCCCACAACCTTTTTATCCACCTCCAAAATTTGAGATCAACATGGTCTGTATTAGAGAATTAGCAAAACCTCCACCTAAATTCCAGTGTGTCGTCTTCTTCGTTCAACACCAATACATACCTTGACCCTACTATTTCGTCCCTGTCTGTTGTAACACATACCATCACTCACCGCTCCTTCACCCCATATCAACATGATAAGAATCGCTACCCATGCCCAAAAATAAAAATGAAAGGAAAAAGCAACCAACCCATCAACCAATCTCGTACCCAATATACCAACTGCACGCACACCCAAAGTCACCATTCGCGGTCCCACATATCCTATCTCTAACGGAGTCGCCCATTGTACCATGCTGAAACACTAACACCAATCTTCTCTAAAAATGTATCTATATGACCTCGTTCAAAATTTTAAATCTCACCACCAAGCCCTCATGGAGGTCCTCCAATCCATTGAGGTTTTACTCAACAATCCCACACGGTCACCTCCATTATTACCCCTCATCACATGGCCACTCTTACGAGATCACCTCCTTGTTATACACCCACTTCCATTCATCATGTGGCCACCCTCACCTTTTTCGACAAAGAAATCATGCCTCTACAATCCGATGACCCCGATCCCACCCTTTTCATCTCTATCCATATCGATAATATACGCGTGCAACATGTTATGATCGATGGGGGAACTAAATTAATATTATATCCTACCATGTGTAAAACCAAATGCACATATTCGATAATTACATGCATAAAAATCCGGTCATGTTGCACTCATTCAATGATGCTATCACTTCCACACTTGGAACCATCATCCTCCACATTCGGGTAGGCCCCTGTCATTGTTGAAGTCATTCTACATCCCGGAGGGGGAGTTTCAATATAACCTATTGCTAGGAAGACCTTGGATCCGTGTTATGGGTTGTGTTCCTTCTACTTTGCATTGATGTCTAAAATTTGAACACGAAGGACATACCTATACCATACCCTGCTGACCCTTCGCAGTTTAAAACTTATAACATGTTATACCGACCAATGATGTCCTTTTACTAGTCATAGCATCTACCACAACCACTTCTTCTTCTTCATTTGTGACCCCATCTACCAACATTAATCCTACCCCTCCTACACCTAACCCCTCTATCCCAACCGCTTCCATAGCTTCTAAAACTAACCCATCTTCTAGCCCATCCATTTCTCAACCAACCCATACTTCTTCCTCATTCCAATCACCTAATGATTCATCTATTCCTTCCACTAACATATCTACCATTGATCCCTTAGAAAGTGTTTTTCAACACCTCACTCTGGGGGAGCACCGCTTATATAGTGTCAACAAATTCCTTACTCCGCAAGAGTATGGTAACCTACACCAACATCCTCGTTATGACCATCGCATAGGTGAGGTCATCCCTTATGGCCCTCCTCACCTTCAAACCAAATTCATGTATGGGGGACTTGATACCTCCACCTATTTTCTGAACCACCATCCCAAACATGCCCCTTTTCCTCTGACCTCCAATCTCTCACCAACCTCCTCTTCACTCACACTTTCTTACACCTTTGTGCATGGAAAGGATTTGTATTTGGTCTCTACGAACAAGGTCATCATACCATCATTCCATGTACTACCCATAAACGCAATGACCATATTGGTATTGGCTATGTCACATTATCCTCTAAGAAGGCCCGTGTTGAGCTTGTTCATGATGACAAACCTTCTTCACCTTCTTCATCCACATCACCACCTTCACCCACGAGTTTATAGATCCCGAATATATTCCTCCCATTTTTATCTATGAACCCCATTTCCTTGGGGCCTCTAAACTATCACCACGATGGTGAGGCTCCCTCCTCTCTCCCCTTCCTGTATCCCGATATGATCGATGACGATACACCTTTTATTAATGTCATTCAATATTAAGAAGATAAGCCTATCCTAACCTACCTTGGTGTGGAAGATTATTTTATTCACCATTCATTACCTTATGAGATGAAAACCATGTTAAATGAATCAACCATTGAAATCAATATTAACACCGGGATGGCTGCGCATTCTTAAGATAGGCCAATCTTTAGATGCCTTTGAATAGGACTATTTCACTTATTTCCTCCAGGATCATAGCAATGCTTTTGATTGGTCCTATGCTTTGACATGCCCGATATTGATCCCAATATCATAGTCCATAATATCGTAACCATTCTTGAAGCCAAAACCATAAAATAGAAGCTGCGGAAAATGCACCCTCGCATTTCTCTTCTTGTCAAAGAAGAACCCCAACTCCTTCTCTCGTTTCCTTCATCCTACCCATTGACTATCCTCAATAGATTTCTAACATTTTCCCCTGTCACTAAAGTGACAGGGGACTTTACATTTGCACAAACTTCCATGACCTTAACTGGATTTCCCCAAAGATGACTTCCCTCTACCACGTATCGAACAAATAGTTGATCTCACTGCTGGCCATGATATGATATCACTCATGGGACGGTTTCTCGGAGTTATAATCAAATATTACTCACCAGGAAGATCAACACAAAACCACATTCATCACTCCCTGGGGACTTTCTACTATTGCACCATGCCTTTCGGCCTTAAAAACATTGGTATTACATATCAACGGGCTATGAATTACATCTTCCATGACATCATGCATCACATATTGGAATATTACGTAGATGATCTTCTTGCAAATCAAACACCAAGCCGAACACCTTACCATCCTCAAGGTCATGTTGACCGTCTCATCAAATATTCGGTTCACCTTCCTAATAAGTGTGTCTTCGTCTTTATCTTAGGTAAGATCCTTGGGTTTATCATTTCTTTGCATGGCATATAATTTGATCCTACAAAAATAAAGGCTATTCTAGATATGCCTCCACCTACTAACCTCTGCCAACTACATATCTTTGCAAGGCAAATTGCAATCTATTCGTAGTTTTATCTCACAACTTTTTGAATGATGCCAACCATTTCATCATCTTCTCAAAAATTATATCTCCTTCAAATGGGATGAGGAATGTCATAAAGCCTTTGATGCCTTAAAAAATAACTTCTCCAACCACTGTGCTCACTCCTCCTAAGGATGACCACCCCTTTTACCCATACATTTACTGCTACTCGATCATTCCTGGGTGCCATGCTCACTCATCATGAAGAGCAATGTAGGGAGTAAGCGGTTTATTACATAATTCATACCCTTTTGGACTATGAAACTAGATATACCCATGCCGAAAAACTTTTCTTAGCCTTGGTTTTTTTCGCCACCAAGCTTCGTCATTACCTACTCAACCAAAAACATTTGTTGTCACCAACACTGACCCCTTACATTATATATATGCCAAACCTTACCAACACTAACGGGCTGCACATTGGCTTATGATTCTTGTAGACCTTGACCTCGAATTCATTCACCAAAAATCTATCAAAGGCCAAACCATCGTTGACCAACTTGCAGATGCACCACTTTTTGGAAATCAGCTTTCTAACTTTGATTTCCTGATGAATCCATTGTTATCCTCTCTTTGGATGATACCACTTACGAGATGACCTTGTTCTTGACGGTTCCAAATTTCAGCATCGAGGTGGTGTAGGTTTTATCTTCATTGCTCTTAATGGTGAACACATGCCTTTGTCATTCAAGCTAGACTTTGATTGTACTAACAATATTGCTGAATATGAAGTGCTTGTATTAGGTCTTGTGCCACCGTCACCTTAGATGTTAAATCAATTAATATCTTTGGTGACTTCCAACTAGTCAGTAAACCAAGTTAATGGTATATACAAGTGTTGTAATCAAATACTTCAAAAGTGCAAACACCATGTGCACAAACTTTTGACTACATTTGAATATTATGAACTTCACATTGTTCCGTGTTCCACCAATAAGTTTGATACTTGTTGGTGCCCATTTTTAGTATGCCTTGTGCATTTTTGATTGAATTTTATCATCCTCAAAAATTCCATTCATTTCTCGAGTTTAAAATTCCAAATTTTTGAGTTGATACCCTTGAAATAAGCTTGAAAATAAGTATTTTGAGATCCATAACTTTTTGATAACTTTTTGACTCTTGAAATCTCATTCATCAGATGGGAAATTTTCTCCCCTTTCCAAAAAGGTAAAGAAGTCCTCCTAACTCCTTGTAATTTTCGAGTTATGGCTCTAGCGGACCTAAGTTGTCATTTTTTCCCTTTGGCGGGCATATGGAGTTGTAGAGTAACTTGTGATTTTTTCTCTCTTTTTGGAAAAAATTCTAAGTTTTCGAGATGACCGCGAGCCTACATGAAGTATGAAGGTAGGGCATCGGGCTAGCGGAGGAAATTGTGGTTTTGAACCCTTTTTTGTGGTTAAAATTTAAAAGTCATGTCGCTCCCCTAGATCCCACGGTGAATCGAATATGACATGACACGTATCATAGTTTGAAAAGTCAACGACGGGAGTTTGGGCCTCGGAGGAAAATTGATATTTTTTCCCATTTTGGCATAAAGTGATTAAAATTGCAAAATGAGGCCGCAACTCCATCAATGGTCGAGGATTAAGCCCACGTGTATGGCTAAGGTTAAATTGAAGGAATTTTGGAGCGTCATATCACTTGAGAAATTTGGATTTTATCCTGTAAAAGCATAAAATCAAAAGGAGGAATGTAAGCTCTCAGAAAGCTAACCAGGTGATTGAAATTTGGCAAGGACAAAATCGGAGGTGCGGGCCCATGGGGATAATTTGGAAAAAATTTTTTCCAAAGGGTTGTAAAAAGCAAAAGGAGGCCCCGACGCCCATTTTAACATGGAGCTTCCACATGGATGGTCCAATTTTAAAGTTAGAAAGGGGAAATTGATGGTAGTTGTGCATTGTTTTTGTTCTTCCACCATTTTTTGCCCTAGGGAGCTCTAGGAAGTTTGGAGATGCGTTTTCTGCCTCATTCTTCATCAGATTTTTGATGGATTCACATCGTTTTGGCCTGCAAGGTTTAATTTGATCATTTTTAGGCTTAATTTGTGGATCAGAGGTGTATTTGAAATGGGTTTTTTCTTGGGATCATGTAAAAACATGAAAATTGAGATCCAAAAGTTGCAGAGGTGAAAATTTGGAAAGGGAAAAGATATAATGATGAAGGAAAAGGGTCTGCATGCCTTGAGGATGAAAAACGTGCCTCCACATAGGATAATGATCTAAATATTTGCAATGATTCAACTTTTTGAAACAACTGGAAATTTTTGTTGCAAATTTGTTAAATGTCCCTTTCTATGAATCATGTTGGAATTTTGTAACAAACTTGATGCTTGGCATATTATTTTCTTGGGAAAGAAGGCTCAGAGGTAATTGAATGCTATATATTGCATGAATTTGTCATGTAAATGGTTGGAAGAGTTTGGAAAATCCTGAGAAACTTAGAAATTTCATGGGAAAATCTGGGAAGAAGCCCATACTCTGAGTGACCACCTGAGAAGCTCATATAATTCCTTCGTATCAGATTTCAAATCATGTTAAGTTGGTTGCACATGTATAGCCATTAACAAGCTCTGAGATTGTTTCAAAACATTTCCCTTGTTGATAAATCTGATCAATTTTGAGTTATACTATGTTGTCTTTTGGAAAAATTTGTGAATGCTTACATTTCATAATGCTTTTCAATTTGTGTTTCTTGTTTCCTATTGTAGTCTTGTGTTTAAAAATCTCTCTTGATCATACATGATCTCATTCTTGTGATATTTTAGTGGCATTTGCAATCTCACATTTAGAAGAGCTTTCATCTGATAAAGAGATAAACAAATTTAAAACCACTTCACCTTCCTTTGATTTCAGAGATTGTTTGTAAGCCTTTGGGTGCACCTTAGGCATGATTAAGTAGTGATTACTAAATGCTTCATTAGTTCTTTCTAACTCAAGATTTTGTGATAGATAATCAAAGATTGTGTGGAAAAGTGCAGATCGGGCTTCCATTTGATGCACATATCCTGGTTGAAGGAGTGATTAACCATTTTGATACTTTATGTTGTTAAGTTTTTCCAAATTTTGCTGAAGTCCTCAAAGAGTTTGGAAGACCTTGGTTTGTCTTGTCTAATCTCCCACCCAAAAATCATTAAAAAAAAACTAATCCTACCCATACTACCCCTGTTTTGTCCTGTGTATCAACAAATGCAAACCCCACTGTCAAAATATGTAGAAGAAAATCAGGATTTCAAATGTCTTTAGTAACCTTGCCTTGCATTGAAAATATCTCCATAATCGGAAGTGACAACTTGTGAAAGTCAGATTTGGAGTGTTGATCATATTTTCCCAAGGCCTTTTCATACTATTTGCACAAATTGAGGGATATCTCCATCTCCTTCATCAAACAGAGGTTACATTATAGGTTCTCTTACCTTGGTTGAAAGGCACAACCTAAAATAGTTAGGATAAGATCACATCCTTTCAAGGGTGCTACCCACTCCCCCAAAATTTAAGTGCTAAAAATTTAGATAGATTGCTTTCCCTAGCTGAAAAATGACACACAACATCATCTATCTGCCTCTGAGTATCTTTTAAATCCATGATGCTACTTAAGCTTTGAGGAAGGTTAACTTTGGGTACCAACACCTCTTCTGGCACCATTTTGCTGGGACTTGTTGAAAATATATGAGATATTTGGATACATGTCAAACCCTGGTAATGTTTGTTACAAAGGTTATGCATCATTTATATTCAGATTTGTAAGATTTAAGAAAAGGTTTCAAGATTTTTCTACTTTTTCCTAGTTTCGAGTAGTAGTTTTTGCACTTTGGTTGCATTGTGATTGATAGATTCAAGTAAAGAAAGGTCTGATTTATAAATTTTTGCAATATTTCAGTGTTGATAGATATTTGAAGATTATTTTAGTGCATTTGCACAACTAGGGTGAAAGTCCTTAGTGGCGAATCCATGTTGATTTGATTTTGATAAATACCAGTGTCTTAACTTTCTATCATTTGAGATTTGTTACTAATCTTATAAAGTTGGAAGGAAGAAGATCTGTCTTCATTAAGGACCCTGCTAGGAAGGCTATTCTCAAAACTGGAAAAATTAGGTTTGGAGAAAAAGAAAAGTTTGGAAGGTTGTTGGTGATCGAGCTCAAGAAAAGAATTTCTCCTTGCTAAAGGTGATCATCCTATCATTGAGGTTTGCAGTTCTTCCTCAAGTAGATCTGAATCAGATAGTCCTATTGTAGAGCTACATTCTCCATGGTGAGGGGCCTTCATTTATATTTAAAAAATTTTTTCTCACTCTGTCCCTGTATTTTCCAAATCTAAAATGATAGAGTTTTCCAAGAAGCAGAACCATTAGGGGACATTCCTTTTAAAAATTATATCCCTATTCCCTATTAGACCCTCAGTCCTCATCATCTTGTGTCTCCTACAAATACACCTCCACATCACAATATGGCTCAGCCCCCACCTAGACCTCCATTTGTTGTTAATACATTTGGTCCTATAAACTTTGGAGGGATGGTTGGTTATCCAAATGTTGTTCCACAAGATGTAAGGAATAGATTGCCAAAGTTTCAGGGAAACAATGCTATAATAGGTGATCAACACCTAAAATTCTTCATTAATATGATGGAGGATTTTGAAATAGAGTTTGAGGATGTATACATCAAATTGTTCATCCACACATTAGAAGAAGATGCTAGAGATTGGTACAAGGATTTGACTATGACAACTCTATTGACTCATGGATGAAATGAACAATGCATTTAGGTTGCAATATGGTGACAAGACTGATCCTATATTTCTCTTGTCTGAGTTTGAAAACATTAAAAATAACCCAAATGAATCAGTTCATGACTTTAACACAAGGTTTAACAAAACTTTGAGGAGATTTCCTGTCAATCTAAGGCCATGTGATGAGTCATGCTTAATCAAATATTCAGATGCATTTGATAAGAAGGTTGCATACTATCTGAGGGATAAGAACCTGCTAATTTAAGGCAAGCCTTCACCATGGCCTTGCAAATTGAAAACAATATCAAAGCAGTTGGGAAACCTCCCAAGAGAGAGGGTGTAAAGTTGATAAATCCAGAGAAACCTCAAGCTAGCAAGAGTGCTGATTTGGAGGAGGTTGTGAAAACTTTGGTAGGTGTTGTCAAAGAAATCTCATACAAACTAGCCCGGGCAGAAAAAGGGATTGGCCAAGGTTCACAAGGTCAACAAAGAGCACAAAATCATGATAGATTTGGCAATCATCCTAGGGGTGATCAGAGGTCAAGATGACAGAGGTAAAGGACCTATGGGAGGGGGAAATAGACAACCCCAAGCACGTGAAAATAGATTGGTGCCTGACCCTCTGACTACCAGGGTTGCTGTTGTTGAGGAGGCTAGTGAGATTGATTGGTGTGATAAGTTTTTGCCCCATCCTCCATGTGAAGTGGACCAACAAGTTGATGAAGCTGATAATGAAGATGGTACTGATGATGATATCTACATGGTGGGTTATTCTTCAAGTTCACAACAAGGAGAAACATCAATTGAGGTAATAAGTGCAAGGACTGCTGCAACCTTTTGGGATTGCATCAACGGGTACCACTTCTTCCTCCTTCTCATACTTATGAAGTAGATGTAGTGCAAGCTTTTGAAGTACCTAATAATGACTTTGAGTATTTGAGAGCTTTGATGATTAAGAAGTATGATGGGGGTATCCCTTCAGAGGAGGATAGGAAATTGTTGATGAATGTTGTTGTAGCTCATGAAAAAGACTATAACACTAGGAGAAAAGTTGTTAAGGGAGCTGGGCCTCAAGCCAAACCTAAAACTCCCTTGCTTATAAACATTCCCAAGGTGGCTCCTAGGAAAGATACATCTCATCATGCCCAAACTATCAAAAATCCAGTCCCATCTGATGAGTTTGTCAATCTTCATCCCAATGTTGCCTTGTCAAAGAGTGTTCCATATGACATAGCCCAAGTTCTGAGTCAAATCAAGGTTAGTGTTCCAATTATTGAGCTGCTTAGGATTCCTGAGCACAAAAGAGAGCATTTGAGTACTTGGGATTGAAAGAGGAGAAAATTACCCTAGGAAGAAATGTAAACATTGTGGAGACTCCTCCAATCATTGTAGACTCAGGAACACCACCAACATTAGAGGATCTTGGAGAAGCACCTGAGGTATACTTGGGAACATCTCTTGTTGAATCTCAATTGAATGTTGATCCATTCTTCACCACTTTGATCATTAAGGATAGATTGCTTCATAATTATATGTTTGACTCTGGTGCATCATGCAATGTCATGCCTCTTGAGGTCATGAATGAGCTGGATATCAAAGTGATGACATCATATGGAAGATGTACTATCATGGACTCCAGAGAAGTGCTGTTTTTGGGTGTGTAAAGGGCTTGGTGGTGCAACTTGTAGCTTATCCAAGAAAGAATTTAAAACTTGATGTGGTCATTGTTGATTGCCTAGCCAAGTGGGGCATGTTGCTGTCAAGAAAGTGGGTTGCAAGTGTTGGTGGAAGCATTCAAATGGATATGTCTTATGATACTATTCCAATTGAGGGCAGCCTTGTCAAGTTGTATGGGGAGAGGAAGATGTTGCATTTGATTGAAGATCCCAACAATGCTTCCTATGAAGTCTTGTTTGCTGATGTTGATGCTGATAATTTTATTAGATTTTTTGATGGTAAAGAAAACAAGATGGATCAGTCAAAGTGCCTTGAGGTAGCAGGTTCTCCATGGACCTTGTTTTTTATGGAGCTTTCTCCAAATTTGGGAATGGTGCTGGTATAGTCTTGACTTCTCCAAGCATGGAAGATTTTGTCTTTTCTTTCAGACTTAATTTTGAGTGTACTAATAACATTGTAGAGTATGAAGCATTTTTGTTAGGTTTAAGGATTGATTGAAGTATGGAGTGAAAGACATCATTGCAAAAGGAGATTCAAAACTAGTTGTCAAGAAAATAAGAAAACTATATGCTACAAAAAATTAGTGGATGAAATAGTACAAACATGCGGTTTGGGATCTGATTGAGATGTTTGATTCCTTCAACATTGTGCATCATGATAGAAGTCTCAACACAGTTTCGAGATAGGATAGCAATGTTGGGGTCAATATTTGGCAATTGTACCATTTCCCCTTATTGTGAGTATGATATTGAGATACTCACTAGGCCATCAGTCCCTGATAATGTGAAGCATTGGCAAGTGTTTAATGATGATGCTCAGGTTCAGAGATTCTTGAGAATCAAGGTGATTTTTCGATCAATCTTATTTTTGATTTTGAACCATTAGTATGTGTAGTTGATGGCAAAGAAACCTTTTTGGCAAGGATATCATCCAATTAAAAACTAACACCATCCCTAGAGGATTGGTTTCCCTAGAGTCAAATTTTAACAATGTTGATTGTATAGTCAATAGAAACATGTTTGCATCTAGGGATGTTGAAGAACATGATTTGGGAACAAAGGAGAAACCAAGGAAGATCTGGTTGGGTAGCAACCTGAGCAAAGAAGAAAAGCATTCCTATGCTCAACTGTTGAAAAAATATCAAGACTGCTTGGCTTGGTCTTATTCTGAGCTAAAGGCATATAGAGAGGATTTATTTCAGCATGAGATCCCTCTTGAGCCTAAGGCCAAACCATTTAGATAGAAGAAAAGACCAATTAATCCACTTCTCTCCATGAAAATGCAAGAGGAATTAAAGAAGTTGAGAGATGGAGGGATCATTCAGCCCACAAGGTATTCTTCTTGGGTCAGCAAAACCTAGTACTTGTCGTAAAGAAAATGGAGATATCAGACTTTGTGTAGATTTCAGAAATCTAAACAAAGCATCAATGAAGGACAACTATCCCTTACCAAATATGGAAAACATGCTATATAGTTAGTAACTGGTTCTAAGTTGCTTTCTACATTGGATGGTTTCTCTAGATACAATCAAGTTGTTGTCAAAGAATCAGAAAGAATTAAGACAACATTTACCACTCCTTGGGGGACATATGTTTTTGTCAGGATGCCCTTTGGTTTGATGAATGTTGGTGCCACCTTTCAAAGAGCAATGGATGTTGCTTTTTGCTGGTTACATCAATGATTTTATTGTTGTTTACCAAGATGATGTGACTGTGTTTTCTAGGGAGAGAAGTGATCACTTGCAGCACTTGGAAAAGATGTTGATTAGATGCAGGGAATATGGCATTTCTCTCAATCCAAAGAAGTGTCATTTTGGGGTGCAAAAGGCCAAGCTTGCTTGGTCATATTGTATCAAAGGATGGTGTCATGATTGACCCTGAGAGGGTGGAAGCCATCAGCAAAGTCCCTATTCCAAGAACCAAGAAGGGCATCCAATCCTTCTTTGGGAAATTAATTTTATCAGAAGGTTTGTATCTAACTTTTTTGAGTTGACTCTCCCCATTACATGCATGTTAAAGAAAGACCAGGTTATCAAATGGGAGGAGGTTGTTATTCAAGATTTTGAAGGAATTAAAGAAGCATTGAAGCATGCACCTGTTTTGGCAGCTCCAAATTACAAGAAGCCTTTCCAAATCTTCTCCTTTGCTTCTAAAAATACCATTGCATTTTTTTTGCTACAAAAGGATGAGGATGGGGTTGAGAGGCCTATTGCCTTCTTTAGTAAGGATTTACAAGTTGCTGAGTTAAAGTACACAATCATGGAAAAATGGGCATTTGCCTGGTGAAAGCAACAAAGGTTTTAGGCCTTATATCTTAAGTTCAAAAGTTGTTGCTTATGTTCCCCACACCATGGTAAAAGACATCTTATCAGAGATGGAGATCTCAAGAAAAATATGTAGATGGGTGAAAAATTGCAAGAGTACGACATGGACATCAAACCAAAAAGTTAGTATGAGGTTTGGGTCTTGCTAAGCTTATGATGAGAGTAAACTTCAGTAGAATGTAGAAGTGAATGAAGTAGAGGAAGAAAGGGAAGATGTTCTTGAGAATTTGGTAAGTTTTGAGTGGTAAAAGGATGTAATATTTTACCTTAGACACCTATGCTGCCTTGATCATTTAAATAAAAATTAGAAAAGAGCCCTCAAGCTAGATTCTCAAAAGTACATTATCACTGACTTTGGGTTGGCTTGGAAGAACCCTAAAGGTGTCCTCTTGAAATGTATAACTGAAGATGAAGCTCCCAAAATAGTTGTTGATTTCCATGGGGAGTTTGTGGAGGACACTTTGTTGGAAGGGTTACAACACATAAAATTTGAGAGCTGGTTATTGGTGGCCTAATCTCTTCAAAGATGTAACCCTGCTAGTTAGAAAATGTGAGAGTTGTCAGCATTTCTTTGGAAGAATGAAAGCTTCAGGCTCCCTTCCTGCATAGACCTGTATCAATTGAAGCTCCTTTCAAACAATGGGGAATGGACTTCATTGGTGAGATTTTAGACCCTTCTAGTGCTGGACATAAGTGGATTCTTGTAGCCATGATTACTTCACCAAGTGGGTAGAGACAATCCCCACCAAGAAAGTGACACACCAAGTTATTATGGACTTCTTGTTGAATCACATCATATGTAGATTTGGTGTGCCAGTCAAGATTGTAGCTGATAATGCCATGTGTTTAAGAGCTAAACCTTTGATGGAAATGTGCATAGAGTTTGGAATCAATATGACTTATGCTTCAAACTACAATCCCCAAGGAAATGGACAAGCTGAGTCCAACAATAAGAACTTGTTGAAAATTATCAGAAGAACCTTGGAACAAAACAAGAAGAAGTGGGGTGAACAACTGAAATTTGTAGTTTGGGTTAATAGGATAACTGCCAAAAGAGCTACTGGTAGGAGCCCTTTTGAGTTGGTGTATGGAACTCAAGCTCTGGTTCCCTTACATCTGCAATTGTCTTCATTTCAGTTTGTTCAACAACTTGAAGATCAAGAGATCAATCCATATGAAGCAAGGATTAATCAAATTTTTGAGCTTGATGAAGAGAGAAGAGCATCCCACCAAAGGCATGTCAAGTTCAGAGAAAGGATGAAGAAATTATTTGACAAGAAAGTAGCACGAGGGTTTTTAATATTGGAGATCTTGTGTTATTTTGGGATAGCCGACATGAAGATAAGGGCAAGCATGGTAAATTTGATGCATTATGGATGGGACCCGTATTCCATTGATATCAAAATTGGTGAGAATACCTTTTTCTCAAGGACTAGATGGGGAATTGCTTGAACTGTCATGTTAATGGCAGACATCTGAAGCATTTCTTAGATTAATCCCTAAATTTGAGGTATGCACCACTTGTATAGTGTATAGTTTTGTTTTTCCTTTTTGGGGGCTCTATTTTTGGTGTTTTGTCAGTTTTTGGTTTTCCTTGGTTCTTGGCAGCCATTTTTGTCGGTTTCTTAGATGGTTTTTGTTGTTCTTGCTCATGACTCCATTGCCCAATGGTCTTTTTTGGAACTTGGTCTACTTTTTGTTCTTGTGGCACTCATTGGGAGTGCCCATCCCCGAGCTAGACCCTGATGTTGGTGCCCATTTTCAGTATGCCCTGTGCATTTTTGACCAACTGTTATCATCCTCAAAAATTCCCTTCATTTTCCAAGTCTAAAACTATAAATTTTGAGTTGATACCCTTGAAATAAGCTTGAAAAGAAGTATTTTAGATCCAAAACTTTCTAAGAACTTTTTGAATCTTGAAATCTCATTCATCAGATGGGAAATTTTCTCCCCTTTCCAAAAAGGTAAATAAGTCCTCCTAACTCCTTGTAATTTTCGAGTTATGGCTCGGCGGACCTAAGTTGTCATTTTTTCCCTTTGGTGGGCATATGGAGCTGTGGAGTAACTTGTGATTTTTGCTCTCTTTTTGGAAAAAATTATAAGTTTTCTGAGATGACCATGAGCCCGCATGAAGTATGAAGGTGGGGCATCGGGCTGATGGAGAAATTGTGGTTTTGAACCCTTTTGTGGTTAAAATTTAAAAGTCATGCCGCTTCCCTGGATCCCGCATCAAATCAAGAGTGGGCAAGCAGGACATGTATCATAGTTTAAAAATCTAGGGATGGGAGTTCGGGCCTGGAGGAAAATTGAGATTTTTTCCCATTTTGGCATAAAAGATAAAATTGCAGAATGAGGCCGCAACTCCATCAATGGTTAGGATTAAGCCACGTGTATGGCTAAGGTTAAATGAAGGAATTTTGAGCATCGGGTCACTTTGAGAAATTTGGCTTTTATCCTGTAAAAGCATAAAATCAAAAGGAGGAATGCAAGCTTACAACCAACCCAGTGATAGAGGTACACGTGGTAAGGACAGAATCGGAGTGCGAGAATCAAACGGGCGGCATTGGGACCCACCGGGATAATTTCTGGAGGGGCGGAAAAAAATTATAATTTTTCCAAAAGGTTGTAAAAAAAAAAGAGGCCCCGACGCCTTTTTTAACGTGGAGTTTCCACATGGATGGTCCAATTTTAAAGTTGGAAAGGGGAAATCGATGGTAGTTGTGCATTGTTTTTGTTCTTCCACCATTTTTTGCCCTAGGGAGCTCCAGGAAGTTTGGAGATGCATTTTCTGCATCATTCTTCATCGGATTTTCAATGGATTCACATCATTTTGGCCTGCAAGGTTCAATTTGATCATTTTGAGGCTCAATTCATGGATCGAGTTGTATTGAAGATGGATTTTTGCTCGGGCTCGTGTAAAAATGTGAAAATCAGATCCAAAAGTTACAGAGGCAAATTTGGAAAGGGAAAAGATGTAATGATGAAGGGAAAAGGGTCTTCATGCCTTGAGGATGAAAAATGTGCCTCCACATAGGATAATGATCCAAATATTTGCAATGATTCAACTTTTTGAAACAACTGGAAAATTTTCTATTGAAAATTTGTTAAACGTCCCTTTCTGTGAATCATGTTGGAATTTTGTAACAAAATTGATGCTTGGCATCTTCTTTTCTTGGGAAAGAAGGATCGGAGGTAATTGAATGTTATATATTACATGAATTTGTCATGTAAATGGTTGGAAGAGTTTGGAAATGCCTCGAGAAACTTATAAATTTCATGGGAAAATCTGGGAAGAAGCCCATATACTGTAAGTGACCACCTGAGAATCTCATATAATTCCTTTTGTATCAGATTTCAAATCATGTTAAGTTAGTTGCACATGTATAGCCATTAACAAGCTCTGAGATTGTTTCAAAACATTTCCCTATTGATAAATCTGATCAATTTTGAGTTATATTGTGTTGTCTTTGGGAAAATTTTGAATGCTTACATTTCATAATGCTTTTCAACTTGTGTTTCTTGTTTCCTATTGTAGTCTTGTGTTTAAAAATATCTCTTGATCATACATGATCTCATTCTTGTGATAGTTTAGTGGCATTTGCAATCTCACATTCAAAAGAGATTTCATCGATAAAGAGATAAACAAATTTAAAACCACTTCACCTTCCTTTGATTTTGAGAGATTTTTGTAAGCCTTTGGGTGCACCTTAGGCATGATTAAGTAGTGATTACTAAATTCTTCATTGGTTCTTTCTAACTCAAGATTTTGTGATAGATAATCAAATATTGTGTGGAAAAGTGCAGATCTGGAATTCCATTTGATGCACATATCCTCGTTTAAGGAGTGATTAACCATTTTGATACTTTCTGTTGTTAAGTTTTTTCCAAATTTTGTTGAATTCCTCAAAGAGTCTAGTAGACCTTGGTTTGTCTTGTCTAATCTCCCACCCAAAAATCATTCAAAAACATTAATCCTACCCATACTACCCATGTTTTGTCATGTGTATCAAAAAATGCAAACCCCACTATCAAAAATACAAGAAGAAAATTAGGATTTCGAGTGTCTTTAGTAACCTTGCCTTGCATTGAAAATATCTCCATAATCCGAGAAGTGACAACTTGTGAAAGTAAGATTTGGAGTGTTGATCATAATTTCCCAAGGCCTTTTCATACTATTTGCAAAAATTGAGGGATGTCTACATCTCCTTCATCAAACAGAGGTTACATTATAGGTTCTCTTACCTTGGTTGAAAGGCACAACCTAAAATAGTTAGGATAAGGTCACATCCTTTAAATGGTGCTACCCACTCCCCAAAATTTAAGTGATAAGAAGTCATATAGATTGCTTTCCTGGCTGCAAAATGACACACAACATCATCTATCTACCTCTAAGTATCTTGTTAAATCCATGATGCTACTTAATCTTTGAGGAAGGTTAACTTTGGGTACCAGCATGGTGACTCCATGCCTTTGTCATTCAAGCTAGACTTTTATTGTACTACAATATTGTTGAATATGAAGTGATCATATTAGGTCTTGTGCCACCATCACCTTAGACGTTAAATCAATTAATATCTTTGGTGACTCCCAACCGGTTGGAAACCAAGTCAATGGTATATACCGATTGTCATAATGAAATACTTCAAAAGTGCAAACACCATGTGGACATACTTTGACTTCCTTTGAATATTATGAACTTTATATTGTTCGCGTTTCACCAATAAGTTTGTGGATACCATGGGCTATCTTACATCCCAAATACCTTCTTCAATCGCAGATTCCAAAATCTTTGTCACCATACAAAGTTGCAGTCACCTTCTTATCTCTTTCAAGATTTCAACCTCATCAGAACCACCACACTTGACCCACGTGACCTTTGGTATAAGAAATTTTTAGACTACCTTTCCTTTTCAGCTTTTCCTCCCGATCTTACTCGAGAATGCACGGTGCGCTTTTATCAAAAGTGTCTCTCACTACGTCATCATGGGAGGTCTCCTTTATAAATGTGGCTTTGATGGTATTCTCTTGTGATGCCTTACAAGTTTTGAAATCCCCTATACTATCAAGGAAGTTCACGATGACATTTGTGGAGGTCACTTCGGTGGGCTAGCCATCGCTAAACACATCCTTCGCCTAGGTTATTATTGGCCAGCCCTCAACCATGATTTGTTGTGACTATGTCAAATGTATTATAAAATGTCAACAACATGCCAACCTTCATCACACACCTAGTCATGCCTTACAGGTCATTCGATACCTTTGGCCTTTCTCTCAATGGGGTTTGAATCTTGTCGAGAGATCAATCCCCATTCTTCCCAAAGACACCAATAGATTATAACCGCTACTTAATCCTACACTAAATGGGTAGAATCCATTCCCCTCATCTCTACTAAATCCAAGAAAATATGTGAATTTATTACACACCACATTATTTGATGCTTTGGTGTTCCTTATCATCTCATAAGCGATAACGGAAAACAATTCAAAAACAAGACCTTACGGAAACTTTGTGATGCCTTCGACATTCAACTTATTTTTTCCTCACCATACTACCCACAAAAAAATGGATAAGAAGAATCAACCAACAAAACACTAAACAAAATTCTCATGAAAGTAGTTGAAAATACTAGAAAGGATTAACACACACACATTCCTTTAACCTTATGGGATTATCACACCAAGTATTCACACTTCAATTATGGCTAAACCTTTCTCTCTATTCCATGGTACGGAGGTTGTCCCGCCTCTCGAGTCGAGATCCCATCTCTTGTATCTCACTCAAAGAGGTGCTCACCGATGATGAATTTTGCCAAGACCATTTGGTCCGGCTTTGAGTTATTAGACAAACATCATCTTAATGCTCTTGACCATCTCCAAATATACGAAATGTATCAAACATGCCTATGAAAAACCTATTCAGAACGAACCTTTCGGTCGACAACCTTGTCTGAAGGAGAATCAACATGTCACCAAAGAAGCAAAAAGTAAGCGGGAAAATTTTCTCATAATTGGCTAGGACCCTATATATTTACACATGCTTATGGATCAGGTGCTTATAGTTTGTCTTCACTTAAAGGTAAACCTAAACTTAAGCCCCTAAATGCTTTGCATCTTCAACCATTCTATTGTTGAACCTAGTCCTATATCAATTTATGTCTATTTTAATGCTCGTCCCTTGAGTGCCTTCCACCTTCCATATACTTATTTCAAGGATCAACGACTAAACCAGAATCATGTGATTATCCATCCTGTTATAACCCTATCATCAACATGAGTACCACAACTCTACTCATAAGCACGATTCTCATGGATACTTTTCATCTTTTTTTGAGATGGAATCCCATGGTCATTCCTCACCTAAACCCTCTCTTTCATGGTTAACATTTGTTTGCCCCAATCTTGTATTCTAACCAAGAGCCTAGAATTCTCTTATAGTTTTGTCCATGACTTAAGCGTCCACAAAAGGAAACATTAAAAATCAAAAATTAAAATGGAATTCAACTCTGGATTCAAACTTCTTCTCGGTAAAAATATGAATCCCTCAAAAGGACATCTCTTCTTTCTATCTCATTGCTATCAATAGATTGCTCCTCGAAGGACAACTATACAAATCCTAATACATGTACATAGTCTATCATCAAAAGAATACTATATCAAATATTCAAAAGCTTCCCGCATCGATCACTTTGCGAAGACCTCAAGGAGACCATGTTTTCATCCCATATAGACTTCCCACATCGATCAGTCTATTAATAAGCAAAAAGTAAAAGAAGCAAACAATATGACCTTTTCATCATGGACTTACCTATCTTTGATCTTGGGCCTCTTGTCACATCAACATGTTTCCTTACACCTCATTTTCCCATTAACCTAATGTCCTTTCACCTCATCACCTTTTCACCATCATTTCCTATCCTCTCAAGGGTCGTGTGCTCCAAATGCGACATTGTGTGATCATGTGACTTTCTTCACCCTTGGAATAGTCAATTATGTAATCACTTTCATGGTTTCATGTTCATAAGCCAATCTTCAAGTATGGCCTTGTTATTTTCTTGTCAATTACATGGCTCTTTTTCATCTCTTACCATCCACCTTCTTTACCTATTGATTCTCTTATATAGGACATAACCATCGACATCTATGGTTTACGATTTCCTAGTTTCACATGCGGCTCAATCATGCCTATGACTTAAACTCAACCATGCATATGACCTAAAATCAGCCATGCCTATGACCTAAAATCAACCTTGCCTATGACCTAAACTCAACCGTGCCGTGCCTATGACCTAGACTCAATAATTCCTACAAACCTATCACCCCATTCATTTACCTCCTCATATTGTTCACTATTTTATGGGAGAACTACATCAAAGCATGAGTTCCCTATTCATTGGGACTATGTAGGCAAAGACTCTAAGGGAATGGGGCCCTTAAAGGTAGCTTGGCCACTTTTTACCCTAACCTATTTCCCCACATTTCCCTATTCACATTCTACCTTGGTTTCCCTTTTATATCAACAACTAGAAATAAAAACAACAAACATACACTTGACAAACATACACACCTACCTTTTCTTAACACATCATCAAATCATTCATTTATCATTTTAATCTTTCCAAAATAGTAAATATTTGGAATATTAAATCATAACATGCATATACATCACCATTTATTTCTCATGTTACCCATAACTTGGAAATTGAATCAAAACCCATAAACCACAAACTCCACCATGCCTACTTGACTGAATCCACCATACCTCGACCGAACTCAACCATGCCTACATGACCGACTCAACCATGCCTAATCTGACTCCATCAGGCATATGACTCCATCATGCCTATGACCTTGACTCAATCATTCCTAATCCACCTTGTTATCATCACATCAATGATCACTTTGGAAATTACAAATACAAGTACAACATCCATACCATAAATACCACCATTATATATATATATATATATATATATCAATCATCCAAGTCTATGTTCCCATATACATCAATACATAGATGCTAGGTCCATACAAATGTCTCTCATATACAATATCAATATCTTTGCACGCAAGCTTGGTGATATACTAATAAAAACATAAAAATCTCATGTACATCCTCACTATCTTCGACACGCAGGCTAGTATATATAAAAATAAAATAAAATGACAATTGCACGGGAGCTCAATGATCTCCCCATATGATATTTGGGAGACCCGTCTCATCTGTCTCCTCCTCCTCCCCCATGACATTACGGTGCCCCGCTGCATCTCTCGATCTTGTATGGGTCTCGGGGCCACCTTTTCCGACCTCTGCTAGGTCCGACCTCCGTGAGATCATCACCTCACCCTAGCCCTATCTCTGGGCTCTTCGGCCCCTCGTGTGCTCTCTAAGTTGTGTGTACGAGAGATAGTCCTCTCGCTCACCACCTATTTTACCTTGTACTCTGCATAGGAAGGGATATTTATCCCGGTAGCAGCCAATGACCACCGATAATATCCGGCCTCACTCGAGCATCCCTAAATCGGCCATCGACACTATCTCGTGGAGGTGCCATAGGTCTCACAAAGACCACCGTGAGCTCTTCCCGCTAATAGTGGCCTCATACTTGTGTACTGTATAATGGGACCCCGCCTTGAGTTGGTGCGGTGCCAAGATGTTGTCTCGTGCCGTGATCAGGTTTGTATAGTAATAATTTGCATTTGTGTAATGGCCAAGCTGGACTTGTAACCCTATAACCTACACCTATAGGGCAGATACCTACCCCCATCTCCATCCCCACAATGTGCACCTCACCTCACACCTCACTTAGACACCGCACCTAGACACCTCACTTAGACACCTCATCAAAGACCTATTCATATCATGTTTCCATAACTAACTAAGACTTAGTGTAATCCTAAAAATCACATGCCTATTCTACCTCTAACAAGATTTCTCGCTAATCTGAGCGCAACATTCCATTTTGACCCATGCGAATTGATAGAGCTGGCCAAAAGGATTTCCAAAATCTGTCATTTTTAGTAAACCTAGGATTTCTCGCCTAATCGATGCCGATTATCTTTGGAACCGATGCTTTGGTCACCTAACCATCACCGGTTACCATATAACCAGATTTAGAAACCTTGTTTGAGAGGTTGGCCACATTTTCAAGTTTTGGGAGAAAAGGAGATCTGCATACAAGCAAGAATCAAAACCCTTTCACACATCCAGATAGACATAGCCATCATTACAACCTGATCAAAAGGTTTTTGCATTCATGGTAGCATTTCGGGAGGCATTACCGTGGTACTCACCACCATTCCACACATTAACCACCATCACCATTTAGCCATTGAACTGAAACACTAATAAGTGTGTTTATAACGTGTAGTATTTCATTTCTATTCGGTTTAAAAGGTTTCTCCACCTCTGTTTAGTAACCACTATTGGCACTTTCACACCACCACTCTTACCTTCCCGTGAACCCAACCATTCCACCACCCACACCATTTAATCACATGTACCAACTTCTTGAATATCTTTGAGTATTCTTAACACCTCCATAGACCTCGCCATTCCCTTTTCATCTTTGTGTAACCTCGAAAAAAACCTCCAAACCCCGATTTTATTTTCTATCATCCCACCCCTACCGACACCGGTTACCCATGACCATCATCGGTTCCCTATAAACTGTCATTGGTCATACCCGATCAACATTAGTCTCGTATTTGGTAGTCCTACTCATAACATAACCTAGAGACCTTCACCCAAGTGACCTAAGTGACCTTAACCTGATCCTAACATGTCCCAAGACTACCACGACCATCTACCTCACTTTGTAGATCGATCATAGCCAAGCTTGTTATATCAATATTTGTTTATTGTATTTGAATGAGATACCTAAATCATATCAACTACAATAGGACCTTATTTATTTGTGAGATTTCTTACATTAAGTTGTATTAATAGTGGGTTGACTACCACCAAGGAGGTATCACACTTCCTAGATCTAGCATACGCTAGGCAGCCCATTGACATGTATTATTTGACTCTCTTTTGGTGGTCTTGTTTTATATTTAAGGTAGTTCCTCCTAGCCAAAAGGAATCTCTCGTAATCAGCGAGTGGATTAAGAAGTCGAATGTGGGCAAAAACCTCAAACCAACCATCTCTATAGGTATTCCTTCTCGGCCCATGACCTTATCTGTTTCATCAAAAATGTAAAGAAAATGGTGAAAAACTCCCATGAAGCACAAATGGTGAAGCTATTGACACCGCCGATCACCGGGAGGACCACAACAAGGGTATACCTACGTATAAGACCAAAAATTGAGAAGGGAACCTATTTGGAGAATGATATCTCCATCTTAGAAGACCCCACAAGGAGGAAGAAGGCCATGCCAAGGAAGAGGGAGAGATAAGAGGTATATGAGAAGAAGGCACCAAGTATGCAAATAACACAATCGGTGGGCACACGCTGGAAGCAAGCGCTAAGCTAAGTAATATGCACACAAGAAGAAGTCCCCGAGTTAGGGGAAAAGATCCCAAAACAAGAGGCACCAGAACAAGAAGATCCTCCCACACAAGATGAATCACCGAGGAAGGATTCTCTTATGGAAGAAGAAGAAAAGGAAGAATCTCCTATCTTGGAATCACCGAGTTAGGAAGAAGCAAAAAATGACAGAAAAGGAAGAATCAAAGGAGAAAAAAATCCTATATGCCTACATAGGTGAAAAATATTATGACGAGCAAGAGGAAGCTCAATACCATCCCGTGTACAAGGTACATGACTCCGATGAAGAAGGAAACAAAGATAAGAATGTCACAGAGGAAGCAGACGCTCAAGGCAAGGGGGTGAGTGAAGAAGTAAACACTAAAGATCGAGAGGACCCCAATCCTCATCAAGGAGTAGATAGAGGAGGCCACCGAGAGAGAAGTGGATGGCATCATCAAGGACATGGTAGAAAAAGAGGTAGAACGCAATGCACAGATGAAGTGTTGAAGGAGGATGAGGAAGAGGAAAGTATTGGAAAAGAGTATGGCAGCATGGGTGGAGATCCCAATTTGGTTGTGAGATTTCCAAAGGCTACACTAATATGTGGGAAGAGAGTAGTGATAGTGCAAGGGAAAGGAATGGGTTACATCAATGATCTAAACAAGGTTCTACACGTGCGCTTTCAAAGCACCATGTTGATCAAACAAATCCTCGGCCATGGCCTCATTTGATGAAGAAGGTGCATACCCATGGACCAATAAAATGCTATCTTAGGTGTTTGAGTCCCACTTGGATGAAACCGAGTTCAAGGTAAGCCAAGGGGCACTAATGAAGGTTCCAAAATGAAAGGAATAAACCTCTTGGTGAATGTTCAACAATTTTCGATGAGCGGGTTTGTAATTCCCTCAACAAAATTTCAGTTGAAGTTGAGGCGGACTCTTTGGAAGAAATGATAGAGTGAGATTTGTAGAGGTGGAATTAGAGAAGAAGGAGGAGGATCTTCTCGAGATAAGCAAGGACTGAAATAATAAGAGTTGATCAACGCTCGGCTAAGGTGTGAAATGAACGAGGAAAATACAAGGGTGCGTGAGGTATACAAGAAGATAGAAATGATTACATATGTTATTGTCTTAAAGCATCCCAATCTAGCACCGCCCAAGAAAAAATATGAATCAACCTTGCAGTTCTAGAGGATTTGACACTGCATCAATGGAAATACAACCACACACCTTGGAGACCACAGAAGAGGAACTCGGCACGCCAAGAAAAAGAAGATAAAATGAAGGTTGTAGAAATTGTTTCTTGATATACCAATCTCCTTGCAGATGTAAAGACCGATGTGCAAGATTCTTTGAAGCTACATACGATAATTGTGCTTATAGAGATAGAGTAATAAGAATCTTAGTTTCTACACATGAAATAGAACTTAAGGAGTTCCGGGAGAAGAATAAGGGGAATAGAGAAGAGTGGGATAAAATCCTAGCCAAGGTGGAGAAGAAGTCGGAGGCTATTGAGACCTTGTGAGGCTCGATCAAGAACCGGGTGAAGGAGTTATACCCCCAAATCATGTGCATCATAGATGCACTCAAGGACCTTGGAAACCAATTGGAGGGTATCATTGAGACAATGAGTGCTAAGGGACAAGAGTTAAGTTTTGAGGAGGTGAGCGCCTAGTATGTGACCTCTACCGATAAGCGTAAAGTGAGGTAGAATCCTAGGAGAAGCTAAAGGTAGTTATAGGAAAAATTTCCCTGTCCTCCTTCATGATAAATAATCTCCCCATTCTTTAATTCTTTCGTTCCTCATTCTTCATTCTTAATTATTTGTTCCAACTATGCAGAGTCTTCCATTCTTTATTCATTAAAGGAATATGTTCCCGAGGAAGGAGAAAAAGCTTATTTTGGGGTGATGTTGGGCCTCAAAATATGGGCTAAGTATGAGAAGGTGCGTAGGCATGGGACTTATGTAAAGAAGGGCGCTGAGTTGAAGGCACACAAGATAGCATTTTAGAATGGTTTAATGGAACCCATGGCATGTGCACAAGGTAAATAAAGGGTTTTAGGACTTAACCATATTTGAAATTCTGGAAGCACACGAGAAAAGTGTGACCCATTGCGCATGTGGAGTGGATAAGGTGCCATCCTGGCAACATAGTGGTCTAGAAAGGAAAATTCCATGCGATAGAAGGTTCCCAAAAAAATCATTGTAGAGGATTGGAGATCTGGGATCGAATAAGCATTCTCAATAGAGAACCACATGGACACTTGAAAGCTGATCTATTACCCCAAGAAGGCATGGTGGTGGATGGAAAATATAGATATAGAGGTGCTCGAGGTAGAAGAAAGGCATGTGTGTGTGCACGCGAATAGAGAGGTGAAGCTCTGTAGAAATAGTAGGAGGTTACATAGGATGGGTAAAATATTAGGGGAGTGAAGGAGTGATATCATGTCTTGAGGAATGGGTTTGTGAACATTATCTTATGTAAATGGAAGGCATAGTCTAGGTTTTTAATGCATGAGTGTAATCTGCATTAATATATTGGCTTTATTATGGCCACGATGAATGTAATATGGTTATAGTTTTATAATCAATATGAGTCTATGGTTTGGTTCTAAACACATATTGTTCATGGGTGTAAGCCCTCATGTAGATTTCATATGTTATGGATCGATCGATGCTTACTTGATATTTCCTTGTTATTTGAATGTATGGTTGATATAATAACTCATTCTAAAGCTCTTAGCATGAATATATTGGTATTTTACCTTTTTTCATCTAAGTCTCTGTCATAAGTAATGCATTCTCACAAAAATCACATAAATGAGGGGCTCGACACCCTTGTGTGCCTAGGGTGAGCGCCGGCCCCACCGGGTGATAGGTCGACGCGCATGGGATTAGGCGTGTTATAAAGGCATGAAAATGATTACAACTCGGGAGTCGGGATCTGCTTGTTATCCCCAAGAAGAAGGAAGATACTCAGGTCATTTTGTTTCCAATTCTCGATTACCCGATTGAGGTAGAATATGAGGCCTTAGTACATGGCTTGACCATGGTCCGAAAAGAAGGCATCAAACATCTAAAATTATTTGGCGATTCGAGTTGGTGGTAACACATGTAAGGAACATAACCACCACAAATAACTCAAGGATGAGGTCCGATCGGCATCGGGTGTGGGATCTCATCGAAAATTTTGAAGCCTTCAATATTAAGGTGATTCCCCGAGATCAAAATACGGAGGCTGATAGGATGGCCTTGATCGGGTCTCAATTCAACCAAATACAGGATTTAATAGAAAATGAGGATACCATAAAGTTGATCATCTAACCCTCTATCCCTGACAACATCGATCATTGGTGGGTCTTTGATAGTGACCGACAAATTATACACTTCCTCCAATAATCGATCAGTTTGCAAACCAACTCCAATCCAAGATCGAGGAAGCATATGGAGATCATATTATCCAGTTAAAAACAAACAAACTTCCGAAAGGGTTAGTAACCCTAGAGAGCCTTTTTGACTCAAATGATGTTAGTCTAGATAGAAGGAAGTTTTCAGCAATAAAAGAGGATTACATTGAGTGGAAGTAACTAGAGAGAAAAAGCTAAAGGTCGGGAGATTAGTCTCTCAAAAGGAAAGAGAGATACTTGTGTCTCTTTGTCATAAGTATGACAAGGTGATGGCTTGGAGGTACGATGATCTCGCATGGTTACAACAGGGGACATCATTCAACATACCATCAATCTCAAAGAAGGGACTAATCTTGTGCATCAAAATAAGAGGCCCACGAATCCTAAAATAGAATCCCTCATGGAAGAGGAATTGAGGAAACTCTAGAGGCCAACATAATCTTTCCTATCAAGCACACGACGTGGGTCTCTAATCTCATTCCAAGTAAGAAAGAAGAGTGGAGAAATTTGGGTCTATGTGGATTTGAGAGACCTAAATAGATACTCCCTTAAGGATCACTATCCTTTACCCTCCATGGAGCGAGATATTGTAGATAGTTGCATGCTCAAAGATGTTTTCTCGATGGATGGTTTTTCGGGCTATAACCAAATATGGCTCGCAAAAAGGGACCAACATAAGACTACATTCACGACCAAATGGGGAAATTTTGCATATGCAAAAATGCCATTTGGACTCACAAACATTGGAGCTACCTTTCAAAGGGCCATGGACTTCACATTTGGAGCACTGATCAAAAATTTGATTCTTATATACCTCAATGATCTCACAAAGTGTTTAGTAGACTGGCAGAGGAGCACTTCAACGCCTTGGAAGCTATGTTCAAAAAATGCCAAGAGTTTAGAATCTCTTTGAACCCAAAGAAATGTGTCTTTGGAGTGCCCCAAGGTAAACTCTTGGGACATATTGTGTCAAAGGAAGGGATCTCCATTGACCCTGAAAGAATTAAATCCATTCTAGAGCTCCCCTTTCCATTCAATAAGAAAGTGATCCAATCTTTCTTAGGAAAAATCAACTTTTCAGCAAGTTAATTTCAGAATTATCCGAGATGATTCTCCGATCACTCTTATGCTTAGAAAGGACCTTAATTTCAAGTGGACCATTGAAGGTCGTCAGGCCTTTGAAGCGATAAAGGAGGCTATTGCATCCACCCCGGTCTTTGTGAAACCACGACTTATCAAAATACTTCATTATGTATGTCTATGGAGGTAAACATAGCATAACATCTCGTACTAACACGAAAGGAGAGGAACATCTGGTCACCTTCTTTTCAAAAACACTCCACGACCATGAAAAAGGTACAAATTTGTGGAGTTACGGGCTTATGCCATAGTTAAAGGTCTGAAGAAATTTAGGCATCTAGTCATGCATAATATAATCCAGTCATAGTGGCTTGCTCCAGTAATCAAAGAATATATAATGGAGGGTGAGATAAGCGAGAAAAGAGAGAACTAGATCACTAAGATCTTTGAGTATGAAATTGAGGTAAAACCCAAAAATATTGTAAGGGTAGGGGCTTATGTCAATATTTGATGCAGGATTCCATGCCTCTTATTGATGACAAACCCAAAGAGATACTTTATCTCCAAGAAAGTGACTCAGGTAGCTGGGTCTCAGATAGGGTCCGCTTCATGCAAACTAGAAAATACCCAAGCCATCTCCCCTTGAAAAAGAGGAGATATTATCGACAACAGGGATCCAATTTCACTATCATTGAAAATTTTTTTTTTAAGAGGAATTTTAATGGAATCCTACTCGTGTGTTTGGAAGGCGAAGATGCTGAAAGATTCTTACACAAATTACACCATGGGAGCTCAGGAGGTCATTTTTGGGCCCAAACCACAACCATACAAATCTTGCAAGAAGGATACTTTTGGCCAAGCATTTCACATCGATAGTCAAGTAGAGATTAAAAATGTAATGTTTGCTAAGTTTACATAGGTTTCAGAGGAATGCAACATTTCCTCTCAACCCCATCCTAGTTAAGGAACTCTTTGCAAAATTGGTTCTAGAGTTCAATGGTTAACCCAACTTTGAGCGCTGGGCATAAATGGATTCTCACGGAAACCGATTACTTCACTGGTGGGTGGAGGTAGTCCCACTAAAAGAGTCCACCGAGAGTGTGATCCTAGGACTCTGTAGGATATAACTACATGCTTCCCCCCACCTTTGTCATATCGGATAATGCTAAGGCCTTCTTGGGGCCAAAGTATCTGACTTTGTAGTAAAACATGGGATCTACCTAAAGACTTCCTCCAATTATTACCCATAGGGAAATGGTTTGGTGGAATCTACTAATAAAAACTTGATCAGGCTCATAAAGAGAATGGGGCATGAGCATAAGAGATTATAGCATGAAATCATCAACGGCCTTATGGGTTGAGTAGATCACCCCAAATCAGATCCTGAAAGCTTCGTTGTATTAGATAGTCTATGGGAAGAGCATTGTAATGCCAATTTTTATGGAAATCCCTACATTACAACTATTGAAACATGATGAGATAGAAGAGAATGGAGCGATGCAAGTAAGGCTTTTACGAGCTAGTAGAGCTCTAGGAGAAACATGAGTTCACTCATGAAGCCATGATCAGCCGTCAGCAGTGGTCAAAACTTGGTTTGATCAAAATACGTCGGAACCAAAATTCCAAGTTGGAACTATGGTTCGAAATGGGACGTAAGGGATGCCAAGCCGGGAATCATGGAAATTTCGATCCATTATGGATGAGACCATTCGAGAATCAACACATGCACGAAGCACAATGCATTTGAGCTCAAAACTATGGAATGTGATTCCTTAGAAATTCCGGTGTACGGAATTCACTTAAAACCTTTCCTATAACTCTCTTGGTAAAAAATTGTATCATATGTTTATTTTTCTCTTCTTTGTTCTTTTGCTTTGTCTTTGTTCCCTTTTTAATAAGTGTCTTAGACATGTTTCCTTCGTGGATCCCCCTTACCTCTTTTTAAATTTTGGAGGGAGTGTACCTTCCTATTTTTCTCTAAAATTAATGATGCAAAAATTCCTTGACACTTGAGAGAAAAATATTTAGAATTGATACAAAATCTCTCGAAGAACGCAGAGTTCGGTGCTTAGGGTCATTAATTAGAAAAGGGACATTGTGTGAAATGACTCTATATACGCGCGAGCTATTACTCTCCAAGTAAGGGTGACTATTTAAGATATTGGGAGCGTCCATCAAGCTCATTTAAATTGTTAAAGTCTTATGAATCAATTGTCAAGTGTTAAAGCTAAAGAAATCTAATTCTTCTCCTAATTCGAAAAACACCATGACAACCTCCAACTTTGCACCACTAGAAAAATATTATGCGGGAAAACCCATCCCCCCTCATCCTCTACAACCAATTTCAGGTTCCCTAATGGAGATTCTCGGTCTAGTGACCCTACTATGATTTCTTATTTCACCGATGATGTTTTTGACCCTGTCCTCAACAAGAATCCCAAATCTCTAAGGAGGTAACCTACACCGGAGTTTCTCAACTTGGGAAATTCTGAATCTTTCGGCTCTAGAATATGGAGTATGATACTCACCCAATACATGGTGCCTCTCGTACACTAGTACCCGTAACTCATACTGAGATGTGCATGGAACACTTCGATTCAGAACCCATACCATCCAGGATAGAAACCTAATAGCAGTGATTACACCACAAGATTACAGGGGACATGTTGGCTCGACTCATAACCCAATGACCAACTTCTATGATATAACAAAAATCTAATATGCGGGCCTAGTGCGGAAAAATCTTCATTCCTCAATAAGGAGCTAAGGTAGGCGGATACAAGCGGTTTGGGAACCGCGGGATTCCCACCCATTAAAATCACTTATGGAAGATTCTCAGGATGCCTGTTCCATGCTAACATTAATTTTCGGGAAAGATTCAAACAGAGGCATTAAGGATTGGTAGGTTGAAGCCTTGTTATGAATTAGTTGTGTCAAGAAGGAACAGCAGCATCTTGCTTTGACTTCACTTGAATTCATTACAAGATCTATTTGTGAACAACTTGACTAGTTCTTGGTGACTTTAACTTTCACGTATTCATCATATCTGTTCCATCTAATTCTATATCAGAATGCCCGAGTAATTGGTCAATTTATGACTCTACCTCTATGGGATGCGAGAGGTGGATCATCAAAAACTCATTCCAGTGTTAGCATGTACCCATATAATATCTCGTTCATCGGACGTAAATGAATTCTTTAATTCTTTTGTGGAGACCCTCTTACTCAAGATTGATCCTAAAGGGATCAAAAATAGAATGAATGAATCTATGCAATCCATCCTCATAGACCCCCTACACCCCTATGATTATTTCTTCACCAAAGTACATTACATGATTCAGCTCCATGCTTTTAAAGAAGAATCCTTTATGCTCCCGAGGATCCTCATGACATGGGTGGTGGGTCTCAAGATATCTAGGTAGCTAGTACTCCGGAAATTGAATTTAGTTCGATCGAAATAAGGAGGTTTTTGATCTCCCCTTGAGAAAGGGAGGGATTAATTTACTTAAGAGAAAGGTGGATCACATCCTCTCACGTGAAGCTACTTCCTATGGGTTTTCCTTAATTCGAGACTCATGGAGGTACGACCCAAAGCGGGACAATGGCTAAGACTCTAGTTCGCAACAAGCTTCCGAATCTTGCAAGCACAATTCTATGGAATTATTTGAAGCAAGGTGGTCCCCTCGGGTAGAGTCACCTGATATATTCGTCGAGATCAGCAACATACCAATCCCATAATGGGAGTCATTCCACCCATTTAAACACATGTATGACCCCACCCTAACCATGAAAAAAGGAATCCAAGAAGCCCTAAAGAAGAGAGCTGGAGTGCAAAGAAAATTGAAGCCTATTGAAATATAGGCGGGAGATTGAGGCCATCTCCAATGATGAGCAATGGGAGGAGTTCTAGGATACGGACCATGGGTCTAACGCAAAAAGTGAGGAAACAATCATATTCACTTCGGAGCTGTCTATAAAATCGATCATAGAATCCTCCGGTCCCGTGTAACAATAATTACCAGTTCCCCCTTCCTTCCATTACTCGGTAGGGTCTTCCAGTTCGGGCTCCCACTCCACAATCCACGTCAACTCCTCGGGAAAGAAACCTATGGAGGAATAAACTTCAAGCCCACCGCACAAAAAGTTAAAATCAATCGTAGCTCTGTTTCTCCCCACCTATCCCTCCTCCTAGGGATCCATTTCAATCTCCCCCTCCACCTCCATTTTCTCCTTTCGGGATGTCCCCTTGTCTATCACCCCCGTTGCAGATTCTCCTTCCACCTAGTGCCCCCTTCTTCCTTAACTTCCCTCCACCATCCTAACCTTCTTCCCTCGCGTGGTGATAGGCCCCTCTTCACCTTAATAACTTTGATGCCTCAACCAAAAGTTACAATTCCTTATGGTCTATCACCTAGGTTCCCATTTGCGGGTGGGGTTGTCCCTTCTCCCTAAGATATTTTGAGTCAATTCGAGTCCACCAAGGCCTCCCGAGATAGTAGAAGGGTGAAGCAAAAGATGAAAGAAATGGCAACGGGAGCAACAAATCAGATGCAATCATTATATCACCATCAAAAGAGCTCCTTAACTATCACTTGACTCATTCCCCAAACATCCAAACCCGCTGAACATATGCATCCACATGATTATTCTATTAGTGCTTTATTGCCGACCTTTCTAATTTCGGCCTTAGGATAAGGTGGAATTAATGAATGAAATTGTGGCAGGGAGTCACTACAGACTACCCGAAGCTCAAAAATCAGCTAAAAAGGTGCAATCTGATCTTCAAAGGGTAGAGGCCTTGTGGCCAATCATCGAGGTGAGATAAAGGCCAAAGGTAGAGAGATAGACTAGCTCCACAAGGAATTAAAAGAATCCCCATCACAAGAATCCTTTGTGGCTTCTTAAGCGGAGGCTAAGACTCTAGCGGCCAAACTCACCACATCCGAGGGCTCGGCCAATTTTATTACGCAGAAAAGGGATCCCTCCAACAGTAGGCTGATTCAAGCAAGGAAAAAGTGGCGACAATCTAAGCAAGTTGCGTGCCGCACGCTGGCCAGGAAAAAGCCTCCAAACTTGACTCGGAAGTTAGGACAACAATCCAAGAAGGGAGGAATTGTAACATTAGTAGAGGAGTTGTATGCTTCATCGTGACATAATTACCCGTGGAAATGGATCTATCCCCCACACTCATATTTATATCTAATGCACATGTATTGTGCTCAAATGTAGAAACTACAACCTACACCATCGCAAAGGCAGCGGTGTCGCCAAGGTCCCCGAATCAAATCTATTGATTCGAAAATTTATGATGCTTCAGAATCTTCCCTTCAAGGGGTGGGGATCACCGACAGTGGCTGATTCTTGTGAAAATCAATGATATTTTGAGCTGCAACTAGGCCTCCATCAAGTGCTAGAATATCTTTGCTTAGCTCCACTGTGGGGAATCAAAGAGAGGAAGCGAGAGAATAAATGAGTTAGTCCAGTTAGGCTTCCCTTCCCCCTTCCCTAATGATTCTACAGTCCTCTCAAAGGATTAAATTCAACATCTCTTGATTGCCAAATGCTAGAACAAGACTTTCTTTTATTATTTAAAGGAGAGCTCTAGTGTTGCCGAAGTGGAGGCTATTATAAATCCCATCATGCAGTTGGAGATCCGCTTGCATGTATTAGTGCAGAAACTCCAAAACTTCTCACATAAGGAGATAATCGAGCTAGATCGGGCCTTCCAAGCCTTGCAAAGAAGGACCTACCCAATAAAGGTGGAATGGCTTGGATATCAGGATGCTTTGCAGAGAGCGGCTCTAAGTGGCATTTTGTGAGCCACATTTTTATTTTTAGGTAGAGAGGATGGTTGAATTATTCCATGGCTGGAGTGGAGTCCCTTGGTGATTCGTCATAACCGTAAAGTTATTTTGTTAGTCTCTTTAAACGACCACTACCTTTTGTCTCTCCGGCCTAGTCTCTTTTTGTTCTTTTGGGCCTAAAATCGACTAAGTATGAAGTTGAATGTGGAAGGTATCCACGTGTCTCTTTGGCACACTCGGGGCATGGAGTGAAGAAGGAAGGCCCCCAAACTTGTGTCATATTTTCCATGTGTCCCGGGCACGATAAACGTTTCCCTTGTGGGTTGGAAATTCAAAAGCATATAAAATATGCATAGGGCCTCCACCCATCGCCCAAGCACACTTTCAAATAAATAAAAAGAGGAAGGCCCCACAAACTAACGCACACCCACCATGTGTCTCTCACATGCATTTTAGAAGACAAAGCTCCAAGAAGATTCTCAAACAAGCGACTAACCTCCACGTGGCATAAAAGGATAATCATCAATTCAAGGAGCACCAGTTGGATGAATTAAAGGCAATTACAAATATCCCAACAAGAAGTTGAGATATTGATCTAGGAACCAAATATATGTAATAAAATTGAATGTTGTTGGTGGAATATCTGATTCAAGACATCAAAGCAAGAGCTAAGAAAATCTATAAAATAATGTTCGATCTATAAGCAAAGAGGGGGATAACAAATAAAATAGACTTGAGCCGCGAAAGGGATTTTTGACTCGGTTATTGTATAGTCTATCCTTATCAAGACTTTGTTGTAGAAATATTTGTAACTGCTTTGTATTGGCCTTATGTATTATTTTCTCTATGAATAAAGGGTTCTTGTTTTGTGCATCTTAGCTTTCATTATTCTGCATCATTCTTCTTTCATTTTTCGTAGTTTTAGGTAAATTTTAAGATCTATTGTGCCATACGCCCTTGGGTTTTATTTTTATATCTATTATCTACATATTGTTATGCTTTATATATTTCCAACCTCGATAAATCTAAGATATCTTTGAAAATAGTTTATCATGTTAAAACGCTCTTCAAACTATTTAAAGTAATGTCTGGGATATCTTTGTGTCTTTTTAGGATCTATTTTGGTACATCGCTTCAATTAGTTTTACATTTTCTCTTGGCTTTCTTCTAACCTTATCTCACACCTCAAACAAGATTCAACTTATTTAAAATATAAGGGTTACCTTAGGGCGCATGTCCCGCTAACCTAAGATATCCAATGACTCGACGGTTCATCCGCAAGGATAATCATCAACAATAACACTAGTAATCCTACGTGAAGTGTACGATGGGAATGCCAAAGGGAATAAGGTGATAAATAAAAACTTAAAATAGAAAAAATAGGGAGAGGATGGGGGAAAATAATATGGGGTATGAGGGAGGAGTAGTGCATTGTGTTCCACAGAATTTTCTTTATCTTGGTCACATTATTAATTCGAGTGTCATATACGTTCAAAGGGGAAGTACTAAGAAATTGAGGAAAATTTTAAATGTTTAACAAATGTTTTAGATTAAGGATCACTTATTTATGTGAGTGTATTTTTTGGTTGAAGTGGTCAAAATACAAATTGGAGAAAATTAAAAAGGTTACAAGCCCACAATCTAGTGCAAAAAAATTTTGTAGTACCGAGTACCATCCTTTTATCGTTTCGACCTTTATTAAAGACAAGATTAATTGTGAGAAAATAGGTGACGCTTGAACATTCATTGATAATAGATCCCCTGCAACTTTTAGTCATATGAGGGACATGTAGAATTTATTTGGCAGTCAAACTCAACTATTTTTTATTTCAATTTTGTACTCCTTCAAGGTTTTGGAATAGACCAAGTCTGATTTGTTAGAAGTGACAAAGACATAAATTGGAGATATTGCTCACTACAGTGTGGCAATGAGCACATACCCAAAGGTTTTGTTATCACCAAATCACAAGCACCCTTATGTTTCCATAAGTGCATATACTTGAACTTACGATGTGATTGGATAACATGGGTACTATCTCCAAGTTGTGGGACTTGCTACTTGAGATAGACCTCCAGAGAAAGCTGGTTCTTGCTCCTAAACTACCTGCCACAATCTACTCTAATGCAGGGTAAACTAACTGTTCTAATCTAACTTTCCAAGGGACTAGGGAGAGAGAATGCATAAAATGAAAGCCTACACTAAAGCGGTGATACACCAGAAAAGGAGGGTGTGAGAGTAGTCTCCCAATGCGTGAGATAAAGAAGCAAATGCACATTAGAAGGGGTGATGACAGTTCTCCACAATCTAGCAAAATGCATTCACAACAATATTTCAAACATACACAATGATAATGGATCCCTGCAAGAACATGATAATAGACACAATATTCTTGTAACCAAGATTGGAAGGGCAAGAAGAATGCAAGAAAACACAGCAGGGGAAGATACATCCACAAACTTGTATTTTATTGCTTCATGATATGCACAGTTCAATCTATTACAAGAAAAGGGCCTGGATCGCCATGCAAGGAGTCCACTACAAGGGCCTGCAGCACATTGGCTTCACAAAGCAATTTTGACAAAGCTTTTGCTATATGGAAAAACTCTCCCCCTTTCAATGAGCCCAACACTCCAATTTATAGAAAAGGTGAGAAGAGAGAGAAGGGGGAAAAATGAAAATCTTGAAATCTGTCCTTCAACCACCTATAAGAGGCATCAAATGGAGTATAATTATTATAAATTACTTTCAAAAGGCTCCCCATACTATCCCATGTGCTGCAAAGAGAAAGAATGATGACCATGCCTCTTTATTACATTCCCAACTACCAAATAAAACAACTATTATGAACCTGGTCACGTTTTCTAAAAATATCAATCAATCCCTCATCAAATCTAGAATTTCTTGATTTCTTTGCATCGGGCTTGGAGCCACGATTCCAATGGTACCAATTTTGTGCGATTTCGTCAAGAAATGCAAAACTTATGGCCTTCGAGTGCGGGTAGCAATTTTGGGTAGCAGGCGATTTCTGTCATTTGACGGGAATGAGCATTAACGACTAAAGCCGAATATGTTTTTTTGGTGTAGAGGACATCGTTCTCATTCCGAAAGTCCAATTTTGTGAAAATAGGAGCTCGGAGTCAAAAGTTATGGTCGTTTGAAGTTTCGCAGGTCAAACATTGACTTTTCTTCTTTGCCTTCGACCGCTTCGGCTTTTCGGCGTCCTGCGCGTCCCTCGCGTACCTTTGTCCCAGCTGCCCCGGATGAAAAAATCTTGCTTCGCCGATTCGGGCTTCCTTTTCCCTTTTGCGGTGAAGACACGTGGCGAGATTCTATTCGCTCTCGGCTCTTTCGGCTTTTGCGTCCTCCGCGTACTTTTGGCCCGGATGTCCCAAACTGCCTCAGACGAAAGTCTCCTGTTTCGGCCGAATCGGCCGGTTCGCGTCCTCCGCGTACTTTTGGCCCAACTGTCTCAAACTGCCTGGGACAAATATCTCCGAACCGCCTGAAATGGACTGACTTGCGCCAAACCGGTCGATCCGCGTCCTTCGCGTACTTTTGTCCCGAATGTCCCGACTGTGCAAAACAAAGACTTAGGCAATTTTTTCCCTATTTTCGGCCAATTCGGGCTTTCGCGCCCCATGCATCCCGACGTCCCCAGCTGTCCCAAATGCTGCGCGGACCACCTGGCGGATTTTCGGCTGATTCGTGCCCCGACGTCCCAACTGTCCCGACTGCTGTGTGGACTAGGACTTAGCCAATTTTCTTCCTTTTTTTGGCACCGAGCTTGGCTTTTGCAATTTTCTCACATTTTAAAATTTTTGGGTTTTCTTCTTGGACAGGGAGAGTTAGAAAGAAGCCGAGGGGACCCGAAACATGATTTCGGGCCTTAAATCAATCTATTTGCTTGGGACTAAATGATTTGATGTATGTTATCAAAATTACCTTGAGAGGTGAATTTTGGATAAATGAGTTTTTAACAACCGCATTACATGTTCCCGAGGGTGTGTTTAACCAACCAAATGTAGTCACCAACTTTTCATGATGGTGGCAGAGAAATAATTCTTTTTCCACTTCCACACTATTAAATAAATGTCTTTAATCTACAAAATAACATGTTGCCTTCATCTCCTAGCCAATTTCTCCAAATTTACGTAGATATCCTCTTTTTGTAGATGTGATCTATGATATATGATTTTTCTCTTGGCCTTTAATCCAACTACATCTACATATATTTTTAATTCCTCTATCTTTCATCAATCTCCGTATCATTTAAAGCTCACCTACCCACTTCTGCATAGATGTTTGAGAGAAAAGCATAAGTTGCATCATTTTTAGGATCCAAATCAAAATGCATTGCACGAATTTAAACACTCCTAAGCCTATATTCATATGTGGTCTACAAGAACCAAGAAAACACTTCTACATAACCACCACAAGTTTAATTGGCATCTTAACAATAATGTTCAAGGTATCTTAAAGATAGTTGGGTTGAGAAAGAAAGTCAACCATGCACACATAATTATTAATTGCAAGTGTGTGCAATAAGGTTTTTTCATGTGATTGAAGTATGTACAACCCTTATGTAGTAAACCTACATGGCTACATGATTAGAACACACTGAAAAGGTTGTGAAACGTAAAACATTTCCCAATATAAAAAAAGGTTCACAACCCTACACAAATTTCTAAAAATGACCAGAGAGTGTAATTGCACCATCTAATAGAAATCACTTTCCATTATAATTTATTGTGTGTCCACACCTAGCTCTAAAATTACCATTTTGGCACAAGCCTAGAGTATATTGGTAGTAGTTCTCAATGAACAAAATAAGTGAAAACCTTTTTGAGGAAAGCCGCTAACTTGCCATAACATTCCCATGTGCACGGATTTTAATGCAGATCGAAATAAGTGCAAAAGTAGGGATACATAAATAACACTTGTGTATTTTATGGATGAGTTAGTCAAAGCTTAGAGATGAAAAGGAAGGTAACCAAACTACTACGAAGGCTCGAGTAGGATCAAGTAGAGTTTTACATGCATTGAAAATTCAAGTGATTTTTTCCAAAAGAAAATAAAACAAGAAACTAGTGGTGAAGCTAGGAGAAGAAAAGTAGATTCTTGCACACTATTGACGCAACGTGAGGATTTTGAGAGCTTGAGTTTCAATACACCATCAGTGAAGCAATATAACTTTCATCATACGCCACAAAACAAAGTCATATTCTCTCACAACAAGTGCTCGTAAAATACAACATCATTGTTGTGGCCAAAACCTGTGTGGAATTGTTGGTTTATTCAATGGAGCTCATTTCCAAGAGAAAAATACCTACTTTGGATGAAATTACAATCAAAGACACCATAACCTTAATGATCTTCAATAGTCACAGCTTCCCGAGATCCTTTATGCTTTGATTGATGTCCATGTCGTGTTCCAAAGCTCTCATTTTAGCACAAGTTGGGAGGATGCAGATTGTGGAATTTGGCTTTATACTTGCCAATTGTATTTAAGAGCCATTGAAAATTTCAAATTTAATCACTTATCAAATGCATTGTACTTAAGAGTCAAAATGATATAATAAAAAATAAAAATGAGACGATCCTTCTCTTCTCAATCCACATATCGCTTTTGTTCACACCCAAACGTACGTGTGTCGCATCTCGCACATATGTGTCAAGAAAATCCATTAGTTACCACGTCACATACTTTCTCTTCAATTAATTATTAAATTTTATTAATAATATCACAATTAATAAATTTAAATGTACAATGAATAGGACACATTTTTCTTTTAATAATACTAAAGAATTAATGTTAGATGGTTTTATTTGATTTTATAATTTAAAAAAATGCCACTAAATTGTGTCACAATATATATTATATTTTTTTCAAAAATAATTCTCTCGGTGCCAAGTGGTAATGGTAATAATATTCCATCCTCGCAAACTATCATCACTTAAAAATTATCAAGTGGCCTATCAATATGACTTGCACATGGATCTTAATAAACATGAACATGTGTATATCATGGCCATGTGTTGCATTGTCAAATTAAAAATTTGAGGCAAATATTATGACAAAGATATAGAAAATGAACAGAGGACAATGGGATGATAAAAATGTACAAAGCAAAGTCTCATGTCTAAACGGCCTAGTTCAATTGTTGATATATGTAACACTCTAGATGTAACAGTGGATCCACTTTGGCCCGGAATGCTTGCATGTATTTTTATCATAGGTATTGCAAGAATTGAAGCAATTACATAATTATTTATAGTGTCGGTGTGAGGGGGAAAATGATTATTCAGATGAAGTCATTGGATCGAGTAATGGGTCATTAGAAAAATTGGATTTAGAATTGCAGGAGCTGCTCAGAGGAAGGAGGTCACCTACTTCTCTACCTCAGCTCTACAGTGAGAGGTTTGGGAAACCTCTGCAAGCTGAAATGAGGTATGAAAGACTCAGTTACAGTCCAACCATGAAACATATTGTTACTCTGATTGATGGGTGCGTTGAGTATAAGTATCTTGTACTCTCTCGTGCCAAATTTCAAGTTCAATTTATTAGTATTAGGTTGTTGAAGAGAAACATGAATTGATATGTATTCCAATAATATTAGTAAAAAAATTAACTCGGAGGTTTAGTTGCGAATGTACGGGAATGGAAGAGACCTTGATCGCAACTTATCTCCAACCAATCGTAATCTCACCAAATTTACTTGACTTTTCCTGTAGAGAGTACATTCAAAGAGGAAAATGCATCCAATTATTTTAGGTAGAATGTTATTATTGAATTGTAACTTCAATGAACAATGTAATTTATTGAACATCCGAAGATGCTTTTTCACTAAACCCATTTTGTGTGTCACTGCAAATCAATATTGTCGAAGCAACAATGGGATTGTCTCAAAGTTGTGGGACCTTGGGCACTAGAGACAAACCTCCAGAGAAGGCCGATTCCTCTACCTATTTCTACTGCTACTACTACTCCTAATTTTGGAAGGGAAATATAAGCTAATAATGCCAAGTGACCATGGATAGAAGGAGAACATGACAAAGGGAAACTAATCTAATAGGCGATAACACCATAAATAAGGGGAATGAATGTTGTTGGATTTATGCAAAAACAAAGGAGAATGCGATAAGGAAGGTTGGGCACATGCACGTCACGGTCCAAAACACAAGCATGTGATCATTTTCAAGGAGCATAATAATAGGATGGACTTGCAAGGGATGTGGGATGGCACAACAAACACATAAATTGAAAGAGAGGAAAGGATATGTAAATAAAAACACACTAAGGTAAAAGATAGCCACAAAATGATTTTTTTATTACTTCTAGGAATGCACGGTCGATTAATTGTACATGAGGCTAAATCCCACAAGAAAAGGCCCAAATCTAAAGGCCTATAACCTAAAAATATATAATAAAGAAGTCCTTAGTACTAAAAAAATGACCATTCACCATTTTATGAGCATGGATCGCATATTTATAGGAGGAGAGAAGAGGAAGAAGAAGAAGATGGAAAAATCAGATTTGAATCACAACCACCAAAAATAAGCAATGAATGCTTGGAAATCCACCCGCAAAGCTGAAAAATGCGTCTCCCCATGTCTAATCTAGCTTGTAGAAGAAGGAAGTAGAAAATATATGATGGAAATATGGTGGTTGAGCTTGTATTAATGACTTAAAGGAAGTTTCCTATTTTCTGCGTACCAAATCCCACCCAAATACGATTTTGAATAGTCCAACATGGAGATGATGTCGAAAATTTCAAATAAGACTAGGCACGCATGTGTCATAGCCTTGTAGCACAAGTTATGTCTATCGAAGTCCACAGTGTAGAATGAACATGCAAGACACATGGCATGCGCTGATTGAGTGAAGAATAGGCCAACTATTCATTTACTTTTGTCGTTTATGCCATGTGTTATGCTTTGGTTGGTTGTAAGGATTCGACGCCTAGTTGGCGTGCTCTAATAGGCCGCATGTGGGACATTCAAGTCCGACGGATGTCCGACATGGCACATAATGGTGCGAAGAAGGAACTTGAGTACACGTGCATGGGACAATGAGACACGAAAGGAAAGAAGAGGAAAGTGCACAAACGTAACATGCATAGGAGAAATGAGAGCATACTTGTAGGAGATAAGTATGGGGAAGGGGTGCGAGAATATTTTAATGAATGCGCAGCTACGAGAAAGGGAAGGGGGTGCATAGTGGGAAAGGAAGGAAAGAAGCGTGTAGTGGGGAAGAATGCAAGGACTTATCCAAATTAAAATTCAAGTGCGAGAGGCACACAAAGAGTGTGCGGGAGATCGGAATGAAAGAGGGTGCATAGAGAGAAGGTGCAAAAGGGAAAATGGAAGGATATAGAAGAGTAATGGGGAAAGGGAGTGCACGAGAAAAAGTGTAAGAGGAAGCGAAGGCATGAGGAAGTAGAAGTGTTGAGAAGAGAATACTTAATGTAAAGCACACAAGTGGTCCGCACGGAAAACATGGCATGTTCAAAGGCGCGAACATATAAGGAAAACACGCGTGCAGAGGATAAGTTCAGATTTCGGGACTTAGTCATTTTCACACGTGAGTGTCTATTCTTAGAGATGGCATGTAGATTACACAAACAAGGCAGAGACGTGCATGCCATGCATTGGCTATTTTTTGAGGATCGACTACAAAACAATTTGCATGGGTATGGGCTAGGAATAGATTTATCACCGTAGTTAACTAAAGGAAGACTATTGTTAGAACACTTGCATGTGTGGCTATGATTATAAACGACATATGGCTAATAATAGCATGTGACCTATTTTGGGATTAGATAAGAGGTGAAAGGAAAATCCCCACCCTTATAAATATGTAGTGATCTGCATGAGAATATAGATAGATAGATATACATGATGAGTAGAGAGAGATATATGTATGTATGAATGTATGCAAGAATGGATTCTTGAATCAAATCTATACGCACGTAGCACAAATTTCTATTACTTTTATTATTGTAAGAAGATTCTGTGTAATTTTCATGTTTAATATATGGAGGCTATTGCTAAACCGAGTGTTAATTCTGTGTGTAATTGGATATTGCATGTTCTTGATTTTCATCATGATTATTGTTTAATTTTTTTCTTCCTTAGATATAGATCTGGCATGTTCTATAGAATGATGTATTAATCATGGATCTATATGTATTAAGTCTTCATCATGTTAACATCCTACAACAACAACCCTAAAGAGGGACCTAGTACCTATTAACTCTAGTTTTGGGTGAGCGCTCGGCCTAGTGAGTGATGTGCCAGTGTCTCGGGGTCTTCTTGGTAAATTCTAGGGTGCATCATTGGTTCTATTTCCGGGACCTATTTTTCAGTTGTTTCAGGATGGTTCGTAATGAAGACATACATGTTAACTCTAGCAATTGTTAAGGAGTGGATACATGATCTGGAGGAAGAATACGCATGAAGGTTTAACACTGGATCTGATTTTAATGCACGCAATTGGGTGGAGCAGAATCGTATGGCATTTTATATGAGAGCTTCTTTGCTATTTTCCTAGTAGAGTTATACAAGTGGCTGGTTGCATATGTGTCTAAATGAAATTAGAGATATCACACACTTGTTTAGACATAGGAAGAATTTCAAGCCCTTTATGATGTTGATTTGATCTAGAATCACGTTGTAGATACGTGGTGTTTTAATAGTTATATCTTGGAGTATTTAATTTCAACGTATTATTTCACGGAGGTAGTTGAATTCCAATTTTTACGGTATCCCAGAGGAACATATTTACAAGGCATCCCAGCTGGAAATCAAGATCTTGATGGTAACCCTTGAATTTGGAAGACAAACCTATGGCTAGCTAAACCCCACCATGCGCAGGGGTAGGAACAGGATTGGTGAAGGATGGCGGACTTAGCGGGCAAGGCAGAGGGAAGAAAGGTAGCTTAAGTATAATGAGGCACATGAGAGGGAGATAGAGAAGCAATGTGACATTACAGAGCGGATGGTGTTGAGGAGAGAGATGGATCATGAAGGATTTGGAGCTCACGTAGAAGACATGGAGCCAGAGCATCAGGAACTCCCCCATCTGGGAAAGCATGATAGGGAACCCTCCTCGGCCTCACAAGGGAGTGTGTCGGCAGAGATGACCTAGGTCATGGGCGTGCATCGAACCTACGTGATAACCTAGCCCTTATGCTTGGTTTTCCAAAGTATCTAGTTCAACAAGTAATCAAAAAGATAATTTGAGAAGTAAGAGAGCCGAAGTAAGTTAGAAAGCAAGTACATCAATGGTAGTGCATATGGATTCATTATTGTTTGGGGTACACTATCAAGTGCATCGTCCACATAGAATGTGAGTGAACAAAATGTTGGATTCACTTCTAGAAGTGGAACTACTTTAAAGACCGTGGGGGTTTAGTATAGTACTATGGTTAGAGCGTAGGGGAGTATGTCTACATGTCTTATTCCAACTATAGGTGGAGGATTAGGAGGTTTAGGTGGTTCTAGTTCTGGTGGATCTGGTGGTTTTAGAGGTAGAGGAAACACGGAGGTTATGGATCAAGTGCGCAAGGCCCTGCAGCAACATCAGAATATTTACATGGAGATGTCTCTTCATCTCCGGAGTATAGAGGCATAGAAGATGTTGTTGAACATGTGCACATGTGTGAAATATTATGGCACATAAAAGGGATCACGGATTTAGAGCGCAAGGCAAGCTAATTTGCTACTACATTATAGGGACATGCACATAGTTGGTATAGAAGTTTGACCCTAATCAAACTTGCATGGATTATGCAACATTGAAGGATGCTTTCTTAAAAGAGTTATATATCCCAGAGTTTGAGCAGAAGAGTATAAGTGCGCTCAAGGATATCAAACAAGGCACTACTGAGAGTGTACATGAGTATGATGCCCATTTTAAAATGCTTCTATCTAAGCTTTCTTATGATATTCACGCAAGCCAGCATGCACAATGGTTCATTGGAGGATTGATTACACCATTTAGAAGGGCGTTGTCACATAAAACATACACTGATCCACATGAAGCACTGGAGGTAGCTTTGCGTGTTGAGGTAGTTGGGAGTATTGACACTAGCATTAGCCCATTCTTAGAGGCACAAATTACAGCTATGGAAAAGTAGTTAGAGAAATTATCAATAAATTCAGCCCATGAAATGCACTAGGGATTTGGTGTATATATTATGAAGTGGAAAGTCACACCAAGGATAGTTTTCCTCACAGATCCATACGTTCATTGCTATTAGACTGTGAGATTTGTCATTTGAATCATGATGCTAGCCACTGTCCTTTATTACAACACGCGATAAGAAATAATGTATCATGTTATTATAATATTTTCGGTCCACGATCCATGATATTGAGGATTGTAGATTGATTGGTCGGATCCATGATGCTATTGAACATTGGGGTACAAAGATAAGTGTAACGAATAATTCTAAAAAAAAATGAGCACCGAGATCGGGATCACAATCAAGTGTGCTATGATAGAATGGGGAGTTTTTAAGGAGGTTGTGGAAAAGGATGTGGATATTGGGGTGGATACGGAGGACGAGGCCATGGTGGAGGAAGAGGTGAGTTCCCTTACGGGATGTGTTATACATGTGGATGACCTGATCACTATAGGCATGAATGTCCCTAGAATATCACATGTTCTTTCTGTGGAAATAATCATAGCTATGAGGAGTTCCCAAAATTCTATGAGAATCTTAATAAATAGCATAAGTAGGAGAACAAAGCGTAGGGATGGTTAGAATCTAGCGTGGTGGAGAATTAGTGGATGCCCAAGTTAGCACTAGAACCAGAGGCATTAACCATGAAAATTACCACACGAGTCAAGCGCACACACAAAAGAGGCATTGCATCGAAGCCTACAATCACTAAGGAGGAGGTTTTGAATGCGAGGTACCTAGATCTTCTCATCAGAAGGAGGTTTATCAAGAGACCATGGAGGTCCTTAGAAATATTCAAAGTGAAATACAGTGTTTAAAAGAGGAGTTAAGGAAGATAGAGCGAGAAAAGAAAGGAAGAAGGAAGGTCCCATCGATATTGATTACATAAGAGAAGTATGAAAATGTTGCGCCAAGAGAATATTATTCCATTATTAGGGAATTGGTTGAAGGGAACACTCCATGTGTAAGCACTGAGAATGAATGACATATCCTACATGAAAATATTCTTCCCCGATAACATTGACTATGACAAGGAGATTACTCTGAATGTTTTGTGGATGGATGGATTTTGAGCAATATCTTGATTGATACAGGTGTGGAAGTAAATGTTCTTACATTAGATGCATGGGTGCAAATGGGGAGACCTCCATTGCAGCCATCATCTAATGTGTTGTTTATGGCCAATAGGACTAAGGCCACTCCCATAGGAGTTTTAAAGGATGCATCTATAAAAATAAAAGGGGCCAAATTCACTAGAGATTTTGAGGTACTAGCACTCGTGGAAGCAGATAACTTTCTAGCTTTACTTGGGCACCCTTGGTGTTATGCAAATAATGTTGATTTAAGGTTCAACAAAGGATACATCATTTTTGAAAACAAGGAGGAATGAGTTGTAATCCCATAACATGATGGAAAGTCTACACTGTATGTTGAGCCTTTGAGTGAGGAGGACTTAAACAGAATTTATGTGCGTTTTATTCAGGACCCAAAGGTCAATGAGCCATCAAAGGAGGGCATCCTTCAGTGGGAAGATTCTCAATCTATTAGTGATACTACGAGTATTGCTTGTGATAATTGGGCTCATGGTACTTATGAACTAGTAGGGTGTGAAGTAAAAAGCACGGTTACTGGAAGAATGGATTTTCTCTGTTAGACGTATAGAGAAGTATCTTGGGGAGAATATCTTTATATATAACCATGGAAGCATATGGATAGCACAAGTTAAGAGAAGAGACATGTTAGTGGGTGGTGGGGTTCACAGAGATAATATTATGGAATGGAATGAAATCATAAGATCACTTTATCTACCCATTTTTTCAAGGGAAATACACCTACTCAAATATGCACTTATCATGGTAATCAACCTATTCAGCATCACATCCAAGTAGTGTGAGAGACTTGGACAGTGGGATAGGAAGCATTACCACCTTCACTCTAGGTGCATAAATTATATTCCACTCTACAAGGATGCACATGCACTTGGTATGTATATGCAGAGCTACATAGAGAGACTAGAAATTGGTAGAATTTGATTATAGGAATGATCCAGACCTTTGACTACTTCTCATCAAACCTCCAGTAGAAGAGGCATTAAAATTTTCAAGTACTTAACTATGGGAGATAGTGTAAAGGTGGAAGAGCTCATTCAGGAATTATTTGGTGAGACAGAGTCAGGAGCACATTTTGAAGAGAAGAAGAGGTGGACTCCATACTACTTGAACGCGCTTTCCTTAAGAAAGAAAAAGGAAAGATGGTATACATAGTGGATGATGAGGAAGTTGAGAATACTGGATGTCGATCATTCACAAGGAGTGCGTGAGGTCTTGGACAGTGCAGATAAGGATACATGCGCATATCATGAACCAATGAAGAAAAAGAAAGTAAATATTGGATTCGGAGGTTGAGCCTAAGGAGGCCATAATTGGAGACTATTGGTCAGACTCGGAAGTGGAAAAAATTATTGAGTTATTACAGGATTATCAGGACTTATTCCCTTGAGGGTATCATGAACTTAAAGGTGTGCATGAATCACTAGGGGAGATGAAGATAAATCTTAAAGAAGGTGCACCTAGTTAGAAAGAGACCTTATAGAATGAATCCCTAATTTACGTGAAAAGGTAAAAGAAGAGATTGATAAAATGTTGAAATCTGGAATCATTCGACCCTTGGACGAGTTAGAATGGGTTAGTCCAATGGTGATCAGTATCAAGAAGGATGGATGATTCGAAATGCTGTGTAGATTACAAGGATCTGAATGCTGCATGTGTCACAGACCCTTTCCTATGCCATTCATTGAGGAAATATTGGAAGGAGTGGAAGGGAATGAAATATATTCATTTATAGATGGGTTTTCTAGGTATCATCAGGTTAGGATTTCCTAGGAGGATTAGGAAAAGACAAATTTTACTACTGAATGGGGAACCTTTGCCTATATTGTGATGCCTTTGGACTAAAAATGCACTTGTATTCTGTGAATAGTTGTCTAGGAATTCAAATATTTTATTCATAACTTCTTAGGTTTATCTAGATGATTGGATAGTATATGGGCTTATTAAGGATCATTGTGACAATCTACGCTTAATGTTTGAATGATGCAGACAGTTGAGTATCTCTTTGAACATCAAGAAGTGCATATTTTCTACACCATTTGGAATCCTATTAGGACACATAATCTACAAGGAAGGTTTGTTGGTTGATCCAGCTAAGATTGCAGTCATTCTAGGCCTAGAAGCACCTACCAGTCAGAGTGAGGTGCGTGGATTTTGGGTCACACAGGGTATTATAGAAAATTCATAAAGGGGTATGCAAAATTTTGCACCTTTGGAGGAGTTATTGAAAGGAAAAGGTACATTCTATTGGGGAGAACCATGCAATAGCGCACATTTGAGATATTAAAAGAGAAACTTACTACCGCACCTATTTATGCATTTTCCTTCATGGGACCAACCATTTCATGTACATGTGGACACCTCTAGCATGACCATTGGCAGTGTTAGCTCAGCCTAGAGAGGGTATTATAGATCATCCTATTTGTTTTGCTAGTAGAAAGTTGACTCCTGCTAAACAGAATTATACAACTATAGAGCGCGAAGCTTTGTCAATGATCTATGCATTACACAATTTTTGATAGTATCTGTTAGCTACACCATTTTTGTTTTATACAGATCACATGGCATTGAAGTATTTGGTGAACAAGCCCATTATTATAGGGGAACATATGTAGATGGGTACTCTTATTTCAAGAGTTTGATTTCACAGATTGTGGTAAAACCAAGGAAAAGTAATTCTGGACCAGACCACTTGTCTAGAATACATTTAGGAGAGGAAGCCTATAAAATTGAAAAACCATGCCGGATGCCTAGTTATATAGGATTTAAATGTGTGCCATCAAAATTAGAAGACATTTTATCTTTCTACGGACTGGTGTGGCACTAGAAGGAATGAAGGCCTTAGAAAATAAACAACTTGCTATACGTGTGACACCTTTTATGTTGATCAGCGGTGACCTATACAAGTTAGGTAGAGATGAAGTATTGTGTTGTTGTGTATTGGAGCATGAGCATAAGGATATAATGGAAGAAGCTCATGGTGGTATTGTAGGTGGCCACTATGCGGGTGATGTTACTGCATGTAAGATCCTACTCGTTGGATTATGGTGGGAGACCCTGTATAAATATTGTAAGGCATATTGCAAGGCGTGTGATCATTTTCAACATCTAGGAAAACTAGGAAAGAGATGAGATGCCTTTAAGACCTATTTCTAGTGTAGAACCATTTGAGAAATGGGCTATTGACTTTGTAGGACCTATTTCACCGGCCACGCGTAGGACTGGATCGCGCTACATCATTACTTGCACATATTATCTCACAAGGTGGGTAGAAGCAGCACCTACGAAGGATTGTACAACAGACTACAACAGCCTAGGTTTCTATGGGAAAATGTTCTTACAAGGTATGGATGTCCTTTAAGTTTGACAAGTGATAGGGGTACACATTTTTTGAATGAGACAATCAAGATATTATTAGATGAGTTTATGGTTGCACACCATAAGACTACACCTTACCATCCTCAGGAAAATGGGCTGAGAGGCTTTCAACAAGATTTTGAGCCAAACATTGACAAAAAATTGTGATGTTGGAAGAAAGGATTGGGATGACAAAGTGTCTGTTGTACTTTGGGCATATAGAACAACTTATAAGAGGTTGAACAAAGCCACACCATTTCAGTTAGTGTTTGGTGCAGAATCCATTCTTCCTATGGAATTCATGTTACCTTCTTTGCATATCATGCACACTGGAGGTCTAGCTGATGAGAAAGCTTTAGAAGAATGGATTGAAAAGATGATAAGCTGGATGAGCGATGAGCCATAGCACATTGGAGTCAGAAGAAAGAAAAGGCCAGGAAGAAAGCATGGCATGACAGAAACATAAGGGATAAGAAGTTTGAGGTTGGACAAATGGTGCTTCTTTATGACTCTAAGTTCTTGTGCCATCCAAGAAAACTTAAGGTACATTGGTTGGGGTCGTATGTTATCACTTACATCCTTGAATCAAGTGCTTTCTAGTTAAAATCACTTGATGGAACACGGCTACCTGAGTTACTTTAACGGGAGTAGGTTGAAGCCCTACTATAAATAAGTCTTCTTGGTGTTTGTAATAAGGCAATGTTTTCCATTTAGATTAGGTTTTCAATTATGTATTTCCTTCCTTGTCATTATGTTTTGTCAATTTAGTTGTTGTTCTTGTGTAATAAGCGCGCTTACACGCATGAAGCTAATTACTATTTGAAGCATTTTTATGCGCATAGAGGACTGCACATACTTTTAGTGTGGGGTGGTTGTGGATATCAGGTACAAGATTATTGGAATTAAGAGGTGAAAGGAATAAGCTACTACGGGTGCTTTTCAAGTCAAAAGATTGCTTCTAAAAAGTGACCAAAGATGGAGATGAATGAAGGGACAATATAACGTGAGGTAAGTAGAGGCCATAACAACTACCAGGAGAAGGTGCAGTGACGAGGTACTCGGGCAAGGAAGCGCGCTAAAGAGAAGTCTATGACCAGAGGGTAGGAAGGTGCGCTAGAAGGTTATAGCTGGGGCACAAAGATGTACCATGTGGAAAGAATGAAATTGGTCAATTAATGAGAGGACATTTGGTAGGTGAAGGAGAAATAAATGCATCAAAAAATTGAAAATCTATATAAGGATGGGATGCGAGTTCATTTTTACCATTTTGATTAAGATAATTTGAAAAGAGCTAAGTGTGAAGAGCCGAGTGATCATGTTGAGGTGTGAAGAGTGTGAAACTAGACGTGAAAAGGAGGTGTGTGTGAGGAGAAGCTTGCGTGTCCCCGGTGGTGAAAAGGGTTTGAGTGAAGAAGGTGTACAAAAAGGAGCTAGGGCACGTGATTCCACCTAGGGCATGCTGAATCGAGCTAGGGTTTGATTCACACATTGCAAAATTCAAGAGGTGAGTATTTTCAGAGGATTACAAGGTAGAAATGGCACCAAAGAAAGTAGTTATAGTAGGAGTGAAGGGAAAGAAGAAGGTGGTCGTAGAAGAAGAGGAGATAAACTCTAAAGTAAACTTCTCCGAAATGCAATATCATAGGGGTTATAGTAGGCCAAGAGTGGGATTCTCACATCCGGAGGAGCAAGGTAAGTGAGTACAACCACCATACCATAGAGAACAAGAAAGAGCTTGATGCCTTGTTGAACACAAAGACAAATAAGCACACGGCGGAAGACATGCCGATATATGATGATGTTGGTGAGAAAATTTTGAAAAAGATTGGGGTTTACCAACTATATGAGCTCCCTTATTTCAAGAAATATGAGCCCTTGTACCAATGGATTATGAGTAGGGCACGAAGACTTCTTCTACTTTGTAGGACAGAGTAAGAATTTCAGCCGCACTAATCTCCACGGTAACATGATTGAAGGGCACATGGGAAGATTTGAAGAGTGATTTAATGAACAAGGCCACAATTCTTGGAGACTAGAGAGGAGATGGGATACATAAAGGGTCCACACGGTATGGACATAGATAAACTGAAGAAGTATCTAGTTGTGCAGGAAGCTACACACCTTGTTACAAAGCTGAATGACCAAGAAAGGTGGTCACAAGTGAACACCATGTGGTTGCATGTTGTAAGGAAGATGTTTGAAGGGGTAGTATACAATATTTTAGGCTACATTTAGAAACTATCGTCGAAGAAAGTGCACTGAGGAGGAAAGATCATATTTGGGGTTGTTTTGTTGTCTCTGGTGTTCATGGAGATCGGGGTACTTGATGGACCAAAAGAAAAGATATGGGAGTATCCCATGGAGAACAAGTCACCTGTTGAATGTTTTAGAAAGTACTTGTGTGAAGGATCCATGACCGAACTAGTCAAACAGAGGGCTGAGAAGTGGTATGATAGGCTCCATGTGGATTTTGAAGAGGAATGGTGCATACCCAAGGAATTACCTTCGGTAGTTGGGAAGACAATTTGGTTCACTATATACTAGCACTTTTGCATCGCATGCGGTTCGCCATGAGAGATGGAGCATGGAGCCCTTGGTGTAAGTTACCTTATGCCTTCACAACAAGGTATTTTCAGCATCAGTTCATAGATTTTCAGATGCATGGAGATTTGACATTCAATGCGAGACAAGGTAGATTGTGACTACCACACGCTAAGGAAAAAGTATGTATATCCAGGAGAAGTGCATATATTGAAAGGCTCATTTCAGATGTGTTGAGCATAAAGCCATTAAGTTTGGTTGTTGGAGATATTGGAGAAAAGCACTTCGTGTATCTCCAACAAAATCCCAAGATGGAAAATAACAAGTACGTGGAGAATGATTTCGTGCTCCCAGGGCCGCTGAAAGGTAAGCATACCATGGAAAACATTCCAGCACCAAAGCCCATGGAGACAATTGAAGTAGAAGATGAAGAAGAGGAGCATGAGGATAGTGGTGGTTTGGAACATAGGAGGAGGTATCCATTAGATAGAAGAGAATCATAGAGAGTGACCATGCTAACTCATGGGCAGGAAGAAGAAGAGGATCCAAAAGTAGTGCGAGGAGAGCATCGTTTCAAGAAAGTATTCAGGGGAACAAGGACTCAAGGTGCTACTCCACAATCGGTACATAGATCACCTCACCTATCTCCCGCAGAAGGAGACCACCGAGACAAGGAGGAAGAAGTTGAAGTTGGGAAAAGAGGAAAAGGATTATGAGGAAAGCGTGTCAGGGACTCCTACACCACCTGAATATGAGGAGGAACCACAAAGCAGGGAGGAGCCACAAGAAGAATCAAGGGATGAAGAAATGAAGGATGGAGAAGAAGGAGAGAAGGAGGCATCAGAAGCCACGCATGAGACTAGTCGGGGTATATCAAGAGCAAACTCCCAATCTTGAAGCTCTAATTCCCAAGGGCCTAGAACAAAGAGAATGAGTGGAGAACACAATGCACCAATCATGGGCTATACTGAGGACACAGGTAAAATTATTATGCTTGTTTCCAGAGTACTGTGGCACAAAAGGAGTTATTTGGTTGGGATTTGATGGATGAGGATATGGTGACCATGTGCACAAGGAAACAACTTTCATGGTCGATGCACACACACATGGATGAACCAAACTTTGATGTGTGTGAGGAGTCATGCATATCAAGGTGGTTGAAGAAAATCACCCCAAGCTAGACACATAATAGTAAAGCCTACTGTTATGTCTGATGAGCAGGTAAGAAATGCATTGGTAAAGGTCTCCACAGAAGTGGCACGTAGAAACATGGATAAGGCTGCAACCATCAGGGCACTATGAGAGAAATCAAGGAAAAGTATATAGAAATAGCATGCAGACACAAGAAAAAACTTGGAGAGAAGAAGAAGAACCATGCATTTATCAGCATGGCAGAGGCCATTGGAGATCATGTGCTGAAAGCACACCCACATCTGGAGTCTAAGGTACATAGCAATTCCCTTCAGCCATGCACTATGTCAGGACTTTGGTGAATTTGTACTTAAAGATGAAACCATGCAGATGCCAACCCCAAAGAATCCTGAGCAAGAGGTAGAAAGAGAAAAAGATAACATGGAAAGAAAGATTTCATCTTATGAAGGACTATTACAAGCATTACGGGAAGAACTAAAGAAGGCAGATCAAGCCTTGAACATATGTATAGCTCCATAGGTGCTAATCAAGATAAAAACCATTGGAGGAGGACAATGAAGTCTTGAAGGTGATGAGGGATGATACATTGGGCCGTGAAAAATGGTTAACTCTTGTCAAACAGAAGCGTGAGGCCCTTGCACAGTGGCACAAGAACCACATAAGGAGCAGCTAGATGAGCTTGGGAAAATCATCGCAGAAGATGGATCTACTGGAAGGAAGGATGACTGCAATGTCCAGCATTGTGTTGGTCTTGCATAATGAGAAGGGATATATTACACAAGATGAACTGGAGTCCATTGTTGTGGACATTCAGAGAAAGTAGAGGAAGCGCTCATTGAGTGGAAGACCTTGGAGGCCGAAATAAAGGAGGAATATACTGAGTTAATCCTTCAAGTTGAAGCAGATGAAGCTACAGAGTAGACAATATTCTTTATTTATAAAGATTCTTTTATTCTTTCCATTCACATTCTTTAATTCATTTTTGGAGACAACCATTACATTGTGGGCGTGCAATGAAATTAGTGTGGGGTAGTGTTGAGCAAAGAATACTTAATAGAAGGCACATAAGAGGTCCACGTGGGAAAACAGGTCATGTTCAAAGGGCATGAATGGATAGGGAAACACACGCGTGGAGGATAAGTTCAGCTTTCAGGACTTAGTCATTTTCGCACATGAGTGTCTATTTTTAGAGATGGCGTGCAGAGTACACAAACAAGGTAGAGACGTGTGCGCCACACATTGGCTATTTTTGGAGGATCGACTATAAAGCACTTTGCATGGGTACGGGCTAAGAATAGATTTATAACTGGTAGTTAACTAAATGAAGACTATTGTTATCACACTTGCATGTGTGGATATGCTTGTAAATGGTGCATGGCTAATAATAAGATGCGACCTATTTTGGGATTGGATAAGCAGTGAAGGGAAAGTCCCCACCCTTATAAATATGTAGTGATCTCATAGTAGTAGATATAGAGAATATAGATAGATATGATGATGAGTAGAGAGAGATATATGTATGTATGAATGAGTGCAAGATGTATTCAAGAGCGAGATCTATGCGAGCATTGTTACAAATTTCCATTCTTGTAAGAAGCTTCCATGTAATTGTCATGTTTAATATATAGAGGGTATTAGTTGAACCTAAGTGTTAATTACTGTGTATAATTTGATATTACATGTTCTTGGTTTCCATCATGATTATTGTTTAAGTATGTTCTTCCTTAGATATAGATCTTGCATGTTACGTAGAATGATTTATTAATCATGGATCTGTATGTCTTAAGTATTCATCATGCTAACATCCTACACTAACAACCCTAAAGAGGGACTGGTACCTATGCATGATTTGGGTGAGTGCTCGGTTTAGGGTGAGTGATGTGCCATCGCGTCTGGGGTCTTATAGTAAATTCTAGGTTGCATCAAGAAGCAAGAATAAAGCATGGCCACAAGGGTGCGTGAAATAACTACACCAAGTGAAATGTGCCAAGGAACAAACTTGAGTGTGTGCAACCTGAAATATGAAACATCATAGTCAAAATAAACATAAGTTGTCCAAATAACTAGGGAGTTATTTGGGAAAATAGTTTGACAACTTTTGGGGCCATCTGTCTACTAGATGAAGAGACCAATATCCTTATAAGCATCCATTAGGAATGGAGTCAGCCTAGAAACTTAAATAACTAATTTGTAACTTGAAGAACACCCTTTCCATCACTTGAAACACATCGAACTCGAGGCGAATCTGAAACTCTCATATGAAGATGTTCGACTTGAATTCCGAGAGTGAAAAGTTATGCGCAGATCGTCGAAGTGATTATTTGAAACTGATCTTCCATCCCAGAAAGCAACAAAAGGGGTGCGGGAGCGCATAATAGGAGAGGAAAGGGCTCCAAAGGAAGTGCACAAAAAAATATTGTACAAAATCTTAAAATCATACATGTTCCAAAGGGGAACATCACGAGTGTGCGTGAGAACTTGTGTTCTTGAAAAGAAAACCTATACTAACCTACTCTATATAGAGGCAAGGAACTCAAGGAAAACTTGCAATAGGTAGGGAGAAGTAGCTTCCCTTGCTTACAAATTGTGACCATGTAATTGATTTGGCACTAAACATGGTCGGGAATAGGATTGAAAAATATTGTGGAAGCTGGTTCTCCAACCTCTTAAAAGTATTAGCAATAGCGGAAAAAATACCTAATAATGCACTAAAGTAATCACATTACTTTGCAACCATGTTTAATTCAACTTAAAATCATTAAAACAAACCTAATTGAGGAATATTGAATAGTCAATACCATAGGAAATTGGTATAGTAAAATGCTTCAAATAATTAGGGATTTTAGGATCATATTCAAGTTGTGAATCCGAGATGCTAGCAACAAATAATTCAAAAATACAAAGGAGTGAATAGGGAACTTATTCCCAATAGAAAAAATTTACAATTGTAAAAAAAATGTAAAAATAACCATGAAAACGTATTTTTGCCAAATGTATGCAATTATTAAACAATTAAAAATCGATTACCTACTATTGAGTTACGTAAGCCTAGTTATGTTTTTTTAGAATTTATTATAAGTCTTGAAATTATTCCCCTTCCTTATAATTCTAATACCATCAACATCTTGTAAAATGGTAAAAAAAAAGGATTTGGGTTCGGAAACCTATCTCATCAATTAGCGCCCCTTTTAGAGTATAATCTTGAAATAAGCTAATATAGTGTATGTTATTGTGTAAACCCTTATTTCTCCAATGGATGCAACAAGTAATAAATGCTAGATGCTTTATAAATGATTGGACTCTTCTTTAAACATGGGCATACTTCCAAAATAGGGGCTCAAGACATAATTATCTTGAATCAAACAAGTACAACTTTATAGAAAACCACAACCCTACAAGTACATTTCTATAAAATGTCTAGATAAATAGAAGTAGAGATATGCAAAAAAAAATCTATATAGGGAATCAACAATAGGAAAACAAAGTTACAAAGATCCACAAAAATTCAAAAACATCAATATTCACACAACAAAAAAGAGAACACGGTGAAATTCAACACAAGAAACACACACGAACAAGAACCTAACTTACACCAATGAAAGACATCTATGCACTACACTATAGAAATCAACTATTCTTATACCAAAATAAGGTGTCTACATAATACCTTAGTTAGATGTGTGTGCGATTAAATGTTGATGTATTCTCCGAATCACTATGAACAATCAAAAGACAAAAATATACATGCATGCATATATAATACATCAATGAAAGATTATAAAACAAATATATTACATATACTTATCAAGGGTAGCATAACCATCACAATTATATTAAGAAGCTCTAACTTGAACCCACTAGAGTAAGAGTAAATCTCTTCCACAATGATTACCTCACACACTATCTCTATGGTCTTATAAAGAAAATTTAGGAGAGTAGTTTCTTGCAAAGAAAGTCTTAGAAAAAATTATTAATAGTGAAAATCAAACAAGTCACAACTTGGTTGATATTATTCTCTATTAAGGTATGGATAAGTGTGAATCAATGACTGAATAATCCACATTAAATTTCAAAATAATATTAAAAATGTATATTAAAATCATACAATAATTTATGAAAATTAAATACACTAAATTCAATTAATAATATTTGATACTAAAACCATTTAAAAATCATTCTAAGACGTAATAGAATTAACCCACGTCATTTCCAGTCCAACATATTTATAAAGTTTATTTGTGATGATTCTTTTTTAGAATTTTTTTCTTTAAAAAATGTTAATCCGTTGTACTAGAATCTATTTTAAGACATTAGGTGGCGTATAAAAAGGAATTCATGTATTAAATTTTGTTTTTCATGCATTGGGCACCTACTGAATTGGTGAATATGGGTCAATACTTGGGAAAAGCTACTACAAATTCTATGCGTGGTAAGTTTTTATGTCAAGGAATTATGAATAAGGATGACACCTACTACTTCTGTGTAACTTTGCAATGTATATTGGCAATGGAAGTTACCAGAAATGCATTCAAACCTCTACTTACAAAGTGTTACTCTGTATCAGACAATTCTCCCTTCACAAAGTTATTGTGTACATTGTTCCTTGAGAGAAGGAACCGTCCATTAAACAACAAGTTATTTCTGCAACAAGGCAAAAACTCGAAGGAAAGCATGAATATTTCCACTCTTTTACATACCAAGTATCCCAAAGTTTGTTTTGAAATAGGAGGACAACATGAATATGTTTTTGGCCATATATTAGAAGAGATGATAACAAAAGGCTGCGTGAAGGGCTTGGAAAAGAGCTTAAGCAGAGAACTGAAAAATAAAGTAATTTGTTGTGAATGAAAAATTTTAAGACTTGCCCACCCAAAAACAAATTCGTAGAAATTGGTTGGCGAATCTGGTAAAATAGACATTTGTGGGGATGGTGACTATGAAGAAAATGTAAATATGCTGTCATCCGGTAACATTTTTAATGCTACCGGCCGAAAGCATATATTATGTTGTCGGTTGATAATATATGATGTCGGCTAAAAACATACATGTAATTTTTGAAAAAGCAGTTTTTGACAATAACATTTAAAATGAATGGCTCGATGAAAAATATGTCCTCAAAAATATGGCTCAAACAATTTTTTAAATGATTCTTTATGAAAAAATTACAGATTTCGCTAATTTTGTTTGGGATTTTTTTGAATTTTTTTATGTCAGCAATTAAAAAGATTGTATCAATGAGAAATCTGTCCTCCGAAAATATGGTGCAAGAAAAAAATCCTAGTTTTTTTCGCTACTCCGTCGTAGCAAAATTTATGTTAAGTGATCATTGTGCAGCCTACCGACAAGTAGCATAAAGATAGGATAAATTATGCTATCTATCGTTAGCATAATTTTTTCTACCATTTGGTAGCATAAGCCAACATCATATTATATATTGTTAGTCGGTAGCATAAAAAAATACTACCGTGTGACAACATTAAGGTGAATATCGTGAATTTCTATTTTGCGGCAATGGCGAATTGACCCTAATATTATTTTTACCCAAAAAATTGGTCATCCTCCTACTTCCTACCCTAAATTTTTGCCAATTTCAAATTTCAAACGTCAGAATATTTGTGAATTAATGAATATTTACCACTAAAATTTTCCTGGGGTATGGACCCTTTCTTATTTAGTCTTGGGTGTCTTGACCGCCATGTTAATGATGCCCGAAAATTGAAAATGTTTTTCCTTCAACCTACAATTTTCTTAGTGTTTTCCCAGACTTAGATCTTATTTTCTTAGTGTTTTCCCACTTCAAGACTATCACATCGAAACCTCATCACACACCGATTAAACTCGCCACATGCAACTCACATCATATTAAAACACAATCCTCTTACCAACTTAACCCGAGAGATACAAGTGTTTGAGACTTTCTCTCATACCAACTATCATGCCCAGAATATTTGTCTCGATTTATTCGTAAAAAAATAGATTTTTTTAGTATTAAATGAGAGCGAAACTATTACTATCCCAATCATTTAGCTCACTACAAATTATCAAAAATAGCGTGGTAATACTTGTATCACCATCCCCTTGTTTGGGGATAGGTTTAGATAGGTTTAATAGGAAGAGCCTATCCCTCATGCACATTAGCAGAGGGAGAGGCAAAAACTTGAACTGCGACCTCCAAACTTATACATCACGTGCCCCACCACCGCACCACAACTTTATTTTTGAGAAATTTTGAATTTCGTTGCATAACTTGACTTAGTGTGAACATACATAACAGATAGATAAAACTAATTTAATATGATCCCAACACGAAGAGGATGAGCGAAACACTTTTGTGTTTTAATTACACAATCAATAATTACCTCATCTTTTAACCCTTAGTAATTTAACTTCATTGGTGGGGGGGATTTTCGGGTCTTCCTCCTCTTTTTAGTTTCTCTCTTTTAGATGGAACTATAAATTTGTAAAAATCCAAGTGTTTGTAAATAAATCTCCACTCCTATTGTACCCTTTCATTAATTAGTATGTTAGGTGGTATTTACTTATTTTACATGTGTGAACTCTCAACTCACCACCTACTTAATTTATGACAATGTGGCTACCAACTCTTTTCTACTTCCAATTCCTATTTCCTATGTATTTGGTCATGGTGATTTCAAAATTTTTGTGTATGAGTGATGAAATCATTTAGTTGCATGTGTGCACTGAAATTTATGTGGACTATACGTTTCTTCTCCTCATGTTTTCAAGCACATCATTTCCTCGTGCATGCCTCCTAGCCCCATATATTCCTTGCACACACTTATTTTAATTAGTTTCCTATTTCATGTGAACCATTCCTTTCTTTACGTTTTTTCAAATATATTGTTTCTCTTCTCTAATTACTTTTAAGAAAAACTTAACAAAATTGCAATATCATAAGTTTTTTTCTTATTTTTCTCACACGCTCATTGCTTTAGTATACATACTTTTCTACTCCACACTAATCATGTGTGTGGTCCTCCTCATGCATGTATATTTCTTAAGGTTAAGGGAGAGGATCTAGAGGTTGTGCACCTTAAGTTGAGGGGTGTACAATACCCATATAAATACCATGAAATTTGAAAAAAAAACCTTTAATAGTTTTTTTATTTTTTAATCTAAATAGTTTTTTTAGCATTTATATTGTATGGAAAGTGGTTTTTAAGGTATTTAAATTAATTAATTTTCCATACAAATAAATTTATGGTGGACCATTTGTAGGGCACCATGTCATGTATTATTTTTCACTTATGTGGCATCATTTGATTGGCCTATTTTTTTATGTGACTAGTTTTATTGGCTATTTGTTTTTTCAAATTTTAAGTGATAAATGGACATGTATTAGTCCCTAACTTTACATCTACCCTCACCATTATTGGTCCATGCTCCACTATTGGCTCCTCTCCTTTACCATACCTTTTATGGGGAAAATACATATGAAGTATAACAATTCTAAGGAAAATTTAAAAGTATTTCCAACATTGAGAGAACATCGTCTACAATGAGTTTAATTGCTAACACCGCATGCAACATGTAGACTTGTTTTAACTAAAGGAAATGCATAAATTTAAAATTATCTAGGAATTGTGATTTTCTAACCTATTGTCATATGACCTATTCATATACAAAGAGGACCTTCATGGGTGGTAGGATTTTAGCTTACTTTTGTTAAATTGACTTGTTAAAAAAACTCCATTGCGATTTTTAATTGACTTAGAGAGTCATAACTAATGGGTTTTCAATTTTCCTTAGTGGCATGTGAAATTTGAGTCATAGAATAGAAAACATGTACCAAAATATGGCTCTCCTCTTCCTTAGTAGTGCTTCAACTAGTTTGACAATCACAACCACTTCATTTGAAGGCACGATGGCATCCAAAACCTTCTTAAGGGGAAATATGGTGTAGGCCCCTCCCACTTGAGCTCTCCACTTCATGGGATGGGTTCTCTTAAATTGTTGAGGTAGGGAGTCATAATGTTATTGGTTGTATAGAACTTATTAGAATTTGAGTGGGTGGTGAGCTTATCCATCACATATGTTTCAGATAGGTCGACCGGTCAACAACCAATGGGATGTTTACCACATTTTGGGGAAATTTATCATTAACATTGACCAACCACCTATGCTGAAACATATATGATGTTTAGGCTCCTCGGTATCGAATATGTTGTTGAAGGAGCTAAATTTTTGGGCTACCATTTCACCTAAATATTATCCATTACCAACTCTATCAAGTATTGTTTGAATTGTTTGAAGGTTAAAACAATCATGTTTTTAATGTTTTAACCTTCAAACAATTCACCACAAAAACTCCCATCCCTTTTAGAATTGTTTGAAGGTTAAAAAATCATGTTTTTAATGTTTTAAGAGGAAAAACATTCATTATAGCATTGTAGAAACATTCATTCATGTTTTTAATGTTTGAAGGCTTTATTTTTCTTGTATTAATGCCCTTCCTACGCATGTCGAAGATGAAGGGTGAAGTCCGGGGTTAGTAGGAGGCTAATCCCGCCTCGTAAGAAAAAAAAAAACCCCGCCTAAAATTTGATGCCATTTCCAACGAGTACCCACACGACACCTTTTGCACGCGTTTGAGGCACTTTTTTAATCGGTTTGCAAAGTTTATTGGCTTTTGCCATCGATTTGCAGGAATTGTTTTTTCCTTATAACTTTTGACTCATTTGGTCGAGTTTTGAGCGCTTCTTTAGTCAAGGCTACATGATTTTTACACACTACGTGATGGGATTGTCCTTTTTGTAAATGAATTAATTTATAAAGTTCCGCATTCGGGGTCATTATTACTCTTGGGTATTGTATTACACCCAGACGCATTATCATCTCGCCTAACGTCTTGCCTTCATGCACCTTGCACTTTTGATCCGCATCGTGGAGGGTGATATTTCCAGACTTGAACTTTGTAGGATCACATTACATCCTCTGCTACTTCTTATTGGTAGAGAGAACTATCCAGCTTAGCGTACTTCCATGGAACGCTACTTCACCCATAAGGGTCTTTCACACTTCTTACTTGGGCCAATTCCTACACCCACTGATCATCGTCGTCTTGAGGACTTTGTGGACACTTGCGACCATTTTTTTTTTCAATTGATGATGCATGTCTCCAGATCTCTTTGGTTTCAAGTGGCGGAGACTCATATCCACCCCACCATGTCTAGAGCATTCTTCAGTCCCTCTATGGAGACCCTTCACATATTGTCGTCATTGTTGCTTTGATATTGATCCAGTGGTCTCCTCTTCTTCTTCATGTGATGAAAATTCCACTTACATGGACTCGCTTTATTTCTACTTCGATGACAAGGATTTTACTCCCGGTTACGATGAAAAGAGTACTACAGAGGACTTCTCTCCTATTTCTCTCACTATTCTAAAGAGTGTTGTCACCCCTCCCATCTTATCGAGACATTGAGAAGTCCCATACTCAGCCTCATACAAATCATTGCACCTACCTCCTTTCCACTTTATGTGTGTGATGCCCTTCCACTCCACTACATTCATTGGATGAATCATACACGTCGATATCACTCTTGTTTGTCAAGCCCCCTCATTGGGACAAGTATCTTAATGATATTGGTAATATTTTCATAGAGTCCACTTGCGATACTCTATAGGTTTCTCATCCATCTACAGTGTTTCAAAGGATTTCATCATCTCCATTGTTAGGAGTGCGCCTTCTGGGACTCTTACCACTTCCACTTTTCTGGAGACCTTCATTGATCCACCCTTGCTTGTGGATCCATTTTTCTGTTATGGGGATGTTTTGTTTCCTTCACATCACTTGGACATCCTTTTTGCGGGTGTTCCTCTTCTTCACTCGACATTTCTACGAATGTGGCATTACCGAGTTCCTTGGCGCTCCATTGCTATAACTATGTCACACTTCCGTAGACAAAACTCGAGTTCTTCGTGTTGTTGCATTCAGTTTCCTTCACGGGTGGGCAGATTTCCAACACTACATTTATGTCATTCCTAAGGGCAAGCACACAGTTTGGTGCGGGTGGCTCTTCTTCGGTCCAAAGGTAGAGGATCTCATCATCAAAATTCTTTCGGGATACCTCCTAGAGCTGCAAAGTTCGAGATCCATCCATGGCATATTCGAATTCCTCTCGTCTCCCTCTTTTTCTCTCTTTTTCTTCTTTCAGAGAGATTTCCTCTTTGTACATGGGTACCTTTACAGGATAAATGCGTGGCGGGACCCATCTTTGGCATATTTCTTAGATTAGAGAGTTTTTGTTCTCTTGTGGTGATGTTTTTCCCACCGGGTTTTCCTTCACTTTGTTTGGGACCCTTCTTTTTGTACATGGGTACCTCATCGGGTTTTGTGTCGGGACCCATTTCTTGTTTCGACTTACCGCCTCATCCTAAGTTACGATGAAGGGGGTGTTGATGTGTGTTATTTTCCACATCATTAGGGTAGTCATCTCACTTAGGCAAGGTTGTAGGTCCACATGTCATTTAGGGGTCATTATGAGATTCTCTTACATGTTAGTGCGTCACATGTGTCATTAGGAGTTACTCTTCTATTATGGGAATGTAACTCCCCCTCTCCACTCAAGTTGTCATGATTTCAATACTGGGGGTTACTCAACACCTCCTATATGTACACCTCTTTGGATCTATGAGATAGAGTGAGTTTTGTGGCTTAAGAAGGTTCTTCTCGTGTTTCAAATCTTTGCATGCACATTCGGTTGATGCTTGCTCCTCCCGAGATCTCTTCACACTACATTTGCACATCCATTGATGTGCACATTGTTGGGCCCCGAAATAACCACCAAGTCGTGAAGGTGCATAAGTGTGCATGGTTGGAGGAAGTGTGCAAGCTAAGGTGCAAAGCGTAGGGTTTAAAAAGGGTTTTTTAGAACCTAGGATGCGCGCACCCACGAAGCGAGTAATCGGGACTTAGCCATTTTTAACATATCGGGAAGAACTCATGATAAACGTGACTCGAGTGGATAAGGTTCCAACTCACAGCGATAGGGTGTCCTAGAAGTAATATGCTTTGTGAGAGAAGATTCTAAAAGCTCATCATGGCAAGGAGTGGTGAGCGTAGGCACTGACAAGCATGTGCCTAGGGCGATCCACATTTTGACACTTGGCGCCAGATCGGAGGTCAGTAGGAGAGTTTTTGCACTTGAGATGCCTATATATACGTGTACCCATAGTTGAGTTAGGGGAATGAATGAATAGATGGATGAATGTATCGATTAATCAAGAGAGACAAGTTAGAAAGTGGAGCTAATTGGGTAGATGAATATAGAGAAGGATGTACTAAGGGCTTGGGATGTAAATTTTGTTTTGAGAACCTACATATATGGATCTAGATATGATGCATGACTGTGGTCTTCTATTCTGTGATATTTTGTATTAAGCATTGAATGAATATGATAAGGTTACCAAATATATTGAATCAAGATATATTTACTTCTATCATCTGCATCTTTCCTTTATGGTCTTTGTTCTTTTATGTTCATGAACCATAATTAAATGCTAAAGTATCTTTCCGGGTATTGTTACCATCTAAGTTCTATTAAATTTGTTGATTACTCTCTATTTAGAATAAATGTAAGAGTATAGAAGACGTTATGAGCTCTATGGTTCTTGCATGTCTTTTAAATCACTAATTCAAGGTCATGAATGATGTTTTCCACTAGAATCACATAAACGAGAGACTCGGCTCCCTCTCGCATGCCTCGGGTGAGTGCCCAACGCCCGCATTTGGGTGATAGGCTGGCACACATGGGGTTCCCTTATTCTTTGGTGGGTGCAAAAATGACTACATCTTGGTTCCATTGCTGGGACCTCTTTTCAAAGTTGTAGTGGAACATGGCATACATCATGATCTATGTAATAAGTGATGACAAAGCATTTAACCTTGGAAGGTGTTGAAGATTGGTTTAAAAGCACGGAGGATGAATTTTCTCAGAGATTCAATACTAGACCTGAGTTTGATGTGCGAAGATGGGTGGAAGACAACCTCTATCATGAGTTGTATGAAACCTTCTTCATTCTTTCTGGTAGAGCTATTTGAATGGCTCTCAAAGATATGCATCTAGATCGGTGGTGGTATTATAAATCACACCCTTGGACCCAAGAAACATATCAGAGCTTACAAGATGCTGATATGACGTGGACCCATGCTATAGATCATTGGTGGAAGGGAGTATTGGCTAGCTACACTTTGGAATATGTAATTTCCACGTATTCAAGTCCAGAAGTTGCTAAGTTTGAATTTTTGCGGGAGCCAGAGGATCGTTTTGCATGTTATTCCTTGGCAATCAAAATCTTGATTATAACCATGAGTTTAGAGCCATTTCCAATGGCCGGCTAAACCATCTTGAGTGCTTGGTGAGGAAGCTAGGGTGGAGGAAGATGGCTGATATAACGACTGAAAAGGAAAGAGAGGAGAGGTGACTCAAGTATAACGAAGCACGTGCAAGGAGATAGAAAATTTGAGGCTACAAGTGGGTTGGACTTATGGAGCCAGACATGGTGGAAAGGAGTTGAGGTTCACAAGGAGGACGTGGAACCTGAGCAGTTTGTGCTATCCCATCTTGGCAAGTGCGAGAGAGAAAACCCTCGGCTTCTGATGAGAGTTCATCATGTGGAGAAGGAAGAGTCATTGGCGTGCATCTGAATCCACCTAGCGACCAAACCTTGGCACTTGGTTTTTTAGATCAAGGGAAAAGTATAGTTGATCCAGTTGATATCGGTGGGAGTAACCGATCGGTGCCCAGGAGATACAATTTCTCGTTTGGGACTTCTATGGCTGCACACTCTATTCGATGTTTGGCGGAATGTTTGGACAAGGCACATATACAAGAGGTTTTGGAATCACGTTGGGGAGTGGCGGAGAAATACGCCCTGGGAGTGGCACTATCTCACTGAGACTTTTGGCGCGTAATTCAATGGAACATTGGGGACATTAGTCACGAAAAACACAAGCCCCTTCCCAACCACGGGAGGATCTGGAGGTGGAAGTGGTGGATTTGGGGGCTCAGGATCTAGTGGAGTGCAGAGGAGGAAATCAAGGGACTGGATCGGGAGGACAAGGGCCTCAGCCACCTCCTCAAGTTTTTTTTGAGATGTCTCTACACTTACCAGATTACAGAGGGATAGAAGATGTTGCGAGAGCATGTACATAAGTGTGAGCTGCTATGGCACGCGAAGGGGATCACAACCCCGGAGTGGAAGGCTAGTCAATTTGTAATGACATTGCAAGGGTGCGCACATAGCTGGTATAGAAAATATGACCCCCATCAAACTGTTGTGGATTATACCGCATTGAAGAATGCATTCCTAGCAGAGTTCCACATACCTGAGTTTGAGCAGAAGAGCATCAACTCTCTCAAGGAAATCTAGTAAGGAATGGCAGAGAGTGTGTGGGAGTATGATGCACACTTTAAAACTCTTCTATCTAAATTGTCTTATGATATCCACCCTTCACAGCATGCTCAGTGGTTTGTTGGAGGGTTGATCACACCCTTTAGGAGGGCCTTGTCTCATAAAACATTCACAGACCCAAACAAGGTGTTAGAAGCTACTTTACTCTCTAAGGAAATCGAAGTGTTGACATTGGTGTTAGCCCATTTTCGTAGGCTCAAATCGCTATCATGGCTAAGAAGTGGAGAATTTATCTGCAAACATGGTTCCGAGAAAATCACGGTGGGATGTGGTGTATAGATTGTGACGTAGAAGGTCACACAAAAGATAATGGAGGAATATGCACCTAGAAAGTGGTACGTGCCATAGTGGTAGATTGTGAAATATATCATGGAGACCATGATGCAAGTAGGTTCTGTACGTACCCAAAATTATAGGGTCTTGTCACCGAAATGATGTAAAGCTCGGTACACTTGTGTTTTATTCCCACAATAAATCCCCCTAGGAATTTCATATGCTAAGCTCTGTCACTTGCATTGTCCCTCTCCTACTCACAATTTATTTGGTCTATATCCAAAGCTGTCATTGTTCAAAATACCTTCTTCTATTAATGCTAGCATATACACGCTCTTCTAGACTCACGTGAACATGAAGGAATGAGGAGATCATTTTGAGGGGACAAAATCATACACTACTGGATTTTCCATTATTCTGCAAATTCTAGGTTTTATCTGTCAAAGTTCTAGTTAAAACATATCAAATAGAGTAGTGAAATATTTCATTTCAATTAAAGTTTCATTTTTGATATTTCCAGGGAAGTTGTGGGGATTGATAGTTTCGAGAAACTATGTATCATTCCTCACTTCTAAGGTAGGATCGAGAATCTTTCAATTAAGTTAATCACCTATCTATTTATTTAGGATAAAACTCACAACCGCTTTTGCAAAAGTAGCACATTGAGCTACCTTTCTTGTTTTAATTTAGTTATTAGATTAGTTGTCATTTTCGAATATATTATATTAGTTGTTCTTTCAATTCTATTCAAAATCCTATCAAAAATACAAAAATAGAGGAATATATATGTTTTAAATATATCTTTCATAATTAGTTTATTTTGTTTCGGTTAGGCTTATATTGATCTTGTATGAGAATCATGGGACCTAGGGAGCCTAGGGGAATACGTTTTGAGCCAATCATGCCTCAACTAAATATTGTTGTAGCAATAACGACATAGACCAAAATCTCAGAATTTGGGTCTTCTAAACAACCATAGACCTACAAGAAATCAGCACATAGCTAAGAGTATTAAACATAGAAGACAACAAAGCACACACGCTCTTGGCAAATTAGCCAAATTATAGACTGCCTTGATAGATATCCATATGACCGTAGAAGGACACGAAAGAGATAAAACATTCGGTTGTGATCCACGGGTCCCACAACCCAACGGGCCTATAAATCAATTCAACGTTGAAGCTGGTTTGCGAACATTAGTGTTTAGGTCCTCTCCACTTCCACTAGACATTATCACACAACTATCATTATTAAACGTAGCAGCTAATCAAGCTAAAGATTTTTGGACTAGACCAGAGAATCATCCATAAAGCACCAAAATATCTACTACACATTTAGCCATTCCATTTTCATGACCTTGTCGGGAGGTATATACGAAGTACCCATAGGTCATCTTCCACGTATTCCACAACCCATAGATCGGATCACGACAGAGCTCGATATTGATTGGAGCCTTTGAGCAGCTATCCTCGCCGAATGATCTATCACACCGATTCAGGTTAGGAGGGCCTTCTTTGCCTTAGATTCGTAGATCCCACTATTGTGTGTTGAAGAAATAAGATTACCTAACTAGCTTATCTACATCCCACGTGTATTCCATCCCCACCGGTTGTCTCAACACGACCTCGGGAGGTCGGGTGCGAGGAAGAGTTACTTGTAGATTCTCATGCTCACATGTCACTTTTCCATCATACAAAATTGGTGAACCCGACGTGAAACAAACAACTGCTTCATCTTCTCTACCTCTTTAGCCTCCACATCAGCTTCACCAACAAAATTGGTGAACCCGACATGAAACAAACAACTATTTCATCTTCTCTACCTCTTTAGCCTCCACATCAGCTTCACCAACAAAATTGGTGAACCTGACGTGACTCAAGCTAATTTTCCTCTTTCTGTTCTTTCATCCACCCTTCACTCTTTCCCATTATTTTGCAGTATTCATATACCCCCAAATATGTCAGGATACGATGCATATGATGAGACCTTTCCTAGGTCTTCAAGCATACTACAATCAATTAAATAGACAACCATCACCCTCACAAAGCATGGGGTGAAAACTATTCAACTAATCAACTTTCAACACAAACTCCACCTCAAAGGACTAGATATAATTCTTCTTTCCAAATAGAGGAGTTGGATCAGTTCACTCAAACATAATAACCAGAGCCTTGTGCTCGAACAATATGATGCTCACCTTTGGAGAATCTGGTTCATCTCCCAGTGTTGCTTAGACCACAAATTAGTAAACAGATCCATATATGTTATTAGATGATGAATACTTAGCACATTATGCTAGGAGTGAAAACGATCTCAAAATATGTACCCATCTATAGAAGGTTTGCAAACACAACCCGAGGTCTCATTCCAAGAAAACACCCCCATTCCTCCACCTATGGGAAATGTCCTCGGTGAAACTTGGTAGGGCACCGATCAATTCATAGCAGGGTACCATATGCCTATACAACCTCAAGATATACAACAAATGCCACTAAGGAAAAATACCGTGTCTTCACCAAACGAGGTCATCTCAGCCTTAGTTGAGAAGGTTAGAGGGTTGGAACTTGCTCAAGTAAGTCAAAATTCACAGTTCATGCAAGCAGGAACTTCCAATCTTCCACATCATCCCATCCAAGTAGACCTCCTCACAAGAACAAGTACGTTGGGTATGCCCCCTCAGTACTTACAACAAACACCAACTAGAACCGTGTTTTCTAACGCCACTCCAGTTGAAAATATAATACCCCGGTTTAGTACAAAATAATCCATTCCTGAGCAATGCTCCTCCATACTTAAACATGTATTCCAAATCACCATAGGGAGATATGTTCTCTTCTCCCAGCATGTTCGCTCAACCACAGGGATTCCCTTATGCCCCTGCAAATACATATGCTACGCCATATCAACAACCCATTCCACCTCCACCCCCTCAGCAAACACCATCAATGGTCGAAACCTATGCAATAGGAACTTATTTAGAATATTTGAAAGAACCTTTGGACTTCACTATACGAAGCGTCATGCTTCCAAGACCTCTCCCGATCTACCCAAGTACAAAGGAGAGGGAGACCGAATGCACATATTAAGACCTATGCCATAGCCATTCGAGAACTGCTCCCTTGGGATGGAGTTGTTGCTAAAATATTCCCCAAAATTTTAGAGGGTATCACCCTTGATTGGTATTACAAAATACCTAAAGCCTCAATACATTCATTTAAACAACTCGTGTCAGAATTCATCAAGGCTTTTGACATGAACAAGTTGTTGAGAACAGGGATCAGGGAATTCTTGCATATTAAGCAAGAACACAATGAATCTATTACTCATTTCATCCAAAGATGGCATACAGTCCTCTATTCTTCAGCAAGCACTCCAAACATGGATCAGATGGAACTATGCGATTTATTCCTTCATTCTCTCAGCAGAGAGATAAAGGAAGAAGTCCAGAAGTTCCCACTAAGAACTTATGATGAAGTGCTCGAGAGTGCTCTTCGAATAGATCAAGCTGCAATAGATAGCGGTTGTTGCAAGACATATGGAGCAAATGGGAGGTTAGTCATCCCCAACCAAAACACTACGACTTATCCTACTACCACAAACGCCAATCAAGGCTCTAAAATCCTTAACAAAAACCGTGGAGTGATAACAGATGGAGTGGTGATCGGACTAAAAAGAAAACATTGTAAATGTTCCACCACCGATTAACAACCAACGAAATAGCAATTTCACCCCAACAATCAATGCGATGGATTTTAATCGTCCCCAACGACAACAACAACAACAACGGCAGATCTAGACACAGGGTCCAAGTCAAAACTCAACTGGATATCAAAACCAAAACCAAAGACAACAAACGCAAAACTTTAATCCTAATAGTCAATAGTTTAATCAGAGTTTTGGACCACAACATGTGCCAAACCAACAACCTAGGAATTATAATCCCAACTCGTATTGTGGTTTCCACAAAATTCGAGGCCATGACACTAGGACTTGTCACGATTACAATAAGTTCATGCAACGTTTGCAGAAGAACAAAGACAACTCTTCATAGATATGTTCTTAACAGATTTTGTGACACCTATGCCAAATACTTTCACAGGGGCAGTTTCCCCTCAAAATGCACCTCTTAAGATCTTCAATGATCCACTTCCAAATCACAATAATAAATTAAATCCAAATGGGACAAACAAAGGTGTAATGATAGGAAATAATGATCATGAAGCCTCAACTTCACTAAATCCACCTGTCGCACTACAATTAGGGAATCAGCCACAAACCAAGATAGTTGGTCTAGTGGAGTTAGATAATGAGTTGCATGTAGAAGCCATAATAAGAACACGAGAATATTCTTCTAAACCAAATCCAATCTATCCACTAGAACCAGATAACACTCAACAAACGTTGGTAAAACCCGTGGGTGCTTATGATTTAATTAATGACTTAACAAAGACCTTCTCTCACATCTCCTTTTTGGACTTCTTGAAAAACTCTCCGCCCATAGGGCTGCTCTTTTAGAAGCACTAGTGGGTCATTTAATTAACATCACTCCACCTCCGAAAACACAAGTAAACCATATAGACTTTGATATCCACCCTCCGGGGCAGCCGGATAGGGATACCGAGTTTATATTCGACATAAAAAAATGCTAATAGATGTTGAAATTACACGTAGAGGCGATCCAGCGTTGCATTTACAGGTGTGGGTTTACAATAATTATGTTAAATGCACAATGGTTGACAATCGGGAAGCGATTAACATTGCCCCTTCTCTTTCCTTCAAAAGCTAGGATATGAAGAAACAAACTGTGCTCCACAACAAGAAATACGCTAAGAGGTTATGATAGCCTTAAAGCTACTTCAATTAGGACTATAATATTACCAGTCACCTTAGGACCCAAGACAATCCTCATCAAGTTTTATATCATAGATAAGGAAACCAACTATAATATGATCCTTGGTCGACCATGGATACATCGCATGAAAGCAATCCCTTCTACGTTATTCCAGAAATAAGATTCTTACACCTAGGAAAGATATTCGTAGCAAAAGGTGACACAAAACCATTCGAAATACACCTAGAGACCGAAGAAAAGACCAGCGTTCACTCGATTTTGAACTCCCAACAAACTAACTTAACAAACCAATTGACTCAAAACCGGGAGAAAAATTAATACCTACAAATGAACTAGAAATGACGAACCTAGTCAAGGGCATCCCAACCCTTAAGGATGAAGCTAACATTGTAGAAGCAGTGTCATTAGGAACAACTACAAAAATTGTCGAGTTATTAGAACAAGATCTACCAATTTTCCTACCATTTGATTCCACATGTATGGGATGTACCCTAGGAGTTGGTTCTCTTCCAGCAGAGGAACTTTGCATGGTAGAAGTAACCAAAACAAAAGAAACAGATGCAAATAATGTCCCAACATCCATTTTTCCTAGTAAGTATTGGACTCTCCACTTCGATGGAGCTAGATGCCGCTATGGAGCTAGGGCAGGTGTGATCTTCACTTCCCCTAAGGGAAAGATCCTACCTTTTTCTTTTAAGTTAAACTTTGAATGCACAAACAATAGCGCTAAGTACAAAGCCCTCCTCCTTGGCCTCATAATAGCCAAAAGGATCGGTGTTAATGACATCAGAGTGTTAGGAGACTAACAATTAGTTGCAAACCAAGTCTCTGAAGTATATGAGACTAGAGCTGAGCACTTATAGCTCTATAAAATAGCGGTATTAGATCTAAGCAACGGATTCAACTTCATATCCATTGAGGCAATCCCACAAGAATAGAACCTTCTCACAGATTCAATAGCAACCTCAACCTCGCATGTTACCCCAAGTAATGAGTTGGAAGATACAAGTTTCAAAGTATCAATTCATCTTGAACCATTGGTGAAGAAAATATCAACGAACCCTCTTCTAACACATACACGGTGAGAATGAATCTCCTATCTTACATCATGTTGACAATGATAAAGTCACTCTCAAATATATAAATGTCTATGTAGAGCTACACCTTGCTCACCATATAGTTGATCTTTCCCTAATACCACACTCCTCTTCCTACATTGGAAATCCACGGTAGAGTCTCCTCCACGAAGGATCTCAATATCTACGAGATAGAAAACGGAGAAATCTTGGAACTACCTCCAGCCCCACCCGAATTTGAAGAAGGTAACACTTATTTGATAGAAGAAACCATTGACATAAACATTGGAACGGAGAAAGAACCAAGAATTTTGAAGTTGGGATCCTCGCTAACTCGGAAGAAATAGAAATACACACCCAAATCTTCAAAGAACATAAAAAGGATTTTGCATTTAATTATAAATAAATGGCAATGTATCGTACCACAAGTCATAGTACATAATCTTGTCACTAAACTAGATGCGAAGCCAATTAAATGAATTCAAGACCAATGAATCCAAAATTGGCTCTCATGGTAAAAGAGGAAGTAGTGAAACTTCTCCGGTAGGATTCATCAAGCCCGTTGACTATTCACAATGGGTTTCTAATATGGTTCCCTGTCCTCAAAAGGAATGGGAAGATACGCATTTGTATAGATTTTTAGGATATTAACAAAGCTTTCCCAAGGATGATTTCCCATTACCATCCATTGATGTTATCATTGATGCAACAGCTGGATTTGAATTGTTGTCCCTCATGGATGGGTTCTCAGGGTACAATCAGATTAAAATATCTGAACAAGATCAAGCCAAAACCACATTTATAACTCCCTGGGGAACTTATTGTTATGTTGTCATGCCATTTGGTCTTAAGAATGCCGGTGCTACATATCAGTGAGAAATGACTTATATATTCCACGATCTTATCCATAAAATTGTGGAATCATATGTGGATGACTTGTTAGCCAAGGCCAAGAAACGTTGTGATCATCCGGAGGTGCTCCATATCATCCTCTCACGACTAATTGAGTATGGTGTCACATTAAACCCAGAGAAGTGCATTTTCGGTGTAACATGAGGCAAACTTCTAGGATACATTATATCTTCACAAGGAATTGATGTTGATCCGGCCAAAATATGGGTTGTTCTCGAAATGATTCCACCTTCGGATGAGTCTGGAATCAGGTCATTTCTCGGGAAACTCGGTGCAATCCAAAGGTTCATCCCAGATTTAAGCTTTTCCATTCATCCAATCAATAATTTACTCAAGAAAGATTATAGTAACGATTGGACTGAAGATTACAATGAGGCCTTTGAAGTAGTTAAGCGCTTCTTATTGTCACCACCCATGCTAATGCCTCCCAATCCAGACCACCCTTTGATCCTATACTCACGAGCCACTCATGTCTCATTGGCCTGCATGTTGGCTCAAGAAGATGATGATAAACGAGAATGCATGATCTATTTCATTAGCCAAACGTTGCTCGATTATGAAACGTGTTATACACAAGCAGAAAGAGAATGCCTTTCCATAGTCTTCGCCCACAAAGGTTTAAGACATTACATGTCAAATCAAGAAACAAGGGTCATTTTGAAGATAGACCATTTACGAACATTCCTCACGCAAGGGTCCTTGTCTAAAAAGGTTGGACATTTCATAACCCTAATGGGAGAATTTGAGTTAACATTCGTAAACCAAAAATCCGTTAAAGGACAAATCATTGCAGACTGGTTGGTGACAATCCACTAGATGGACGCGAGTGGTAGATCTAGACTTCCCGATGAATGTGTATATTTTGTCGAAACCGGACCCCCATCTCTACATGTCCCCGGTATACGATATTATAAATTTTATCATGAACCATACGTATCCAAAAGGTGCCACGCCACAAAGAAAGAAGGTGGTTACGCATTATCGTAGCTAAATATGTTGTTTTAGACCAAGTACTCTATCGTATAGCCTTTGACGGCATGCTTCTAAGATGCGTCGGCAAGATAGAAGAATCCAAGAGGATTCTTCATGAATCCCATGATGGGATATGGGGCCACTTCGGTGGTCACACCACCGCTCACAAAATACATCGGATGGGCTATTTTTGGCCCACTCTCAAACATGATGCGGTGGAATTTGTACGTAAGTGTCATAAATGTCAAGAATTCTCTCACAAGATTCACATGCCAAAGACAATCCCTACACCAATAACGACACTCGTGGCCCTTCTCCACTTGGGGTCCGGACTTAATAGGGAAATTCTCTCCCTCATCAATCGATGGCCATAATTTTATAATCACAACCACATAATATTTTACCAAATGGGTGGAGGCCATGCCTCTCCCCACCGTACCAGGTTCAGTGATTACCAAATTCATTTTGAACCAAATTATTTGTAGGTATGGTGTCCCACAAGTCATTATCTCAGATAATGGCACGTCCTTTAAGAATGACGAGGTTCATGAGTTATGTAGAAAGTTCAAGATAAACCATCACACGACCTCTCTTTACTACCCTCAAGCCAATGGGCAGGCCGAAGTGACAAACAAAACATTGAAAGCTATTACGCTTAAAATAGTCAAGGAGAATAAACAAGATTGGCATTTAAAACTATATCCATCCTTGTGGGCCAACCGAACCTCAATAAGAACACCAACAGGAAAAACTCCTTTCTCGCTAGTATTTGGGGCGAAGCAGTTCTCCCGCTTGAGGTTGAAATACCCGGTCTCCGCATCTTGCTACAAGGATTCGGATGAAGAAGCTTATAAGGAGGCACGCCTCTCCCAACTAGAAATCCTAGACAAAGCCGAGTTAAATGTCGAACAATGGCATAGAACCTATCTTTGACCGGATGTGTCGGTAGTATAACAAAAAGGTCTATGAGTGAGAAATATATGAAGGAGATCTAGTTCTAAGATTAGATAGCCGGATCGATAAGAAAACTAGCTAAGGAAGAAAGCTCCGGCCCAAATGGTTGGGCCCATATCGTGTCATGAAATACTATGGGAATGGTGCGTATCTCTTGTGCACTTGGAGGGTGAGGAGTTTAATGAATCAGTCAATTCCTTGCATCTCAAATGATTTTACGCATGAAGCATCGGCACTATTTGTATAATTATATCTACATTACATATTCATTTAGATAGGTTCATTTTGTTCACTCGTTTTGTAAAATTTGGTGATCAAGGGACTTATTCTTAACCAATTCATTACAAACTTCGATAATATTAGCAGGAGCATTCAAATCATACTTCTTCATTTTCATAACATCATCAACTATTTAGAATCATTTCATCAATTAAAGCAAGATATGACAAAGTCCTAATGGTGGCCATACAAAGGCCTCGCATGCTTGTTCTCACTTTTGGGTTCTTCCTAGGATAGGTGTCTTGCCTATGGTATGTTCTAGAAGCTTCATGTTGTCACATCTATCCTGTATATATCTCTTTGGAAATAAGAACATCCCGACATTTTTTCTCAAGTAAGTAAGTCAAATGTAGATCAAACAGAAAATTTTACTTTTACACATTTCCTTTCCCTACCAACCTTTGGTGTTGAACTTGTGTCTCTTACTAGTGATGTAGGGTTGGGAAAGGATGGGAATGTCTTTACTCGCCTATGCCTTGTCCATGGTGATAAGCCCATGCTTCCTACTAGTAGCATGGGGCAAGGTGTAGGGGGTCCGCTTGACAAAAAAAAATTTAAAGTCATAAGCAAATAGTTCAAACAAACCTTTGAAATCTTGAGTCAAAAACAAATGAATCGGATGTCCAAAATTCCAAGAGGGTTCAAAACCCGAAAACCATATTTTGTCAACCAAGTGGCCATCTACGGATCCAATTCTAGATAAACTAAAAAACAAGTCGCATTCTAAACTATGGAGTCACTTGAGTAAGATAGGTTTGTAGCGCCCTAATTTGGTGCCACCAACTCTTTGTCTATATCCCATCATTACCATTTCAACACACCTCATAGATTGTGCCCTTTCTAGCTCTCGGTGGTGAGCCCTTGCATCTTGGTTGCATGAAGTTAGGAGTGGGGCAAGTTCATCTCATTCATCATACCATTTCATCATCACATTTTTTGTAAACAATATGAAGTACAGAAAATTGCTTATGAAAACTAAATTTCAAGATCACAAGTTCATTTGCATCATCATACATCAAAGCATCACGAAATACAAAAAGAAAAAAATTATGATATTTGTTCTCCATTGCATACATTCTCGAAAAGCATATAAAAAAAAATTATAAACATCTAATATACATGTGAAAATTAATCACAAAACTCTAGGTACAAAGAGATCTAGATCCAAAAAGATATGTATATATATATATAATCAGGTTTTATGTACAATGCCATCATGCACTAGGCATGGTCAAAATGCTCAATGAGCCAAGAAAATAAAAAATACTCGTATAAAAACCTAACAAAGGTCGCTACAAAAAGAGCCAAGTGGCCTCTCAATCGCTATGGGATCCCTCGAAGGCACACGATCACGTCTCAGGACTCGGCCACGTCGGCGCTCCGAGTGCACCGATGGCTCATAGTCCCGAACAAAGTGGGCGTAGCCTCGCCATGAGAGTAGCTCCTCCTCATTAGGCACTCTGCAGTCCCTATACCCAGCCTAACTTGGTATGGAGGAGGTCACCATATTGGCCACATGTCATACGGGGAAAAAATATTGGTATGCCTACCGGTTTTGAAGGCTCCCTTACATCTCGTGGATAGCTCGGCACAAGTCTTCTCCATGGGGAGCATCGGGGTGTCAGTACATACCCGGTGAATCAAGTCTCACCACTCATCGCCAGCCTCTATGCAAGCAAAGGAGAAAAACAAATTAGAAAATGATCAAAAGGTGAAACCAAGGATGAACGAAAAGAAAGATAACAACTAAGGAAATCCTAGCTAAAAACAAATATCAAAAGAAGAGTGATAACTCACTCGGATCTCTAGGCCTCCAAGAAGGATCTCTGGGATCCACACCTACCACGGATGCCACCACGATCGATGTCCTCCTCCTAATGCCCTGGGACAACATGGCGTCCTACCACGGACTCATTCTCTCCGCCTAGGTCCTAAGAAAGTAACTCCTCTGAGACTAGAGTCACCCACTCCGTGCTCTGCTCCACCCTCTCATCCTATAAGATCTCCTGAGTATCATGCCACTCAGGATCGCTATCCTCTTCCCCACCCGACTCGCTTATTGCCATGTCCTCGGTCTCCTCCTCTGTCTCTCCCCCTCTGAACTCCTTAGACTCAGAGTATATATCAATGGGGTCATCACTGTTGTGAGCGGGGCGCGATATAATTTGAAGTAAAGGTTCCTCAGAGCACCGGCTCTCCCTCGAGTGTGTACCACCCTCCCGGCTGCAATAGGGACGCCGGAGTAACAATGATCCAACCCCGGCCTCTAGGACCTCCCCCTAGCCTCCCGAACTGATCGAACACCTGCACCACCTGGGAAGCATGTCAATGTAAGCAAGGTTGAACTGTTGAGGCACTCGATCAAAGGGGTGTGTCTCTACCTTCCCCATCCCGTCCACAAGCTTTCTTGTAGTAGAGCAGAAATCAAAGTCAAGGTCTCCTCGCCCACAACCCTGCCATGGCTTGATAAGGTGTGGCCTCCATATCCTCAGTAGTCAGGGAAGCAATTGGTTAGTGGGGTGCTCTAAGCACCATCATCTCTGTCCATCTAGCTACCCTCACGGCCCCGGGATCCGCCACCTCTATGCCTTTCCCATATGGGATGATGCGCTCATAGACTCCAAAGCTCATAACTAAGGTTGGATGGCTCAATGACTGTCCCTATAATCGAACCACCCTGTATAAGTCGTGATAGGTGGTCCCAAGTATATCAGCTCCCCAAGCATAAATCCGACCATGTGCCTCAATCTATGCGATGATGGGGGCCCAAAGAAGAGAGAAAATTATCCCCTCCCTTGTCTCCGATCAATCTCGAAAGCAAGGATACCCATAATGGCCTGACGGATCAGAGGGATGGGCAAGCTAGGAATAGAATGGACCTTCCCCCTTCTTCAAACCAAGAGAGACAAGCGCATCTCCCATATAGGTGGCCCACCGAGTCACTCCGAGCTCTGATTGTTGTATCAAATGAAAGTCTCCTCCCAATAATCGGGACTCCCGAAATATGGTAGACATCCTCTAGGGTGATAGTCCACTCACCCCTAATACCTAGAAATCATAAGGTGTTCGATCTATATCCCAATAAGAAAATAAATCACATAATATGTGACTGGCAAGTGCAACGTGGGTGACCCGTGCAATCCTCGGTATGCCCGCCTCTCGAAGAGTATCCTACTTAGCCCGAGAGAGAGCATCTAACACATTTGGAAGCTAATCACTCTCCCTCTCTCGAGATCCATCTAATGTAGTCTTCTTTCTTCGTAAAAACACCCAAAAACACACAAAAAGAAGCAAGTTAGCATCAAGATTGCATTAGAAAAATCATTAAAGCAAGTAAGAATACTAGAAATGCAAAAATAAACTTAAACTAGTGTTGTTTTGACACTTTGTAGAGAACCACCGCCTAAGTAGGCGGCGGTTCTCCATAATCGCCGCTTAAAAGGTGGCGGTCCTATAACCGCCACCCTGCTCAGGGCGGTGGTCCTATCCCATGACTACAAACGGGTCGCATGCCCTAAAATGCTTTAAAATACAAAAATTTGACCGTTTTAGCTAAAACAAAAGCCTACCCATTAGGCGTCCCCCCTAAGAGACACATTTAAAATTGACATTTCTAAAAATAACCCCCCCACGACAAAGTTTTCATCATTTTTACATTTTGGGTGTAAAAACGTTAAATTGAGAAGAACTAACATGGGATCTTGCAGGTCGAGGTTTTGCTCACGGAGGCATGATCGTTATCTCGATACGAACGTTTCAACTATACTCTCATTGAAAAGCTGTCACCATAGGTCCCAAAGCTCAAAACTATCAAATCGAAACGCAAATGAATAGGAAAATGGTCCCATTTTATATATATATATATATATATAGTGTGTTTTGACTCATTTTGAATGCCCATTTCATAGGTTTAGAGTCTTGATGAAGGTAAGTTCTCATCCCCACGCAAATGGTAAGTCCTCATTTCATACTCATTTAGTATTTATTTTTCAATTTATTTTATCTATCTCCGCACTTGAGTCCTCTTTCCATTTTACTGTGTAGCAGGGGAACTCGAATGGTGAAATTTCAACACATGGCCGTGTCGTGTATAATTTCTAGCTTCCCATTTTGGGACCGCCATACTTGGACCCACCATTTTACACCTCTTCATGGTTAAAATGCTTTCCGAGGGGGCAATATGTATGTACCCAAAATTGTAGGGTACTGTGCTTCTAGGATCGATGTTACGCATGCCCCAATGATGATACAAGTCGCCTTCGCAAGGTGTTCAAGGTCTAGAGAAGCTCACAAAGTATATGTTAGCATCCCAAATGCTTTGTCAAAGGTCCTTGTGCTTTGTTTTATCCCTCATTCCCCTTTTTAACGCCTTTTTCCCTTTAGTGACGAAACCGCCGCCCTGCTAGGGTGGTGGTCCTTCACGCATTTTCTAGCATGCTCCTTTGATCGCGACTCGTGTAATTTTTCAAATTTCACTAGCTTTTATCAACCACCTTGGCTCGTATTAATGTTTTATGTCCCCTGGAATAGTGTTTCTTCATTGTTTAATGGTAAAAGAGTTCTAATGGGAATTACCTTTGGGTGAATGTGAAATCTATAAGTATCCAACTTGTTTTCAAGAAAATGGCCCCTCAACTTCTCATTTCCATTGTTTAGTCTTTCAAATTCTTGCTTAGAATTCATGTTGTTCTCATATTTGCATCCATGCTAGTTTTTCTTTTGTTGTTAGAAGCCATTCGATCTTCTTGCTTCAGTCTTGTTCATTGTTGTTCATACAAATTAGTTTAGAGCATAGTAGTGTCATTTGTAGATTGCATCCATTAGAGTTGCAGGTTGTGTTCTTCACAGAACGTAGATTCTATAATCTCTCGGTACACTTGTATTATATTCCCGTAATAAATCCCGCGAGGAATTGTATTTTCCAAGCTCTGTCACTTGTGTTGTCCCTCTCCTACTCACATTTTATTCGGTTTATATCCAAAGCTACCATTGTTCAAAATACCTTCTTCTCGATGATGCTAGCATATACACGCTCTTCTCGGACTCACATGAACACGAAGGAATGAGGAGATCATTCGAGGGGACAAAATCATACACTACTTGATTCACCACTGCTTTCGCAAATTCCGGGTTTTATCTCACAAAGTTCTAGTTAAAACATATCAAATAGAGTAGTGAAATATTTCATTTCAGTTAAAGTTTCATTTTTGATATTTCCAGGGAAGCTATGGGGATTGATAGTTTCTGAGAAACTATGATTCATTCCTCACTTCGAGGTAGGATCGAGAATCTTTCAATTAATTTAATCACTAACTAGTTATTTAGGATAAAACTCACAATCGCATTGCAAAGTAGCTACACTGTGCTACCTTGCTTATTTTAATTTAGTTATTAGATTAGTTGTCATTTTCTAAATATATTAGATTAGGTGTTCTTTCAATTCTATTCAAAATCCTATCAAAAATACAAAAATAGAGGAATATATATATTTTAAATATATCTTGCATAATTAGTTTATTTCGTTTTCATTAGGCTTATATTGATCTTCAGATGACAATCATAGGACCTAGGAGCCTAGGGAATACATTTTTGAGCCAATCGTGCCTCAACCAAATATTGTTGCAGCAATAACTAACATAGACCAAAATCTCGTAGAATTCAAGTCTTCGAACAACCATAGACCTATAATAAATCAACACACATGACTAAGAGTATTAAACATAGAAGATGACAAAGCACACACACTCTGGTCAAATCAGCCAAATTATAGACGCCTTGATAGATATCCATATGACTATAGAAGGACCTAAAAGAGAGCAAACATTCGGTTGTGATCCATAGGTCCCATAACCCAACGGGCCTACAAATCAATCCAACATTGACGTTGGTTTGCAAACATTAGTGTTTAGGTCCTCTTCACTTCCACCAGACATTATCACACAACTATCATTATTAAACGTAGCAGCTAATCAAGCTAAATATTTCTGGACTAGACCAGAGAATCATCCATAAAGCACCAAAAGATCCACTACACATTTAGCCATTCCATTTTCATGACCTTGTCGGGAGGTATATACGAAGCACCCATAGGTCATCTTCCACGTATTCCACAACCCATAGATCAGATCATGGCAGAGCTCGATATTGATTGGAGCCTTTGAGCAGCTATCCTCGTCGAATGATCTATCACACCGGTTCAAGTTAGGAGGGCCTTCTTTGCCTTAGATTCACAGATCCCACTATTGTGTGTTGAAGAAATAAGATTACCTAACTAGCTTATCTACATCCCGTGTGTATTCCATCCCCACCGGTTGTCTCGGCATGACCTCGGGAGGTCAAGTGCGAGGAAGAGTTACTTGTAGTTTCTCATGCTCACATGTCACTTTTCCATCGTATAGTGCCCTCTGCTACACGCGCGATCTGCAAGAATGTATCTTGTTATTGCAAGATATGTACCTCCACCACACATGACACCAAGGATTGTAGACTGATTGACCAAATTCATGAGGCAATATATCTTGGTGTGCACCAAACTAACATTGTCGTAGTAGTTCCAAAGGAGATGAGCATTGGTATGAAAAGTGCGGAGATGGAAATACACGTGGAAGAGGATTTCACGGAGGTTTTGCAGCCGTGGTAACGGCGGAGGAAGAAGTGAGTTCCCACGCGAACGTGTTTTAATTGTGGATCCATAGACCACTATAAGCATGAGTGCCCAGAGCTTCTACAATGCTCATGGTGTGGAAAAAAACATAAGTATGAGGAGTGCCCAGAGTTATATGAGCATATGAGCCGCAGCAAAGCACCGGAAGGACAAGGGCACTGCCATGGTAAGTATTAAGAAGGCTAACACACAATGGCTCCCATGGGTAATGTGTGAGTCAAATTTAGAGTTTGTTATGGTGACGACAAGAGCAGAGTCTGCACACGCGAAGGAGGCACCTCAAAGAAAGGACTCTGGTTTCAAGGGAAGAGGTAGTGCATGGGAAGTATCTAGACCCTGCTCACAGAAGGAAGTCTACCAGGAGACCATGGATGTCATTTGAAGCTTACAAGGAGAGATCCAGTGTCTAAAAGAGAAGACTAGAAAAGAGGAGCAAAGAAGGACTGTGGAGGCACCAAAGGATGACCTGGATGAAGTTAAGGAAGTATGCAAAATGATGAGGCAAGAGAATGTTATTCCCTTGCTAGGAGCATGGCTGAGAGAGAAGGTGCCGCATACTGAGAAGAGCGTGAGAGGAAATTCTTACATGCAAACCTTCCCCCTCACAACCTTGATTATGATAAGGAGATCACATTGAATGCAGTGGTGGATGGATGGCTGCTAAGTAATATCCTCATTGATACAAGCGCTGAGGTCAACGTTCTTACCTTGGATGCATGGCATCAGATGGGAAGGCCTGCATTACAGCCATCTTTGAATGTGTTGTATATGGAAAATAAAACAAAGGCAATGCCCATAGGTGTCTTGAAGGATGCGGCCATTACCATTCAGGAGCTAAGTTTACTGGGGACTTTGAAGTCTTGGCGCTCACCGAGGCAGATAATTTCCTAGCATTACTTGGGCACCCTTGGTGCTATAAGAACAATGCAGATCTCCGGTTTAACAAGGGATACATAATATTTGAAAATAAGGAGGAGTGGGTCATTATACCCCTTACTGATGGAAATTCCACGCCCTATACTGAACCCCGGGAGAGGAAGTCCTGGACATAATATATGTGCACTCCATAAGAGATCCAGAGACAATCCATCCTACAGAGGGAGTCATCCAGTTTGATGATGCTCAATCTATCAGTGATACCACCAATATAGCATGCGATAATTGGGCGCATGGGACTTATGAATTGGTGGACGACATCTAAGAGGATCGGTGACCAAAGTAATAAAGGCACGTATTATCCGATGCCCGGGAGGAAAGAAAATAACCAAGTATTCTGGAGATGCATACCCTGAGGTCTTTTTGAAAGAAATGGAAGCTCAGTGGAAGGAGGATGAGTGATGTGGGATGCTGAGTTATGTTTTTCTAGGCACAACAGCAAGGTGGTGGTCTACGCATAGCGAGAACCTGTTGGAATGGCGTGAGGTTAGAATTGCGCTCACTGTTTGATTCTCTAGAAGTAATGTACCCACCACTATCAAGGATTACAATGGCAATGAACCCGCCTCTTCCCATATCTAGGTGTGTGAGAGGTTCGTGGAGAAGGTGCGGAAGCTTTACCACCATCCCTTTGGGTGCACAAGCTATATTCAACACTATAAGGTTGTGTGTGCACTTGGTACATACATTCCGAGATTCACCGCTAGACAGGGAATTGGCGGGGAGGTAGCGGCTGATATTGTTCACACCTTTGAATATCGAAGTACCAAGCCACCAGTTGATAGAGCGTTGAGGCTGTCAAATGCCTTACTCGGGGTAGCTTCATGGCAGAAGATAGGTTACTATATTTACTTGGTGAACCTAGTTTGAGGCGCATTTTGAAGAAGAGGAAGCAAAAATATACGGTTTGAGAACGCGTGTGCTGAAAAAGAAAAAGGAAATTTGGTATACGTAATTGATGGAGAAGAGGCAGAAGGCCTAGATGTTGACCATTCGGTCGGGATGCACGAAGTAGTTGACAGTGTGGATGCACGTGCACGTGCGTATCATGAACCACTAAAGACCAAGAAGGTTAACATCAGCTTGGAAGAAGAGCCCAAGGAAGCTATCATTGGAGACTACTGGTTAGAAAAGGAAGTATCTAAGATCATCAATCTCTTGCGTGAATTTGAGGATTTATTCCCATGCGGGTACCATGAACTAAAAGGCGTCCACCATTCCTTGGGGGAAATGAGGATAAAGTTGAAGGACGGTGCATGCCTAGTCAGGAAGAGACCCTACCGGATGAATCCCAATATGCGCGTAAAGGTAAAGGAAGAGTTAGACAAAATGATAGCATCTGGTATCATTGATGTTGCGGAAGAATCAGAATGGATAAGTCTAATGGTGATCAACATAAAGAAGGATGGGAGGATTAGGATATGTGTGGATTATAGGGAGTTGAACATTGTTTGTATTATAGATCCTTTTCCAACCCCCTTCACTGAAGAAATTTTGGAAGGAGTCACTGGGCACGAGGTCTATTCCTTCACGGATGGATTTTCGGGATACCACTAGGTAAGGATTGCAAAGGAAGACCAAGAGAAGAAAAATTTCACCACCGAGTGGGGAAGTTTTGCATACACGGTCATGCCCTTTGTGTTGAAAAATGTGCCCATTGTTTTTCACGCATAGTGGTGCAAGCATTTCAGGACTTCATCCACAAGTTTCTTCAGGTATATTTGGATGATTGGACGGTGTATGGGTTGGTCAGGGACCATTGTGATAACTTAAGATTGATGTTTGAGAGATGTCGGCAGTTGAGGATATCCCTCAACATTAAGAAATGTGTCTTTGTAACTCCATTTGGGACGTTGTTAGGACATATCATATGCAAAGAAGGCTTGTTGGTTGATCCCGCCAAGGTTGTAGTTATTGTGGGATTGGGGGAACCTACTAGCCAAAGCGTCGTGCGCAGATTTCTTGGGCACACTGGGTACTACAGAAGTTCATTAAAGGGTATGCCAAGATCACCATGCCTTTGGAAATATTACTTAGACATAAAAGTGCCTTTCAGTGGGGAGAGGCAGAGAGGGCATTTGACACTTTGAAGGATAGGCTTATCACCACACCTATTTTACGATTCCCTTCTTGGGATAAGCCTTTTCATGTCCACGTGGATGCCTCTGGTACAACAATTGGAGCCATTCTTACACAACCAGGTGAGGGAATTGTTGATCACCCCTTGTGTTTTGCAAGTAGGAAGTTGATACCAGCAGAGAAAAACTATACAATGACTGAGTGCGAGGCATTGTCAATGATCTACGCACTTCATAAGTTTAGACAATATCTCGTTGGAAACTCCTTTCATATTCTACACTAACCATATGGCCTTGAAGTATTTAGTAAACAAAGCCATGTTGCAAGGGTGCATATGTCGTTGGGTACTCTTATTTCAAGAATTTGAGTTCATAGTAGTGGTGAAACCACGGAAAGAAAAATTATGGGCTTGATCATTTATCAAGAATTGATTCAAGGGAGGATGCGCAGAGCATCAAGGACACTATACTGGGACACGCAACCATTTAGGTTGCAGCGCGCGCCCTCGAGTTAGAAGACATTGCTATTTTTCTCAAGGAAGGTGTGGTGCTCGAAGGAATGAAAGCATTGGAAAGAAAGAAGTTAGCCATACGTGCCGCACCCTACATGTTAATCAATGGAGATTTGTATAAGATGGGTTGCAATGAGGTTTTACGCCGGTGTGTGTTGGAACATAAGCACGTTGCTATAATAGAAGAAGCCCATGGTGGGATTTTGGAGGACACTATGTGGGAAATGCAACCGTGCACAAGATTCGACCACGGGAATATGGTGGGAGACGATTCACCAAGATTACATTAAGTTTTGCAAGGCTTGTGACCATTGCCAGCGCCTTGGCAAACCTAGAAAAAGGGATTAAATGCCCTTGCGACCCATAACTAGCGCGAAACCCTTTGAGAAGTGGGCAATAGACTTTGTTGGGCCAATCTCGCTAGCGACGTGAAGGACTAGCTCAAGGTATATCATTACTTGTACTGACTATCTGACAAGGTGGGAAAAAGTAACTCCCACTAAGGATTGTACCATAGCTACACTGGCTAGATTCTTCTGGGAAAACATAATCAATAGGTATGGATGCCCATTAAGCTTGACAAGTGATAGAGGCACTCACTTTCTAAATGAAACCATCAGGATTCTGTTAGCAGAATTCATGGTAGCCCATCACAAAACCACTCCTTATCACCCTCAGGCAAATGGAACTGTAGAGGCATTTAACAAGATACTTAGTCACACATTGACTAAGATATGTGATGTTGGTAGGCAAGACTGGGATGATAAGGTCTCAACCATTCTTTGGGCATACAGAACAACTTACAAAAGATTGAACAAAGCCACACCATTTCAATTGGTGTTTAGCGGAAGCATGAAGCATCCTACCGGTTGATTTTATGTTACCATCATTGCATAGCATGCGCAGGAGGATTCGATGATGAACAAGCACTTTGGAAGAAAGAATTGATGAATTGATAAAACTAGATGAAAGGCGCTTATTAGCCAGGTGGAGCCAGAAAACTGAAAAAGCTAAGAAAAAGGCATGGCATGATCGACATATTAAAAATAAGAAATTTGAGGTTGGGCAGATGGTGTTACTATATGATTCAAAAAAATTGTGCCATCCTGGGAAGTTAAAAGTCCATTGGTAGGGTTCTTATGTAATCTTGTACATCCTTGATTCAGGCACATGCGATTACAAGCACTAGATAGGACAAGATTACCTAGACACTTCAATGGGAGTAGGTTGAAGCCCTATTATAAATAAGGCTTCTTGGTGTTTGTAAATAAGGCAGTTTTTCCTGTTAGTTTAGGATTTCCTTTATGCTTTTTCCTTTCATGTGTTTCCCTTTCGCGTTGTTGTCTTGTTTTGTGCCTTGGGCGTTGGTAACCTTATTACTTTTTGGAGTTATGAATGCGCAGAGGACCGCGCATCATTTTAGTGTGGGGTGAAGAGATAAAGGGAAGCATGAAGAAATTGCCAGAGGATTGTGTTGGTAGACCGTTTGAGTGGCCCTGTAGAAAAGATGCATAGGTAGGAAGGGAAGATTGGAGGCAAGTTAAGGCCACATTGGAAATCCATGTACAAAGGAGAAAAGTGTAGAAAAACACGAGGTAGGCAAAAGCAAGAGTCATGAGGATAGAAGAAGTGCCTTCGGTGCTACTTTGGCACATGCGCAAGAGTCTTTTGTCAAGATGGATTGTTTGCACACCGAGAAGGTTGGGAAAGTTGTCCGTGCAAGGATTAGGTGTTATGTTTGTGGAGCCTATTTTCATGTTAGAGTGTGGTACACCTTCTATGTGTTACACTCGGGTATTTTTACGGCGGTCCCGCCGCGCTGAGCGGGTCGGGGGTTCGGGGTGAAGCCCCCGATGAAAGGGGGTTCGGGGGTGAAGCCCCCGAAGCAAATTTTCATGGGTGGTTTATTAACCCATGGGTAATGGGTAACCGTTATGGGCTGGTTTTTGGGCCCATGGTTTTTGGTCTTTCGCCCATTGTTTTGATACCCACGGTTTTTTGCCCTTGGTTTTCATACCCACGGTTTTGTATCAAACTGCTTAAGCAATTGTCTATTTATATGGTCTTATGCATATGATAGATGTACAAGTAAATTTATTGCAGATGTGTTTTGAATTCGGGTGTGAATTCTGTAGAGTTTGTTGAGCATAGCTCCAAACGGATCTGGGTATTGTATTGAGAGAGTGGAGGCTTGTAATAAAATCTAAGCAAGTGATTCTTGGTGGACGTAGCCCAAATTGGGTGAACCACATTAAATCTTGTCTCTCTGTGTTGTGTTATTTATTCTGCACTTTTATTTGAGATCTGTAATATTTTCGCATATTAGTTTCATTGTTGTGATTCGTAAGGGATTATTCCGCATATTTTATCTCTTATTTCCTAACATTAGGCACATGAGTAAGGGCGCTGAAGTCAGGTTTTATTTGAAAAAGTTGCATTAAGTACTATCATACGGTGGTAGGTAGGATAGCCTTTAATGCGTTAAAGCAAGAAAACTATAAATATAAGGGTGGACACTTCATTATTTTACTTTGCGCATACAAAGAAGAGTTCTATTTTTGAGAACTAGGGTTTCAAGAAGTGATTCGTGTGAAGAAAAATCACCTTAACGTGAGCGTAAGAAGTCCATTTGATCTATAAACTAGAATGTAAGTAATTCACGGGCGTAGGAAGTATTGCGAAGAAGCACCGTGAGAAAAGAACACATCCGAGTTAGGGTTTCAATTTTAAGGCACGGAGCGCAAGAGAAATTCTTTTCCAGATTGATATTTCAACCTGGGATGAAAGCAAAGGGCGAGATGATGGCCACTAAGCCAACTAATAAACAAGCGAGAACCTTATAAGAAAGGAAAGGGTAAAGGCAACGGTAAATGAAAACAAGAAGATATACCGACAGAGAAAATGAGGAGGGGTATTCAAAAATGCAATACCTAGATGGAGTTTTGCTAGGGAAACAATGGGAGTCACACCAAAGAAAGATGACATTAAGTGATTTTAACCATCGGTCGAGCACAATTGAGAAAGAGATGGTGTTGGAGTTGGTGCACCCAACAAATAAAAGAACATCAGATGGGTTGCTGATTTACAACGACGAGGTCAAGATAAAAATGGAGAAGGTGAGACTTTTGCAACTTTATGAGTTTCCTTACTTTGGTAAGCCTGAGCGCTTGTACCAATGGCTGATATCGCGCTTCACAGGCCTAATCTATGAAGGGGATAACCTAGAGGATGACCTCCAGGATGAGGAGGCAATCAAGGAGACCGTCGCATCCCATGAGTACAAAAAGGGATCGAGATATTATGACATCTTGGACATCAGTGACCCTGTAATGAAGATGGTCATGCACCTCGTATCAAAATTGAATGGACAAGAAAGGTGAACCTAGGTGAACAAGCCCTAGTTGAATGTCTGTAGGAAGATTGTAGAGGGCACCATCTACAACCTATCCACATACATTACGGATGAGATTGTCAGTAGCGCGAAGGAGGAGGCAAAATCCACTTTGGCAATATTCTATTAACCATAGTGTTTTCAGAAATTGGAGTGTCGATGCATCCACAAAATTTGTTTGGGAGTACCCTAATGAAGACCCTTCACCCACAAAGAGGTTTGAAAAATATACACGTGAATCAATGACATCAGTACATAAGGCGCACCTAGATAAGTGGTATACGTGCCTAAGGAACGCATTCGGTGCTGAATGGTGAATTCCCGAACAACTCCCAGTGACCACCAAGGGAGAGGCAGAGTTTGCGGTATACCAACACTTCTGCATTGGCAGATTTGTGTTAACAGATGGCACATGGAGCCCTTGGTGCAAACTCCCCTTTTCCTTCATAGCCCAATTCTTTCAAGCAGGGGTGAATAGATTCAAGGAGTCTAAGAAGCTGGATCTCGATTTACCTAACCTAGACAGAGAGCATAGAGAGATGTAGAAAGGGTTGGTGTACCTTGGAAAGTGTGCATACGTTGAGAGGTACGTTTCACATGAGGTACATATAGTAAGACCTCTAACTTTTCCTATTACTAGGAAGGATGCGGCAAAGATATACCTTTGCATTAGACCAAAGTTTGAAAAGGATGCGTATCTAGAGAACAAAGTATCAATCCCCGAGGACCCTACTGGCAGAAGAGCCCCGCACCTAAAAGAAAGGAGAGGAAAGAACAAGAGGATCTAAGGTTGATGGAAAAACAAGTTGTAGGTACCCCTGGACCAAGTACCTACATCCGAAAGAATAAGAGGACGGTGGTCAAGGAGAAGACCCCAGAACCAGCAAAGCCACCAAGTGAAGAAGAATCATCCGCAGAGGAGAATACCGCATCCCTATACCAGAATCTTCACTAAGGAAGAGGAAAAGAAGATAGAAGAATCGGGTCGAGAAAACAAAAGGCTTGAGTGCTTATAAGGGCGAGGAAGATGATGATAGAGAAGAAGAAATTGAGGTGAATCAGAACCACCTACGATCGAGGTGCACAACTTGGAAGAAGAGGATGGAGAGGAGGCAAAGAACGAGTTCATCTTCGCGCGTAGGTAGGGTGCCAAGGAGGAGGAAGGTGCCAAGGACGGAGAGAGGAGCGAGGAGGCTAGTACAAAAGATCCAAGTATGCCCAAGCTCACGGAGGAGGAGGTGAACGAGAAGGTGACAAGGGAGGCTGAAAATATTATTGAGGCCTTGGTCGATAAAGAGTTGGAGTGCAGCACGGACCTGGTGTTAGATGAAATCAAGAAAGAAAGCAGGGAGAGAAGCCACAAAGCAGACAAAAGGGCCCATTCTAACGTATTTGTTCCCAAGGGCATGTGTACGGGGAGTAAGCGTGCGAGAAGGAGAAAGGGAAATGATGGGTTATGTTAATAACCCCAACAAAGTGTTGTGCACGCGCTTCTAGAGTACCATGCCCACAAATGAACTCACAAAGAATGGAATCTTTTGATCTCGAGGGTGGATACCCGAGGACAAGGAAAATGATCTCATGGGCTTTTGAGTCCCACCTCGACGAACCCGATTCGAGGTCAGCCACGGAGCGGTACTAACTCTACCTGTGACTAAGGGAGACAACCCCATTATAAATGTGTAACAACTGTCAAATGAGAAAGTGTGCAACATGCTCAATAAGGTCTCCGTGGAAGTAGAAGCTAGGCTCTTTTGTAGGAGTGACAGGTCAAGGTCTGGAAGATTTATTGGAGAAAGGGGAGGAAGAGCTAGCTAAGTTAACAAAGGGCCTCATCCTTGAGAAATTGTTCACCGCCCACCAGAATGAGAGTCAAGGAGGAAAAGGCCAAGGTGCGCGAAGTTCAAAAAAAGGTGGAGCTCATTTCAAATGCAATTATCTTAAAGCATCCGACCTTACCCCTCCCCGCGCAGAAGTATGGTTCTTCCCTGGAATGCCCTGGAAGACTTGACTGGATCCTCACCATGGAAAGGAAACCCCGGCCTTAGAGTCTGTAGAAGATGTAGCTATGCACTTGGGAGCGGGAAGACAAGCTAAAGGTCTTTGCGCTATATAGTAGAATACAACAAGGTTCTTGCGATATAAAAATTGTTACCCTAATCATTTGGGATCGCATACCACTATCGGCCCGACCAAGACAAAGTGACAAGCATGTTGCTTCCAATGAAGAAAGCAGAGCTGAAGGAATTCAAGGAGAAGAACAAGAGCAATAGGGTAGAGCGAGAAAAGATCTTGGGCGAGGTGGAAAAGAAGTCGAAGTTATTGAGATCTCGGGGCTCAATCGAAAACCAGCTTAAGGAGCTATAAACGGTAATCACAAGGAGAATGGATGCCTTGGAAGATATGGGAAAAGAATTGGAAACATTGTAGAAACCTTGAGCATGCAAGGGAGGGATTAACTTTTGATGAGCCGAGCACATTGGTCGACAATCTTTTCCAGAGAGCACAGTCAAGTCAACGCATGGGATACTCAGAGGCGACCTAAGAAAAGATTTTCCCCTCTTACTTCTTTGAGTAACACAATTTCCCTTTCTTCTTTCTCTTCCCCATTATTTATTCTTTCCCTTCATTCTTTCCCAAGGCAAGGCCTTGCCATTTTATTCTATTCTTTGAAGGTTTCCGAGGGCAGAGAACAGGTGAAGTGTGGGGTGATGTTGGGCCCCTGAAATAACCACCAAGTCATGAAGGCACATAAGCGCGCACGGTTGGATGAAGTGCGCAAGCTAAAGGAGCGCACAGCAGGTTTAAAAAGGGTTTTGTAGAACCTAGGATGCGTGCCCATGAAGCAAAATCCGGACTTAGCCATTTTTGACCTATCGGGCAGAACTCATGAAAAACGTGACCCGAGTGGATAAGGTTCCATCCTGGCGATAGGGTGGCCTGGAAGGAATATGCTTTGCGAGAGAAGATTCTAAAAGCTCATCATGGCAAGGAGTGGTGAGCGCAGGCCTGGAGAAGCATGCACCCAGGGAGATCCACACTTTGACACTTGGCGCCAGATCTGAGGCTACAGGAGATTTTTGGCACTTCAGATGCCTATATATACGCACACCCATAGTCGAGTTAGGGGAATGAATGTATCGATCAATCAAGAGAGACAAGTTAGAAAGTGGAGCTAATCGGGTAGATGAATGTAGAGAAGGATGTACCGAGGGCTTGGGATGTAAATTTTTTTTTGAGAACCTACCCGTATGGATCCGGATATGATGCATGATCGTGGTCTTCCATTCTCGTGATGTTTTGTATTAAGCATTGAATGAATATGATAAGGTTACCAAATATATTGAATCAAGATATCTTTACTTCTATCATCTGCATCTTTCCTTTATGGTCTTTGTTCTTGTATGTTCATGAACCATAATTAAATGCTAAAGTCTCTTTAAGGTTTTGTTACTATCTAAGTTTTGTTAAATCTATTGAGCGCTCTCTATTTGGAATGACTGTAAGGGTATAGAAGTCATTCTGAGCTCTATGGTTCTTGCATGTCTTTTAAATCACTAAGTCAAGATCATGAATGATGTTTTCCACTAGACTCACATAAAGGAGAGACTCGGCTCCCTCTCGTGCGCCTCGGGTGAGCACCCAACGCCGTTGGGTGATTGGTTAGCGCGCATGGGGTTCCCCTTATACTTTGGTAGGTGCAAAATGACTACACATCGTCCCTCATGATCCTCGCGTTTCGTGGTTTGAACCCTCTTTCATCCTCTTCCTTAGTAGTGCTTCCACTAGTTTGACAATCACAACCACTTCATTTGAAGGCACAATGGCATCCAAAACCTTCTTAAGGAGAAATATGGTGTAGGCCCCTCCCACTTGAGCTTGCCACTTCATGGGATGGGTTCTCTTAAATTTTGAGGTAGGAGTCATAGTATTATTGGTTGTATAGAAATTATTAGAATTTGAGTGGGTGGTATCGAATGGAAGAGCCTATCCATCACATATGTTTCATAGGCCGACCGGTCAACAACCAATGGGATGTTTACTACTTTTTGGGGGAAATTTATCATCGACAGTTGACTGATCAAGTGTATGCAAACATATATGATGTTTCCTCGAAGATCGAATATGTTGTTGAAGGAGCTAAATGTTTGGACTACCATTTCACCTAAATATTATCCATTATCAAGTCTGTCAAGTATTCTACATGTGTTTAGTTTGTTTTTTTATTTCTCATCTTAAAATAGTACACGCTCACATTAAATTTAGTCATAACTTTTATTTATGTATATATATTTGGATTTTAAATACTACCTAACAACCTATTTATCATTAACCATTTAGGTCTTTTAGTTCTAAATTGTTATTGACAAATATAAAAATTCATATTCCCCTTAAAAACATTTCTAATCAAAAACATTTAATTATCTTAACATTTTAATTAAATATCTATATATTTTTAAATAAATATCTATATATTTTTAAATAAATATCTATATATTTTTAAATACACCGATCACAAATGATATAAATACTCAACAAGAGGAAAATTTGGGACGAAAATTTAATGCTTCTTGCCATTAATTATATTGGATAATTTCGATTGATTTGACACGCACCCAAACATCCAATTTTAACACACAAAATATTTAACATGCGCGATTTCGGTCCAATATATTTAGAAACATTATTTTTGATGTTATCTATTTTTAGAATTTAGAAAAGAAAAATAGGAAAAACATTAATGCTATTAAAAGCTTGGGCTATAATCAAATCTATTTTAAGACTTTGGTATAAGTCCGAAACAAACGGCATTGGGAAGTGGTGAATAGAATAATATTAACAATACTATTTACTAACTTATATTTTTTGAACTACGCATACCAACCAACAACCTATTGTTAACCACGTAAGTATTTTAATTATATTTTATAATTAATAAATATAAAGAGATATTTCCCTTAAAAACACTTCCAATCACAAATACTTGATTATCTTAACCTTGTAAATAAATATATGTTTTATTACGACTATTCGAATAGCAAAACATACAAATACTCAACTTTAATTGAGAAAATTCATATGAAACAATGCAAATTTGGGAAGGATAACGCGTCCTTAGCCTTTTGGAGGTTATTAGCATTCGAGGGCAATGTTGAATAAAAGAAACTGTCAAATTTAAGACCCATACGACTTAACCCAGGCGATTTTCAGGCCAGTATATTTAGAAAATTTATTTAAGATGAAATCTATATTTAGAATTTCTTATAAATAAAAAAACTTATTCCTATTTAAAACTTGCGCTGTACTCAAATCCGTTTAAAGACTTTGGTAGAAACAGCGTTGGGGAAATTATGTTAGTGCGCCGCTGTTTGTAATGCATTCGGAATACATGAAAATGGTGCAAGAGTTTGAAAAAGAGACTGCCGAATCTGTGTGTGGTAATTTTGTATGCCGAGGAATTATGAATAAGAAGGGCACCTGCTACTTATGTGTAGCTTTACAATGTATACTGGCCATGGAAGGTATCAGAAATGCCTTCAAACCTGTACTCGCTGCTTGTTACTCTGTACCAGACAAGGCTCCCTTCACAAAGTTTCTGCGTTCATTGTTTCTTGAGAGAACGAACTGTCGAGAAAACAATGAGTTATTTCTGCAGCAAGGCAAGAGCTCGGAAGAGGCCATACAGATGGCTACTCTTTTACATACCAAGTATCCAGACACTACTACAAGGGGGGGTCATTTGAGACATTAATAGAGACAAAATTTGACTAAATTGTCTCAAATAGAGACAATAAAAAAGTTGCATATCGTCTCTATTATTGTCTCAAAGCGGGTGTCTCTAATATTGTCTCTAATTATTGTCTCTCAAGAGACAATAATGATTGATACATATTTTGTCTCTTGAGAGACAATATCATTTTCGTCTCTCTAGAGACAATATCATTATTGTCTCCTTAGAGACAATACCGAATACTAACATTTTGTCTCTCTAGAGACAATACTAATTTCAATTTTTATTGTCTCTCTAGAGACGATACGAATTTAAAGAATGAAAAATATGAATTTTAAAACTACATAATAACCAAATATCAACGAAGTTACATATCATCTATGATGTCGAAGTGGTCTGGTAATTAATATAATAAATTAACAACAATTTGATTTAAATATTGTGCCCAATAATGGGTCCACAAATATTTTATTAATATCAAATAAGATAAGATACAAAAGGGTGTCTGAATTCCGTTAACCCTTGAAATACAATGATAAAATACAAAAGGGTGTCTGAATTCCGTTAACCCTTGATATACAATATTAGCACCTTCTCTCCACCAAACTTCAAGTGATCCATATGATTCCCTAGTGCTACTTTGAAGTTATTTTTCTTAACTTCGATTTTGAGCAACTTCCTTTTTGAGCAATTGTCTCTCCATCGACAGCAATCATCTTCATGTTCTTCGCTTTGATTGTCTCAACTTTGATGCAGTTCTCTACTTATCGTTAGCAACGAAGGTGCATTGGATTCTAAGAAATTATGATCACATATTTTACTCCAATTCTGCCAAAAGTATTCACAAATTGCATTTAAATTAGGACAATAATTAGTTTTTACTAAATCGACTTGATCTTTACATTTTGTTATAAAAAATTAGTTATCACTAACTCATTACTATCAATCCATTTTCATAAATTATACCAAGGACCAACCTCGGACATTAAAATCCCTAGAATTCCACACATGCCTAGTGAAAATGTTCCGATATAAGCTCTGCATTTAAAAAAAAAAAGAAGCCATTATTCATCTATTTTTTCTTTAGTGGATATTCTACACTACATGCATGAAAATGATTAAAAAGACTTCATTTGCAGATCTCAGCATATATCAGTATCCTAATTGTAGTGAACAATTTAATTAAATGAAAATAAATCCCAACAATAAAGATGGGTGGATATAAAGATGTGATAAGTGTAATTACCAGTATGTAAAAGGACAATCCAACCACAAAGCAACCGACGCTCATTCCTCCAAAGAGCAATCTAAAGAAAATTTTCTCTTAATATTCATGTAAATAAGCAATGAAAATCCTTATAACAGCGTTTTATCAAAGCCTAAGTTCATACCATAAGAAGTGGTTGTCTACTAGATTTGTCCATCAACAATGCACCTATTGTTGTCATTGGCACCTGCCAAGCAATATATACATATTGATAAACGAAAATGTGCTTCATCATGGAGACAAGCCAAATGGGGTGTTATTATTTAAGGAATTAGACATATTTGGCACCTACTGTAGATAGCTATTCCAACCGATGTTTCCACCCTATGCTTTTTTCGAAAGCGACATTGCTAGCTACCATGAATTGTTTCCGTAAACAATCAAATCCCCATAAATATCACATCACATGAATGAAGAGGTGCCAAGATGAAGGCAAAAAAGTGAACAAACATATAAGAATGTATGAATAATGCATATCATAAGCATGCACTGTACGATGTTGTTATTAAGACTTGACACCCTTTTCCAAGATATTCTTCATGAACCTAATTAATGATACAATAGTAATGCATATAGGAAATCACAGGAATAAGACACAAAGTATATTATCTGTTTAACAGTACAAGAACATTGTTAAGCTTAATGTGAAGTCATATTTACAAAGTAATGGTAAGTCATACCTATTAAATCATCTATCTGGATCTCTTCTCGATGTAGCTGGGGGCATATGTACAGATGGGGTATGGATGACGATTCGATTGGATGCAAAATGCCTTTATGTACTTATGGACTTTGAAGGACTAGGGAGCTTTGAGAGGACAGAGCAAGAGGACATGCTTCTCTCTGTCCTTAATGCAGCTATCAGTAATCTAACAATCTTCAATAAAAAGGTAGGCCGGAAGTGATTATGTATCTTCTCTTCATTTTCTGCTTTGATTTGCATGTTTTACTTGGCTTTGTTACCTTTTAAACTAGTGTAGATACTTGAGATTAACTGGAAATCTGATATGTTACATCTCAGGAATTTCATCTTGACAAGGAGACAGAAAACGTGTTTCAACGCTTTCAAAATGGGGTAAACTTGGTTAAGAGTGATGAAAAACTATTCAAGGGACTATTCTTCATAGCAATCAAGGATGTTGATCTAGCTGATGTAGAGGACTTAAAAGATGAGTTTCTGTAAAGCTGTTACAAATTCGTAAAAGATCCCATGAAAACTTTCTAACAAAGATGTATGGAGGAATGGTTGAACTTGCTGCAATGCCTTCTTTCACCCGAAAAGAATATTATCAAGAAAGTCTGTCTGAAATAGCTTTAACTATGGAAGAAGATTTAGACCATACCTATCAGAATGGACGTTCCTTCTTGAGAGATTTGAAGCTCATATCGCCCAGAGATAACCAAGGACTAGACCCTGTTGATTTGAAGCGTGTTGCCATGAAAGTGAATATCCTTCATAAAAATTTGGAGTCTGCATGAGGGAAGGACAACTCTCTATGTCAGAGCCAAAGAAGGTGCTTGTGAATTTTGACACTCAAGAAGAAATACATGATGTTCCAATAGAGCTTGGAGATCTCTTGATTGAAGTGCAGGATAGTGGGCTGGAGCTTGCACCTACAGAAGAATCCATTTCAAATGATAAAGTCTTGTCCGATCTAAGATCAAGGCTAGGCACAATTTTTAAAAGAAAACGTGTAAATGGTGACCAATGGCACTCTGTGTTTCAGAGTTTCTTAGGGGATTTGATAGAGAGACGGTGTGATCGTGTTCAAAAGTGGCTCTGCAGTAACACACAGAATTTACTGGTAATCATGATGTACAGAAGTTACAATTAGAGGTAGTTGCAACCCTAGCAGAGCTCAAACAGGGTCTCTCTGTCTGTGGTTGCAAGTGCTTTGTCTGTTTCTGGCGATGCAGTAGCAAGTGTAGCAATTCCCTAGTTTACTGTATTATGAGATGTAGTGGCTTTCACGCCTTGTTAAATCTATATTCACCTATCTTTGATGCTAAAATATTGGACCATTACTCCGATTCATGCCCCCCATGCACATTGTGGGTCTGCCTTTGAATACCACCATCTTGGCAATAATCATGGCATGATATCATGGTCATGTTTAATTTCATGTTTGCTTAAAGTTGTAGAGGTTCTGATGTGCACTTATAGTCTTATACTATGTCAAAGTACATTTTTCTCATGTGGAAGTCTTTAAGTGTCTCAACAATTATGCACCTTGTCAAAGGAATGCTTATGAAAATCATACGTATAAACGATATATAGAGTGGCATGTGTTATACTTGAACATAAGAGTCCTAGGCCCCTTGCCATTATAGCTTAGAACATATATATTTTTCGAAGTATATTATGTCAGGGTTACACAAGATGAAAGACACATGCATAAACTTGCCATATATAAAAGTGCAGTTGTTGCTTTGTTGAGAGCAAGTGAGTCAAGTTTATGCCAAAGAGTTGTCACCACCCACCAAGCCATGTATAAAAATAATGAGGATGAATGAAATGGACTTCCACCCCACTTTTGATTCTATGCTCTTTCCTGTCTTATTTCTGTACCTTTCAGTTTCTTTTAAGCAAGAGTGTTCAGGTATGATTAAAAAAAAGGATACTCATTTAATCTAGGAATCACTTAGATGTCTACATGCATTGTTTTAAGGATCCAAGCGCAGTCACACTGGTCCATGCACTTACATTGAGTGTCTTGGACGGTTGAACAACTCCACACTTCGAGCAACTCCATGCAGTTTGATGCACCATGCACATTTTATGCAACACCAGGATACGCACTGCACAACTTGTAAGACAAAATTTCTCCATTCACTCAAAAATGGGACGGAGCCCCAATAAATGTCAAGGGGTTCCCCAATTCCCTAGTGGGATGTAGGGCAATGGCCCGCAGACCATATTTTAATGATCAATTTCAGCGTTGTTTAGCATAAATTAGAGTTCAGCATGACCCACAATTCAGCACAGTGCAACATATGCGCTATATGCAGCCTGCGAAGCACTGTGCTATGCGTGCAATGTCTACATAGCATTGCTTGTCCATAAAACACCTGAAAACATGCAGTGTGGCTTAGTCTCTGGGCACAACATTCAAAATTCACGGCAGTCACATCTACACTCCACGCCAAACTAGGTGTCAATTCAAGGGCTCATGACATGCTAGAGCATCCATCAACAGACCAGGCATTTGGCAGTCAAACCATGCAACCATCAAGAGGAGAAGAGCCACACAAGGAAATTCAACCGTGTTAACTTCCATAATGTTTTCTTAAGCCTTTACAACTTTGTAATATAGGAAACATCCTCCCACTCCCAATCGGAGAAGAATGAGCATGTCCAAGGATGCCTATTGAGATCTTTGTTCGAGCTGCTGATATGTTTCCCAATCAAACATGTACTCTTCATAGCTGAAAGACTCTGCACACTATAACCAATGATATGATTTTTCATAAGCTTCAACTTCATTTTTTTTGTATGGAGATCTCCTCCAAAAACTTCCAAAAACAGAGGACAACAACTGTAACAGTCTGCTATTTGCTTGATCCGAGGTCTTTTTTCTAACATGGAATTTACGTCACTTTCACTGTCTATTTTTCTACATAGAACTTGAATGGCTGCTTCAAGAGAAAGGGGAACCATGTGTTAAATTTCACATTCTTTAATTTTGCAATCTTTCATTACCTCCGAGACATTTGTTTTCCTAGATGTTACAAGCAACCTGAGTTTCTTCAGATTTGTTATTTGCCTCGGTAGAAGCTCCCTTAGAGGCTGCATGTCCAAGAAATTGTCAATATATAAAAATACGGATTCCTTTTGCATAATATCTTTTAAGATTTGTTGTCCTCTGTGGAAGTCTGTAACATCTTGTTTCAAACTTGTCAAATGCCCCAAAATCTGGGACTGCAACTCTTCTATGTTTGGATGCTCTTCCATGTTTCAGAAAAGAATGACTTTGGAATGTTTCCAACCTTGGAGTTTGTCTTCCAAAGACCTGCACTGCATCTGCCAACGTGGTTTATCCAGATCCACCAATTCCATGCAAAACCACTACTCTTGCAGTACGCTTCTCTTTCCAACAGATGCAACTCCTAAGCTTAATGATTAAATTGGACATCTCCTAAGCCTTTGACAGATGCAACTGGCAGTTCCATTTCTATACTTTATCCAAATTTGGATTCCATACAGATATAATCCAATGCACAGGCAATTGCATAAGCACTCCTGCATTCAATGTAACTTCAATGGTGAAACATACATTAATGTTCACTCGTCCAGAGGATTACGACAAGGAGACCCACTCAGTCCGAGCCTCTTTATTCTTATGAGTGAAACTCTTTTAAGATCCCTTCATCAGGCAACAGAAGTGAACCATATCAGCAGTCTTTCAGCCACTGGAACTAGAAGGTACTCAAATTTCCATTTTGTTGATGATTCATTCATTACTTTTCTCCACTGTTACCAGCAAGCTGTGGTGCATTGAGATCAGAAAATGAAGCGATGTGCAGAGTTATAAATTAAAAAAACAAACACAATAGAGTAAGAGCTCAAAGATAACGCCTAGAGACCAAGGTATAGGAGTAGAAAATAATGAGTTGAGCAACAATGAAGAATAATGTTCGTGAACGAATATAACGAAAAGATTGGGTGTGGTAAATGCAAACCCAGTTATAAAAATGAATTTATAGATCTACAGTAAGGAAGTAACAAAACTGAGCCATTTCAATACAAAAAAACAACAAGGTCCAAGTTAACACTAAACTCGGGAAAGTTTAAAATACAAGATTCCTAATGGATTAACTGCTACATAATTACAAAACATGTCCTCACCCACGTAGTTTGGTGAAGAACAATATTGAGAAATGAGCAGCAATATAAACATGAATTGGATTATTAAACTATAGTGAGAGTACCTTCTCCAATAGAGGAGCTTCAGCCAAAGTGGTGGCCATGAAATTTTCCCCCAAAGTATCCCAAGTTCCGCCTGAAAAAATAGTATGTGAGTACATCAAATGAAATACAAATACAAATGTATCAATGTGTATATTTATTTTGCACGCTTCTAAAGATCCACCAAAATAAGAACTCTCCATTCTGGCAAAGCTTGCTAATAGTTTTGATAATTTCCAGGCTTGCAGCCACATGGCTAGTATCCCCAAGACTTCAATCCCCTTTCCATTATGCTTTGATGGATGTCAATACCTATTCCAAAGCTCTTATTTTGTCATAGGTTGGAGTATGCTGACAAAAGTGAACTGATCAGATTGTCTACAAAGTCAAAAACAGGACCATGCTTGTGTTAGTTTTCCCTTGGCCAATACATAATATTCAAAACTCTAAACTCTAAAAGAGGTTCCGCAATTGAAAAAAAGAGGGCCCAAGTATAAAATATATATAAAGAACCACTTCCACATCAAAACATAGAACTCTGAAACAACAAACCAACTTAAAAGAAAAAAGAAAAGAAAAAGAGGAAACATTTAAATTTTGCTTCCACTGAAAATCAGGGCACCCAGGAATTTATTAAAACATTGCGTCCATAAAAAGAAAAATTGAATCGGCTTCCATATAATAGCAATGGAAAATTGTATGAAATTGGGATGAAATGAAAAGAAAAAAGCACTTACAGGAATGTCCATGTTCTGGGTAGAAAGATAACTGCAAGAAGAACAAGTACTACATTGAAATGAATAGCGCCCAGCCATAAAATCATTGAGTGCAGAATGAAATCCAGATTTATATGTTCAAATCATCATTGGAAATTTTGGTAACACTTCATATGTGTTCAAATCAGCAAAAATAAATATCAGGCTGAGAGACAATGCAATGACAACACAGAGTTACAGATGAATTAAGATAGAGTAGATCTGAGCTCGCCAACTTCACATAAGGTTGGGTAGGCAGCCTAGACAACATCACTGTTCGCTTTGATCGTTTCAAACATTTTCTTTAATTTCTGAATGCTAAGCTAAAAATTTATACTGGTTCCCAGAAATAAGTCCTGACTTTAGACAATTAGAGAGTGATCTTGTACACTTCCATAATTTGATTGACAGAAGTACAAGGCAAGTATTTATATTTTCTAGAAGATCACTCCATCTCAGCTCATGTAATATGCTTAATCAGATCCTTGGCAAGTCTTATGACTTAATCATTCTCAATGGCCTGCCACACTCCCCAAGTTCTAGAGACCACACATGCTTCTCCCATGCTAGTGGTGTTAGTGCTCTCCACCATGTTTAAAGGAATCCCGAGGTGATACACAAATAGATGATCTCAAAAATGATCCCACTACACCCCTTGCACTTTCAATATCTTCATAAATTCTCTTTAATCCCCCTCCATTTCCTATCCCATACTACTCCCAATCCACTATCCACATCCACTTTGAACAGGACTTAGACAACTTATAAACCAAGAAACTGAAAGCTAGCTTCTCAAATACTGAAACCAACTGAAATCCTGTGGATGGTGCTTAATCACTCATCCAAGCACTTTGGTCAGTTGTACATAGGGCCTTCCCTACACAGCACCTTGGTACACCTCACAAACTATACATAGACATCACCCATAACGCTTAGCTTCACAAAGATTGTGAGGTCCTCCACATACTCATCTCCTTCATTACTGTTGTTTCCTTGTGAAACAGAGAAGAGCATGAATGGCAAAAATTGTGAGCATGCTCACAAGCAAACCAAAAACAATCTGAGCAGCTTTTCTCCTTGAGCTGTCATCTTGTTCCATCTCTAACCCTTGTACCTAGTATTTTTACACCTTGTCCCTATTTAATACCTGTGGATGTAATCAATCCATGATTATACTTGCAACAATACCAGAAAATTGCCCTGTTTCATTCTCCAAACTATGTATGAGCTTAAGCCCTACAAAAGTGGACACCTGAAAACTAACAAGTCCAGTCTTTGGGTTGTAGCTGGTTCATGGAAATTTAACATGTATCTACTATCATAGCAACACTGGAAGCCCCAAGCACAGAAATGTCGCTTGTGGAGGTGTTAGAAACAATCCACACTCCAAACCACGCAGAGGGCTGGCAGCTCAGTGATAGACAAAAAGAACAGTAAGTGTATTCCCTTCAGCAGGAGTGCATTATCTAATTTCTTGAGGATTGTAGTAGAATCAAGGAACAAAAAGGACTGTGCACTATCAACAACAAAAACTTTAACAATATCAAGAGCTCTAAGATGCAAAACATTGTCCTCACTGGATTGACATCGGTGAACATGAATGTATCAGTTTTTCCTTTTGCTATTCCAGTGGCAATAACTCCTTTAAAAATCATCTCCTCAGAAGCATTGAAGAAAATATCAACAAGCTACCCAAAACACCCATCATCATAAACAACATATTCTCTCAAACTCATATCCAGTCAAGTCCTTGGGATGCTCATTGAAGCTCACTTTCATAATTCACTCATCTTTGAACCCGACTATTTCTCCAAACTCATTGGAATAACTTGGAAAATGAATTGGAAAGGTGTCAATAATCCTTGATGAGCTTAAAAACATATGCCAAGCTAGCCCATTCTTATATGTCCCATGTTATTGTTTCCATTTGCATACAAAGTAACACTTTTTTTAATTGAAATTCCCTTGGAGCATTTTGTCAAATACTTCACGTGCATACTTCCCAAAGCTTGAAAAAGTTGAATTTTGAATCACCACTCTTTCTTCTATAAAATCCCTTGCAGAGAAAATTGGTTTCTTCTCTAATTTGTTCGGTTGATCAACCTAGTCCATCTAGTTTGGTCTGATATCTGAGACATTATAAGAACAAAATTCTTTCCCTGTATCATTTAGGTATTACACTCCATGTGTTCTCGACTATGACTGGGTTCTCTGTTAATGTAATTTTCACTTCTACTCTGCGATCTAATATTACAGTTGTCTCCACTTCATAAACAACGTTTCTAATTCTAGTAGGAGGCCAGTAGCAGAGTATAGATCTTCCCAATATATTTTCACAGGAAGTGGTCCTCAAACATGGGAATCATAGTTGTTATTGCAGTTAGCACCCAATACAATACACAACCTTTACGTAAAATCACTGGATGCATCTCATATGCAGGTGGCTCAAGAATTAAATCTTCATTTTGATAACAACATTCACCAGTAGCTTTCCATCACGAACTTCCACAATATCTCCTTACTTTACTACTATTGTTTTAATAAAGACATCACCAGAAGTATATCCTTTTTCTTGCAAAGCTGGGGTAGGCCTTTAAGATCACTATATCAGCCACATCTGGCATCCTAAAATAAAGAAACCGTGGATTTCAATTCAACTGCCAGACACTAAAACTCAAGGCTCTTCGGGAACCATTTACCTGTGATATTTTCCCTTGCATCTCTACGCATGATTTAAACATGCCACGATTAAACAATTCATAGGAAATATATATATTAGATCGTAACTGCAAATTCTATTTTATGGCTACGTTTTGAAGAGGTATTTTGACAAACAACTCACATGCTTTTCTCTCGTGCTCATGCAAGAACAATATAAAGCATTAGAAAGCTTGTTGCAGGACTAGACAATTCTTTGGCAACATCAAGTTCTTGGAGGGCAGAATGAGCCAATCTTGTAGAATAACACATCCAAATTCGCAAACTAACACCAACTAAATAGATTTCTATCAGAAATTTCAATCTAATATAGAACTGATCAGGTTGGCGAAAGTCCTAAAGAAATGTTCTATTTAGTCCAAAGGTGTGCATATTCAGCAATATTGATTTTGGGAAGACTTTGAATCGAGTTTTTAAAATTCCCATGGAACTAACACAAGCCAATCAAGGGAACTAACACAAAACAAGTAAATTTCTCAAACCCTAACCAGAACAGGGGCCCATAACAAAATAGAACAGAGAAAATAAATGCACACAGCTGAAAACAACAACATGGAAAGTGGGCTACATACCTGCGCACAAAACAACTCTGATAGTTTCTCTCAGGAAAGCAAAATCCATCCAACCTAGCACAACACTCCAAACTCAAACAGTGTCAATGCCATCTACTCCTATTATTCCAAAAGACAAGAAAACACACTCTAATTTAGTTGATGTACAAAACATTAAGTCTTAGATTACAGAACACAAATACAAAAATAGAAATTTGTTTACCTGGATTGTTGGCTGTAAATATAATGGCTTCCCACCTACCAGATTGAAGTTGGCAATGTCAGTGAACTGCTAGAAATCGGCATAATAGAAGTAGACATACCTGGACGAACAGTTACATCAGCTTGCACACATAGAAGTCTGATATGAATGCATCTCAAGGCCTGCTCCTGCGAACATGTTTCTCTTACCGTTGAATCTAACATATCCAAAACATCTCCTCCGACGTATAGTCTCCATGCCTGCATCACACGTGATATTCACTTAAATCTCACTGCCTGACATTGATAAATCTTACTTAAGGAAAAGGATGATGGGAAAAATCCAGTTACCTACCCATTCTAACATGTTTTGCAATCCCTGTGAAGGATGAATATCAGTGTTTTCTCTTCCACTCAAAATCTCAAGCAATAGCACTCCAAAACTATAAACGTCTACTTTATCCGAAAGCTTCCCTCACATTGCATACTCTGGAGCCATGTAGCCACTGCAGCGCATCAATAATCACTTGTTTAGGAAAATACCAATAAAATGATTAACCAATGTTGAAATACCATGTTGATCAAACAACTGAGGATGTACTAGGTCGAAGTTGGCAAGATCTTTTTGCAAATTATATTTGGAAAATCCCTTTCCCACAACATAAAAATCATGGCCATGAAAATGTATAGGATAGTCCTGTATGGTAATAATGCCCTGTTCTGAAACACTATCTGCACATTACTTTTGTCCCCAAAATGGGATCCTAAATACTCAGTGGCGGATTTTGTTGAGAGTAATTAAATGGAAACAGAGGGTTGTCTGGGAAATCTCTGGTAAACACTCCATTGATGCCGTAATAATAAGCTTTCAAAATAGTTATATCTATCGTGACGAATGAAATGCTATTAAAGCCTCCAACAAACCTTTCGCCATTGATCCCCACGCAGGAGTTTTGGGGTAGCTCACGAGTCCAAGCCCTCGTTTACTCGTAGGCCATAGACGAGTAAATGCTAATAACTGAGTTTTTGGAGTTGCATGAGGGGAACAGAGTTCATTGCTTGGTGGTGCCCCGAACTGTCGATGGCGGTCGACCGATATCAGAGGCTGGATATTATATATGTAGAAGGAGAATGTTTCACTTTTCCTCACAAATAAGGGTTTTGGAACAGGAAATCCATCCAAATATAGCAGACCCTAGTCTGTGTCACAAATCCTGATCCTCCAAGCATGCCTAATCGGTTTTGTTAAGAAAATGAACCACTAAAACAATCTATGCCAAAAATAATGATCCTCGAAGCATACCTCTCCAGCTCTGTAAATGATGCAGCAGATTCGGCACTTGGATCCGTATCTCTATTTGAGGGGTTGATATGGCCGCGTCTGAGTGACATTCTTGCTCCCAATCTAGGGTTCGCTTCCTCCAATTTACCCCCGATTTGGTATACTAGTAAAAGTCAATTAATTTTAAAATTTGGAAAGGGGGAAAATTAGAGACAATTATTTTTGTTGGAAAAAGTTAGAGACAAAAGTAATATTTCGTCTCTAATTTTTGTCTCAAAATAGGGACCCGTGTAGTAGTGAGAAGTTTGTCATTTTACGTAAGAGGATGGAGGAAGAGAGGGCAGCATGTGTATGTTTTGTGGCATATATTAGAAGAGCTCGCAGAGTAAGACCTCGTTAAGGGCTTGAAAAATAGCTTAATCAGAGAGTTCACGAGGAAAGTAATTTGTCGCGACTGTGACACTCTTCTCCATACTCACACTAGTAAAGGATTTATGATTGACATAAATCGCACAATTGGAAGAAATTTTCGGAATTTAAGGCAGCTCTAGGAACATATATTTATGGGCAACGCTTCGACGAAGATATCTTTACAAGAAACGACCTCCTCAATTTTGGCAAAGTGAAGGGAGATCATGCAATTGTAAACAATATTGTGCAACAAAACCACCATCTCACCTCGCCCAATACTTTAATTTTAAATGTACGTGGCTATAATTTGGTGAAAGAAGGAATTAACATTTGCAAAATTCTGGACCTCGGGAAACACATAGAGTAAACCCAATTGCAGTGCAAATTATAAATACAAGCTTGTGGCGGTGACACCAAATCTAGATACATAACAAAACCTGTGGCATCGCTCCCTTTGTGGAATATGAATATGGCAGTGCCATTGTATTGTTTATATACACAGTTCAAATACGTTGTAATCAATCGATGGGTGGTATAAAATCGACAACAGTGAAGTCGAATTGATAGATTTTAATGGATTGTCGAATGGGGTACTCACAAAGGGTATTCACAGTTTCTATACTTTGCTTATCTATGAGAAATGTTCCAAGACTCAAATTAGCTTATGGACTTCATTATATTCAAGGCTATCTCGTCGCTTTAATTTTAAAAAGCAAACTTAAAGTGCAGAATTGTAATTTTAGAATTTCAAGCCGCTTTTAGACTCGACTATAATATAAATTGTGCCACTATAATATTTTTGTTTTGCTTACAAATGCATGCCAAGAAAATAGTGGTTAAATATGCGTGGTCAAGAATATCTCTTAGAAATAACATTTGAATTGCGCCTAAAAGAAAGGAGAGGGAAGAACATGAGGAGCCAAGGTTGATGGAAAAATAGGTTGTAGGTACCCCTGGACCAAGTACCTACATCCGCAAGGATAAGAGGACGGTGGTCAAGGAGAAGACCCCGTAACCAAAGCAAAGCCACCAACCGAAGAAGAATCATCCGCAGAGGAGAATACCGCATCCCCTACACTAGAATCTTCAGCTAAGGAAGAGGAAAAGAAGATAGAAGAATCGGGGTCAGAGAAAACAAAAGGCTTGAGCACTTATAAGGGCAAGGAAGATGATGACAGAGAAGAAGAACTTGAGGTGAATCAGGAACCAATTGAGGTGCATGACTTGAAGAAGAGGATGGAGAGGAGGCAAAGAATGAGTTCATCTTCGCACATAGGCAGGGCACCCAGGAGGAGGAAGGCACCAAGGACAGAGAGAGGAGTGAGGAGGCTAGTACAAAAGAGCTAAGTATGCCCAAGCTCACTGAGGAGGAGGTGAACGAGAAGGCGACAAGGGAGGCTAAAAAGATTATTGAGGCCTTGGTCGATAAAGAGTTGGAGTGCAGCGTGGACTGGTGTTAGATGAATTAAAGAAAGAAAGCAGGAGAGAAGCCACAACAAAGACAAAAGGGCCCATTCTAACAATATCTATTCCTAAGGGCATGCACATGAGGAGTAAGTGTGCAGAAGGAGAAAGGGAAATGATGGGTTATGTTAATGACCCCAACAAAGTGTTGCGGGCGCGCCTCCAGTACCGTGCCACAAATGAACTCACAAAGAATGGAATCTTTCAATCCCGAGGGTGGATACCCGAGGACAAGGAAAATGCTCTCATGGGCTTTTGAGTCCCACCTTGACGAACCCGATTCGAGGTCAGCCACTGAGCGGTAATAACTCTACTCGTGACTAAGGGAGACAACCCCATTATAAATGTGCAACAACCGTCGATGAGAAAGTGTGCAACACGCTCAATAAGGTCTCCGTAGAAGTAGAAGCTAGGCTCTTTTGTAGGAGTGAGGTGGTCAAGGTCTGGAAGATTTATTGGAGAAAGGGGAGGAAGAGCTAGCTAAGTTAACAAAGGGCCTCATCCTTGAGAAATTGTTCACCGCCCGGTTGCATAAGCGAGAGTTCAAGGAGGAAAAGGCCAAGGTGCACGAAGTTCAAAAAAGGGTGGAGCTCATTTCAAATGCAATTATCTTAAAGCATCCGAACCTTACCCCTCCCGCGCAGAAGTATGGTTCTTCCCTGGAATGCCTGGAAGACTTGACTCGAATCCTCACCATGGAAAGGAACCCCGGCCTTAAGAGTCTATAGAAGAAGTAGGCTGGCGCTTGGAGCAAGAAGACAAGCTAAAGGTCGTTGTGCTTATAGTAGAGTACAAAAAGGTTCTTGCTGATATAAAAATCGTTGCCCAATAAGCTGGGATCACATACAACCATTGCGTGGACTAGGACAAAGTGATAAACATGCTGCTTTCCAACAAAGAAACGGAGCTGAAGGAATTCAGGGAGAAGAACAAGAGAAATAGGGCAAAGCGGGAAAATATCCAGGAACGAGGTGGAAAAGAAGTCGAAGTTATTGAGATCCTACGGGCTTAATCAAAAACCCGCTTAAGGAGCTATACCCGGTAATCACAAGGAGAATGGATGCCTTGGAAGATATGGGCAAAGAATTGGAAACAGATGTATAAACCTTGAGCACGCAAGGGGAGGGATTAACTTTTGATGAGGTGAGCACATTGGTCGGTAATATTTGCCAGAGGGCACAGTTTGAAGTCGACACATGGGATACTCTGGAGGCCGACCTAAGACAATATTTTCCCTCTTACTTCTTCGAGTAACACAATTTCCCTTTCTTCTTTCTCCTCCCCATTCTTTATTCTTTTCCTTCATTCTTTCCCAAGGAAAGGCCTTGCCATTTTGTTCTATTCTTTGAAGGTTTCCAGGCGGAGAGCAGTGAAGTGTGGGGTGATGTTGGGCCCCCTGAAATAACCACCTAGTCATGAAGGCACATAAGTGTGCACATTGGAGGAAGCGTAAGCTAAGGCGCGCAGATGAAGGGTTTAAAAAGGGTTTTGAGAACCTAGGATGCACGCCCACGAAGTAGAATCCAAGACTTACCCATTTTTACCTATCAGCGTAACTCATGATAAACATGACCGAGTGGATAAGGTTCCATCCTGGCGACGGGGTGGCCTATAAGGAATATGCTTTGCGAGAGAAGATTCTAAAAGCTCATCATGGCAAGGAGTGGTGAGTGCAGACCTGGAGAAGCATGCGCCTAGGAGATCCACACTTTAACACTTGGCGCCGATCGAGGCTGCAGGGAGAATTTGTTGGCACTTTAAATGCCTATATATACGCACACCCATAGTCGAGTTAGGGGAATGAATGAATAGATGGATGGATGTATCAATCAATCAAGAGAGACAAGTTAGAAAGTGGAGCTAATTAGGTAGATGAATATAGGGAAGGATGTATTGAGGGCTTGGGATGTAAATTTTGTTTTGAGAACCTACATGTATGGATCCAGATATGATGCATGATTGTGGTCTGCCATTCTACGATGTTTTGTAGTAAGCATTGAATGAATATGATAAGGTTACCAAATATATTGAATCAATATTTTTTTCCTTCTATCATCTGCATCTTTCCTTTATGGTATTTGTTCTTGTATGTTCATAAACCATAATTAAATGCTAAAGTCTCTTTAGGGTATTATACATTATCTAAGTTCTATTAAATTTGTTTGAGCGCTCTTTATTTGGAATGGTCAGTAAGGGTAGAGAAGTCATTCCGAGCTCTATGGTTCTTACATGTATTTTAAATCACTAAGTCAAGGTCATAAATGATGTTTTCCACTAGACTCACATAAAGGAGAGACTCGGCTCCCTCTCGCATGCCTTGGGTGAGCGCCGGCGCCCACCTGGGTGATAGGTCAATGCGCATGGGGTTCCCTTGTATTTTGGTGGGTGCAAAAATGACTACACACATCGTCCTCGTGATCCTCGCGTTTCAAGTTTTGAACCCTCTTTCATCCTCTTCCTTAGTAGTACTTCCACTAGTTTGACAATCACAACCACTTCATTTGAAGGCACAATGGCATCTAAAACCTTCTTAAGGGGAAATATGGTGTAGGCCCCTCCCACTAGAGCTCGCCACTTCATGGGATGGGTTCTCTTAAATTGTTGAGGTAGGGAGTCATAGTGTTATTGGTTGTATAGAACTTATTAGAATTTGAGTGGGTGGTATAGAATGGAAGAGCCTATCCATCACATATGTTTCGCATAGCCGACGTAGTGGTCAACAACCAATGGGGTGTTTACTACTTTTGGGGGAAATTTATCCTTCGGTTGACCGGTCAGGTATGCAAACATATATGATGTTGAGGCTCCTCGGTATCGAATATTTTGTTGAAGGAGCTAAATTTTTGGACTACCATTTCACCTAAATATTATCCATTATCAAGTCTATCAAGTATTGCTACATGTGTTTAGTTTGTTTTTTTATTTCTCGTCTTAAAATAGTACACGCTCAGTAAATTTAGTCATAACTTTTATTTATGTATATATATTTGGACTTTAAATACCAACCAACAACCTATTTATCATTAACCATTTAGGTCTTTTAGTTCTAATTTGTTATTGACAAATATAAAAATTCATATTCCCTTAAAAACATTTAATTATCTTAACATTTTAATTAAATATCTATATATTTTTAAATAATATATATATATATATATATATATATATATATATATATATATATATATATATATATATATACACACGATCACAAACGATATAAATACTTAACATTAGGAAAATTTTGACGAAAAATTAATGTTTCTTAGCATTTGAGGGTGAAATAAACATTATATTAGATAATTTCAATTGATTTGACACACACCCAAAGCGCCAATTTTAACACGCAAAGTATTTAAAGCGCGATTTCTCGGTCCAATATATTTAGAAACATTATTTTTGATGTTATCTATTTTAGAATTTAGAAAAGAAAAATAGGAAAAACATTAATGCTATTAAAAGCTTGGGCTATAATCAAATCTATTTTAAGACTTTGGTATAAGTCCTAAAACAAACGGCATTGAGAAGTGGTGAATAGAATAATATTAACAATACTATTTACTAACTTATATTTTTTGAACTACGCATACCAACCAACAACCTATTGTTAACCACGTAAGTATTTTAATTATATTTTATAATTAATAAATATAAAGAGATATTTCCCTTAAAAACACTTCCAATCACAAATACTTGATTATCTTAACCTTGTAAATAAATATATGTTTTATTACGACTATTCGAATAGCAAAACATACAAATACTCAACTTTAATTGAGAAAATTCATATGAAACAATGCAAATTTGGGAAGGATAACGCGTCCTTAGCCTTTTGGAGGTTATTAGCATTCGAGGGCAATGTTGAATAAAAGAAACTGTCAAATTTAAGACCCATACGACTTAACCCAGGCGATTTTCAGGCCAGTATATTTAGAAAATTTATTTAAGATGAAATCTATATTTAGAATTTCTTATAAATAAAAAAACTTATTCCTATTTAAAACTTGCGCTGTACTCAAATCCGTTTAAAGACTTTGGTAGAAACAGCGTTGGGGAAATTATGTTAGTGCGCCGCTGTTTGTAATGCATTCGGAATACATGAAAATGGTGCAAGAGTTGGAAAAAGAGACTGCCGAATCTGTGTGTGGTAAATTTGTATGCCGAGGAATTACGAATAAGAAGGGCACCTGCTACTTATGTGTAGCTTTACAATGTATACTGGCCATGGAAGGTATCAGAAATGCCTTCAAACCTGTACTCGCTACTTGTTACTCTGTACCAGACAACGCTCCCTTCACAAAGTTTCTGCGTTCATTGTTTCTTGAGAGAACGAACCGTCCAAAAACCAATAAGTTATTTCTGCAGCAAGGCAAGAGCTCGGAAGAGGCCATACAGATGGCTACTCTTTTACATACCAAGTATCCAGAAGTTTGTCATTTTACAGAAGAGGATGGAGGAAGAGGAGGGCAGCATGTGTATGTTTTGTGGCATATATTAGAAGAGCTCGCAGCAGAAGACTGCGTAAAGGGCTTGAAAAATAGCTTAACCAGAGAGTTCACGAGGAAAGTAATTTGTCGCAACTGTGACACTCTTCTCCATACTCACACTAGTAAAGGATTTATGATTGACATAAATCTGCACAATTGGAAGAAATTTTCGGAATTTAAGGCAGCTCAAGGAACATATTTTAATGGGCAACGTTTCGGCAAAGATTTCTTTACAGTAAACGACCTCCTCAATTTTGGCAGTGAAGGGAGATCATGCAATTGTAAACAATATTGTGCAACAAAAACCACCATCTCACCTCTGCCCAATACTTTAATTTTAAATGTACGTGGCTATAATTTGGTGAAAGAAGGAATTAACATTTGCACAATTCTGGACCTCGGGAAACACATAGAGCAGCCAAAGGCAGGTGCAAATTATAAATACAAGCTTGTGGCGGTGACACTGAAATCGAGATACATAATAAAACCTGTGGCAGTCGCTCCCTTTGTGGAATATGAATCTGGCAGATGCCATTGTATTGTTTATATACACAGTTCGAAATACAGTTGTAATCAATCTGATGGGTGGTATAAAATCGACAACAGTGAAGTCGAATTGATAGATTTTAATGGATTGTCGGAATGGGGTACTCACAGTGGTATTCACAGTTTCTATACTTTGCTTATCTATGAGAAATGTTCCAGTACTCAAATTAGCTTATGGACTTCATTATATTCAAGGCTGTCTCGTCGCTTTAATTTTAAAAAGCAAACTTCAGCTGCAGAATTGTAATTTTAAATTTCCAAGCCAGTTTTAGACTCGACTATAATATAAATTGTGCCACTATAATATTTTTGTTTTGCTTAGAAATGCATGCCAAGAAAATAGTGGTTAAATATGCGTGGTCAAGAATATCTCTTAGAAATAACATTTGAATTACGACTATAATATTTCGTTTTTCTTAGAAATGCATGGCAAGAAAATAGTGGTTAAATATGCTGTCCCACTTTAATATTTTATCCCACTTTTTAAAATCTGGGTAAAAATGCAATGAACCATGAAAAAGAATTTCTCTTACAAATCATGTAAATGTAAAAGCGAAGCTGTTGATAAATATCTTCAAAGATACTCATTCTCTTCAAAATTTATCTGTTATATATGAACTAAACAATAGTGAGAATAAATTAATACTTTTTTATTAATTATGTGATTGGTCAAAAACGTGGGCCCTACCAACTTTGTGCATTGATTATTCTCATTTTAAGTGAAGAGGGTTGATTATTCCCGCACCTCTAATTAATGTGTGCAAATATAACTTAGAAGCATCAAAATAAATATCACGAGACGAAAAACAATCAATTGATCAATACATCATCTGTGTAAATGGATTTTTGTTTTTAAGGTAGTGTTCTAATTATTTTGTAGTTCTAGATGTTTAAAATAATTATTGTGTAGAGACAAAAATTTCAATAGTATATTTGTGTGTCTATTGATTATTAATTTTGATTAATTTGTGTTGATACATATTTTTATGTTGTTTAAATTTTTACTCGTTTCTCTTTTAGTTTTCAATGATTATTGGATTATTGTGTTTTATCTCTCTCGAGATATTATTTTACTCTCTTACTTGATTTCTCTATTTCTCTTGCTTCTATTCTATTTTTAAATTTCTCTAAAACCGTAACAACGCACTTTTTATAGACATAAATAATATTTTTATGGTTTAGTTCGACCTTTTGTGTTCCTTATGGACCATTCTTCCACTTCTCAACAAGTTTGTGACTTCTTTTCTAGTCTTTTTCTCCAATTTTGTATTTACACACACATTGATAATGTTCTAATTTGAATTGAAGAAATATATAAATATATTGGTGCATTAGTATATTTAAGAAAAATATGAAAGGAATGGTAAATTTGATAGAAGAATTGATTTATAGATGAAGTGTAGCTATGCCAAACAAATGCTTAGGTTTGTCATTACATTATGTAGAGACCTAATTTTATTAAAACATAATTATGCCTAGAGGCATTCTACAATGGTAGCATGGAATTGTGGAGTCTCATGTTGTGCTCACTTTAATTTGTAAAAGTTATACATTTGTATTATCTCACTCAACTTTCAAAAATCAAAACAAATAAAAAGGTGTACTTTTCATTTGGTGGACTTTTAAATAACTCAAGACTTGTTATTTTAAGGTTTTTCTAAATAATTAATTTAATTTAATTATGACACTTAAATAGGGGCCTTATTTATTGATGCACATTTAAATGAATATATCAAATTTATAATTTTAGGTTTTCTAATAAAATACATATGAGTAAATTAGTTTTGATTTAATTGTATATAAATAGTTCGCGCACATCATTATATTAAGATATTTATTTACTTTTAACTTTTTACATTTGTATTATTTATATTTACTTATTTATTTATCTATTCACCTTGTAAATAGTATGGTACACTTATTTACCTATTTAAGTTATTTAGGTATTTGATTTGCCATGAATCTAAAATTTAACCAACGACATATTGATGTTAAATCTATAGATCTTAGGTATGTTAAATTAAGATGTATGGATATATATTTTGTTATTAGAAAATTATATGGTTTCTACCAAGATTATTAATTTTTTACTTTTAGTCAATAACAATATACCATGTGTTTAAAGTTTTGTATTAAATTTTTTTAATATTTTCCTTTATTCAAGAATATTCCATTATTTTTGCATCTTTCTATAGTTTTGATGAATAATAAATCTTCTTCCAACAATGATAATGACCATTTAGAAAAATTGATATTAATACTTTGGTAGCATGTAGGCCTCAATGTCATGTCACTTAATGAATTAGTTTCAACTCATAAATTTTGAAATTTGTATTATATTTTTATTCCCATAAAACTCACAAATGACCACCCTATATGAAATATGAGGGTACATACCAAGGAAGATCTGTTTTCCAAAATTTCAAAAGGCTAATAAAGTTGATATTTATTGTCATGTGTTTCTTTTCCAATAAATATCTTATGATTCTATTTATCAAATATAAATTATTGAACAATAACTTTAACTTAAATTTTTATAGAAATATCTATTTATTTTATATTGTTGAACATACATTATATAGCTTTTCTAAAATCATGTTTTCTCTTTTTAATTTTTTTCTTTAAAATATTAGTAGAAGTCTATTTGAAATTCAAATTACTATCTATTAGTAAAGATATAAAGCTAATCTATATTGATTTTTAAAAAAATTTAATGTTATACATGTGTTTTTAAAAATGATAATAAAACAAGTACAAATATCTTAAATACATCTATTTAAAATACCCGAGAGCTATCGATCACCACCAAAAACTTATCTAATTATTCAAGTGTAGTATAAGTATATAAAAACATATAACATTACTATTGGAACCACCTTTATATTAAATTATAGACAAAATAATACAAAGTGTTACATAGTAAGGGGGCAGCTGGAAATTTTCAAAGCCTCAAAAAAAGAAAGTAGATGCCACATGGGAAGACAAAACACAAGCCACGAGGGTGAACAAAAGCATGCCACTTAGGGCTACAAACAACGACCAACGGTGAAAAGAGAGCACCAAATACTATATCAAGACAAAACAGAATTAGGAACAAGGAGCCGCGACACTCGGAGGAGAAGGTGGATCATCCGCATGGTGAAAGAAAGCTAAGAGAGTGTGGCTCGTCTGAAAGCAGATTGAGCAGCCAACCATCCTAGTCGAGCATCTAAACACTCAGCGGAACCATTATTCCCCATCCATAGCATGGTGAGCCAACAAATGGGAAGCCCACTAGGTAGAGAGCCCAAGTGTGAAGATCCGGCCATCACTTGCCACTGCAGCGGGCTCCAGCCCAAGATCGGAAGAAAAGGGCCTTGGGCCATCCGACGGTGGAGATGGCGGGGTGCTTCGAAGTGATTGTGGGATCGTCCATGGTTTCTATGAGGTGGGTGGGGTGTCGGGGTGCGATCATCATCATTCGGAGGAACCCAACTCATTGTACAAGGTGCACTTGCCCAGTGATCAAGTAACTACTTGAGATAAGAAAATTCCAATGCCACCTTCTACGCTTGTGCTGAATCGCATATAAAAAAATTAGATTGACACCTTTTTGTTAATGGTTAGTTCAAGTGAAAGAGTACACTCTGAAATAAGGTAGTATTCCTAGCTTTCTAGAGTTGGAACAAAATAACAAAATGAAAGAAATGCCAAAGGGAAGCAATGTAGGAAGGCCAAGTAACATGGTCACCAAACAAAGAAAATTTCCAATTAAAAACTTAGGGTGAAATGGATGAAAAAGAGAGTGGATCCAATGCCAAACATGTTTAGCATAAGGAAAAACCAAAAGACATGTTTAAAGGACTCAGTGACCACAAGAGATATAAACATGATTAGGAATGCCAATATGACTTAATATTTCCCGTAATGGAAGCCCTTGATAAATCAAACACCAAAGAAAGAAATTGAGCTTCGGATCAAATAGGGGTTCAGGCTCATTGGAGATGCTTTAACCAGGTGACATGAGAAGAATGCAATGACCATCTGGTATTGAGCTTATCTAATGCCGATGAGGTAGGAGATAACAAGGAGTAGATAACTCTATAATTGTATCTTAATGTGATGGGATGTCCACATTCCATCGCCAATATTTCCACCAAGTCCTAGGTGGCTGAAGGCCTAGTTTGTGTAGCATAACATCAGGCGAGAAAGGACTAAATAGCTAAAATTGAAGGTAGATCAAAATTAGCAAGGTTTTATTTATGTTTCAACGTTGTCAAGGAAGCCGATCTGGGAGGAAACCAGGTCTAGATGGTTGAGATGCCTTTGCATGAGCTAACCGCACTTTGCTTTAATGTTAGGCTTTTACGCGGCACAAAGTGGGATCATCACTAGAGAAAATGGGTGACCACCATAAATTATGCTCATTAAAAGAGATACCTATTAGAATGCATCGCCAACCCACCGCATTAAGGGTTTTACCATCTTAAAGGATTTCCAAATGCTTTTAACACAAAGGTGTCAGGTATTTTAACTAGAACTTTAGTAATTAGCAAAGTATGAAACCCTATGCTTTTCCAAAAAAATTACCATATGGTGCTCCTAAAGATATACTGATCTTGTAACAAACCTTGTCAAGATTTTTTTCCCTGGATCTGATGAACAACCCACTTAGCACATAGAGACATACTCTTCATGTTGACATCAACAACACCCATACCATCCTGTTCCCTAGGGAGGTGCAAACCTTTTAGGAAACACAATGAAAACCACCCTTCTTATAGCTAGACCAAAGAAAATCCCACAAGAGATTAGCCAACTTTTCAAAGGAAACACGAGATGACACCAAGCTACATAATAGACTGAATGGCAAGCAAGAATTTTTAGTGCAAACTTGGAATTTCTGGCCAAAGATAACAAACAAGAGATCCATTTCTGCACTCTCTCTGCTCGACTGGTCAACCAAAAATTTCCACAAGGTGGAAGACTCACTATCGAGGGAAAAATGAATTCCCAAAAGTGGAATCATTCTCCTCTCGAATCCATTTCTAGAGATAGGTTGTCAACCAATCGGGCATAGGATAGGTACTTTGGTGGAAACCCAATGATTTGGCAAACTAAAATTTAGAGCTAGACAATTTGTAGAAAATATCCAAACAAAAAGAGCCTCTACACAATTTATTTGATTAAGCTAGAGTGAGAAAGGAGTGGTGCAAAGTGTCCATTGATGAGTTGGGATTGATGATCAGGAAGATATATGCTTCTTAATCACCCTTGAGCAACTATGTTGGAAAAAGGTAAGCGAAAGCATCCACAACTAGGACAAAAAGATTCGGAGCCAAAGGGGAACCCTACATTATCGATCGAAATAACTTTGACGGTGGAATATTGGTGTCCATTGATAGTGAGACAAGATGAGGCATTAGCCAAGAGAGTGCAAACCACGTTGAGGAAGAAATCTCCAAAACCCAAGGCTTTAAGCATGACAAGAATGAAAGGCCACTCTATATGGTCATAGGATTTTTAAAAATTGATTTTGAGAAAAACGCCTTTCGAAGAGGAGCACGAGCCCATTCTAACCCTTCCCAAACAGCAATAAAATTTTCAAAATGAAACGGCCTTTGACAAAACTAGATTGTTTAGGTCGGACAATTTTGGGTAGCAAAGAAGCCACCCGAAGAGCAAGATCCTTCACCCAAATATTATAAGAAACATTAAGAATCGTAATAGGCTGCCGATTGGCTATTAGCTCTAGATTACCAACCTTGGGGATGAATTTGATATTACCTTTATTAATACAATTTCCAAAGGATCCCGATAGCAATGCTTCCTCATAAATCTGTAAGAGATCCGGCCCAACAATGTGTCATGTTGCCTTGTAAAATTCACAAGGAAACCCATCCAAGCATGGAGATTTTTCATCCACAAGACAAAGAAGAGCATTATGAAGCTCATCCGAGAGATAGAGAAGCATCACAATGCTTTCAGTCTGTGCGCTTAGATTGAGGAACCACTTCGATACACTAGCGCAGAGCCGTTACATTTTCAACAGAAAGTTCCTAAGCTTAAAAGACAAGGGTATAATGGTAAAAAAAAGTAGAATATATTTTCGGTAAGGATATGACGTGAGTGTGGGAAAGATGGATAGCTTTGATTTGGTCCTTGACATTAAGGCACCGAGAACTTTGAAGAAACCTTTGAGGCCTTGTCACGAGTCTTCAACCATTGTGAGCCTGAATTTGAGCTCCTTTGGCTCTATGTTGTTAATAACCTTGAGCTGATGTCTAAGTTAAGAATCTCGGACTGAATGATGGGGTCAAATGTTTAGATCTCAAACAATCGAGTTATGCACTTTGGAACTCCTATTGGAGAGCCTCGTCGGCATGTTTATGGACCCTTAGCGAAGAAACTTGGAAGTTTGTTGAATAGCTTCATTCCACCGTGAAATATAGCTAACAAAGCATAGGAGGATGTGGTGTCATATTCCAAATTCGAGAAATGTACGCCAAAACCCTAGATGATGCAAAAAGACACATTCATATAAAATTTTGTGCTCGAGTTTTAATAGAGGCAACGTCCCAAGTAAGCGTGAAAGATATCAAAGCGTGATATTAGAGAAGAATATCAAGCCACATGGTGACAAGAGAGTGACTATTGGAATCCAGCGTAAAACTCGTGTCTTTGAGATAGTGTAACACAATCAAGTTGTTTGAGAACACATTCCGAGCCTTCTTGAAAATTGGATCAAGTAAACCAATTTTGAGAAGGAAATTCCCACCTCCTTTTTAAAACAGGTTCTTTAATACCCCACCTAATTTTGAAATAGAATCATGCTTCACGCTCCAATGCACCATCTCATCAGCAAAAGGTGCAATTTTTCATCGGGATGTTCCACCATATTAAAGTCACCACATAATAGCCAATAAGAAAAAGGAAGATTATCTCCTAACCATCGCCATAACACCATCCTTTCCGGACAATTATTAGAGGCATAAAAATTAACTATACCAAAATAAAAGCCATTATCATTAAAAAAACACCCTAACGGCCCTATTGTCGGGATCATGACCCGTGGTAGAGATCGAGGCGAGAAGATCTAGGTGACACGGAAATAAAAACACCACCTTTGCCTTCCGAATGAGAGGAATAAAAATGAGAAAATTTGGAGCAATACACGATAAGTCTCGAAGTCAAAAACCGAGTCATTTTAACCTCTTGCAAACAAAAATATCAATATTACCAATAATTTCACAAGTGTGCTTCACATAATATTTTTGAGAGGATTTTGTGAGACCTCTAAGATTCCAGGAGAGACAATTCATGAAAAGATAGACATGGAATGTTCTTCCTCCTTCCCATCATCGACATATCCTTGAGTTTAAAATACCAAAGCGATTTGACAAAAAACCAGCATGTTCTTCTTCACCCCTCTTCCTCTCCTATTGTTTTCTCTGTCCAATTTGACTCCTTCATAATATCCCCTTAACGTTTCCATCGAACATTTCCCATGTGATTACTAGTAATATCCATTGAGTTGTAAAGTATGGAGAAGGGATTTAAAGTCGAATTTATTTTGTGATTTCATTTTAATGTCAATGAAAAAATGAAAGCAACACATTCCATGAGGCCATATTTCCTTGAGTCATTTTGGACAAAAATCACGAGTTTTTGTATGATTCCATATTTAATATAAATGTATACAATTTGTGTTGAGAATCTAGAGCATTAACAACTACAACATTAAACAAAAATACACTTTCCTTTATTCTTTGATTTATGTCCATACCTTGTTCTAAATATCTCATTATGTCAATAAAACAAATGAAAGTAATACATTCCATGAGGTCATATTTCCTTGAGTCATTTTTACAAGCAATTCACGATTTTTGTGTATTCTTCCACATGTAATATACATGTCTACAGATTTGTATTGAGATCATTAACAACTACAACATTCAACAAAAATACACTTTCCATTATGCTTTGATGTATGTCCATACCTTGTTCTAAAGCTCCCATTGTGTCAATAAAACAAATGAAAGCAACACATTCCATGAGGCCATATTTCCTTGAGTCATTTTGACAAACAATTCACGAGTTTTTGTATGCTTCCACATTTAATATACATGTCTAAAATTTGTGTTGAAAGCATTAACAACTAAAACATTAAAAAATATACACTTTCCATTATGCTTTAATGGATTTCCATACCTTTGATGGATCTTTTGGCATGCCCCCACATTATTTAGATTATTCTTCAACTCATCCCCTTCTCATATGTAGATTTTCTAATACTTTTTCTTCAAATCATTTTTTTTCAGTATGTCACTCCACCTAGATAGTCCATGGGGTCATCCACATGCGACAAAAAAAAAAACTATACTTAATGGCTATTATACGGTGCAAATCAACACATGATTTCAAATACACTCAAGGTCATTCTAAGGCAACTGAAATGTAATAATTAGGATGGTTATGGGATGAATAAATGTAGTGTAAGTGGGATATGGTGGGAAATATGGTAACAAAGGGATCGAAAATCAAGGCAATCATAGATGCTTAACTTGTAAATTGGAGATTTACTTGTCGAGAGAGACAAAATCCTACCTAACCTATGTGGGGTTGATATGGTGTTCAATAATGATCATTGTTCGTGTTCTAATTCTATGTCGGTAAAACCAAACATAGCTTGACCCGGTTGACAAATACGAGGGAATTTTCCTTCTTCCTCTAAATAATCCTCTCTAAAGAGGGTCATGTAAATGTGAGAGGAGATGTGTTTAGGAAAAACTAAGGGTTGGAAGGTCTAAATGTTATCCCAAATTTACCCCGGGTTAAAATTTTATACATCATTATAAATAGACTTATCCATTCAAATTTTTAGGATGTGTGAACGAACCTCAAATTTAGCCCCGATATTGGAAGATAAATACAACTCGGGATGGCTGGCCAATTTAATTTTTATGCAAATGAGCTAGAAGCCACAAGCGAACCGATTTGGTTGGGTTGTGTAGCAAGTTGAAAATGAGATGGATGATGGCTGAGTTATAGAGCAAGGTGGGCAAGTTCATTGTGGATCCGGTGTGGGTAACTCAAAAAAATAACAAGTTAGATGGCACGGAGGTTAGGCGACCTATAGTTTAGACAGAGAATAGACAATTGTCCAACCCCGCCCAAGTTGGACAAAGGGCGTTGCAAGAAGTAGCCCAATGCGGTGCGCTCGGTGATTGGGACGGTGAACACGGTGTAAGAGCGGTTGGACGGGAGCTCAAGGAAAAGTTGGTGTAGGATAAAGATGACGTAGGAATGGCCGGAAGTCGAGATGGTCATCTAACCCCACAGGTTGGAAGGCAAGGTCAAGCAGACGCCCGACCCCACAGGTTAGGCGATGCACCGCTTGGTTGTATGGAAGGAATGGGTAAGCGGCCGTCTAACCCTAGTTGGATGGTGTATGGTGCAAAATAATGTAGCTCGGTTGGATGGGTCACAGACGGGAAAGGAGGTGGGAAAATACAAGTTCAACAACCGACTCTAATGAAGTATGGCGTCCATGTCTTTTACGACAGAAAATTATCCTCGGGAAGTGAATTTGTATGGTTTCCCATACTAAGTAAATTTCGAGGACCTTTCCTCTATATATTGTAAAAGCCCCATTATTTGTATAGAGAGACATTTTGGGAGATGGGGAAAATCTTGCAAGTTTTTTCCTTAACTCCAATGAGTTGTAAGCCTTCTCTTGCGCTGAAAAGTGTATTTATGCCTCTATTCAACAATGTAATGGTATGTGCATATTATAGAGCAATAAATTCATGTTTTTGTGGTGTTTTTCAACCCTTTATCATGTTTTATTGTATCTCCTTGCCTCTCCATTATTATTGTTCTATTATGTGCATGTATTTCTCATTTGCAGGTGCAGGGTGTTGTGTTTCATGGAGATTTGATGGCAAATGGAGCTTGGGTTTGTGTCACATTGGTCTGACCTCTCTCAACTCCCTTTTTCCTCTCTTTCCCCCAGTAGAGTATCTCGCCCCCTTTTCTTGGTGTTATCACCCCCTTATCTTAGGATTATTCCTTTTGCATCTTTCTAACCCTTTCTCTCTCCTTGGTCCCTTGGAATAGTTAGTTTAGGATTAGTTAGCTACATATTCCCTTCTAGGATTAGTTTTAGGATTAGGATTAGGTAGAGGAAGTTGGCCTTCTCCAGAGGACCATCTCAAGTTCGTAAGTCTCACGGCTTGGGAGATGGTCAAATGTTATGCATGATTACAACGATAGCACACACACACACACACGAGTATTCGGGGTGTAATTTTTCACTTACACTAACCCTATCGGCCCCAATATTCCCCTACAATTTCTACTTTTCGTTGAGGCGTTAAGTTGGCCAATAATATCAGGTAGCACAGGAGTTTCTCTAAAGACTAGTTGGCGTAAACCTTGGTCAATGTCTACTAGTGTCTATCAATGTTAGGTTGGCTTATGGTGGGTCAAATATTTCTATGCAAGGTTGATATGGACCCAAAATGGTCATGTGGGCATCAATTTGGCAAGAAATATGAAAATAAACAAACAACTAATAACCAAAGGGACCGAGAGCTAAAGCGCTTGGTAGCCTAGGAAGCTAGGAAATAGAGATTTTGTTCATTCTAATAAAAATCTCTTGAAGGCAGAACCCGAATATGAAGGTGCATTCGATACTGAATAGATTACAACATAGTTGGACAACCAGCTTGCTTAAGGCGCTCAAAGAAATTAATTAACGGAGCGACGAACCTCGCCTGTAGCTCCTTCTTCACCCTCCCCAACAGCACATGTGGCCAGGGCCGAACAACAATGAACTAGCGGCCATTCCATTGATCTATGGCTTCCACTGTAACCACCTCGCCCTTTCCATGCGTGTGCGAGCGATCAAAAGCAGCGTTTCCACTGCTACACTCGCTGTAGTTCCATCCAAAGCCAACCACCACATTAACCTTCCTCTTAATGCGTGGCAAGACGAGTATAAAAGCGGCGGTATGTCGTGCGAGATAAGGATTTGCAAATCTAAGTGAGTAAAGGTGTATGCGGCGGTAGGAGTGGATTTACACGCCAAAGCGGGAGTCTTAAATTGTGACAGTTGGTTGATGAGACCCACGCCCAACCAAAAAGATTTAAGCATAGTTTGAAATGCTTCCCCCGATTGACTCTTATTCCTTTAATTCAAATTTCAAATGTATGTTTAAGCATATAGACTTATTTAAGTGAAAATTTTGATTTTATATATATATATATATATATATATATATATATATATATATATATATATATCACTTAAATTAAAAGTATTTAATCCTCCAAGGAGATATCTAGGAACATACATTAAAAGATTTCTAAGAGTTGACAAAATAGCAATATATGGTTTATCCTTACAACATATCTCTGCAAGTATATGTTAAAATATATCAAAAAGAAAAACATCAATAAAATTGTAATATATGCATTTACCATCGTCACCTATATCCTCTTATACAATGGACCATAAAGTGAAAATGAGGTCAATGGTCAAATACCCCTTTTCAATCTAGTATCACCATGCTTGAAGCTTGAAATTATCCACTAAGGAAGAATTGAACACATCAAATATTGAAGTAAATCTCGAGTGAGTAGAATTGCGATAATCATGTAGTTCTAGTTTTGCGATCGAATACAAAGTAAAAGATTGAAGCTTTATAGTTGTCAAGGTCAAGTGAGGTCACAAAACTTGTAGATAAAATAAATCAAACAAGGACCACTACCTTGCTTAAAAAAAAAAAAAAATTTGTCGCATTTTCGGGTTGAATGTTTGTGGCGCGGCGTCGTCGTGCCGCCGTCGCCGTGCCGTCATCGTCAGGGAGCGTCGTCTTTTGCGGCATCACATTTTGGTATCAGAGCCAAGGGTTCGAAGCTTGGACCCTTGGGCACACGCAGAGAACATGAAACAGGAACATTTAACTTAGTACAGAGCTGATTCTTTTAAAATATAAAACCACCATGTTGATAATTATAGTAAGCAACAAATTTAGAAAACTGACACAAGACCTAGAACAATGAACTAACTCTCGCCTTGATCTATGCAGGAGGCACGGATTGGGCGAGGGGTCTCTTCATATAGACCTAGACATACCACCGCCGCAGAGCGAGCCGTAGCGGCCATCCTACCTCAGATCTTGCAGACACTCCAGGATGTCAATGCCGCTATACGCGGAGAGCCCTTGGGAGGACGACTTGCTAGACATAGTTTGGAGCCATCAGTAGATGCCCAGGCATCCCCTCGACACAGTGAGGAGCACAGGGCAGAGAACTTCCGTGCGGAGTCGGCTAGGGTAGAGTCACCACAGAGAGGACATGGGGACAGGATCTCAGGACATAGGGATAGGTCTCGGAGCCCTAGACAGAGGGAGGAACATACAGAGAGATCTAGGATTCATCATATGTCAGCTGCAGACCATATCAGGGAGATCCTAAAGCTACGACCATCTCACTATTCGGGTGATACTGGTGGTTTTCAGGCAGAGGCTGGTTGGTGAGCTTGAGCGGATGTTTCAAGCTCGCCCTGTACTATGAACACGAAAGCTCGTGTTGTAATCCATCTTACGAAGGATGGAGCAGGAGTGCAGTGATGGAGGACCGAGGAGCAAAAGCTCCATGTCGACTCGAGATGATTACAGGAGCTGTTTGAGGAGCGTTTGGGAGCGGTATTTACCCGGGGAGATTTATACAAGCAGCGAGCGGATAGATGAGTTTCATGACCTCCGTCTGCATCGATGTGATGGCCCGAGTATGAGAGTCGATTTCTGGACCTACTCGATGTCGTTGACTATATGCGGGATGAGCAGTGCAGATTCACGAGGTTCATCCAGGGGCACGAACTTGGATTTAGGTGGTGTGTGCATTCACTTCCCACAGACATTAGCAGAGGCCGTGGAGAAGGCCTATATTGTAGAGGAGACACGGGGAACGCACGGCGAGGCTAGAGAGCGAGTTCGGAGCCGTATCCAGCGAGATGCAAGATAGTAGGTCGAAGGGGTCAGTTCCTCCTCCACGGGGTGGACAGAGTTCAAGGCAAGCTTCATTCAGGCCACCACAGCAGCAGCAGCAGCAGCAGACCCGCCCACCTTACCGACCTCCTCAGAGATTTGATGCGCAGAGAGGGCGTAGTATGGGGCCTCCTCCTAGGGTCCCATCAGACACAAGGTGCACCGAGAGCTCAGTCAGCAGGATCTCATCAGCAGAGACCTCAGCAGTCCATAGCCGGATCGTCAGGATCTGTATCTCAGTCATCTAGAGTAAAGAATGGAGCTACTTCCCCTTTGGAGAGGACCAGGCAGTTGTTATGGTTGTGGTGTTGTTGGACATCATTGGAGATATTGCCCACATAACCCTAACAAGGGTAAGACGCAGAGCTCAGAGCCTACTGTTGGAGATATGGCACGGAGTCATCGGATCTACGCAGTGGTCGAGAACCACCAGGCTGAGCATCAGAGTACTGTGATTGAGACGACAGGTAGTATTGGTGGTATTTCCACCTCTATATTATTTGATTCTGGTTCTTCTGATTCTTTTATTGCACCATCCTTAGTAGAGCATTGTAGGCTGGTGGCAGTTAGGCAAGGCCGTAGTTGGGACGTTGAGATGGCTTCTGGAGCCAAAATTTCTATAGACTCCTTAGTTAAGGAGTGTGTAGTGGATTTGGGACCCTTCACCACTACTTCTGATCTTCGGATCCTTCCATTAGGATCTTATGGCATCATTTTAGGCATGGATTGGTTGTCGCTCATAGAGCTAGAGTGGATTGTTACCACAAGACTATTGCTTGCATAGATGATCTTGGAGTAGAGTCAGTGATATCAGGAGTTAGGAGGGCCGTATCCATTCGCACCATCTCCGCTATGCAGCTTAAGCGGTGTGTGCGACAGGGTTGTCAGATGTTTGCTATTACAGTCAGTGACAGATCAGAGGATGAGTCGAGAGGACCTTCCCTCGATGATCATCCCATCTTATCAGAGTTTGTTGATGTGTTCCCAAGGGAGCTACCGGGTTACCTCCCCCACGTGAGATCGATTTCCATATAGATCTAGTTCAAGGCGCAGAGCCTATCTCACGAGCACCTTATCGGATGACTACTCCTAAGTTATGTGAGCTCAAGTTGCAGCTTGAGGACCTTCTGGAGAAAGGCCTAATCCGTCCTAGTGTATCCCCTTGGGGTGCACCAGTGATCTTCGTGAAGAATAAGGATGGATCTCTTCGGTTGTGTATTGACTACCGTCAAGCTGAATAAAGTAACGATCAAGAATCGTTACCCCCTTCCACGCATTGAAGATTTATTTGATCGAGATGAAGGGGCTACTGAGTTTTCTCTAAGATAGATCTTAAGTCGAGGATCCCATCGGCTCGGGATTGCGGAAACAGGATATTCAAGAAGCTTCCGCATTTACGAGATATGGCCCACTACGAGTTCACGGTGGTACCTTTCGGTTTGATGAATGCCCCCACAGTGTTTATGAGTTTGATGAATGGGGTATCAGGACCTTCCTTGATCACTTCGTGCTCATCTTCCTTGATGACATTCTAATTTACTCACGCACACGTGAGGAGCACGAGGAGCACCTTCGCCAGGTTCTTCGGTGTCTTCGCGAACAGCGCCTTTACGGGAACTTGGAGAAGTGTGCGTTTTTCAGCTTTGAGGTGCAGTATTTGGGCCACATCATTTCTGGGGAAGGTATCGCAGTCGATCCTTCCAAGATTGAGCCATCATGGATTGGCCAGCACCCACTAGTGTGACCGAGGTGCGTAGTTTCATGGGTCTAGCAGGGTATTACAGGAGGTTTGTTCAAGACTTCTCTCGGATTGCGCACCCTATCACTTCTCTTCAGCGGAAAGGGAAGAAGTTTTTATGGTCAGATAGATGTGAGCAGGCCTTCAGTACACTGAAGGAATGCCTCATGAGAGCACCTATTCTTGCAGTGCCAGATCCTCATGGAGAGTTTTACGTTTGCACAGATGCTTCCTTGGCAGGACTTGGAGGTGTGTTAATGCAGGAGGGTAGAGTAGTTGCCTTTGAGTCTCGCAAACTCAAGGATTATGAGCTCAATTATCCGACCCATGACCTTGAGCTTGCAGTAGTGGTACATGCCTTAGTGCGGTGGAGACATTTTCTTCTTGGCCGGAGATTTACACTCAGGACCGATCACTTGAGTCTTCGCCACCTCTTCACGCAGCCCAATCTCAACGCTCGTCAGCGGCGTTGGATGGAGTTACTCTGTGAGTATGACATGGAGATAGAGCATGTGAAAGGGAAGGAGAATGTGGTTGCAGATGCCTTGAGTAGGTGGAGACATGTGGCTATGGCCACCTTAGTGGGTACAGATTTGCGGAGTAGGATCTTGGCAGACTTCCTCGGGATAGTTTCTACCTGCAGCGGCAGAGCAGAGATTGAGTCTCAGAGACCCCTTGAGGGGAGATTTGATGGATTTTCATTAGAAGCGAGATGGTCTTCTCGATACAGAGGTCGGATATATGTTCCTAGAGATGGAGGCTTGAGACAGGACATTTTGTCAGAGGCTCATCGTGCACCTTATTCAGCCCATCCTAGGGTGAAGAAGATGCACGCCACCTTGAGACAGTTGTATTTTTGGAGAGGACTTCGGAGAGACGTGGCTTCGTTTGTGTCCCGTTGTTTAGAGTGCCAGAGGGTGAAGGCCGAGCATCAGCATCCAGCTGGCCTTCTCTATCCTCACACCATACCGGAGTGGAAGTGGGACACCATTTCCATGGATTTCATCGTTGGGTTACCCACGTCGAGATACCATCACGACGCCATCATGGTCACGGTGGATAAATTGACGAAGGTAGCTCATTTTTCTCCAGTAAAGACCACCTATACAGCAAGTGTTGTGGCACGAGTATACCTTGATGAGATTGTCAGATTACATGGGATTCCGCGGAAGATCATTTGTGACCGCGACCCTTTGTACACTTCCCATTTCTGGACCACCATGCAGTATGCCCTCGGGACGAGGATTAATTTCAGCACAGCTTATCACCCTGAGACAGATGGACAGAGACGGAGAGGGTGAATCAGATTTTGGAGGATATGCTCGGGATGTACGTGATGGATCATCGATCGAGATGGGAGGAGTATATGTATTTGGTGGAGTTTTCCCTACTGATAATAGTTTCCCGAGTTCTATAGGCATGGCTCCTTTTCGGGCATTATATGGTAGGAGTGCAGACACCTCTTAGTTGGGACAGATTGAGGACGGGGTTTCTCTTGGGCCAGCATTATTACAGGACATGGAGCAGCAGAGTTACATTAATCAGAGAGAGAGATTGGAGAGGCGCGAGGATAGACAGAGAAAAAGTATGCGAGATCAAGCATAAGACGAGATCATAGTTTTGAGGTAGGCACGAAGGTGTTTCTTTGTGTCATACCGCATAAGAGCCCTATCCGTTATGGAAAAGGTTCTAAGCTTGCTCCTAGGTTTGTGGGTCCCTTTGAGATCTTGGAGCGCCTCGGTCCCTTGGCCTATCGTATAGCATTACCACCTAGCTTATCGCGCGTCCATGATGTGTTTCATGTTTTTGTGCTTAGGAGATATATTTATGATCCTTCTCATGTGCTAGATTGGACCGCATTGCAGTGCGGATCAAGGGCGAGGTGATGGTGGAGCCGTGCGCATTTTAAATCGCAGGACCACAGGTCTTCGCGGAGAGAGATTGATCGGGTTCGGGTCAATGGGACGGGTATGATGAGGCTGCAGCTACTTGGGAGGATCTTTACTTTTCTACGAGGGTAGTTTCCACACCTTTTCCGGTGACTTCCGGGAGGAAGTCGAGTCTAAGGGAGGGGATGTAGTGCCCACTTCCCTTCGACCTCATTTTGTTTTGTTGTTTTCGAGGGTGATTACTTCACTTATGGATTTATTATGGCTTCTTGATTTAGCATGTTAGTAGATATCATAGACATATTGGTATTATTGTTTTGATCTTTATATGATGCATATGGTTTACTAATGGACATTTGATGACGGTATTTGTATACTTTTGACAGGGTTATTTATCTTTAATTATGACATGTGATATGTTTAATCATTCTGAGTAGAACTTGATAATTGGACTAATGTGATGATCGTTTTGATATAAATGATATGTGGAATAGAAATGTGCTAGGAAGTGTTAGTGATATCGTACTTGCATAGATGATAGTAAATCATGTGTCATTTATTTTAGATTATATTGTATATTTGGCATGAATGTTTTAATGCGGCCAACAGGCCGAAGGAGGTATTCTACTTACTGCGGGTATACTATATTCACAACAATATTGGGGAGTGGAGACCAACCACATCGGGATTCGAGAGGAATCAAGCTAAGGTCACCATGGCAACAAGTAATTGTGTGTGTGTTAGAATTATCTAGTAAAGGGAAAATTGTGACCTAGGGATCATGTGTTGTTTTGTTTTAATTTTTCCCTTTTTTTTATGTTAGTATGTGTTGCTCTTAGTAAGTGAAATTTTACTTATGTTATTATTCATTTTCTTTGGATTGGAGTTTACCCCTTTGTTAGCCATGGGTTGTAGTGGGTTAATTAAGTTAATTTGAAATTGTCCTAAACTAATTAAAAGATGTGACCTAAGAGAGTTCATTTATTAGGATTTGATTTACTTGGGATTTTGTGTGGATTGATGTGTGTTTGAGTTTGAGTGTAGCACACTCTACCCCACATGGGAAACTCGAATTTGGCCTTGGAGGCCAAATTTCAAAGCTTGTGGGACAAGTCAAACTTGTCCCACACCTCTTAAAACCCCATGCCAACCCTACCTATGGGTTGGAAGGCCAAATTTAGGGTCTTTTAGGTGTTTTGGGGGGATAAAAGGGTAAAAATATTAATTGCACTTTCTTTCAAATTTAATTTTGTCCTTTTGGGAAGTGAGCTTAGTTGGAGTGTGTAAGGTGCTTGCCTTTCTTTCAACCACTTATTAATGGTGCATTGGAATTTGATGTTGACCAAATGATGTGGAGTGGAGGGAAAAGGAGGTGGCATCCTACTTGGAGCCACATCATCCCTCCCTCTCTCTTTCTCTATTTATTTGATCCTCTTGTTTGTTTTGGGGGTTGGAAGTTTCATTTTAGTCTTTTGTATTTTGGAGAGGAGAGGATTTTGGAAGGAGTTATGGAATTTTGGAGCTTGTGGATACTTGTGGGAATTTTGTTGGAGCTTGTGGATGCTTGCTTGATCTTTGAGAGGATTTGAGACTTCATATTTGGAGCAAGCTCTACCATGGAAAGGTAGGAGCTTCACCCTTTGTTGTATTATGTTTTTTCTTTTTTGTTATATGAATGAGTACATATGTTGTGTTGAATTTTGTTGTTGCAATGCTTGTTGGGAATGGGTAGAATGCCTAGGTTGGGAGTGGGAGGAGACTATGGGGAGTTTATTTGAGGGAGGCATAAGAGATCATGTTCTTGAGGAGGGAGTTTGGGTTGGGTGCCCACCTTGTAAGAGAAATGCTTGCATTTTCTTCTTGTTTTACTTTGAGGGAGCCATAAGAGTTGAGGGAGGCATAAGAGTGAATGGAGGGATAAGGGGTACTTGAGGGAGGCATAAGAGTTGTTAGGGGTATTGTGTTTTGCATTGGAGGCTTTTAGGTGGCACCCATTCCCATTGGGAGGCATAAGTGGCCTCCCCATATGTCTTACTCTTGTGGCTTTCTTGATAAAGCCTTGTGACTTGTTGTTGTGATTGTTTCCCTCTTGTTGTGTGGTGAATCTTGTTTTGAAGGATTATGGAATGCATGTGAAATGTTATGTTAGTTATGTGGAAGCTTGTAGTTGTCATGAGTTGGATTCTCTCCCATTGTGATGTGGTTGGGGCTCGGGGGCTAATGGAGAGGATGGCTTCTCTTCTCCATTGGGTATTTGGTTGGGAGGAGAGCGTTGCCTCTCCCCTTATTTTGTTGTGAATCAAGCAAACTATGGAGGAGCCACCTTGTTGATTTTGGAGCAATGGAACCTTGTTGATGACAATGTGAAACCACCATGTACTTTACCCACCTTGAGTGGAGGAAAAATGTAATATTGCTTTGTATTTTAACTTCCAATATTGTAAATTTGTTTCCACATGAAGTAGGAAATGTTGTAACAAGATTTTGAAGGAAAGTTGTATTGAAATGTTAGTAATTCTTACTCTAAAACTTATTGGAAATGTTGTTGAATTCTTTTGTGGAATGTTGAAAAGAAATTACAAAAGAGAATATATTAAATTTTTGTTTTGTTACTTGAAAGCGATGTATTGGAAAGGTTGGAAAAATAGTGCATTATCTCTTCTTGTATAGTTGATGGAAAGACTTAAGTTTTTTTTTTTTTTTTTTTAAATGGCTTTTATTATGCCAATGAAGCATTTTAAGCTCTAGCTCCTTTATGTTTTTATTCAATTATGAATTCATTGTAAAATCCATTACAAATTAATAAAGGAAATGAAATCAACCTATTTGAAATCCCATATAATGTTATTAATTTGTGTAGAAGGAGATCTTAATGCAAAAATACTAAGCTTAATGAGTTAATTACCCATATCTCCTCAATGTTTAATAAGGAAACTAATATTTTCAATACAATTCATATCTAGGTAATATTACAACTAATGTGTTTACTATTTTTAAGTTCTAATTATAACAATATACCTTTAATATTTATTTGTTTCAACAAAGTATGTTATCAAAAACTACAACCAAGATATAATACTAATAGGACCTACGTATCCTAAACTAGAAGACCTCCTAAGACCCGGCACGCCAGACCGACGTACCAACAAATTCTGCGAGCTCACTGTGCTAGAATGCATATAAGATTTAAATTCCTTTGTCAGGATTCCTATAATACTCCTCTACTGGACAAGGGCTCAGTTCACTCCTCTCGCAAGGAAAATGAACAGAGCCAACTCATTTGGCTAAAACTCTTAGTCAAACTCGGCAAGTTTATGGAGTGTTTTTCAACTTTTGCAAAGCTCAGCTAGTCCAATGCAAGACTCGTCTTCCTGAAGCGTAAAAGGAAATCAACAAAATGAGATAAAGGGAAGAAATGTAACTGGATTTTTTTTTCATGTTAAAGCATCTGTGAATGGGAAACTTGCCAAAGAAGGGCTGTTGGAGTAAGAAATAGTTGTTTCGTTTTAGTTTGATTTGCCAAGGCTTTTCCAGCATTCCCAAAACAACTTATGTAACTGTATTGGTCACTAAGAAGGAATCGGTTACAGAAGATATTTTTAAGGAATCGAGATTCTTTGTTTTCGTCAAACACGTCCTCCAGATCCTAACAGAATTGCCAATCCAAATAAAGGGATTTTCCCAGCTGCAATGGCAGGTCTTAAGCCTAAATCGTGACAAATGTTTTATGCAAAAGTTTTATACTGTTTCAGGTCGCTTCCTACCTCTTTCACTGTCCTCAATCGATTTGATAAAAATCTCTTGAAGGCAGAACCCGAATATGAAGGTGCATTCGATACTGAACAGATTACAACATAGTTGGACAACCAGCTTGCTTAAGGCGCTCAAAGAAATTAATTAACGGAGCAACGAACCTCACCTGTAGCTCCTTCTTCACCCTCCCCAGCAGCACGTGCGGCAGGGCCGAACAACAACGAACTAGCGGCCGTTCCATTGATCTATGGCTTCCACTGTAACCACCTCGCCCTTTCCACGCGGTCTGAGCGATTGAAACAGCGTTTCCACCTACTACACTCGCTGTAGTTCCATCCAGCAACCACCACATTAACCTTCCTCTTAATGCGTGGCGGGATAGTATAAAAGAAACGGCGGGCTGTCTGTGAGATAAGGATTTGCAAATCTAAGTGAGTAAAGGTGTATGCGGCCAGTAGGAGTGGATTCACACGCCAGGCGGGGAGTTCTTAAATTGTGACAGTTGGTTGATGAGACCCACCGCCCCCAACCAAAAAGATTTAAGCATAGTTTGAAATGCTTCCCCCGATTTGACTCTTATTCCTTTAATTCAAATTTCAAATGTATGTTTAAGCATATAGACTTATTTAAGTGTAAAAATTTTGATATATATATATATATATATATATATATATCATATTATAATCACTTAAATTAAAAGTATTTAATCCTCCAAGGAGATATCTAGGAACATACATTAAAAGATTTCTAAGAGTCAACAAAATAGCAATATATGGTTTATCCTTGTAACATATCTCTGCAAGTATATGTTAAAATATATCAAAAAGAAAAACATCAATAAAATTGTAATATATGCATTTACCATCGTCACCTATATCCTCTTATACAATGGACCATAAAGTGAAAATGAGGTCAATGGTCAAATACCCCTTTTCAATCTAGTATCACCATGCTTGAAGCTTGAAATTATCCACTAAGGAAGAATTGAACACATCAAATATTGAAGTAAATCTCGAGTGAGTAGAATTGCGATAATCATGTAGTTCTAGTTTTGCGATCGGAATACAAAGTAAAAGATTGAAGCTTTATAGTTGTCAAGGTCAAGCAGGTCACAAAACTTGTAGATAAAATAAATCAAACAAGGACCACTACCTTGCTTAAAAAAAAAAAAAAAAAAAAATTGTTGCATTTTCGGGTTGAATGTTTGTGGCGCGGCGTCGTGAATGTGAGCAAGTGTCATCTTTGCGGCGCGCAAGCGTCGTCTTTCATCACATTTCCTTTTGTAATGTTTGCATGTGTTTATTTTGTGATGTGTTACCCCTTTCATTAGTTATTATTTGATTGTGTTAATGTTGTGAATAACCATGTGTTAAAATAAATAAATCAAATATGTCATAGGAATGTAATAAATGAAGTTGTTGATCTTTAATGCAATGTTGTAAGAGTGTGTAAGAAACATGTAAGAAGATGTAAGAGATGTGTAAGATTGTGTAAGTGATGTGTAAGAGTATGTAAGTCAGATTTTGGAGTGTAAGACACTTCATCCTCTTAGGAATTCGAATTTGTCCTTGGAGGCTATATTTGGAGGCTTGTGGGACAAGTTAAACTTGTCCCACACCTCTTAAAATTAATTACCAACCATACCTATGGTTTGGAGGTTAAAATTAGACCTTTTTAATGCATTTTGAAATGACTATTTGTAAGTTTTAATTGCACTTCTCTTACATGTTTTAAATTCAGTCCTTTTTGGGGTATGGGTTAATTTGGAGTGTGTAAGTTGATTGTCATTTTATTTATTGTGATTAAGTTAGTGATGTTGACTTTTGTTTTGGGGTTGAGGAAGAATGATGTGGCATCCCACATGGAATCCACATCACCCTCTTCTCTTCCCTCTCCTTTAAAATTTGAACTCTTTGCTTGTTTTGGGTTGTTGAAACTTTGCATACTTCTCTTGGGGTGAATTTTATTGTTGTTTTGGAGTCTTGCTTGTGGAAGGAGATTGGAGTTCTTGCATGCTTGTGTGTTGCTGATTTTGGGCTGTGTTACGGCTTTGGGAAGCTTGTTGATCTTGGAAAAACTCCATTATGGAGAGGTAGGAACTTGAGCCTTTTAAAATGCTTCTTTCTCTTTCTATGCATGCATGAAATGGTGAATGTTTTATGTGTTTGTTGGCTGGTTGGGTAGACTGCTTAGGGCATGGTGTAGGAGAATGCTATGGGGATTTCATATGGGGGCATGAGGGAACACCAATGGCATCAGTTTCATTATGGAGGAGTTTGGGATTGGGATCCATCATGGAAAATAAATATCTTGCATTTCTTACTCTTGGGGGCATAAGGGAGAAACTTTGGGCGGGCATAAGGAGGAAGTTTGGGAGGTCATAAGGGTATGAGAGATGATATATTTTGGTGGGTTCTTAAGGTGGATTCCCGTTTCCCATTGGGAGGCATAAGTAGTTCCACATAGATCCTTGCTCTCTTTGCCTTGCTTGAAGAATCCTTGGTTTTGTTTGTATTTGTTTAATGTAGTTGTGAACTACATTCTTCTTGAAATGTGTTGTTGAATGTGAAAATGTTGCATGTTGTTGTGGAAGCCATTGTTTCCATGTGTTGATTTGCATCTCCTATTTCAATATGGTTGGGGATCGGGGGCCAATGGGGAAGGATGGCTTCTCCTTTCTCATTAGATGTCTTGGTTGGGTGGAGAGCGTTGTCTTTCCCCCTTCCTTGTTGTGATCAAGATGAAAAGATGAAGAAACTAGCATGTTGTTGTTTTGGAGCAAGAGGAATATACAGTTTGACAGTCCCTTCATGTGAGCAAATTTATTGTAACCCTTCCCACTTTTAAGTGGATGATTTGTATAAATATTTGTAATAAGAATTTGCTTGTATTGATGAGGAAAGATTGAAATTGGAATGTGAAATGTAAAGGAGTTATATTCTACTCTCTATTTGAATAGAATGTGAAAGAATGACATGTAATTTGTATATTGCATTTAGAAATCAAATGGAAAGAGAATATTGTAAAGTTGTTTATTGGAAATCAATAAAGGAATGCCCTATCCTTTCTCAAACTTGCTTTGTTGTATTGAATTTGAATTGTTGTTGTGAATTGAAATCCCTATTTGATGGAAAAATGCATATGAGGAAAAAGACAATGTTTTATTCCCTTTGAAATGAGTTGGAAAATTGGAAATCAAATGTTGCTTTGTTGCTCTTAAATGGTATTTGAATCAATGAAATGTAATTGGAGCAGTTTAGAAATGATTTCCCCATGCTTGGATGATAGAAAATGTTTTAAGAACCTTTAAAGTTTGATCTTTGTTTTATTTTCAAATATGGCAATCAAATTTATCAAGAAATGCATGATTCGAATCTACAACTTAGAATAAGAAATGAAACATTACAATTTAGATATAGTATGTTCTAAGGAACTTAAATTGACTTCAACATTTAAGAAAGACCCTTCAAAACTTTATAAAATCAATTTTCAAACTTGCACAACCATTTTGTTGTCAAAAGATGGAAAAATATCAATTGCAACTCAATCAACTAATTGAACCTTAGAAACTCCCTTAAACCTATCCAAGAACAAGTCTCCATGTCTAATTGACATGTTGAGAAAGAAGAAGACCAAAATTTGAACAAAATTTTATAAGTTGGAAAATTATCAGTTTTTCTTTAAAAAGCCTGCAGATTGTTTTCATCAAATTTACATCCTCAACTTCATCAAAATCTAAAATTAATGATTCATGTGCAAAGATGACTTGAGAGCTTTCGATAAAGTCCTTGTTTTCCCAAATCTGAGCTTCCTATCAAAAGTTATGGCCATTTGAAGTTTTACTTCAAATTGGCTTCCAAAAGAAAAATAATCTAACTGTTAAAATTCAAATTTTGACCTTTGGAAAAAAATTCCCCAAAAATTCGCGGCCCCGCCACCCCGCAACCAATTAGATGTTGCCACGTGGCACTTCGGAGGGGCGGACCCATTTTAAAACTTAACTTTTTGAAAATTTTCCTTTGGGAAAAACTTCCCATTTTCCCATGACCCCGCGGCCCCATGACCTAATCACATGCCGACACATGTCTCGACGGATGCTCGGCCCGTGTGATATTTTTTAGCCTTTTAAACCCATTTTGGCTTAAAATCTTAATATTCTGCGCTGCCCCGCCGACCCGTATCCAATCACAGGATGACATGTGGCATTTTCAGCAATGGCAGAGGAGTGGAAATAAATTTTCCTTTGGAAAATTTGATTTTTGGTTTTGGCAAAAATCCTAAGTTTTCCCCGCCACCCGCAGACCCACGTCCAAACACGTGATGACACGTGGTAGTTTTGGTCTCGGCGGGAGCATGGAACTTCTTTTGACTTTGAGATTTTAAAATCTCAAATTCCTGAGCCTTCAATGGCTGCGGACCCGCGACCGATGGGGTGTTGACATGTGGCATGAATGGGTGCCACGTGGCATAAAATTTTCCTTAGGCAAACGCGTGCGCAAAATTTCACCCTTTTGTTTTTAGCTTAAAATCCTAATTTCTAGTTTGCCCCACGATCTGGTTTTCCCCATGCCAATCGAGAAAGTGACACGTGGCATCTTTGGAGTCGGCGGAGGCGCGGATCATTTTGATCTCGTAGCACTTTGAGAATTTGAAACTCAATGTTTCAACCCGCTCCGACGCCCGCCACTCCTCCCGAGCAATCGAAGCGACATGTGTCCTTTCGGCCTCGCGGCACACGGAGGTAAATCATGCTTTTGCGCCCGAAAGGGAAAAAGCACCAGATTCTTCCCCACTCCACCGACCCACGCAAGGGAAAATTTTCCTCCCTAAGCCCGCGGACTCTCCCAAGGGAAAATTTCTCCCCTAAAGTCCGTCGGCCCATAACTTGAAAAATATAAGGATTTAGGAGGACTTATTTATATGGTTGGAAAGGTGAGAAAATTTCCTATCCAATGGGCATAATTTAGGTAATTTTTGATGGCCTTAATTGTGTGAAAAATTAATTTGAACACAATGATAAGCGAGTTAGAGAGGGGTTGAGTGAGAGTTTACCCTCCAAACCTAAGTGATTTATTTAACCCCTTGTTTAGACCTTGTGCTTTGTTAATATTGGTTGTTAGAGGAGAATTTATAAGTCATTCATGTTTATTTGTCTTAAACTTGTTTGTACTAATTGTTACATTGTAATCTTGTGCAAACACTCTTAATCAAAAAAATTATTCGTAATTTTCCTAACTAATCCTAGTTTGTTCTTAGGTCTCAAGTGGTTGTTTGAAGTGGGCACTACATCAACTTCCTTTTCCTTTCCAAATATGAATTCAAGATGATCCAAGGTGTGCAATGTTGGATGGCTGCAAGAAAATGCTTGAGTTAGTTGGTTGCAAGCAAACTGGTCAAAAATGCAATAATGGAAAGAATAGATAAATGTGTTGTGTTTTCTATGTGATTCCTAGCAAGATTTTGGCAGCATAACAGTGCAAAAACAAATCTCAAAACTCCAACCCATCATACGGGTAAAAGTCTGGTTTTTATAAAGTCTTGGGGAAGAAGAATTTTAAAAACATGTGTCATTTAAGAAATTCCAAATCATCAAGAGAAGGAGAATTGAACCTTCTAAAGGTATTAAATTGAGAAGAAGACTCTAATATGAATCCAATAGTCCAAAAATAAGGTGAAACGGTCGAGAAACATGCTTTATAAAATCACTCACAAATTTTAAACAAGCGCCCAAAACACACCATTTGAACTCATGGACAAAGTTGACAAAACCTTCGACCTATGTAGGGTGGTTACTTAACTTTAAGCTTAAAAAAAAAATAAAAAAGGAGGAAAAATTATTTCATGAGGACATGACGATCTAACAAACTTAGAGCTATGAAGAAATAAGCTAAAACAAGCATGTTGAAGGTGGAGGGAGAGGATCTGGATCTCATCGTTGTTCTGGAAAAGAATTCTTTCATCATTGGAGACTTACTCGTCCAAATCAATATAGCATTGTGCAATTTTGGTTGCGTATAGAGATCTGTTGATTTCCCTCAAATATGTGCACATGTACTCCTCTCTATCCATAATTACATGAACTACATGCACATGGACTTAGGATCCTTCATTTCAACCCCATATCCAATAGCTTGTATTTCTATTTTCGTATCTTCGTGTTCTCCTACAACGTCATTCGGTAAGTAATTTTTGGTAAACTCAATCCTAGAATTATATTTTTGCAATGACATGTGTCTCTCACATATGGTAATCCTCCTAATAGGCCATTTGATTCTAACTTTGTAAACTCTTTTGATACCTTCTTCAACTTATGCAAAAGGGACCTAGCCCTTCTTTATCAACAACATCCATGTTCTCTCTTTTTCTTTCCTTACCATTAATATTAAATACACATCATTTTACTTCAACTCATTCAGAATTATTTCTTGGAATAATCAAAAAAATTGGACCCTATTACACCTCTTCACTCCTCTCCCTCATGGGTTTCATATTGCACTCATTTCCATGATTCACTACCATATATGTGCTTGTGTGGTCATCATGCAAGTGATTTTCATTCAAACTTTCACAACCTCTAGAGTAATACATTGTAATCATCCATGGGTATTATGTCACACATGAATTCATCTTCACACTTCCCTATCGAGAACCCGACTAGACTCTCTCTAGTTACTTAGGAGTTGGTGTTACTTCTATAACCATGAGAATTTTAAGGGATTAGGATGCACAATCGTCTAGTTAAACCTCAAATATCCACTATTTTATCTCCTACCAAGTTATAGTTGTTTTTTTTTCCACTATCAACTTACATCTACCTTGACTTCCAACTTGTATGTAGTCCTAAATAGATTTTTACTTTAAATTGGATCATTTTCTTCTTTCACTAGTTTCAAATAATGCTCTTCATCATTAATGATTCCCCCATATCCATTTCTTCTCTTTTCAAACACATCACTCTCTTATGATTTAATTAAAGTAAGGTTTAGAATCCTAAAATAAATAAAACCAATACATTCATGAGCTATGTGGCACATGTACTCGATCCTTGAAAAAATGTGACCAAGTAAAATGTTTCGATATTCACCAACACCGCATGGACCGAGATATTGCCACATGACATTTTTCTATTCAATGAAAAGGAGAAGGAAATATAATCCCAAACCAAAATTACTTTGCAAAGTCAATTTTTAAATAAAAGGAGTTTACCAACAACTAAACATTTAAATTGGTAAATTTTCAAAAAAGAAACTCGTGTTTGGAAAAAAAAACAATATCTAACATAAAAAAATTTAAGAATGTATGTAAAACTCAACTAATTTGTAAAGAAAAATATTAACTTTCTACAATAATGCTTGGTTTTTTTATAAAACAAAGTTGGGATTGGTTTATAATATTAGATTTTGTTCCTTGAGACCCAAAAATAATTTCTTTCATTTTGAAAATTCAAAATGAGTGACCTTAGGTTCTCTTTAATAATTTGGGTTTATTGTGAAAAAGCATCATTAAGAACTAGTTCTCCTTTCTTCCTCGTACTCAACCAACTCAATAGATCTTGCACACTTCACTTGTTTGTGGCATTTGTTATTTGACATTTGCATGAAACAATATGTAGACTTTTCATAAGGTGAATATTTACCAACACTAAATTGAATCTTTTCTTTGACCAAACAAGATTGTGTTGCTCATGCAATAGTTTGCATGGAGGGTCACATGGTAAAAGTGCTAAAAACATGTGTAATCAAGAGATTCTAAACATTAATGTATTTTGAATTTACCACTACATCATTTCATTTTTAGGATCCCTTTTTAAAAGAATACCCTATTTTTATTAATATGTTGTGAGGATTTTACAAATTAAAAATACCCCTTATATGATCACATGTGGTATGTACCACCTTACCAAGGTCCCTAGTGATGATTTGTTGCAATGTGGTAACAAAAAGACCCTCAAGATATATGGCCCAATAAATTCTTATCGCTAACCATTTTACACTAGACGTATTTATGATATCTTACATACATGTACAACATAACTCTACACTCGTCTCAATACACATCCTATAAAATAACCGCTCGATTTTTAAATAGACATGATGCGAAAACATTATTTCTATATATTACATATTATTCTTCTTTTTAACACATTCAAATCTATATTAGAATATATTACACATTATTCTTCTTTTTAACACATTCAAATATATGTACCAACAAATCATTACCCATCCCATATATTATTTTTATCTTTCTACTTTCACAAGATCTGTGATATCATATCCTTATGTATTAAGGTGTAAAATAAGCCAAAGAAAAAAAAACAATCAATGAAATGAGCCTAGTAAGAGTTTCTAATTAAAAAACAAATAAAACAGAATAATCAATGAAGGAAGAGCGGTTGCTGTCGTATTGATTTTGTCAAAGATCTTTTGGCATGTTCCCACATTATAGCTACAAATATAGACATGTGAAGGAATATATAAGAAAGACAAATAGTGGGAAAACATAATAAATTAAAACACCGTGTTTGGAACAATCTAAACTACGTGATGGGTGAGATCGGCAGTGAATCTCTACGGTGGAAGATTGTTGGTGTGAAACCATAATTCAATATATATTCAATCCAGTTTGCAGGCTTTTCTGCTGCAGCGGGCAGGGGCCTTTCTTGCTTGCAGAGTATTACTTTCCTTACTTGCAGAGTATTATCACCATGCCCATCTTAGTTACGAACACCACCTTATCATCTCATGCTAATATAATCCTCGCGGTCTCTGTAAAAAATATTCTAATAGTTATTCATATCATCCATCAATGGGGATGTTAATGCTGAAGAGGACACCAATTGCCCTCAGAAATACATTGACGAGATCGTCCTCTTCCTCTTCTGCGGTGACTTTGTATGACGTACTGTCGGTGCCTAAGAGCGCAGAATTGGGTGATCTGAAGAAAGCGTACAGGGAGAAGGTGAGAGTTTATCATCCAGATGTTTGCCCTCCTGGTGAGAGAGAGGAATCCTGCAAGATGTTTCTTCTGGTGCAGGAAGCCTACGAGACTCTCTCTGATCCAATACTCAGGGCTGACTATGACTTCAACCTTCGTTTCAATCCCCACATAAATATGATGTTCTTGCAAAAGAGGAATGGGAGTGGCAGAGAATATGAGGCCAAGCATATAAAGAAATGGGCAGAACAACTTGAAGGTCTTAGCAGAAAGTCGAGCAGTACTGGTGCCAGGGACACCTGGGGAGGGAGAATGCGCAGCTTCAAAGCAGCAGCCGCCCATGGAATTTTATAGAAATGTCATGTATTGTGATAGTTCGGGGCAAAACAATCCTAAGTTCGCAATTTGGGTAGTCAATGGATATTTACAAATATCTATTGAGTTGCAAAAGTATGTCAGAAGGGATGTAAATTTGAAGTTAGTTTGTGATTTTATTTTAATGTCAATAAAACAAAAGAAAGTAATACATTTCATGAGGTTATATTTCTTGAGTTATTTTGGTAAACAATTCATTAATTTTGTGTATGCTTCCACATTTAATATACATATTTACAATTTTTGTTCAGAACATTAACAACTACAACATTCAATAAAAATATACTTTCCATTATACTTTAATGGATGTCCATGACCATTTATAAGCTACAATTATAATATTCTGTGTGGCAACATTTAGATTGGTCAAACACTTGATGAACATGTACTAAACATCCACATTTGTCATACATGCATATAAGGGTGGTCTACAATAACTGAAAATATGTATTAGAATGTGCAAATAAAGGTTGCCTTATGCATATCTTGCAGTGATGGGAACCGATCAGGTTGGACACCTATAGTTTTAACTTCAGGTTGGGCATCTACAGTTTTAACTTCCACGTGCCTTACTTAAGGAGCCATCTGATCTTGCATTATACAAATAATAAATTATCCATGTAACATTATTCTCTACATACCTTAGAGATATGATAGTTATAAGGCTACGGATACACTAAACCCTCTACATAGTCAGTCCTTAAATCAGACTGGTATATTGGAAAACAACATACTAAAACCACCCTATTAATCATTTATACAAGAAAATTCGTAACATAATATACTAGCAATCGCATGTGTATAATGCAATGTGAACGTCGAACGGTATATGTTATTTGTTTTAGAGGGATAGTTATTACTTTTGTAGTTGATTTTGTTTAAACTATGGGTGATTGATTTTGCAAGCCAGACGAGGGTTCCACACAGACACGAACTTATCAAAGTAAGACACAAACAACAAAGAAAGATGAAAACATTCTCCATACCAATCCTGATCCTTGTGCCATTAATCACATATGCCAATGCAGAAAGTACCATAAAATTCTCTTGTGATCCTCACAGGATGCTACCAAATCATATGACTTCTACAACACTCCATTGCCCATAAAAACCACGTGAAATACACCATATGTAGACAATTTGTAGGTCATGTTTTCAATTTTAAACTTGAGTAGTTGCAAGAAAACATGGAATGCATGAACAAACGACGATAAGTGTGCCCCTTATGTAGTATTTTGTAGGTCTTGTTTTGTTAGTGCATAAAGTATTTCTCTTTTGTACTCTACACAAACCATTAGTTAGGATAAGAACCAGTTCTCAAAAGTTATGCTTCAATCAAATGATTAGTTCTACATAAATATCATATCAAGCACTAACCTCTGCGTGCATAGCTAGCTTTGACCCAACACGGAAACCATGTTCACGGGGAATAAGTTGGATTTCCATCCATCCTTTGCCTGGGTACTACCACAGGAAGATTATCGAGAATCTTGTTTTGGAAAACATGTAAATGCTTATAAGGAAAAAAAGTATTAAAAGGTTTTAAAATTCCAATTGTTAAAAATAGATTGTTCCAGTTGTATGGTAATTCTTATTTAAAGCAAGATATTAGCCATGAAATATGTCGACTTACATTTGAACGCGATATTCATCATCTATTTTCTCCTTAAAACTCTTTGAAACTTGCAATAATCCAAATAATAGAAATCATAATGAAGTTGTGTCTTAGTTGAGGTTAACTTGTTCATCGCTCTAAACACCAAATATGATGCTTGAGAATCAAGTAGAGACTCAATAATATTACAAATAGAGGTATAAAAAGAAACACGACCAACTCATTCAAAAAATTCATGAATTAGGTATCTACGAGCTAAATCTAATAAGCTCCGAAAGAAAATTAACAAACAAAAATCTTTCCATACTACAAATTTAAATAACTACATATAGATATAACATTGTGTAATCTGACTATTGTTTAAACAAAATCTCTTTTATGGTTTTATATTTAGGATGCTATCATCGAATAGCTATCAGTTATCACTAGTAGGGGTACATACTTCGCATGCACATAAATCTTTTCATTTAGTCTTACCTTTTTGAGCTTTGCTTCTATGCTTTGGGCCACACATGTCCACGTTGAATCCTATACGTTGATCGGATTTGACAAACATATTGCTTTGTGATCAAATTTACAATAGAAATGTGGAAGTAACAAAAATATGGCAAGTGGTAGTAATTGAGGGGGAGTTTATTTTTGTTTGAACTATGTCTACAAAGGATAAAATGTCCTATGATGTCATCTAAGCTACACTTACTTCTGGAGGTTAAATTTGAAAGTCATCCTACATGTGAGGTAATAAGTTAAGGACACATATATTCAATATTTGCCTTAAAAAAAATAACATGAACGAGAAGAAACACCAAAACCTAAATATATTTAGTATAAAAAAATTTAATTATATTTTTAATATGTTTATGCAATTGTCAAATTTAAAACATGTTTTTAATATGTTTATAATAATTATGGAGTTAACATTGCCTTTCAAAAGTTTTAAAACGCAAACATAAAAACATATATATTATACTTATGTAGAAATCTTATAGTTCATTTAAATTTTTCCTTTTGGAATATTATTATATATTTAATATTAATAACGCCAAAATTTGTGTTGTTTTTGTATTGAATCATATTTCATTTTTATTTTTGAAGGAAGCTTGATGTAATTGTGACATGATAATAGTGTCGCAAATGTGATGTAATTTTATGCTACAATTGTATCACATTACTTTTTGACCACGCAACCCCTCATTTCCTATTTAATCCTTGGTGGATGTCATTTTCACTACCAAACATCATTTCACTCTTGAGAAGAAGGAAAATGAGCTCAAAAACCCATTTTTTTCCTACTAGTTAGAAGAAAAGTTTTTTTTTTTAATTTTCTCTTAAGTTTTTGGTAAATGAGTGATATCAAGTTGAAGAACCACTTGTGATTTTATTTTGATAAATTGATAAAGGAAATTAAAGAAATTCATTCCATGACCTCGTACCCTTAAAGCATTTTGTCAAAACAATTTGTTCTTTGTGTATGCTTACAAAAATATATACTTATTTACACGAGCATTAACAACTATAACATTCAACAAAAAAAAATCATTATATTTTGATATATGTCCATACCCTAAACTAAAGCTCTTATTTTGGCATGGGCTCCAAGCACGTTGGAAAATTTGTTGACTCTAGCTTTACACTTGGGAAATTCATTATCTTGAAAGTTTCAAAGGGCTTTTCTGCAAAACCATTTTGTGTATATGCTATATGCAATGTTAATTTCCTCATAATGAAAAATATGTTGTTATGTATTCCAATTTTTCATCAATAAACATGTATGAAGTGTATTCATAAGCTTCATCAAGCATATAAACTTTTACATACGTAAATCAAGATATTTATTTTTTTCATTGTATTGTAGACATATATCCTCTTACTTTTGACTATTTTTTTGGTGTGTTTTTAGTAAGTATCGGAGGTAAAGGAAACAAGAATGTATTCTATAATTGGAGATCCAATAACTAAATGAAAAAAATTAGATGTGATGATTTAGTACAAGCTATTGTAGGTGATAGAAAAGATGAAAAAATTATGTTGATATCCCTTTCATAAGATTTAATGATTTCTTGAAAGGAAAGCATGTCATTGAGTTGGTTCCCATGGAATTTAGAAAGATATTTAATTGGTGTGCTAGTATGGAAGGAGGAAAGCATAACTTGTGGGCGGTAAAATATTACCAAATGTATGTCTTATATGGTTTTTCTATTTATATGTGAAATAAAATGTGGCTCTGTAATTTTTCTTGTCTTTTCCCAAAACATAAAATTTTTTAATATTTGATATAGTTAGTGGTACTACCTGAGGAAAAGAGGGAGGGCCCACTAATAGAAATCGGGAGGGGAATATGTAAGAAAACGCGTGCATAACATATTTCATCATTAAGGTTTTATTTGCAAGGCACGGGGTTTCAATCATTGTATACCATGATTAGATACACCTTGATGAAGATGAAGAGTATTTTCATGGTCCTAATGATCCTTATAGTGAGGAAAAAGTAACACATGCTACTAAATTGTCAAAGGATACAAAGTGGTACATTGCATCCCTTATTGTGACGAGTGTTCCCATTGGTCCATCATTTGTGAGTGGAATTATTTGGATGGGTCATTGAGTGATCTCATATGCCCAAGGGATGTATATTTACTGCAAAAGGATGTGGTGAAATCATTCAATCGAGTGCATGGTTACATTTCTAAAAAAATTGATAATTTTGTAAGAGTTTCATGTTTGTACATTGATGAGAATCCCAACTTATTTATTTTCAAAAGATCAAATGGGGAGGATGGTCCATTTTTTATTTGTATGCAAACATAATGGAAATATAGGTAATGTTAGAACACTTGAATAATTCAATCATTTCCGTAGACTCAACATTTGCAACCAATAAACATGGGATAAGTTCCACTTCACTATGTTATGATGATCTTTAATAATTCCTACTATTATAATTCTTATAAAAATCTACATTTTTGTTATGATGTTAATATGTTATTATTTTGACTATATCATTTTTTTTCGTGCTCATTTTTATGAGCAACAAGATGGAATCCCTAATGTCTACGTTATGTCATCATGTAACTCTACCTCGAACATCCATGAATGGTTTTCTTTAGTGTATCATCATGAAAAGGAATTGTCTTCAGAATGGAAAGTAAATGCATTTATGAAATATGATGTCATGGTCAAGATTCAAACTATGAAGAATGTTTTATTCAATTGTTTCCATATGTATTTGTTAAGCATTTCCATGTATATTTAATTGATCTTTCAATATTTTATATTGGCATGTTGTAAATTGTACTCAATTCCCTCCATAAAGGTGTTTTTGAATGTAGGGTTTGCTACATTTATGACATGTAAGAAGGAAATAGTTAAAGAAATAACACATTAATATTTTTGATGAAATGTTTACTTTAATGGGTGTGATATTGCATTCAATAATTGAAAAGGAGTTCATGTTATTTTTATTGTTTCATTTCATTAGGATTTCAAGAATTTAGAAAAAATTATGGAGGACTTTGATAGATATTGGGAAAGTGATGGAATAAGGTGCAAGTTTTTGTGAAAGCCAACACAATCATGTTTATTTAGATTTTACAAAATTATTTGAGCTCACCGATTGTATGTATGTAAAATTATATGATCCTATATTATTTGAAATGCATATATGTGGGTGAATGCATTTCATTTTCTCCCTATGAGAAAGAGACCCTCTTGGGAAAGAGACCCCTCCCCTCCCCCCGCCACCTGTCTCGCATTTCGTATATAGTCGTTCATTGTATAAATCTAGATCGTTTGTTATGCATATTTTGTTATTTGGCACTCTTATATTTAAAGGAAAAGTTCTAGTCAATGGACAACCACATGGCACGTTACGGTCGAATGGAGGTTTAATAATAATAATAATAATAATAGGTTTTATAGTCCATGATGTCGGGTAACCTATTTTTGGGTCTGCCAGCGGCTTATAGCATATAGGATTACCTCATACTTGTAATACTCAAAAGCACTTTATTGTACTTCAAATAAGAGGCATACGTACCCTACCCCATATAATATTTGAACTTGTGATTTAAGTTAGCAAAATAACGGATCGTGTGGTTTTTTTAAAAAAGCTGCCGCTTATTGTTTTCTTTGAATGCTTTCATATTTGGGTTGTCGCTTGGAGACACCTTTTAGTGCTTACAGTCACAGTTCACCATTCACAGTCTATGGAGGTTCCGATAGACATAGCTCTCCCAATCTGCGTAAAAGGAACTCGCCTTCATTTCAGATACCACAAATCTCCAACTCACTTTGTTAGGTTGGCTTGGATTTATTTTTGTATGCGGGGTTGCGGGGTTGCTTGGCTTCATATGGTGAAACATTGCTCATGATTTTCCCTTGTGTGGGCTCTTTGTTTAAACAACCAACTACATGGCTCCAATGTAAGGTGACTCGGCATGGAGGTAGATGCCCAACCCGTCCATCACAACTCAATCAATGCAATGAAGCCATGTCCAACTCACCAAAGAAACAGGGTCTATTTTGGATGCAATCTTACACAAGCTTTGTGAAAGTATATTCATTGATGCTCGCCCCTTCAGACATTGCAGATGTTTTGATCGATTTCAACAATTCATGCGCGAGAAGAGGCCATTCTCACAAACATTGCAGTTTATCCTTATCCTTATGGAGACCCAGTTGACGATCTCAACAGCAAAATAATGAAATTCATCATTGAAAATGAGAAAATTGTGGATTTGGTGAAGCAAACAAAGCTTCTCAATTTGGAGGATTTCGGTGATTGCATGACGAAGAAAAATGATATCTTGAAAAGTGTGATATAGAGAAGCATGCACATGGGAGAAGTATTGCAAGGCCTTCCAATGAAAGGACTTGGAAGCATAGTAAGCAAGTACGGAGAGTATTAAAGCTGGACACAAAATATGGAAAAAAAGGAAAAAAATACGGTAATTTGTATATATAAAAAATATGGTAATTTTAATAATTAAACACACAACTATACAACAAATTAAAAATTATTAAAGTGAAAAAGATTTCTGGCTTAAACTTAAAACATGTATGCATTAACTAAAATGATGGAAATAACATATTTTATGTCTCTAACATCATGAGTGTTGACAAATGTTTACAATTCTTAAAAATAGGAACACAACTATGAAGCTCCCACATAAAGAGTCATCCCTCATTTGTATCATTCTCTGAATATTCACCATCTGATATCTCATCATCACCACTACTTACATCTGCATAGTACTCTGCATCATAGTTCAAATTTGCATCAGGATTCAAAGAATGAGGAGTAGAGGTGGAAGAGTATTGCTTTGCAATATTGGCACTTAGGACTCGCATGTTGCTATGGACAAAAACTAGATCTGATAGTTGTTGAGTCCCTAATTTATTCCTCCACTTTGAATGAATGAGTTCAAATGTACTCCAATTCCTTTCACAACTAGATGCACTGCATACTTGACTTAGAATACGAATAGCAAACTTTTGTAACTCTGGAGTTGAACCACCATAAGATTCCCACCATTGCACAGGTGTGATATCTGGATTAGTTCTATTCTCTCTTGCTTTTTGTCGAGAGAAGAGGAGCCCAATCTCATCCCTATATGCATTTTTTTGAACATCTAACTTGCTTCGAATATCAGGATCTAAGCACATTCTATCCATGCATTGATACAAACCATCCATAGTCTCCTCATCACTTTCATGTTTCATCCCAAACAAGTGAGGATTCAAGTAACATGTTGCTGAATGTAAGGGAGAGTGCATCATATACCACCTCTCATCTATCATATCCCATAAATAATTCCATTCGGCTTACAAGAATCTCCACCAAAGGATTGTTTGATTGCCTCTTTTGTCATGTCCATTGCCTCAATAATATCTCCCATGCAAGGAATGTCACCATCAGCCATTCTAAGCACTCTTACAATAGGCTCAAATATTTTATTGGCCTTTATTGCTCCCTCCCAAAATTGTTCCCCTAGAATGATAGCTGCAATTTCTTTGTTTTTTTGAATAGATGAAAGTTTACTATTTGCCCAATCTCGACCAACCACCACACTTCTAATTGCTTCCTTCTCTTCAATTTCTCTTTGCAAGGTAATAAATCGAGTTGCAAATCTTGTGTCCCCTGGCATCAATAATTCCCTCTTACACTCTTTTTTGTATTTGCTAAGTGTAAATTGGTGGTTTGTAATAAACTTGGCAATCAATTTGCCTTCTTCCACAACTATTGATACCCAATGTAACTTTCCAAAATCTTCCAAAAGAAGATCCAAGACATGAGCAACACAAGGACTCCAGAATATAGTTGGATATTTTTCCATCAAAATTTTTCCTGCTCCAACACAATTTGTAGCATTGTCAGTCACAATTTGAACTACATTTTCCACTCCAACATGTAAAATAGCTTGTTCAAGGACATTAGCAATATATTCTGAAGTTTTTGTTTCATTTGAAGCATCCACAGCCTTTAAAAACACAGCTCCACGAGGACAACAAGAAAGAGTATTGACAAGAGTTCTACGCCTCCTATCTGACCAACCATCACTAACAATTGTGCATCCAGTTTTGCTCCAAGAATCTATAATAGGTTTCAGCTCCTTTATTATTTCATCCTTCTCTTTCTTGAGACCCGATGTCCTCAAACTCTCATAAGAAGGGCTAATATACCCTTTCCCAAATTCTGAAATTGCACGCACCATTCCACAAAAATATGGAGATCTAGCATGATTGAAAGGTACTGCATCACCATAAAAATACCTGCCCACTGCCCTATCAACATCTTCCTTAGACTTTTGATTCCAAAATGTCTTCAATGTTTGTTTTTGTTTTCCTTGTGAAATTTGCAGATGAGACTGAACTGATCCAACTTCAATGTGTATTTTATGTTTCCTTGCAGCATTCTCTAGTTTGGATTCAAATTGTTTTAATATATTTTGTTTTGTATCCTTATCAATATGTAGGCAACTAGAAACTTGGTTTGAATTTCCAAGAAGATGACCTCGAATCCTAGTTAAATTATCTTGCATTCTAGATTTACAAAATGTGCATTTATGCACCTTTTCTGTATCATCCCATTCTATGTATTTCCATTCAGGTGTTGTGGACCTTTTTTGTGCCATATCCACCCTGTTTTGAAATAAAAATATAAGATCTTAAGTTGAATTTCAATATGATTTCGAATTTGATATACTATGTTTGTTTGTAAAATATATGAATGAAATCTTCTTTTGGATAAAATAAATTATAACAGTGATGAGTAAACCATTAAAAAAATACACTTGAAATAAATTCTAACCTGAACATGTTGCTACAATGAATTTTTTTAATTGTTAGCACTCTCTCTGTTGTTGAAACCTCTGGAAAATTATTATTTTTACCTCTGTTGCTCACTATACACTTTCACTCTATAATTTCCTTTAATTGATATGGTACGATCTATTATAAAAATAACAACTTCCAAACAAATTCGTTGGATTCTAGGTAGTTCATGATTTTTGACTTTTACTTTTTGGTATGATTTGATAAATTTGTAATTATTACTGTTGCATTTTTTCCGAAATGTTTCTGAATTTTTATCAATCAAATCCCAAAATTTTCGGAGTTCCATACGGTGGACTAGGAGAACACAAAAGTATGGTAAATTTATTAAAAACTGCATCGTATTTGGTAAGCGTGCTTAAAAGAATGTGTTCGAGATGCGCCCTGGATTTATGACTACCATTCTGGTTAAATTTTCTCCCATCTATACTAATGGTTCTTATCCCTTTAATACCACTATTGAACCGGGCTATGTCTGTCATTGCCATGTAAGTCATCATGTTTTCATTAATATCTGGTATGTAGGATGTTTTTCTGATTGCCGGTGCGTATTAATTTTTCTTTGTGATTGTAAATTACAGATTTAGGACCATGACGACAAAAATATGATGAGGCCCTTAAAGATAAACTCATAAACTCGAGAAAAAAATACTATTTGCAAAGTTTTATTGTCTTGCTTCTTTGAAATCTCAATTTGTTTTAGAAAAAAATACTATCTACAAAGGTTTATTGTCTTGCTCAGCTGAAATCTCAATTTATTTTTGTTTGCTTAATAATGACATTGAAAACTCGAGGAAGTATAATCATTATATAATATTAGAAATTTCAAAGTTCTACTTTAATTGACAAAATAAAGAGCCTTTTCTAATTATGTCGAAAGGCATTTGTTCGGTGAAAGAACCCCCACTACCACCTATACGTTTTAAACACCCAGGATGTCTCCAATCTGGTACCCTTGCTCCTACTCAAGCTTATAACTATAAAGGGGGACTACAAATTGCTCCAAGAAGCAAGAATTTTAGTTGGGTTTCAAACATGGAACCTAAAGTTTTTTTTTTTCTTTTATTTTATTTTGTCGCCTTTATGCGCAAATTACACTCACATGAAAACAAAAACTCAATTATCAATGATTTTCTACACATTGTTTGTTCCCTTGCACTTACTCAAGCTTAGAATTGTAAAGGGGGCTACAAAGTGGTCCAAGAAACAAGCATTTCAGTTGGGTTTCAAACATGGGACCTATTGGATTTTTGCCATTATTTATTTTGGCCCCTTCAAGCATAAATTACACTCACGTGAATAGTGCGAGCAAGATAGAGACCATAAAATGGAACACAATGCACTTCTCCTCCCTCAAACCCCTTCTTCATCACCCCTCATCTTCTCTCTCTTTTTTTCTTTCTCAAATTTTAATTCTTCGCTCCATCGCCTTCGGTGTTTCCCTCATACATTTCACATATGATCGCTAGTAATACTAATAATTGTACCCTAAGGTCAAATGGTCATGCCAATAAGGTGAAAAAGACACGTGTGCTAGAAAATAAAATATATTTGAAAGGTCAAGTAGGAAGATATATGATTAGCAATATGAAAGAGATTCAACATTAGGTGATTGCGGACGACAACCAAGGGTTTATGAATTTTCACTCTAAACTCATGTAACAATTATGAAATGCAACTAGTAGTGATCCATAAGGATCAAGAAAAACACACAACTTCATCAAATGCATCAGCACCAGGAAGAAGAAACGAGAAAAGTGAATTAAAATGAGGTAAATGGAGGTTCTAGAAAGAACCGCCGCCCTACAGGCGGCGGGTCCTGTCACTTTCCAGACAGAGACAAAATTTGAATGTGAATGGACACATTTCTGAAGTGCCCATCTGTGTCTCTTCCCTTCCATGCCCCTTCACATCCTCTAGTGCATGGGAGGACTTGGAAAGGCCTATAATGACATGAAAGGAGCAAGATAATATCATTCAAAGATCCATATAGATCGAGAAGCAAAGGTTAATGAGAGCAAGTGAGCAAGATCTTTAGTGTTGGAATGGAATTGTAGGAGCAAGGTGTAGAAACAGAGAAAGCAAGTAATTGGAGAGAAGGTTGACACTGTTGCTACTCTTCATACTTATTGTAATCTGTAAATTGTCTATATTAGACCAATAGAAATGGGAAGAAAGAGCATTTTCCCTTCCTGACTGGTTTTCCTCCATTGGAGGTTTCCAGGATAAAAATTGTTGGTGTTAAGTTTTGAATTCTTTCCCACTCTGTAATTTCCTTTCTATAGCACTAGATAATCACTCACGAAGCTCTAATATTTCAAGCAAACTGTCATTTTCCAAAGTTGAAAGTAGAACAATAAATTTATGTGATTCGTAGAGTTCCAAAGTAGAAGTTTACGAATCATTTTGGTATCAGAGCTGATTATATATCCAGGACTGTGGTATTCGAATCTTTTCGTGTTTTGTATGACAGTGACAAGGTCAAAAGGTGAAGAATTTTTACCTTGTGAGCCAAACATTTCTACAAAGAAGTGGAACCGACGAATTCAAGCTCAAATGGAGGAAGAGAACTTGGTCTCGTAGAGTTGAGATGCTAGAGACCATGATGGATAGATTGCATAGGAAACAAGAAGAGATTTCAGATCTGCAAAAGACGGCTTCGGTTAAGCAAGATTCCATGGACTCAGTGGTTCGAGCACTGGCCAAAAATTTGGTATCGGAGAGAGCCACAAAGAGGAAAAGTGGGAAGAGCATGAAGAGACACCAATTGTAAGCGAGAAGGTAAAATCTACACATACACCTTTTAAAGTTGAAACAAAAGTGGAAATTAAGAATTTTGAAGGACAAGTAGATGCAGAATTACTGGATAAATGGCTAAAATAATTGGAAGTCTATTTTAGTGTGCATAATGTCACTGAGGCACAAAGGATCACCTTTACACATCTCAAAATGGAAGGTCATGCTCTGGTTTGGTGGGAAAACCCATCTAACCACTTGTGAGAAGAAGAAACATCCTATTGTCAGTACTTGGAAGGGTTTCAAAGAATTGATTAGAGAAAATTTCTATCCAATTGGCCATAAGACTGACATGATGATTAAGTGGCAGTACTTTAGGCAGAGCAGCGGTCAAAGCGTGCAAGACTACACTACGGAGTTTTGGAGACAAGCCATGTTGCTTAATATGGACTTGGAGGATGAGGATATTCTGACCAAATATTTGGGAGGACTTCACACTCACCTTTGGAGGAAGGTAATCTCCACGAAACCCAAGGACCTCAATGAAGCTTGTATACAAGCATACTACATTGATGATGAGAAGAAGCAAGGAGAAATAGAGCCAAAGGGAGACTAGTCAATAGAACAACAGGACAAAGAACAAGGGAAGACAAGTAACAAAGGTAAATGGAAAGGTAAACATGTCATTACTGCTTTGCATACTTGTAGAGATCCCAAGAACTTTTGTAAGAATTGTGATGTAAATGGACATACCGACTCCACATGTTGGAAGTTAAATCTAGAATTACACCCTAAGGAACCAAACCAAGGATTCCAAGAAATCCATGGCCACCTGTGGAAGGCGAGAAAGGGAGGTGGAGATTGAGGATGATTCGGATGTAGAAGAAAGTTTGGGATCTCGTTGTCCACTCAAAATTCCCCTACTTTTGAGAAGTTGAAAATTGAAAAATTTGAAGTTAAATGTCTTTTCTGTTGTCCTGGTAATGTGAAAAGTCAAGAAATTAGAAAAATATGCGTTTTTGGGTCATTTTGTGTGATTTTCGGGCTGTCGGACATTTTTGTCCCAAGTGTCCCAAGTTCATTCGGGCTCTCTGTTCCCCGATCGGCCGCTTTACCCGAAGTCTGTTCCTTTCGGGCCCGTCGGAACTTTTTGTCCCAAGTGTCCCAAGTTCACCCGGACCCATTATTCCCTTTCTGTCTCGATTCACCGAATGCGTACTCCGCGTACTTTCGTCCCTCATGTCCCGAAGCATTTTTGCTTGCTTTTCCCACTCGCCGGCATCGGCCGATTGGGCTTTCGCGTCCCGCGTGTCCTAAATATGAACCAAAGTCCATTTGAGTTAATTTTTCCCGCTCTTCACAAATATCTTGCTTTCCAAGTTGGTAGGTGTGTATTTAATGTGCATTAATTGTCTTTCTCTCTCCCAAACGGCTATATAATGAACTGCCCCCTATGCGTTTTGCACACTGCTTTCTTGCTATCCTTTTCTCATACCTTTGCGATCAAAATTTCTGCGCGCATACTCATTTCCCCTACAATTTCGTCTCGAGTCCAGATTGCAACCTTGGCTCCTCAAATTGCTAACAACATGAAGATTAAATTCCAAGGCCAGGAGCAAGTCTCACCGCTCGAGTCTATCATTCCCGATATCGGGGACAGTGAGGTTCGCCACCTCAACTTTGGAGATTTTTGGGCAAGAATGATAGACGCAAACCCTTCACCTATGGCATAGATGATTCATGACAGTGGTTTGGCATTCGTCGGTGGTTTCCCTATCTCGGTGCAATGCGCAGATACAGTGCTCTCCTGCGGTGCTCATTTCAATCCTGACTCGAGTGAGCTGACGAACGTGCATGGGGAACTCATCACCAAACTTGGCCGCCATTGGCACCGCCCTAAGAATTCCAGAGATGGACAATGCTATAGTAATTTCTCAGAACCAGGCACAAGCCCTTTTCGATCAGGACAGTGAGAAATATAAGGCGCGGGTGGCGAAGTCCTGGCTTAAAAACCCTAAAAAGGGGGCATCTCGTCTATCCAAGGTTCTTTTCCATGCAAATTTCAATGAGGAATTGTCGTATTTTATAATCCTACTGGCTCGGGTCATGGGCTTACCCTCTACAAATGAGTTCCATTTCTGGATGTGCCCACTTATCAATATGGTGTGTGAGGGAACTTAGAATATCAACTGGGTAGAAACCATTAGTATGAACCTAGCAGAGCAGCTATCCAATGTACAACAAACCAAGAAGTTATATATGACTTCATACTTAATGTATACCCTAGCAGCATCAAGGCAATGGTTTGGATTCTCATACGTTGATGCTCACAAGGTGACCCCGTATGTATACTCGCCTCGATTCACCCCTGGACACCAAAGCAATCACAACTTCCAAAGGGTAAATTACGCTTTCACCGTGTACATTGTCAAAGCTTCTAGAGAGCGACACAAATAAGAGATTTTTACGATGAAGCTATGAATCTGATATCGCACTATGGTGCCTACTTCATCCAATTTAGAAAATTTTCCTATATAAGGCTTGCAGGCTATGAGAGCACTCCTCTCAAGCTCCCCATGTTCGAAATGATAAAATGGCCTTGATAGAAGTATGCAGGCAATTGGACAAGTTGCATAGAACCTGCAGAGATAAGAAAATTATTGGCTTGCACTTCCCCATCACTTTGGGAAACTACACCTGCAAAATAGCCCTAGATGCACAAAACATAGAAAGATCCCTAGCTCCCATTACTGTCCATTTCTTCAGGCCAAGAACCTGTTTTGACTTGAAGAATTTTATTGAGCAGAACATCAAGATCACTTATCATCATAGGGTAGACACAGAGGATTATTGGGCTGACTATGTTGATGATTTTGAAGCAAGACGGAGGAATTATGGCAGATTTTCTCTTCAATTAATTCAAGAGCTTAACCTATACCAAGTTCCTGAAGGGCTCCAGGATGATAACTCTGACCTATACTCATATGAGTATGACAACGTGGTCAAACAAACTCCCTTGGAGGATTTGGATTGGTTCAAAAAGGAGAAGGATGATCTGGCGGAAATCCTAGCTCCCATCTTGGTAAGAACCAAAATCTGGTTTGATAGGAGAGTTCGCGAACTCAGAAGGCACTCAGGTGAGTCCTCCAAAGACACCTCAACACCAAGAAAAGAGGTATTGTCACCTGATTCGAGAGCACATATGCAGACCCCTCCTACCTCGTCAACTCAAGGTCCCACAGTCTCCACTCCTTCCTCATCCACCCAGGTATATCAAAAGAAAGTCAGAGAAGTTAAGAAGGAGCCTGTGGAGGAAGATCCCCTAAGGAAGCATACGGAATTTCCCTCGAGCCCAGATAACATCATTGTTCCAATGAAAGCGAGGAGAGTGAAGTGCCAGTCTCTACAAGCACTCCAGAAGCCCTCGTGGATAAAGAAAAGGAGGTCCAAAGCACTGAGCTTCCGGGTGCTAATGACTCCTCTGTACCAGAAGCCCCAAGCGCTCCACTCATATCCCAACTAGAGGAAACAACAGTTCAAACCTTGGGTGCCATGAGTTCTCTATCTCTTTGTCCTCTTGCCCCACCTGCTTCTTCCTCCTCTTTTGCATGGGTGCAGCCTCTTGTTGACTGTAGGAAGAGAAAGTCTTCCTCCCGAATCTCAGGACCCAATTTTGATGTTGTGGCGGCCTTATTAGGCACTATTCCTCCTACTCCTGCCAAAAAGGCCAGAACTACCTCCAGAATAGTATCTGATGCTCAGGGCCAACAATTCTTGGAGATAGCCAAGCCTAAGGTAGACAAGCCAGAGCAAGATTTGCAAGCATCCGACCTTGAGCTCTCAAGAATTCCCATGGGAGAGTCCACCCCTGAAGGTGAGATCCACAATCTTCAGGAAACAGTCACTAGAGTCATTGGGAGGGTAGAGAAAGGACAACAAACCATAGAGCAGTTGGAGGAGCAGGCCCAGATTCTTACAGGTTTCATCAAGTCACTGCTATCTAAAGATAAAGTTCTAGATCCTACCCCATTGACTACTCTTCCACCACCTGTGATTCTGAGCCAAGATGAAGTGCAGAGTATCAAAGATATGCACAAGTATTCCGTCTATGGAAGGGCTATGGAGGCCATGGTGGATGATATGCTTGTTGCAGGATTGAATTTCATTGATGAAGCCTTCAAACTCCACGAGAAGGTGAACAATTTGCAACAGAAACTCTCCTCCACTATTGGGAACATAGATAAAGAACTTAAACTTTGGAGCAGTTGTATAGTAGACCTTCGCCTCATGGGACAAACTGATGAGAATATTTTAATGGCAAGCAAGGTCTTCGATGATGCAAAGGATAACTTGTCAAAATCATGGGTGTACAACGTGGAATGGAAAATCAAGGTGTTGGAAGAAGCTTTGGGAGAATTGAAGAATAGCTGGCAGAAGGGTGAAGCCTTCAAAACTTTGGTAATATCTACTTTTAAAGACATACATTGCTATCTCCATGATGAGACCTCTGGTGCATCCCTCTCCTTGCAAGAAATCAAAGCCCAATTCAGAGCTTTTGTCAAAGGTAATCTGTTCAAGGAGAGTTCCATTTCCAAGGAAAAGATGAAGGAGATCTGCTCTCTTCAATCTGCTATAGAGGAAGCGAATAAAGATTATCATACTCATGTCGAATTCGACAAAGAAATGGAGAAGTGCCTCGGATTTTGGACTCAGTCCACTGCCAACACATCAGTCCCACGAGGCAGAGACATAGCAGAGGCATTGAAAAGATTCAGACAACGGATCCTAAAGTCAGTGGGCCCCTCCCAGTCATGAACACCTGTCTTCTTCTCCTAATTCTTCTCCTTTCTTCCTTCCTTTCTTCTCGGATTTATTGTAATTAGTTGGGGTATTGCGATTAGCAGCCCTCTAACTAAACATTAGTTAAAAGAAGTAGTTACCAAAGGGTAACTAATTTGTAAACTATTTAATGGCCTCTCCTCGCCATTTTTGAGGGAGGAACTTGGCTTATCTTTGAAAGTGTAAAGAAATCATAAAGAAATCAATACAGAAGGATTTTCATTCTTTGTCTATCTGGTTCTTTTTATTCGCAAGCTATTCATTAAATCTTGTTAGATCATTTGTCTGCATTATGCTGAGAAGCTTTGTATTCTTGTAGATGTTATTCATAGAACTTTGTGTCTCTTCAAATTTCATCTTATTAATGTGATACAAATGATCTTATTCCAATTCGTTGTACCCTCGCATGCATAAGGAATTATTCTGTCATCTATAATTCTGAATGGTGCCTTTCTACTCGTTTCCGCATTTTCATTCCTCTGTCCTTTTGTGATTGATGATCTATTTAGGAAACACTTTCATGGTATCCAAGTTCCATAGTGAAACCATGCTTTGTATATGTGTAAATAGGTTCGTTTCCGAATAAGGGAACCTCTCCCACTAAAGAGGAGGGACTTCTTGTCCCCCGATCATTTACTCTTCTTAAAGTTCCTTTTTGACGACCAACAGGATGCACGGCCACTAACAAGTATGGTACAGCGGAAGAAGAAGAAGAGATGAGTAAGCTATTTCAAATCAAAATCCAAATCAAGAAGACTAAGGTAAACACTTTAGTAGATTTTGGTTCTCAGTCAAATTTGATTTCTGATGTGGTTGTAGAACAGCTTGGTCTAGAGACTTACGCACATCCACATCCATACCCATTGGGATGGGTGAAGAAGGGTGTAGAAATACAAGTTACAAGGAAGTGTAAGTTTCAGTTTGGGATAAATACCCAATATATAGATGTATTAGAGGTTGATATTATTCCACTTGATGCATTTGACGTTGTATTCGAGAGGTCCTTACTTGTATATCAGGGATGTTGTGTTCACAAGGAGGGAGAACCAATTCGGATGGGTCGAGGCGGGCTCGGCTTTTAACATCCGGGCACACTGAGACCAATTCAAAGAAGGCTATGGTAAGTGTCAACCAAGCATAAAGACTTATTCAGAAAAATCATCTGTTTTGTTTACTTTCCTTGAAAGAAAAGTAGAATGGACTAGAGAGCACGGATATTTTGGATAGCACTTTTCGGTTGTTGTAGAAGAAGCCACCACGAGGCTGTTCATTCAAACTTCCGCTAGGCAATCACCGTATCTACCTACGAATTCTTGGACCGAGACCATGGGATAGCGGGAAGAAGAGGATATACAAGGAACAATGGTGACTATAGCAGAATAGCGTACTTGGAGAGGATTTGACCAATCCATCTCAAGAGACAAAAACAAAGGACTAAACCACTATAGTATGGGAGCTTCAAAGATACTTGATCACGTTGGAGAAGAAACCTTCAGGCCATACTTCATGCAGATGCTGTGATAGCAAGTTGCAAGAGCTCACATCCACTAACGACATCTATGCATGGAAAAGAAGGAAAGATACAGAAGTTACCTTCCAAAGAGTATTGTACTGAGGCAACTTGGAGGAGGATGTAGCACTGGAGCAATAAAGTAGAGATCCACAGGAACCTTGGTAGGTTGGACAAGAGAAGACACCAAGGCAAACCCTGGTGGTACTCAAAGGAGCACGAGAGGGAGTTGATTCCTCTACCACTCCACCACTAAGATTTTGTGGGACCAAAAGCCTCTCAAGTATGGGAGGTATGATCCATAGGGATCCAGAAAAACACACCACTTCATCAGTTACATCAGCACCAGGAAGAAGAAATGAGAAAAGTGAATTAAAATGAGGTAAAGTGAGGTTCTAGAAAGAACCGCCACTGCGGCAGAGTGGTGGTTTTGAAACCGCCGCCTGCAGGCAGCGATCCACAGGACCACCGGTCTTCTCGGGCGGCGGTCATGTCACTTTCCGAGACAGAGACCAATAGAAATAAGAAGAAATAGCATTTTCCCTTCCCGACGTGGTTTTCCTCCATTGGAGGTTTCAGGATAAAAATTGTTGGTGTTAAGTTTTGAATTCTTTCCCACTCTATGATTTCCTTTCTATAGCACTAGGTAATCACTCACGAAGCTCTAATCTTTCAAGCAAACCTGTCATTTTCCAAAGTTGAAAGTAGAAAAGTAAATTTATGTGATTTGTAGAGTTCCAAAGTAGAAGTTTACGAGATCAAGTAGGTATTCTACAAAATAATAAGTTTAGTTTATCCCTCACGAACTCTACAAATAGTCTAAATAGTTCCATGCAAGCAAGTACATACATCATAAAACATGAGGCCAATGTAGACCTCTATAGAGAGATCAATTTAAATAAAACATGAGGCTATGAATTCATGAAGGGGGTGAAAATGGATTTTGATAATGAGATATCATGGTTCAATAATAAACATAAAGCTTCCAAGAAGTATAATGAATGTAAATATAAGACAAACAAAGTTTGAGTTTATTTTAGGAGAACCAAAGAGACTTCATACAAAGTCTCAAAACTTAAAATATGTCTTTGAAATGTTTCTCGGGTACCATGATACATGTAGACCTCCATACTCAAGATGTGTCTTAGATACCATGAAATGTGTATTTTGTAAATATTATGATTAATACTAGTAATCGCATGTCTACAATGCAATGTGAATGCCGAACAGTATATGTTATTTGATTTAGAGGGATAGTTATTACTTTTGTAGAGTATGTTGATAATGGGTGTGATTGATTTTGTAAGTGTACGAATATAGATGAAGCATTACATTTAAAGGTTCTATCTCTACATTTTAAATTTGTTACTAATTTGTACATATACATTTGTAAATCTTAAATTTGGGGAATACAAAGCAGAAAATATTGTTAACTGCACAAAGCATTCTTATCTCCTTACTAACTTGTTGGATGTTGTCTTTATAAATAAGTTATAACTAAAAGAGAACATCTCAAAAAACTAGGGATGAAGCCTAAATGCGTGCAAAACTGAATTGTGTGAGCGTCACAATAGCTTGCAAGCCTACTCCTTGGTATCATCTCATGAATAAGCAGAAATGCTTGCACATAATATCCAAATATCCCACCAGCGATAATAATAATCCAACATACAATTCTAGACCACTTGCAAAAGTCTGCCACTTTTTGCATGAAACAGATCCAAGGACATGGAAACACAAAAGGAAATATCAATAAAAGTATTGAATGCACAAACCAATATGATATAATCTACAATATTTTTTTGTAGGTTTGAAATGGATGCTCTAGCGAAATTATTTATGGATAAAATCACGGTCAATGGAACTTTGGCTAGAACATAACACCCCCTATAACTGTATTCATGAGCTCATCCCAAAATTTTCGGCATGGTATGTTAGACCCTACAGATGATAGTCTTGACACTTCCACTATGCAATAGTTTTTTGACATCATTTTACTTCGTACTTCAGCTTACAAGGTTTTTCATTATTAAGTGACCCTGGTAACACCAAATCCTTATCGATTCTTGATAGTGAAGCACTTGATTTCAATTCAAAATGGATTTCCCAACTTTTCCATGTCAAGAAACTCTTTCCATAATTGGTAAAGGAAAGTTCTCATTAACATTTCAAACTATTTGGAAGTTTGGAAAATACAACACATAGCTTTACCAATCAAGGGTGAGAAAGGACACCAATATGAAAAATTGCACCCAATCAGGCAACCAATTAATTCTCTCTCTATTACTAAGGCATCCATAAACATCATAAATGTGTATTGCATGTTTCTCATCCCAAATGTGCAAGTTTTCTCAAAATAGCCCAATGTCATGACAACTCCACTATATCATAAAACATGGATTTAAAAATTGCCCCGTCATTACGTAGTCAGTAATATACATTGCATGTTATACATTAAATTCCATTAAGTCAACAAAGAAAGGAGAAAATTTAAGAGTTATTTGGAAATCTGATATCCATTCAAAATGAAGAGTTGTTTGGAAATCTACAATATCCATTATAAGCTCATTACCAAAAAAATCGAACAATATATCCTTGCAGGCATTGTATAAATCCATATGCACAATCCTTTTCAGAAAAGTCTCATGCAAAGATGCCACTCTTATTCTTCCAGGCTTGCAAAAGATTTAAAAACATGGACCATCACAAAACAATGCTATCGGTAACCAATGAAAACAACGAGAATGGGAAAAATAGAAATGAAAAGAGGCTTACATAAGTTGTTTATTGGCACCCTCTGATAAGCAGCAAGGGCCAAGTTTGGATCCATCCTTGATAGGGATAAGCATTGTTAGACCAAGAAAAATCATTTTTTCAATTTTTCCTGGGCTCTTTCTTCCAACAGTTATCAATTGCATTGGTGTGAAAAACCTCTGCAGCAGAAGGTATGCAACCCACTTTTCATGGTGGTGTTTTAAAGACATTTTTACAAAGAAAGTATCTACATTGGTATTAAGAATAGATATGTTTTGCATTACAATATAGTGAAATGAAAAAATAACATGCAGTTCGGGGAGAGAAAATGTTGCAATAATATTTACAAAATTCTATCTTCAACATTTATCAAAGATCCAACAAATAAAACCAATTTGTTAACTTAAAATGCAAGGACTATATGCCCCAAAAACTTAGATAAATAAGGGTTCCAGCCAAATCCTAATTAGTGTTATCCTTTGTTTTCTGTTTATTCTAGTTCTTGAATGTTATACAGATCCCTTGCCTATTCTGGGTTGGCATTGGCCTCGGTTGTGTGTTTTTGTTGGTGCCAAGGCGTAACAATGCTATATAGAATTCTTGTTTGAAACAATATTATTGTAAGTTAAAGAACGAAATAAAGGAATTCAATCTAGAAGTAAGGTTCCTTTCTCTTCGATCTTAATGTAAACTCATGCAAGGATTCAATAGAGGTGAATAAGAACAATACAGAAATAACTCTAAAGACTGTCACCAAAATCACGAAGAGCAATTCCGTGGCAAAGCAAGGGGACTTTCTTTTCAATCTTGTTGTAAACTCTTGCAAACCCTCGATGGAGGTGAATAATTATGCAAAAAGGCTATCAGCTGCACGAGGTCAAATCTCAGTTGTAGGAGGACTTCTTCAGTTTGGAGTACAAGAGTCATTCAAGGGAAACCAATCTAGGTGGCTCTTCAGATTACACCTGATTGAGGCCATATTTACCTCTATGGCGAGATTTCATGTGGCAAAGGGTGGCGAGACAAACACCTCAAATGAATAAAATAACAAGTGGAACCAATTGTAGAAAACCCAATGAATAAAATAATGGTTAAACCACTTGTAGAAACCCCTAGATAATAATTTTGAAGTATATCAAATAAATAATAAAATGATGAAAAAGTAAATTAGACTGGGATAAATCACATCAAGGTGTATTTGGAACTTTTGTGAAGGAACCTGGAAACTTTAAAATATATAAATGCTATCTTAAAAGCTTACATGGTCAGAGTCTGTTGCATAAACCCGGTTTCAAAGCTCCACTTTTTGCACAAGCTAGTAGAGTGTTAACAAAGGTGAACTAAATGGATTGGGAAATTGTTGGTTGCATTTGGTAAAATAGCATCAATGCTATGTGAGGATGCACATGTCTTTTCTTAGCTGTAATTATGATATTCCACAAGAAGAGGTAGAGTACAAGGAAAACAAATTACACATTACTAATTTTCCATACATTTTGTCAAACAGTTCAAGTGTCTTCTGTACGTTATCATATGGTGCATACATTTATATAGGGGTACTTGTAACTACAACAAACCAAAATCATTGCAGTCCATAATTCCACAATCTTTCAGCGATTTTGGAAAAATATTCAAATGCTTCCATATTGTGCAAATTCCACAACCTATTCCAAAAAGAGGGGGTCGATCACGGGGGTTCATTACCTAAGTGATATCTTATCACGTTCGTTCATATTGGGCTATTAAAAATGGAAAAAAATACCAATATACCGGTATGTAAATGGGGATGAAAGGGTTTAATTTTTAGCATTTCGAATTAGGTATTGGGGTTGGGTAGAGAGGCGAGAGCTGGGAGGAGAGGCAGAGTAGGTTTCTCATCTGTGTTTGAAGACCTCTAATCCTCTAGACAGGAACAAGATCTAGGCGTGATCTGGGAACCCATTTCAATCACTTGTTGGAACCGAAGCATTGGGCATTTGAAGCTTGCAAGTGGTGGTAAAGACAAACCGGCTTGGACAGAAAAATGCCCTAGATTCATTGCAGAAATGTCTGCATCTTTCTACCTCTGCCAACCCATCTAGCCGGATAAAGAAGAAAAGCTCTTGACTTGTTGCATGCGATCTTATGAGGTTCTTTACATCTAACGTTTTTTCAATTTTTTTTTTCAAATCCTCAAAATTTATGTAGTAATCGCTAATAATAACTAAAACATTTTATCTTGTTGGATATTTAGTGTAAGAAATCGCCATTGTTGAGTATGTTGTTCAACCACAATCCTAACTAAATTGGTCTAAGCCTAAAATGGATTTCTGTAGAGCTTGTATTGTTCTTCACACCCTTACAAACCAAATAAGGATCTCCTAACTCACCTCGTCAGTGTCCTTGATCTGTATTAATGATCATTGGCTTCCCAAACTCGGCAATGAATTTAATTGCAAGTAAAACCATGTTTTCTGCCTACACGACTGTGACACTGATTATCACAAAGTTCTCTCTCCACACACAATGAAATGATCTGATTCTTTTTGCAAATGGTTTGCGACCACTAGGTAGAGATACGTTCCAATTTTTAGAATTTTTAGATGGTTAAAACGTGTGTTAGAGGAATTTTCCTTTCCTAAACCCTAGTTATAGGGTAGCTCGACTGTGTTGGCAGAGAAGGTGAAATTCATGGTTTTTTTATTGTTTTTCTTTCTGATTCGAATCCTAAAGCTTTATAATCTTATCCTCACTTCCCAAATTCCTTCTATGACTTCAATATTCCTTGAACGAGCCTAAAAATCCTCTGCAGTTTGAATTTTGTTATGATTCATGCTATATCTTTACCTGGGCATTCACTGTACACGAAAAAAGTATAGTCTCTACTCAACTAATACGAAAGAAGAGATAGATCATAGTAGAAATACAAAGAGCTCCTTTTGTATTCACTCAAAATTAGACAATGCAGTCTTTCATGTGATTACACACACACCTTCGTACACACACAGTCTACCATACACACACATGACAACAACAATCATGAATGCCAGAAACTTCTCCAAAATACACACACACTAATCCACGTAACAGTCCCTCCTTCCTAACTTTAAATTGACCTTACTTGTCCCTCAAGTTGGATTTCTCAGAGAAGTTATACAATCATCAGTAACCTGTGTTCTCATGATTCTCCCGCTCAAGTTAGTTACAAGAATGAAGGAAATCATTAAAAACTGAACTTTACTCATTGTTGCTAGATTTCCCCTCCAACGTAATGCACAAGGAAGAATGATCAATCAAGGAAGAATCGATCAATCATGAAGAAACAAAACAAAGCTTGCACATGTAGAGAAAAGATAATGGAGTGTCTTGGCATACTCATAAATGTCAAATGAAGGGATACATAGGGTGTTGAGTAACCCTAGTGCATGATGACACCTAAACCTAACCTAAACCTAACCCATGTGAGATGACCCTCCATATGTGAGTGGAGGACACATAGGATAACCACACACCAACACCCCCTTCATGAAGTTGGGGTAGCAGCTATGATGAGTCAGATTGAACAAAAGAAGACACTCTAAACAACTAAGAAAGATGTGTCGATGGGGCCCGACAACTAAAGGCCTGATAAGGTGCCCATATACAAACAACATCTTCTTAGAAGAAGAAGAAGAAGAAAGGACTATATAGCCCGAAGAAGATGAGAGTTGCATAAGACCTCACCCCAAGAAGAGACCACAAGTGAAGAAACTTCACCTCAGTGAAGGGCTTGGTGAATATATCTACAATCTGATCAGTTGTCTGAATGTATTGAATGTCGATGATACCATCATGAATAAGCTCTCGTATGAAGTGCATATGGATCTCAATGTGCTTCATCCATTGATGTTGAACTAGATTTCTACAAAATTGAGATAGTGCTCGTGTTATCACAATAGATAATGGTAGGCCACCGAAAGTGGATGCCAAACTTGTCAGAATACCCTATAGCCAAATAGCTTCTGTGGTAGCGTTAACTACTCCTCTGTATTCTACCTCTATGTAGATGATATCACAATTACATTTTGCTTCTTACTAGACCAACTAATAGGACCGAACCAAGAGAGAAATTGTAGCTAGAGGTAGATTTCCGATGATCTAAGTCACCGGCCCAATCAGAATATGTGAACCCAATCAAGTCAATATCCACCCCTCCATGATAGTGAATGCCATCAGTATAGGTGCCATGAACATAATGAAGGATCCATTTAGTTGCTTTCCAATGCAGCTCATGTGGCTCCTGCATGAATCTGGACACGATCCCAACAACATACGATAAATCCAATCGAGTGTGAGTCAAGTAAATCAAGCTCCCCACCAATTATCGATAAAGGGTACCATCAACCAAGGGAGTAGAGCAATCAGAAACCAACTTAACCCCGGAAAGAAAAGGAGTAGGAGAAGACTTGCAATCGGACATCTAAAAATGAGAAAAATCAAGAGCATACTTAGGTTGTGAAATCAAAATTCCAAGTCAGATTGTGAAATCTGGATCCCAAGAAAGTAATGAAGCAGACCTAAGTCAGTCATGGAAAACTTGTTGGCCAAGGCGATCTTCACAGAATCAATAATAGAGGAAGAGTTGCCTGTGATCAACAAGTCATCAACATAGAGAAAAAGAATGAGTATGGAGTCATCTTTCCATAGAATATAAACATTTGGATCAGAGTGACACCTAGTAAACCCTGATGTAAGTAAAAAGGAGTCCATCTTGGCATACCAAGCCCGAGGGGCTTGTTTAAGGCCATAAAGAGACTTCTTTAACTTACAAACGAGGGAGGGATCATGGACATAACCGGAGGTTGTTCCATGTAGATCTCTTCCTCTAGGTCACCATGAAGGAAGGCACTCTTAATGTCCATTTGATGGACTTTCCATCTATTTGTTGCGTAAAATGGCAAGGGTTAGTCGAATAGAAGTCATCTTTAACCGGAGCAAAGGTTTCAGTATAATCAACCCCAGCTATCTGGGAGAAACCCTTAGCTACTAATCATGCTTTAAACTTTTTGACATCTCCATCTACTCCATACTTTGTTTGGAACACCCACTTACACCGAATGATTTTTCTTCCTTTCGGAAGAGGGGTGAGATCCCAAGTATCGTTCTTCATGAGAGAGGAATACTCCTCATCCATGGCAAGAATCCCACTCAAGAATACCAGAAGCCTCCTAGAAAGATTGTGGATCAGAAGCAGAGGTGAAGAAAGAGTGGGGTCAATGAAATCTGAGTGAGTATGTCTCATATCAAAGTATCTCAACTAAATCTCAACACTTTGCAAAGTTTTCCTAGCCCAAAGAGGACCGGGAGGATCGGGGGCTCGAGTGGAAGATTCTTCACTTGAGTGAGAAGGGACATAGTCCTCATCATCATCACTACTATCAGAATCGGAAGACTCGGAGGTCGATGGTCGGGAGGGATCGGGAAGAGGAGCATGCTCAACAACATCATCATCGATGAGTCGAGAATCCGAATCGGTGAGTGAAGAACCTCAATAGGTGGAGAAGTAGAAGTTGAAGAAGACTCATCGAACTTAACACTTCTCTCAATATAAATCTCATGAGAAGTAGGATTCATCAATCGATATCCCTTCATGCCATTAGGATACCCTATAAAGATACAAGGTTTGGATTGTGGTTCCAAAGCCTTGCATTTCTTCTTGGGAATCGAGCCATAGCCTTGGATCGAAGACTCGAAAGTGCTCAACATCAGGCTTGTGTCCAAACCAGGCTTCAAAGGGTGTCATCCCTCTTACTGCCTTGTGTGGAACATGGTTCTAAATGTAATTAGCACAATTCACTGCTTCATCCCAATACTGTGGAGGAAGAGACTTCGAGTGAATCATACAAGTGGCCATCTCCTTAAGAGTACGGTTCTTTCTTTTCTGCTACTCCATTCTGAAGGGCTATAAGCAAGCTGTATATGCTGCTGAGAGATCCTTTAGAAGTATACAGAAATCCATGAACCTATTGTTTACATATTCACCTCCATTGTCGGTTTGAAGAACCTTGATAGATCGTTCACCTGTTTCTCAGCAAGAGCCTTAAAGTCTGAAAATGTTCAAAGACTTCAGACTTAAGCTTAAGAAAATATACCCAAGTATATCACGAATAGTCATCAATGAAGGTTAGCACATAAAGAGCTCTAGTAAATGAAGGAGATGGAAATGGACCAGAAATATCGTTGTGAACAAGATCAAGGGATGAGTAGCTCTCCAGGATTTTCCTTTGTCAAAGTTCTTTCAGGATGCTTTCAGGTACAACCCTCACAAAGACCCTTAGAAAACTTGATGCGGGGTAACCCATTGACCATTTCGTTTTGGCTCAATTGTTCAAGGTAGCGATAATTTAGATGTCAAAATGCTCATGCCATAGCTTACTAACCTCATTTGCATGAGTGAGCAAAGAAGTGGGCGTAGAATCAGAAGTAAAGTGGGAAAAGGTATATAACCGTGAATGGTGATCCACCTTTCCCTTAGCCATTGTAGTGTCATCGTTAAGCTCACGAATAATCACCGAGTTAGGACCAAATTCCACTTGCATTCCTTCACCAAGGTGAGTAATTTGGTAAACCGATAGGAGATTGGTAGAGAGATCAGGAACACTCAACACTTGGTTGAATGTTCCCCATCCATCTCTACCGATCCACTACCGAAACCGACATTGTCGTGTCATTACCCATCGTGATTTGGGACATTCCACAAGGCTCGATGTTGGAGAACTCAACATGTGAAGAACCCATGTGGTGCGAGGCACCGGAATCTATAATCCACGTCGATGAAGGAGAAACTTTGGCTACAAGGGCCTTTCCTTTCTTCTTATCATATTTAGAACCTTTTGCAGTGGAAGACTCGGCCTTCGGAGCATTTTGTTTGATAGACTCAGGAACACCTATTTTATTTTTCTCAAGTAATTGAGTAAGGTGATCAATTTTTTTCTCATACATATATGCTCTTTATGACTAGGCTTCTTGCAATAGGAACACAAATACTTGTCTTTCTATGCTCTAGGCTCAGAAGTCGAAGTGTTCGTGTTATTTTTAGTTTTGGTCTTGGTTTCCTTCTTAGGTTGATCCTTTTTTCTTTCTTCTTTTTAGTCTTCTTTTCCTTACTAGTACTTACTACAAGGGCATGTGACTTGGACTTGAGAGACCCCATTTGAATGAGTTTGTCTGTTCTCGAATGAGTTGGGATGAAAAATAGTCAAAGGAGGGCATATTCAATCCTTTCCCAAGGTAGCTTTTGTAGCGTAAAAAGTTGACACAAAGACAGAATATTCAGGACCTAACTTAGAGAGAATCGACAAGATCAGTTGAGAATCTTTCTTCTCTACTTGACATTCCTTTAACAATGATCTAGTGTGGACAAAACTTTGAGAAGAATGCTTGTAGGTTTTCAAAATCACTAGGATTTAACCCTAGTAGTTCATTTTCCAACTCATGTGCTCTCATGTCATCTTGTTGTCCAAACATTTCATCTAATGTTGTCCATGCAGAATTTAGGTGTTTCGGATGACTCAATGTGGAAGAGCAAGTCGGGAGAAACATGGACATGCAAAGAAGACCTAAAGCTTCATCACTATGGTTTAACCACTTAGATTTTTTAGGTTCGTCATCTAGTTCAGTCTCAGTTCCCATGGTGATGCGGAATAACCCTTTACCCCTTAGTTTTCATATTTTTGATCTCCATTGAAAAAGTTGAGCGGCGTAAGCAAAGGAATTGAAAGTGCATCCATAGTGAAAGAGAGAGAAGAAGCAAAAAGAAAAGAGAAAAAACACAACCACCTAGGACAATATAATAACCCCCTGCTTTTGGCACTTTATAGTTTAGTGCGTTGAATACAATCGGGTCGAGCATGCATCTTGAAACACTTGGTAACTCACCTTGCAATCAGCGTAATAACATGCAAGAGAGGAGACCACAATCATGTTTCGGGAGCACAACAAAGTGACACCGTATACAAGCACAATAGCAAAAACTAGGAAGGAGGAAATCAAATCTGGTTGTGAGAAAAAGTGTCTCACGTCGCAAATGATACCCCCTTGCTGCAAACTATGGTGGATGCGCTCACTAGTCACAAGCAATAATAAGGGTAAAATACAATGTTTAGATGAACTCAAGATGAGTCCGATGATCTTCAGAATGCCAGAAAGGCACGCGAGAAGACAAAAAAGTGCTCAGAGTGTCACTGCACACTTGAGCGCATGATTAGTAAAAAAATCGACAATAACACTTTAAAAATTACCATTTGGAAACGTCGATTTAGCTAATTTTAAAGCAATTAGGACTTTAAAAAAATGATAAATTAACGTTAATTTAAAGACGATTTTAAAATTATCTAATCGTAAATGAGAGATTAATCGTAATTAATATAAATTAGATTTAATTAAATTAATTAATTTAATTAATTAAATTAATTAAAAATCTAATTAAGATCTAATTAAAAATTAATCCTAATTAAATATTTAAAAAACTTTCCTTTTTTTTTAAAAAAACTAAATTTAAAAAAAATTTTTTAAAAAAAAAAAACTAACGATTTTAAAATTTAAAAAAACTTTTTTTTTTTAAATAAAAAAAAAATTTATTTAAAAAAATGATATTTAAAAACTTTAACTTAAAAGATTTTAAAAAGCTTTTTGTGTTTTAAAATTAGAAAGTATTTTAAAAATACTTAAAAATTAACTTACCAAAAAGGAAAAGGTAAAGCCCTCCACTCGAGGAAGACACGGCGAGGAAGTGAAGAGATCCCACGTGGATTGGGGGAAGACACGTCCACGGCGCAGGGGTCAGAGGGGTAGGAAGGAGAAGGGAGGAGGCAGAGAGGAGCGGGGCATGGTAGAGGAACCACACAGCCATGGAGAGAGAGGAGCAGGCAGCTCGACGGGGAACCATCGGGGAACACCCACATGGGGGGGGAAGTGAGGGCAGGAACTCATAGCCAAGGAAAATAAAAAACAATTTGGAGCAGGTGACAGAGAACAAGAGAAAACAAATGGCCGGGCCAGGGCTGAGCAGGCATTTCAAAAGCGAACTGAGGGATCACCAAAATGACTCGGCCAAAGTTGAAAAGAATGGTTGAGAAGACTTAAACATGAGAAAAAAACTTGCAATTTTGAACTAAATTGCTGAAAAAAATACCATGAAAAAAAGAAAAACAAAAAAAAAAAAAAAGAGAAGAGATCAAAAAAAAAATTTTCAGTTTAATAAAAAAATTAAAAAACTAGAAAATAAACCTCTATTTTAGTTGATCTGCTAAATTTATCCACAACTAGCTAAATGTAGTAAAACCCCTGAAAACTCAAGGAGATCTGCACATGCATGAAGAACAACAAAACCGAAACTTTCCAAGAAGCAACTTGTTAAGAATGTTAGCAATAAAAATCCAGAATATAATGATCGAAAAACTTGCGAGGAGTAAAAATGAAAAAAAAAAAAAACAAGAGTAATCACAACTCATGAAAAAAAAATGAGTGCAAGTTTACTCCGATCTAATGGCTCAACGATACCATGAAAGAGTTGATCAATCAATTGTATTGCATAACAAAAAAGCTAGCTTGCACCATATGATGAAGTTGCACTCTGAAAGGGTACATATTGTTGAATCATAATGGCTCCTAAACCTAACCCGTAATCACAAGGAAGAACATAGGATCAATGATGGTTGAAGAACTTGCAGGTGCAATAAAATTAAAAAAAAGCTTGCACAGCACTAAAAATATAAAGATAATTGCCAGTGTCTTGGCATACTCATAAAATATTGAGAGAATGAATGGAGAGGGATACATATAGGGTGTTAGTAATCACACCTAGTGCACCAACATTCCAAGACCCTAAAATCCTAAACCTAACCCATGTGAGATGACCCTCCATATGTCTGAAAATGGTCATAAGAGCTGTGATTCTCATCGTTCTGGTTACTATTATCACATTATTTAACGTCCATTTAAACATCTAAGTTCATCCCTCATTGTACATACCTTCTAACTACTGAAAAACTTAAATCAACATTACCATTTGTTTTCATTTCTTTTCCAATCATTTGTGATTTACACATTTGGGAAGATTAGACAATGATGTGGTTAATCATTAGTTCATCTTTGGATATAAATTTATGTGAAGTGGCCTAAAGAAATTTAAAAGTTGATAATGGCATTTCCTTTCCATGTGTCATGTTATTCCCATATGCTAAACTTATGTGCATTTTCCATTCACTTGGAGAGATAATACCCTGTTTAAATCTGGACAGGTGAATATGCATGTGAAATTCTCTGGTACAAAGTAGAGACAGTTTTAAGGCATCTTTGAATGAATTGCTATCTTGATTTCATGCCACTTAATTTACCACCAAGCATTTAACTTTTGCTGATAACATATATGTTACAGAACCTCTATAGAATCAATGCTGAATTGAGTTTGTGAAAAAATGAACTTGATTTTCCTATCTGGAAGCAGAATTGGGGTGCAGGTCCTCAAGTTGATGTCTTAGTATCTTCCTCTTTGGTGTCAATGTTGTTGAGCTTACGTTTTTTGTGGGTCCCCTTACCCTGTGATTATTTTTAAAAAATCTGAAACTTCTATAAAATACAGAGGCAAATAACATTAATATCTACTTATGCTCTGATACTTAAAGTGTAATCTCACTTGGGGATGTTATCTCATCACTTTCTAAGAATTTGGGCTCTTTACTCTCTAAATGTTTATTACCAATTATTTCAGGAACTGAATCAAGTATTCGGTTCAACTCCTCTTGAAAACCTAGTTCATCTCTATTACTCTTTCCTCCAACTACAATCGATGTTCCCTCTGTGAGGCCCATACCTGCACATCGATGCTTGTTTTGTAAATCAACAAGTCAGACATAATTTAATGGTATTATCCAAATAGTGATAAACTGGAACAATACTTATAGCTAGATATTAAAATGACCTTTCTCAAGGTAAATTCTAGACAATGGGTAACTCTAGGCTTACCTGTGAATGAGAAAAATAACTGACAATAGTTGTGAACATAAGTGCACCAAATCTGGCATATACCACAGGAACACCTGGATCCATCTGAGAAATCAGGAAAAATAATTAGTTGGAGGTAGGACAGAGACTATCAAAAAATGAATTTATATATACTAGTAAATAGTTTATACAGAATGGACATCAGAAAAGAAATAGTACACACATTTCATGACAAGAATAGTAGCCATGAAGGTTCTTGGATGCTTCATTGGCACTACTGGGATGTATTGATGGGAAAGAGTCCATGAAAGGATACTAGGAGATATCAAGAGTACATATATCTGATGAAATTAAGAAGGCCTGAAGCTGTAGTTGGATTTGCAAGGCCTAGTTTACTCCCGAGATTTTTCACGAGGTAAAAACCTCATGGGTTACCAAAAAGGAATTTAACTTATTCCGACAAGGGAAGTACTGTGTGCCAAGCAGGCGTGCTAACTAGGTTGGGGCATAAAAAATCACCTTTACCTTTATCTTTACTAAGACCGTTTACGATGTGTCACTCTCCATGTTCTACTTCGGGATTTGAAGAGCGCTTAACTTTGGTTGGTAGGTTTGTTTGACATGGGTCTATTTTTCCCACTCAAATTTTATTTTTGTTGTTGATACATGGAGAAAAAAATAGTTAGAATACGATACTTTTGAAGCTATATGATTCATATAATATCTTTTCAACCAAAATCTTATCACTCTAAGGAGTATTTATATCGAATGCCCTTAAAAACAAATCTAAAATGTGTCTTAACTATGCAAACCCATTTCCTACATTAAACTTTTCTTATTAAGCAAATATTGATAAGTGCGTACAAAAATGAGGATAAATCTAAAATATCTATCACTAGGAAATTACAGTGGTAATTATTTGTTACAAAGAATCTTAAGTCTTGTTGTTTACTCATTCTTCTAAGTCTTCAAGTGGAGCTAATTAATATTCCCTACCAGAACATCAACTTAGACCTTGTACAATAGGGCCCAATGCATTTTCAACATTATGTTGATCATAGTATTCAGGGAATGTTTTCATAGCACTTTTTTGATGAAATTTAGAGAACCTTGTGACATGGCCTCTAAGTTTTAACACTCTAGTATTAGTAGCTGTAAAACCAGCTTTGCATATTTATTTATTAATATTTCTCATAGCTCACATTATGTTTTTGTTAAATTACTTGCTTTGTAGTTTTAACTTATATTTTTTTTCCAAGGATAACTTTGTATTAAATATCTTGAGGCTTCATTGGTTTTCTAATGTCCCCACTTGTGACAAGTTGTAACATACATAAGTCATCTGTGTTTTTATGTCTTTATCTTCTAACTCTCATTCTTTTAATTTCTATGTGTTATAGATTATTTAAAAATATTTTTACATTTTCATTTATATTGATTCATTTGTAACACTATAATATTAATTTTATATTTTTAGAGTATGTGAAGTGAAAGGTTTGGATAATAATGAAAACGGTGCTCGTTGAGAGTTTGATGGCATAATTGGAATAGCCATGAATTTTATATCCTGAAACCATTGCATTCTATGATGTCGCGTGTATAACTCATTTTGTCAACGAAATGTGCTTTGGTTAATCTACCATAACATTTGGAAAAAAATTACACTCAATTTTTTTAATGTACATTTTGATTTAATACCAAAGCTCCAAGTTTTGTACAAGCTTTTATGATGCTAAGAAAGGTGATGATGTTAAGATTTACATCTGCAATTGTATTTGATTAAACTTTTGTTGATCTTTTTGACAAGCTCCTTTTGTGCATATCCATAATTATTTGGAGACTATGGAATCACATTTTTTATATAAAAGACACTTTGTTTATATATTACATTTTTAGATGGGTAAGTGCACGAAGTGGTGGACAATTTTGTAGACATAAAAACCCGAAATGAAGGTACCACGATCACGGTTTTATATACCATGATTGCAGTTTTTAAACCGTGATCACGAAACTCGAGACAAAAATAGCAGTCCCGCGAGTCCTCATTTTCCTCATTTTATATTTCAAACCGTGATTTATCCTTCATGTTTTTCACTCGAGCTTCGAATACCACCTCAAAATTGCTCATCGGACTTCTGGATTACGATAGATTCAACCATGCTACCAAGATGAGGAGGTAAGCCCCCAATTTTAATCAATTTTTTTGCATTTTAGGTTGTTTTTTTGCATTTTCATGGGTTTTTGAAATGTTTGTTTATGTATACAAATTTCTTATTTTTTCTTGGTTGGTCAACAAGCTCAAAAATCCTCGTAAACCATCGAAACATTCCTCAAAACCCTCCGAACATTCCTCAAAACCCTCCTCCAAACATAGATCCACCTCCTGTGACTCCTTTTGTCCCCACTCGAACCAAGCAAGAACAGAACATAATATCGTAGGAAGAATCCGAGAAAATAAAATTGTCATTGAGAACCTTATTCAGACTATTAGACAAAATCATGCCACTAATCCATCCCGCATGGCTTTAGCTAACACATTGCAAACATTGATTGGCGAAGTTGACTCTGCAACCAACCAAATACATAAATGGAATACCTTTAGAGGTGATTGTATTTGGTGGTATGCGGATAAATTATCCCATGCGGTGTAAAAGACAAAAAAATGGAAAAGACCTCATTTGTGCATTATTTATCGACCCAAAACCAATGCCCCCACGATTACTTACAAACGGTTCCCAATCCATTGGTGCCATGATGACCGAATCAAAAACAATTTTGGGACCGATGGTGGATGGTTTTGATTATCCACCATGCAACAACAATGAGGTTCCTCTCGTATTTTTGAAGAAATTATATTGTGAGTTCGTGTTTAATGAGGTCCCAAATTATTTTGACTTTTATGAGTTTTTTGGGCGAGGAGGTGGCTCTGCACATAGTAGACCTAGTGCACATGTAGGTCAACCAAGGATCCCCATGCCCCAAAACCCCCATCGCCTTGATTATCCCTCCTCCTACAGTGAAGGAGGTTGTGGAGATTGACACACTACATGCATTGAGGGAGCTCACCGACACTCGACCTAGCATAGTGACCCGGATTTGCATCCGGTGATGTTGATGGAGGCACCGGTTCTAGCTCACCACACCACCGTGGATCATGTGGTTCCGTATGCACTGCGGCGAGACATCATTTGCCATTTCACGTGATTTCTTTTCTCTATATGAGATGTTGGGGGATTTTTTGGGCTGGTGCCACTGATATTGGTCTTTCACGGAGTAAATTTCAAATAAATATAAATAATATATATATATATACAATAGTTTAATTCATGTTTGAGATTTTAATATATATATATATGATTGTATGTCATGTACATACATGTAAAAGTTCTAATTTTTTATTTTATTTTAAATAGCAAGAGCCGATGAAGGAAACATCCAAGGCGTCGACATGCTGGCTACTCTACATTTGGGCGTGTTTCAAACGTAAGTTTCAAGTTGTACAACTTACATTTTTAATTTCATTTGATTGCACTCTTATTATTATAATGTTTCACATGTATGTTGTACATATTAATATGTTTTTCTTTTATACACAAGAGCTCAGTGGGTCATCATCTGCTCTAGGAACTAAGGCTATTGGCACGCCTCACGTGAGTTTTACGTAGGTTAGTTTCTCTTTACACTTTTTGTTAATTGTGGAAGTTCACGTGGATTACATGTTTTGGACCTGTATATGTGGCCATGTCATGTTAATATTAATGTGTACATGTTTTTGTATAGCTTATGACTGCCAGAGAGAGACTCCTCCATATATGCGGCGTGGAGGCTACTATGAGATCTTTGCCATAAAGCATCTGTGCAAATCCACTAACCGAGGTACAATTTTTCAAATTTGTTAAATATTTGAGGTTCATTATTTCTTATTAGTTAAATCTACAATATCAAATTTTGTATGTATGTGAAATATTTAATTTGAAAATTAATTATTTGTATGTAGCTTACCAGGCTCGTGAGTCTCTTGTTGTCCCTGCGATGCGTCAACGACAAATTGATAGGGATCATGACATTGCGGTAAGATTTCACATGCATTTTAACTAAATTGTACAAGTTTCTAAATTTTGAATGTATTTTAAAATTTTGGGTGTTAAAAACTTGTTGTTTATGAATGTGCAAGTTAGGTTATGAGCTGCTTAGAGACGCCTAGGACCACACGGATGAAATCCATCACTGCATCTCCCTCCACTACATCCCTAGGTCGTGGACGTGCTACTTCTAGCAGGGAAAAGAGAGGGAAGATGTTTCATGATTAGATTCATAGTGGACACCTAGATGTACATAGATATATATATGGACCATCTGGTCCTAGTGTTCACATGTTTCTTCATATAGTCCATTGTATATATATAGCCTTTTGCGACCGCATGTGGTCCTATATGTATGACACACTTAGTTCGAGATGTACATGCACATGTTATGAACTTACATATTTTCAGAGACGTGCGTCCAAGCACACTTTGTTTGATTCTTATATATCCATGTGTGTTGGTTTTCATAACGATATTACTTCTATATGTTTGATTCGATTTCATTACATGTATGATATCCTTATATGTATGTTTTCATAACCATTTATTAGTTCTAGATATGTATGTTTGATTTAAAATTAAAAAACCATGTCCCGGAGCACTACATGGTACAATTTTTAAGCAAACCTATTCCATTAAGCAAAACCATGCTAGGTGAACTACAAAAGGGCAATACGTGTAATTTCTTTTTTTCCTTTTAAAGCTAACACTCATTTGTTACATATCAACTAATGTGAACATTGATATAAATAAGCGAGGTAGAGTTCATCTTGAACTATATGAATTTAACATTACTTATGGTGCAACATTGCATGGTACAATTGTTAAGAAATTAAGGTCCAAGCATTTACATTGTTTTAGAGAAATTAAGGGAATCAATCTAGATGTACACACAGAGTTATCTCTTTATAATTTGGTGCTATATGCCAATCAACTAAGAAGTTAAACATTCAATTTGATTATATCGTTTAAAGTAGATTCACTTTGAGCTCTTTCATTTTCATTGTTTGTCTAGATTTCTTCTTGGACTTGTACCATCCTCTCTTTCCTTTTATTTGCTTGTACATTCAAGACTTCTAAAAGTTTAATGCTCTTTGAATTGCTCTCAAAGCAAATAGTTCTTCTAAAGATGATCGGGTCATTGATTTTGGTGTCGTGCAACACGTACAATTGGTAAAGTGAAGAATGGATTATATAAGTTTTAAGAACTTACTTCAAAGTGTGACGATAGTCGTGTGTCCTATTTTAAGAATTTAAGAGTATTTTCTACAAAAGAAGAATGAGGTGTTTGATAAATTTGTAGAGTTCAAGGCTCGAGTTGAGAAACAAAGTGGGAGATATTAAGGATATTAAGGAGCATTATTTAGCATTTTATTGATAATCTTATTCATATGTTCACATTCTCATTGGATACTATTAGAAACAATGAATAAATGCATTTCATTCCTTTAACATGACTTACCTTTACTCACCACTTTTCACTAGTTCTTGCTTCACTAGCAATTATGGCTCATTTAATTTCAACTCCATTTAGTATTCTTGACCTATATTCAAATACTTAATCCATTATTAGAATAACAAGGGAATGCTTTTCAAGCTATCAAATCATTCACAACCTCTTTAGTCAAAAATAGAGATCACAAAGTTGTCCTTAAGACCAATTATCCTATTTATTCTTGTGAATATTCAAAGCATGATAATTAGGGTATTAGATACCCATTAAGGGATGAAAAGTATGTAAAAAGTTTCAAGGTAGCCAAGAGCACATGACCATATTACAATGCAAACATAATGAGCATGTAAGCACATAGTTGGGGCAGCAGAGAGGACAAAGAGAGATCACCACAAAAACATAGCTCAAGAGAGAAAATCAAGGACGGTGATGAAGCATCCAAGAGGATAGAGGCAAGTCCAAAGAGAACAAGAGAGATGGAAGGTAAATAGGTGACATTGAATGTTTTGAGTCCTAGAAAATGAACACGAGTGAAGAGTGAGAAGTCATGCCTCGGGACGTCATGGCACCAAACCAAGCGTGCCGACACATCCGGTGGCTAGGTGAACACTAGAGGAGGTGTCATTTCAGTGCGCGACAACGTCCTTGCTTGGGCTACTTCATTCGGGCGTAGTCCCTTAAGCGCCACGAGACCATAATATCATTCAACTTCGATGAAGGACTACTCCGACTCAAGTGGCACCTAGAGACATCTCGCCCGATCCCAAAACTCGGTGTAGGGGCACTCTACAATAACCTCTCTCAATTTTTTTCCTTCTTAGATCGGTGATCTCAATGCCCTATTGTTTGCAAACGCACGAAATAGTGTAGTTTGAGCTAGTGTAAGGTTGTCAAATGCTATATTTTGCAAACGGTGGGTTGTGGCACCAAACCGAATGTGCCGACACATCTAGGTGGCTAGGTGAACACTAAAGGAGGTGTATTTTTGGTGAGTAAAAACGTCCTTGTTTCGGGCTACTTCGTTCGGGCGTAGTCCCTTAAGAGCCCTAAGACCAAAATATCATTCAACTTCGACAGTGACTACTCGGACTCCGTGGCACCTAGAGATGTCTCATCTAATCCAAAACCTTAGTGTAGGGGCCCTCTACAATAATCTCTCTCAGTTTTTTCCTTCTCAGATCGGTGCTCTCGCTGCCCTATTGTTTGTAAACGTGTGAAATAGTGTAGTTTGAGCCAGTGTAAGGTTGTCAAATGCTATATTTTGCAAACGGTGGGTCATGGCACCAAATTGACTAGGTGACATATTTGGGTGGCTAAGTGAATGCTAGAGGAGGTTTTGTTTCAGTGCATGACAACGTCCTTGCTCCGAGCTACTTCGTTCGAGCGTAGTCCCTTAAGCGCCCTGAGACCAAAATATCGTTCAACTTCGACGAGTGACTACTCAGACTCCATGTCACCTAGAAATGTCTTGTTTGATCCAACACCTTAGCGTAGGGGCCATCTACAATAACCTCTCTCATTTTTTTCCTTTTTAGATCGGGTGCTCTTGCTGCGCTATTATCTGAAAAACGTGTGAAATAGTGCAGTTTGAGCCAGTGTAAGGTTGTCAAATGCTATATTTTACAAACGGTGGGTCATGGCACCGAACCAACTACACCGACACATCTGGGTGGCTAGGTGAATGCTAGAGGAGGTTTTGTTTGGTGCGCGACAACGTCATTGCTTCTGGGCTACTTCGTTCGGGCGTAGTCCCTTAAGAGCCCTAAGACCAAAATATCATTCAACTTTGACGGGTGACTACTCGGACTCCGTGGCAACTATAGATGTCTCTTTTGATGTAAAACCTTAGTGTAGGGGCCCTCTACAATAACCTCTCTCTATTTTTTCCTTCTCAGATCGGTGCTCTCGCTACCCTATTGTTTGCAAATGCACGAAATAGTGTAGTTTGAGCTAGTGTAAGGTTGTCAAACACTATATTTTGCAAACAATGGGTCATGGCACCAAACTGAATGCACCGACACGTCTGGGTGACCAGGTGAATGCTAGAGGAGGTGTCATTTTTCTTGCGCCACAACGTCCTTGCTTGCGTGCTTTACTTCATTCGGGCGTAGTCCCTTAAGCGCCCGAGACCAAAATATCGTTCAACTTTCAATTGGTATGCAACTGATTTATATTTATCAAACTCAACTAAATTATTTCCTATTGTACCTTCAATTTTCTCATGGATGTAACTTTCCAATTTAGGTAATCCACCGCGTGTACAACAACTTCTATCTAAACAATCCTAACTATAAAAAAATTGTCCAACTTCTTTTTCACAAAATATAGTAGGAATGAAATCCTGGAAGAAATTGGTGGAACTTGAACACCACATTCGATAACATAGTTTCAAAATGAAAATTAGAACGAATACGTAAAATTTATCATAATGCATCGCAAATTCAACATGTTTCCTACAACAAAAAGTGTTGCGATTGATTTTCACATAAAATGGTTTCAACATTTCAAAAAAATGTTGACTAATTTTAATTTCTAGATTCACTTGTTCAAACGTACGAAAAATTGAGTTTGAGTCATATCTAAGAAATGCTTTGGATGTGGTTCACGATTAATAGAACCAACTCTCTGTTTTATAACATCTCTTGTATTAGGTGAAACTCTAGTATTATCATGCCAAAATTGAATAACAATTTCTCTTATAGCATCAGAATTATTTTTGTCCTTACGCGATGCTCTAGTAGAAAATGCCCAAAAATCAGCGTTATTGAGTGATTGAAGGATATTACATCTTTCAATTGCTTTCATTTGAGTTTTTCGATTAACTTGTAACATTCGACTTGTTTGCATAATCAAACGTTGTTTTTTTATGGATTCACTTACAACACTAGTAACAAGTACACGACACACAATATTATTATCCCTAGTGCGTCTCTTAACACCAACAAAGTGTGATATGCATCATGAAGGTTTTCAACAATTGTAGAGGTTTGACCACGTATATTAGATGTTCATCAATCTTAAGGTGTTTAATGTAGGTCTCATTTTAATCAATTTCATCAAACTAACCAATAAGTGACATCTTTGGGAAGTATTTAAAATTTTAAAATGATTATCCCAAATTTAAGTGGCTTTTCTTCCGATTTGTCGTTCGAAAGTTTGTCGACATTGGTTTCAAATTTTTCATCAATTTCAAAAAAAAAATTAGGTTTATTACATAAAATCCTAGGAGGTGTTTTTGTCAAATTTTGCCTGTCTACAGTTTCAACATGAATTTCCTTATTCACATTTTCATTGTCTCCTTCAATTTCAACATTTGCTACATCATGAGTATTTAATTCTTCTTCAACATTGACAGTAAAAACATCTTCATCACGAGTATTTAATTCAACTTCAACATTGATAGTAGAAACATTACCTGGTTCTTCATTGCTTACAATAGTTAGGGTTGAAGATGAACCTCTTCTTGATTCACGAAGATTTCGCATTCGCTCAGCATTTTGAATTTTGTTGGCCTCTAATTCGTTTGGTGTTTTTTTACTTAATGACTTCCTTTTTTGACTTCGTTTCTTGTCTCCCATGATGTTTCGCTTCGGTGATAAGAAAAACACGTCTGAGAAAAAGATAGAATTTCAAAGTACTTAATATGCGGTAAGGTCGATGATAAAAATCACATGGTAATTCACACACTGGGATGTGTGTAAATATCATTCTAGTAACCGCGAGCGCACTTTATAAACCACGATCGCGGTTTATAAAGTGCGCTCGTGGTTTGTGTTATAAAAACCACAATCGCGGTTTATAGACCACGATCGCGGATCTGTCTACCGACCCTAAGCCTCGGGAAATATTTTTTTTTCTCCAACCAAAGCTATGGAAGGTCATTATGAAGTGTAAAAGGTCAAAAAACCTCAAATTTTCTCTTCCGAGATTTGAACCATGCTAAAAACCGAAAATATTTCACAAAAATGGTGCCATCGCGTAGGGGAGACTGTTAGCTTCGTAGAAATATTGATTTTAAAGTGAATAGAATAAAATAAATATCATTTTATAATTTTTTACTAACAATAGGTCTTTAAGACATATTTTCCCGTGAATGTTCATGTCTACGTTTAAGACTGTAACTTTTGTTTCACTTATCAAAATGTGATAAAACTTATACCATCCCAAGCGTGGACAAATTCTATACATGTTAAAAAAAAATGATTTTGATATTTTTTGATATAGTTATGAATGAGCAAACGGAAAGCGCTCCGTTTTCTAAATATTTCCATACCACTTTCACGGAAAAAATCATTAAAAAAATATTGCTTGAAAAAAAATACAAAATAAAAAAGGAAAAAAAAAAACAAGATTTGGTCATCCAAAATGTGGGCAAATGGACTACAATCTTAGAAGTTTTTCCAAAAAAAAAACCAAGTCATATAATTTTAAGTGTTTAATATAGCTAAACTTGTCTGCATTTTTTTAAAAAAATAGTATTTTAGAAACTAGATTCCGAATGCTACGATTCATATTTATATAAATTTTTCTAATTTTGAGTGCGCGTATTGCTAATAATCCCTACAAGTTGAGATTTTGTTGTTTTTGCAATATGACGTCCACGGATGACCCCATATTTGTCCATCAACTTCCTACACTTACCCGGATGGTAAACTAGGCTTGCTTAAATAATGAAGGATTTGAACCCCCATTCACTGTTTGATGAATTTTAATTCCTCGTTAGGAAATTCCATTAACCAAATATAAATAGTCTATCAATTAACTTGAGACAAATGTGTGGGATTCAACTTAGAATGTACTTTGTTATACTATTATAAGAGTTCAAAATAACTCATCTTCATCTTGAAAATAACTCATCTTCATCTTGCAAATAAAATTTAGTACAAGTAATTTCATGCCCAAATGATAAATTAGACATAAGCAAAGGGTACTAGTATTAGTCCATACAAAAGACCATAGAAAATGGTGCAAGGTAGGTTTAATCAAGGTTAAAGAGGTGTTATTTTCATCGTATCAAAGTATTGACGGTTTTATAAATAGTGGTGAGAAATTTTTCTGTTTTTATTATTAGTATTGGTGTGTTGTGGAAACTTAGGAGATGAGACTCCAAGACTTGTAAATGATGGTTAAATTTTGAAACGGGTATAGATAACTCAAGACATTTTCAAGATGTTCACCCACAACACATGCATACATGTATAATATTAATGTAAATTTAGAGTAATTTTTAAATATTCTAAACTAATAAAAAGAGCATTAAGCTTATTTTTTTAGAATCTCAAGATTCCTTTTATGGGCATGTACATCAACTTGTTATGATATGAACTAGTTCATTTTTTCTATAGCAATGGATAAATTCTTGGTGGAAATTGATATATTTTAATTGCTCCTTTACTTTTACTAAGTCATATTTCAAATTAGTTGGTTGTGTCGCATGTAATATATCTCATTTGAGGTTTTCTTTTATTATGACTTCAACAATGATTTTGAATCAATGACTCGGCATTATCCTCATTCATTTTAATTTCATGCATTAAATTAAATTCAATGCTTTGTGTAAATGAGTTTGCATCCATTGAAATTATTTTATTTTATATTTAAATGTGTTTTTTAATTAGGTATTTATAAGGACATATATTAATAGAGTCCATGACTAAATAATTGATAAGTGTTAATATAAAAATAGACTTATCATAGTCTTTATATGATAATGTACCTAAACAATTATATTTGATAATCTTCCCAATTTATCTACCGTTGTCTATTTGAAAGAATTGAAAAGTGCAAGAGGAGTGTGGTCAAAAATTAAATTATAATCTCTTATTGAATAAGGAAATGCCAATTTGAATATTCTTAACTAGGAAATATTGAGATGCAAAGGGAAACTTGATTTTGTCAAGAATTAAGATTGAGTATGCTTTTCATCTTAAATAATATTGTTTAACCATCTTAATTATTTGAAGAACAATAAATTATTAAAGAATAACATTAAAGTAATTGGTAATATGCCTTGAATGTATTCAAACCCACTATCTAGAGAGGTGTATTAAGAAAATAATATTTGAGTGAGAAACATGATATATATTCTATTTGACATATACGAGTAGAAATAAAAAGGGGTAAATAAAATTGCAATGGAAAAATGGGTAAGTGAGGTACATGGAAAAATAAGGGGTATTTTCATTTTAATAATATAACGGGAGGGGGTATTATTAATTGAATAAGTAGAGGTAAAAATTAAAATCAAGGGTATTCTTTAATACCCTCCGAACGCACGTGTTATACCATAGTTTTACTAGGTGACCCCCTCGTGGGGTCGATTTAACTTGTTCTCACCTAGACATAGCTATTGGTGGGCATTTCCAACAACCAAATGCATAGACAAAATTTTGTATGGCGTCTAGACACCACATAGTTGCCACACTTCTCTATAGCCACGTCAGGCCCTCAAAACGCCCACACACATAAAAAAGAAACCAAACTTCTCATACATGGCCACAAACATGCTTTGCAGCTTGATCTATTCTCTGCAGCTCCATCGAACATAACTTTGCCTCCCAAAAGTGACACAAAAATGATGGCACGGAATAGATCCAAAAGGAGACCAAAGAAACCCATTCACCATTATTCCAATGAGAACCTCCCTCCTGGGCTACACCTCCAGTTCTCCAACATTCACAAACAAGAAAACAGAACCAACAAGCCAATCATGGAGCAAGAACACACCACATTAGGGGAAAGCACAAGAATAAATCACCACTTGAAGAAAAATTCGCATTCAATGCTCGAAAGGTTAACAACGAGCATATTAGATGTCGATGACAGATAACAGGGCAATTAGAAAGGTTAACCTGGGAAGAGCTACTCAATTGCAGTATTGTGTTGATGTCAATCACAACTGGTGACTTATTCTCCATGCAACAAAATGTAGGCCATATATTATTTGATAATGTCCTTGGTACATATTTTTAATCAAGTTAATCAAACAAATCAAAGCTCAGAGAATTTATTTTAAAAACCTAAACACGGAAAACGCAATAAATTGTTAAAGATAAAGGCAATCGAAGAATTGTACCAGAAAGACTTGAACTTGGCTTTGCTTGAAAGAATTGTAGAGGTGCCCAACGAGCTCGATCGGCTGAGGAAAATGAGAATACAAAGCAACATGCAACTGTTAAAAATAGCCCCTAAAAAATTGGTAAAAATAGTCGGTAAATGCGAAAATGTCCAAACGGCCATCAAAGTCGCCAAATTTAACATAGTCATGAAACCTTCTAAGGGCCTTTCCCATATGGGAGACGCCTTTGGTGTAATAAAGTAAATCGTAGAGTATAGAAAATTGTATTCTTTGGACAAATCATACTTCTAAAGCATAGAAAAAATAGAACACAACAAAAGCAACATATCATTTCAAAATGAAACACTATACACAATGACTTCAATGAAAGTGGTTAAAGCTCATTAGAACTTAAACCTACTTGTAATCCCAAAATATTGTCGAGCTCCCTTATATGAGAGATGTCCAGATCTGTAGGAAGGTAATTATTAGTCTTGCACATTTGTAAGGTTGACTAGTCTACTAATCAATGGGTTGTTTATCTTATTTTGGGGTGGTTTCTTATTGGTTGGTTGACTAGTTACTCTTGCAAATACATGTGATCTTTATGCTAAGATATTTGGCATTATAATAAGGTTAATAAGAAAAAATTAATTATCCTATCAACACCACTTGTACTTCATTTTATTGTTTAAAAGAGTGGCGCGTGATAGGTATTTTCATCCATTAATCTTACTATAACACTAATGATGTGGTAGCTAATGACACACATGTATGAAATTTGGTTAATATATTATTATTTTAAATTATTACACCTCAATTTATAATTTATAGAAAATAAAATAAACTTAATAATATTATAGTTTAAATTTATAAATAAACTCAAATTAAAAAATATTGAGAAAATACAATTAAAATGATATACTATAAATAAATCATTGGGATCCATATATATAACAATTATAACCATATTATTTATGAACATTAATTGAATATCATTTAATAATTAAATAATTAATAAATCTTCTTATAAATTATATTGTTATTAAACCCCAATTTAAAATATATAGAAAAAACTAAAATATTTTTTTAATGATGTATTTCTATGTAATACTTTTTATATTATTAAGTTTATTTTATTACTAAAAATAATAAATTGCTAATCCTAAATTATTATATCATACCATTTAAATTATAAAGCACTTATTAAAAAATATATAAAACACCAAATCATAGAATAAGAATTATTATTATACAAATTAGAGTTGTTCAATTTAATGATCATAATTTATATAAATTAAATGTATTTTATTTTTTCTTCCTTTTTAAAGTTTAATCGTCAAAAGAATATTAATATGAAATGATTAAAAAACAAAAAAATATAATCAATAGGAGATAATTGGAAACACAAGGAACATAATTTACTCATGAATTGATATAAAACTATCATTATGCCGCCTGAGGCATGGTATCGTGCACTCAAGCTCCACGCAGAGGGGGATTAAACCTTAGGCAAACTAGGTAGTTGATACAGGGCTAATAGCCAAATGTGGGGCGCCTAAATCTAAAAATTTCATTTTGTCGGTTAATTTTAGAACTTAAATTTAAAATAATTTATCTGAAGATTTAATATTGATCAACCCATTTATAGATATTATTGTATAGTAACATAAATTTCACGCATACACATAAAAACGTTTTGTAATATTTTTATGAGTAAAAGAAAATATCACATATTTATAAGCACATATGATTGTGTTGGTATTGTTACCCATTCTCTAATGTAGCTCCAGATTATGTAGGTGTGTAATTTGTTCTAGAAGAAGGCACGGGGGTTCATTTTTAGGCAATATCCTAACGTGGGTTCATATTGAGGTAATTAAAATTAATAAAATTAAATTCAATATTTCGGTAGACATGATTTTGATGAAAGGGTTTAATTTATTAATGTTTTGAATCTTAGGCATCGGGGTAGGTTAGAGAGATGGGCCAAAGGAAATATAGGTTTACTTTTAATATAAAACTAAAACATTTGAACCTCTAGTTTTTAAAGTAAATACCTTAAAACTTCACAAAGGAGTGTGGTCATAAATTAAATTTATGTTTCTTTTAATAAAAAATGGTGATTTTTAACCAAGAAATAATAAGATGGTAGAAAACTAGAATTGAGTATGCTTTTCAACACAAGTGATATTATTTCACCATCTTAATTATTTAAAATATTGATAAATGCATTTTAACATTTTAAGGCATCTTACGATAATATGTTTCAATGGCTTCGGAATATCTTTAGGAAATGCATATTAAAAATAATTGAGTAGAAATATAATATATTTTTATTAATATATTGGGGTAGAAATAAAAGGGTAAATAAAATTGTAATTGAAAAATGGGTAAGTAAGGTACATGGAAAAAAAAATAGGGGGTATTTTCATTCTAATAATATAACTAAATTTGGAGAGGGGGTATTATCTAGGGCTTGAATAATTAGAGGTAGAAACTAGACCACTTAAGGGTATTCTTTAATACCCGAGCTTATGTTTTGGTGATGTACTTTTACTAAGTGCGTGTGATCAAACCTTCATTTTGTGGCTTATAATGTGATTTTGCACAAATCTAGTAGAGGTGAGGTATTGAAGGGAAAAATATTTTAGATCTATCTGGGCATTTTTGGAGAAAATTTGTTTATCTCCATGAGGAAAATGTAGGCCTCTTCTAAACATACATTCAAAACGTGATGTTAAGATAAACATTTTCTCTTTCTTTGATCAAAATGGTCTTTCTTTGAAGTTAGAGTTCATGTCACCTACTTGATAGGCTAAACCAGACTTGTAAGAAGTCTTGTATAAAATATTGTATTTTTTGCATTTTGAGCATCTCCTACGATTAATGTTTTCCATCCACGGAATATTTATCATCCTTATGTGATAATTTAATAATATATTTTTATTATTATTTTATTATGACCATGATGTAAATTTAAAAATACGAAAATAGACATATTTTATTTATTTATTTTATGGAAAAAAATATTAACTAAACACCAGGAGGAATGTCCACTAAAACTATTACCTAGGGCCTCCCGACCTTTAATTCGGCCCTGGCTCCTGACGTTGTCATGTAGGTACCACTTTGTAGGTTGTAAGTCTCGAGCTTATGTTTTGGTGATGTGCATGTCAAAAAGTGATCCAAACCTTCATTTTGTGGTTGGCATTGATTTTGCACAAACCTTTGAAAGGAAGGTATTGGAGTGAAGACGGATTTGTCCAGATCGATCGCACCACAAGAGGATTAGTTTATCTCCATTCAGACCGCCATTCATTGAATGAAAGCATTCTCTTGCATGATCACAATCTTTCTCTGAAGTTAGGTGTCGTAGGGAGAGGCGCCTTGGTTTATGGAACTCCTACAGAATCCATTTGTAAAAACACCACCAGAATATTCAAAGACTCTTGACCTTCACTTTGAACTGGGAGCGGAGCTCACATCAGTCTTGTTCTCGTTTTGGGGATGTCAAAAAAAAAAGTATGTTTTTGGTTGGGACCATTTCGTCCATTCTCGCGCCGGATTGTAGGGCGCAGAGGTGAGAGGGTTTGTTGTGTAATTTGCCATTTAAAATTGAAAAGAAATTTGTTTTTTCATTTGTCATATTTTACAAAAAGCGTAAAATCGTTGGTTTATTGATTTATTTCTGTGCGATCATTGGTTTAGGCCATTTCAAGTATTTGTGCTAGTCTCGGGTTTGATCCAAAAGAGTAACTTTTCGGTCTAAAAAATTAACCATATCCCCCAAGGTATATCAGCCCAGATGGCCATGCGTTTTCAACTTGGGTTAATGTCACTTTCTGCTGGTTACTAATTACTATTAATGGGATTCCTTAGTGTTGGTTACTAATTAATTTTTGCTGGTTAATGTCAACGAACTCCTAATTTTCATCCTGGTGAATTTTAGCACACATTTATTTAATACCCAATTATAAATAGTTCTGGGTATCAAGTAAAGTAACTCTCAATTTTTATCTTTAATTTGATGTTATAGTTTTGTTGTTACATAGCGTATTCAATTCATATCCTAGTATATATTTCATTTTTTCCAGTATTCCAAGCGAGTTCAATCCATGCTTAATAGCATATTTGCACTTTCACCAATATCAATCGAGTGTAATTTCTGCTTCACCTCTTAGTGTATCCAATTGTTTTCTTTTTGTATTAGTACCCAATTGTTTTTAAAGTACTTAGACATTACCTCATCATTGGACTTAACGTAATCTATTTTCTAATACCCAATTACCCGTTTAAGCAATTTACGGTGGTCAAAGCGACGATTTCTAGCAATACCCAGTATGGTTATTTTCTTATTTCCCAGGACAAATTATTGAATATTTTCTTTGTCTAATTATAGACAGATATTTATGGACAGAACCAATTTAGATAATAGGAAAAAATATTGCAAATTGTAGAGGGTTGGCATAAAAGCTCACCACGAGAGATAAGATCTCGATTCTTTGCATACAAATGTCTTTCTTTCTATGGAATTTTATTGCTCAAAATGGTTTTCTAGCTTAAAGTGTCTTCTTGGTTTCAGCATGGGCCAAATGCCTTTTTGGCTTTCAAAGTTTGAAGATAACTTTCATCATTTTTGGCATTACCACTCTCTGTTACTGCCATTTACATTGTTTTTTGTTGTAATTGCTCACTTCTTGTATTAGCATTCTCTCGATCTTGAGTCTAAATGTTTCAAGTGTCTTCCCTGGTTCATATATACATGTTGCTCCAATGGGCTGCATTGCTGGAACGCATTGCACCGGTTGTGGTGCACCCTATCTTTGCATAGTCACTGCGCCACATCACTGCCACGTGGGTGAGTAAAAACACCACTAGAATATGCAGCACTAAATTCTTGACCTCCTACATTCCTTTGCCACCTCATTTCAGTCACTTTGCCACGTGTACGAGCCCGTTTTTGGGGATGTCAAAAAATTGGCATTGTTTTTGGTTGGGACCATTGTCGTCCATTCGCCACGTGCTAGTTGTAGTTCAACTAGAGACAATTAAATGAATGCTCACCCACCAGACATTAATACACCGGCCCGAGTTTATGGAACTGCCACCGCCAAATCGGCATTGGGATTTCACGCAAAATGGAAAGCGGAGCACATTAATGATGTTTTGGACTGTTCATTTGCAAAAATCATGCGACCATTTCTCCTCACATTTCATGGCGGTGGTAGCGTGGGTTTCTCCACTCTGAAATTGCACCTTCCTCGCAATGGCTCGGCTTTGCTTTGAAGATGAGAAGAAAAGCATAGAGGTGAGAGGGTTCTCATTAGGCAATGATCCTTAGTGTTTTTAAACACTGCACTATTATGGAAAGTTTGTTGTTTGCCATTCAGCAAAAGAAATTTGTTTATGATCTATTAAAATAGTGAGCATCATCATACTGATATATTAACATAAGTTTGATTGTATACATAGAACAATGGAAAGTATTCTGATTACATACGCAAAATTTATATCAGTATTCTGATTACACCGCCAAATAGGGTGTAAAATATAGAGCATCATCATATTGATATATTAACATAAGTTTAATTGTATACATAGAACGATGGAAAGTATTCTGATTACATACGCAAAATTTATATCAGTATTCTGATTACACCGCCAAATAGGGTGTAAAATATAGAGCATCATCATACTGATATATTAACATAAGTTTAATTGTATACATAGAGGGCTGGAAAGTATTCTGATTACATACGCAAAATTTATATTGCACTATATAACTTTAGAGACTACATAGGAAGACTTCGGTGAATACATCTAGCAAAATGGTATCACCAACAAAATTACTACCATCATCATATGGGGTAATAAACATTGTTTACGAGCACATGTTCAATATCTTAGTTAGTATAAGTAATATTGCCCTCTTTCAATCTTTGCTTTTGGATTTTCTTTTCTGCCCGATACGGTGTTGATTGCCCGGTGAAAAGGGATTTAGAATCCCTTTTGACTGAGCATTTGGTTGCCCAACTGATAAAGGATCTGGTCCCCCTTTGAAAAAGGATTTGGTTGTCCGCTTGATAAGGGATTTGCCCTTGTTGTTGACAAAGGAGTTGGTTGCCCTGCGTTGAAGCTTGCATCCATGGTGGCATTGCAAATGAACTACTAGGACTGCTTGAACTTGTACAAAGTAAATGAGGTGATACATACCAAGATGGGGCTACAAGAGTTATTCATAAGTGATGGAGGTGTTCCAATTTGAGCATAACCTGGAATTTGAATATTTAACATATCTTGAAAAATCCTTCGATTTTCATGATCAGTTGGAGAACTTACACGCATCCTCTTTTCGTATTCCCTTAATTGATTTGCAAGTTCCCTCTCCCTCTTCTCTTGCTCTTTCCTTTGTTGCTTGTGTGCCTTCTCAATCTCTCTTTTTGTTGCTCCTTAGCCTACTTCCCCCTTTCTCTTTCAAGCTTCTCCTGCAATTTTTTTCTTTTGTTGCAAGTCTAGCAACCTTTTTTTCTTGTGCCAATTCTTTTTTCCTTAACTTTAGTTTTGCTTGTTCCTCCTTCTTTCTTTCCGCATCAACCAATAGCTCCATGTACTCAGGTGTAGTCAAAATCTGTGAATGCCTACTCAGTCTAATAGAACCATCTGATTTGTTTATGATCTCCCTTGGAAGTCGTAGAAAATGGGAAAGTAACGTACCACGTCCATCTTGGATTTCAATCTCTTTAGGGTGTTGAGGTTCATGTTGCATAACTTCTAAGTTTATTTCATTTTCCTGAGCATCCTCTTGAAATTCGACTTCGTCTTGTTCATCCTCATCTCCAACATCTACATAGTAATGAATTATTGCTTCTTGTTCTAGTCCTTCAGGAAAGGAAGGCAGATTTAAGCTTTGATCTTCTGTGCGTTGGATGGTAGCTTGTAACCCATGTTTTTCATGGCATCCTCTAACCATTGTGGCGGGTTAACTTGACTTGGCAAGGACAAATCATTGTTACTTACAAAATCTGAAGACCCCTCATTATTGTTGATGATGTTACTTGGGTTTCCAAGAGCACCGTTTAGCTCCACTCCATGTGTTGCAGTTGCTTCCATATCATCTCTTGAGTCAACATTTTGCATGAATTGAGTTTCAGGTACCACCTCTTCACTATTATTTAATTCGGGATTTATTCGTTGAGATAGGCTCAAAATGTTTGTGACATGACATCAACATCTTCCTCACCTTGCATGTCAAATGCTGCTGGTTGCGTGCATGCCATGTCATTTAGGAGAGCATCATAATTTAATGGCCAAATACCAGTTCTTTTGAAACCTACAATTATGTTAGATGGTGTTAGTGCCTTTTTTAAGGCTCTACTTGCAAGCTCAGCAATGTCATTCCTTTTCACATCTGCACATTTGTTCTCTGCCATCCATTTGGACCTCTCAGCTCTAAAATATGTCTTGAAAGGGTTGAACACACTCACGTCAAGAGGTTGCAACTTATGACTAGTATGTGTTGGTAGTGTTATCAAATCAATGCCCAATTTGTTTGCCTCCTCCACAGTTTGTAATGCTACATGGCTGCCATGGCCATCAAATATCAATAGGTGTCTATTATTTGGAGAAACACCTCCTGGTATTGAACGTGCAAAATGACATAGCCAATTTAAAAACAATTCCTTTGTCATCCATGCATTTGGATGTGCGCACCATACATGCTCCGAGTTCACAATTTTTAATGTAATTCTTTATCATTCTCTTTCCCTTGAACAAATAAAATCTTGGGATTGTGAAAACTTTGCATTGACACAACACAATATAGTGATCCACTCCTGCTCTTTGGTATTACCTTTGGGACATTCATTGCCCCTCTTAGCAATTACACGCACTCCACAATTTCTCCCGGCTAAAGCCGGTCTCATCACAATTCCAGATTTTATGAGCGCCGTATGAATAGGTTCCATAGCATTTGGCCAAATTATCATAAAATTTGGTTCTTATTGCTGAAGGCGCAAGTTTAAAGCTCTATCCTGTCAAGTCCCTCGTGGTTCGGATTACGAAGTGCGGATGACGTTTTACGAATCCAACCCACCATGATTTACCGGGAAACCCCATCTACGAAGGGGTTTTGTCTTGTTTCACAAATCGAGCAACATTTTCCTTTATTGCATTAACTCAAGCCATGACCCATATCAGCCATTTCTTTGCACCATTCAACAATTTCCTCTTCTTCTTCTTGATTAGAAGCTGTTGGAGGACCCCTCCTCTTTGTGTGGGTGAGACCATTTAGCCAATAGTGTAATGATGTGGGTGGAATGGAATACTTCTTTGTTCTTTGCTCTAGCGAGAACCCATTAAACTCAACATCATCTATCGCCTTTTCCATATCTTCTTTTGTCGACCTCGGATGACACTAAGCTTCTTTGTTGTAGATGTTCTTTGGTGAGACAATGGGTGGGTTTCTACATTCTGGTTCAATACCAGTTGGTGCTGAATTATCCTCTTCATCACTTACATTATGTGATAATTGTACACCTCTCACTTTGGGCCTCCTTGATCTTCTAGCAATAGCACCTTTTCTCATGGTGTAAATGAAATACCTGATTCACAACATGAAATACAAAATAGAAGTACATGGTTATCAACTCAATTCTAATTGTTGAAGGAAAGATGATTGTTGGAAAAGAAACTATAAATATACCAAAAATGACTGCTGGAATATGATTGCTGGAATTGTTGAACGAAAGATGATTGGTAGAATATGAATGATTTTGTTTCATTTTTAGGAATTAATTGACTTGTAGTTTTCATTATGACAATGAAACTTGTATGGAATATGTTGAATAGAGAAAGTGCTTGGATAGACAATGTATATTTGACTAAATGAGCACAATGTTGTATAGTTCAACAATGTTGTATATTGCATTTCAGAATTCACTATATTGTTCTTTTTTTCATGATATACCATTCTCTAGTGTATTCGTTGGACTCTTCCTATGTAGTTTTTAAAGTTATGTTTTCAATATAAAATTTTCACATGTGATCATAATACTTTCCAAATTTCTATGTATACTGATCAAACTTATGCTAATATCACGGTGATGATTGGAAAAAATACTTTTCAACTAGAGAATGAGATATCTGGAAAAAATGAACAATATAGTGAATTCATAAATGCAATATACAACAACTCTTTGGACTATAGAACAACGATGTGGTCATATTCCAACGAGTTGTATATTCCGATAGTGTTGTACATTCTAGTTGTGTTGCATATTGTATTTCAGAATTTACTTAGCATAATATGAACTTCAGAATTTACTATAGTGTGCACATACAACACTGATGGAATATACAACACTGTTTTCAATTTAAAGTTATGTTTTCAATATAAATTTTGCACATGTAATTAGAATACTTTCCATCTTTTTATGTATACAATTAAACTTATGCCAATATAGCAGTGATGACTATACACTAGAGAATGAGATATATGGAAAAAATGAACAATATAGGGAATTCAGAAATGCAATATACAACATTGTTGGACTATAGAACACTTATGTGCTTATATTCCAGCAGTGTTGTATATTCCAGTAGTGTTGTACATTTCAGCTGTGTTGTATATTGTATTTCAGAATTTACTTAGCATAATATGAACTTAAGAATTTACTATGTTGTTTATTTTTCTTATATATCTCATTCTAATGTATAGTCATTACTTAGCATAATACAGTGTTGGACTATACAACTCTACTGACATATACAACATTGCTGCAATATGCAACACTGAAAAAATAAATAGAGGGCTTGAATTATGAAATAGTTTGTAATTCATAAGTGTCTTACTGAACTGCACTTGCTCCTCACTTCTTGACTTTGAGAGATGAAAAGCTGCTGAGGAACAAATGGAATTGTAATCCATCCTTCATCTTTTATTCTATCATCCTAAATTTTGATTGGTTGATGTTAGTTGACATGGATTCAATATGATAGTTCAATCGAATGGTTGAGATTTATTGGGATTTAATCCGATGGATAATATTTTAGTTGGTTATTTTTATTATTTTATGTATTTGGTTACACAATTTATTGTTCATATGGTCTTGAGTTTTTAAACACTATGAAAGGTGAGCGACCATAATTTCATTTATTGTTATGCGAGGTGGTTCTTAGGGATTGAAGACTCTTATATCAAAAATAGTGCATTATATTTGAGATCTGGTTTAGAAAGTCTTAGAAATGACTTGTTGAAGTGACTGTAATAGATATGATGTACATCAATGAAAATATTACTTAATGAATAGTTATTTGCATAGACTTGGTTTTTTTGTACACTTGTATATAAATTAATATATATTTTTAGTTCTATCGATGAATAAGAGAATATTGACCAATTTTAAAACTGTCTTATTCAACATTTCATGCTTCCATGTTTAAATAATAATCTGATACAATACAATACAGTCGGGTTGTATTAAATTCATATATCATTCTAAATAGGTTATTAAAAGGTGAATGTCTTTTCACCTTCATATCTCCATTATTGATTCCGTAATATTCATATTGACAAAGGGATATGCAAAAACAACTTAAGCCATAATTGGGCTATATTCCTACCAACATAACAACCTTGACATATAGAATGTGCAACTCCGATAACTCCTATAGTTTTGATACAACTAGCTCTAAAGGAGACATGCCTGAAATAGGATTACTAGAAATGGAGAAATGGGAATTATTTTTGTGGCTACACCCGATAAGGACCCTTAACATCAGTGATCTAAAACTACTTGGTAGGCGTGACTTTGATTTTAGTCACAACTAGCCACAAACAAAAGTGGGCAATGACCTACAAAAATTCATATAAGCTACCCATATCACCAACACAACTACTCCCACAATGAATCCCTCTATTACAAATGCCTACAACTTATCAGTAGAGTAGAGATGTGCACTCCAACTAATCATAACACATGTATATGTAAAGCACAACTTAGTACCCCTATATATGGTAATCCAATGCATAGCAGACACAAAAAATCATACTTAATATGACACATTACAAATAAACTCCACATGCTTCCCAATTCACATCCACGTCGACTACTTCTTTTAACTCCCACAGGTATACCAACATTTAACATTAGTGCCAACACTATACATTCCACTCTTCACATACCCACCTCGGAGGTTACTTCCCTCTTAGGGATGAAACGTTCTACTTCCCGGGAAGATATGTAAAATGTGGAATACATTCGATTGATGAGATGAGAATTGATGGGCCAAAGATGCTAGCCCATATAAACAATCACTCACAAGAAGCATTCGCCAATTATAAGTGCAAGTCGTTTGGGGGTCGCTTAGTCATAGTCAGCGGTGGCACCGCCACAAGTACCTCGATTAAAGGTACTCCATTGAACATTCTTTGCCACTTACGGATATGAATTTATGGCTGCGATTCACAATAGTAGAGACTCTAACCACTAACTTCAGAAAACAAGGCATCAACAAGACTCAACTCAATTTGAAACCAAATATTCAATATTAGAAATGAAATTCTAGCAAAATAATATTGTAACCTTTTGATGTCTAGAACTCAAAAATGCATCTTTTATACATAACATGAGCGTTGCGAATATGCAACACATCTGCACGCTTCCAATCGTTAACCACTCTACACAAAAATAAGAATGCGGACTCTTAGCATGCCAATTACATTTTAAAAAGGAGCAAAATCAGAATAATAAAGCATGTAACACGTAAAATAAAACTCAAAAGTACACTCTTCCTTTGTGATTGTACAGAATCTATATCGCCTGTAAACTTATGGGTGCAAGCCATCCTTGACAATGGCACTTTGGGCCAAATCATTACTATAATGTATGCCCACAGTTTGCACACCCCTAACTTTACCATCATATGTCGTTGTCAATTTCAAATACTACACAAGACCACCATAGGACACCACAAACCCAACACACCTACCAATTCCACCAATAACAAAATGCACACATTGTCAAGTACCCCTACAAAAGGTGTGGACACTAACAGATTCCCAAATCACAGAGGCTCATCCTCGACAAGGAAACCATTGATAACGATGTGCACACAGTAACGACAAGGCCTAACATTTACGGCTCTATTTCATGCGGGTGATCTTGAAGACTTACAAATGTATTCATCATTCTCCTTAGACATGTACAAACGCCTACAAAAGATGCATATGCCCAAGCAGCTACAAACCGAGGAAATCCTCTAGCATTGCATCTCCCCTACACATCTCATGTAAGTGAATCTACTAAACCCTACACTATTACGCATACCGGTTTCCATGCGCACTATATGCATCTCACTATGGAGTCCAAATACCTCATTACATAATACAAAGTTATGAACTATTTCAACATGACTTTATAGCATACAAACTCTTTCCTTTGAATATGGAAGTACCCTAAAGTTGGCGAAAACTTCTACACCATACCTACGTGTCTGAAAATGATAAAAGTTATATACATCACCTCATATCTAAATCATGTAAGCCCACTACAAAAAAAAAAACACAATTGTGTCCAAAGATAATATTTTCACAATGTTTCCCACTAAAAGAAAACTAGAACAAGCACAAAAATGTTACAACATGCGAGAATTGCAAGTGGAGGACACCCAAAACATCCTTACAAAAGAAATCGATGCACACTTCTACAAAATACCACATAAATAATAAGCTACCTAAAATGTACAACTCTACTTCCCTTCTCATATATATACCAACAATTTGGTATCATGTATATATACCCTAAAAAACCAAATCAAATAAGTACATGTTCTTTTACAAATGTATTTTTAATCATTTGTATGTTTCCCAGTTTTTGGCAAATTTTTAATTAAAAAAACTCGCGTCAATATTGTTTTTGCAAATACATTACGCAAGCTATACTGAGCGAGCTTCAACAATATATTATTTTACCCGAATAATATAACTCGCTTTATGCATCTAAAAATTATTCAAATCTTCCAAATTTAATGCATTCCAACCACTTTCGTTGGATGTTCGCCCAATTTAAAAAACCTAAATACAAAAAAAACCATTTTCAAATTTATCGTTTGTTTAATAAATTGAAAACTTTACTAGTACGCTCCAACATTACTAACGATACTATTGAGACTCTTGGATATAAAGTTACATAACGTAATCTTATTGACTCAATTAATTTTTCCATTATTCCCTTATATCATAAAGCATTATAACAAATAGCTCTCATTGTGGCTTCCTCCATACACCCTGGATGACTATTTCCATGTTTGGTACTACATGTCCGAAAACTCACGTTGTTGCTTTAATTTTTGTTTTTGACTTCTTCTAGGCTCGGTGGTTCAAACCCTTCCTCCATTGCAACCTACAAATTCAATATTTATCATCTTGTTGGAGTCCCTCATTGCTATAATCATGTAGGTAGTTTCTTTGTGCCCTTTGCATCATCTCAATTACATCATATTATACATGCCAAAGTTGTACATGTAGGCCTTACTCCTCCTACGGTAGCTCCATATAAGAGACAGGTTGTCAACCTATGCAACCTTGCAAATGCATAGCCAAGTTAAACAGATGCCTACGCAACAAACAAAACTATCCATGTGACAACAATAATGGATTGTATTACACTTACGCTTTTGTACCACTAAACATGATACATAAATAGAAACTCCTTGATCTTATCATTTCCAACAACTCTACAACACCTCACGATTCTAACAAGTAATTCCAACTAACAAAACATATACATACACACCAATTGAAACTCCACAAAAACAAATTGCAATCCTTATGCATGTTGATGTTCTCCTCCCATTTACTGAGTATCTATATGCATAAATGCTATTAACATAACTACATTGTTAGGACCATAGAACTTTCCCAAGCAACAAAAAAACAATTCAAAAGTTAACACTGTCAATATTAAGTTTCTTTATGCAAATAATTTATAATTTACATTTCCAAAAAAATTCTCAAATGTTAGATCATTTTAGGTAAACACCTAAAATATCCCTTTTAAAACCAATTGAAATTATGAACTACAACAAACCGTAGTTTCAAGTACTAAAATAAGTGACTAAAATCCATGAAAAAATTTAAAGCCTTCTGTAAACCCAATTACTTGCTTCCAATTACATGAATAAATATACAACACTTCCAATGTCCCTTCCGCCAAATACTCTTTCGAGCGTAAACTTGCTCCCCATAGAGCAACCACTAGTATATTATTTAATATCATACTACAAAAATAGACCACTCTTAAACAGAAACAACTTTGTCAAACATACACACTTAGTTTTAAAAGGAAACAACTTTATTAAATATAAATAAGGAGAGTGTTAAACATAACTAAAGAGAGATTAAACACAATTTTAACATATTAATACACCTTGGATTCCGTTTTTGTGCTAACACACCTTTTATTAAGTATGAAAGTTGTCATTAAAATATAAATTAAATATATCATTACATTTTAAATAATCAAGATTAATTTTTTAATAATTATATATGTTATTGTTTGTTACATAATGTGAATCAATTCCCATATTTTTTCTCACCCGCCTTTTAATATATATATATATATATATATATATATGAACTTTATAATTAAATAAGATTCACCCAAAACACTTTAGAATATATTGACACATTTAGGTCATACTTGTATTTAAATCTCTATATTCATAGAAACAAAAATATATTTTTGTTTCTATGAATATAGAGATTTAAATACAAGTATGACCTAAATGTGTCAATATATTCTAAAGTGTTTTGGGTGAATCTTATTTAATTATAAAGTTCATATTATATTTTTTTGGAGAAATTTATTTAATTTAAAATAGTTTTATATATTTGTAATGTATTTTATTGTAATATTATTTGTATATCATAAAAATAAAAATGAAGAAATAAATATTTTTATATTAAATTATTATGTACAACTCTAATTTTAATAAGGCATATATAGAAATGATATTACACCTCTTCAAAATCATAAACTATTACATATATAATCTTAAAGAAAACTTAAAATGTAACTTCTTACATGTTAGATTTAAAAATTAACATAAGAATTGACAATTCTTTGTTCAATATAAATATTTTGACATAGAAATCATAATTGAACCATTAAATCGAGAGATCATACTACAATAAAAGTGTATAGTTCTCCAAAAAAAAATGACACTAATAGTTGTTAGAATGCCTCTAATTATATATAGAAATTTAAAATTTATAAGATAAAATAAAAATAAATAGAATAGGACTCTTCTTAGCCAAATTCGCTTGCTTCAAAGTGTTAAATTTGCATAATGGTTTCACATGAACTTGTCCAACAACATGACATAAATAAATAAGTGAAGTGTATAAACATTTTTTTTAAATGACATGTAAATTAATGAATTGTATATCATAAACTTCATTGTTAGAAGCATTAGAAATAAATGTATATAATAAAAAGATGTATATTTTTAGGCTTTTAGAAAGTCGTTGAATCATGTGGGGAACCTTGAATTTATCTAAAAATGGCACATATGTGAAGAAGGGTATAACTATAATAATTCAAAAGCATGATGAATACATAATGCAATTTATACATTTATAAATGAGGAAGACTATTTTAGATAAATATTAAGCAGCAGTTCATTACGGCCTTTATTATAATGCATAATAATAGTTTCATATGAAAGACAATATTTTGATGACATACTATTTATATTTGGTAGGTTTGGTTGACAACATCATGCACATGTTCCAGTGATTGGTTTGTTTCTATGAAACAAGCAGCTACATCTTGTAAGTCCTCATTGTCCTCTTGATCCCAAATATGAATCAAATCATAGTCACGCCTTTCAAGCATGTGAATAACACTCAAAATTATTTGATTAGTTGAAACAATGCGTACAAAATAGTTCATTCATCCATTTTGTTCATAATTGCAAAAGGTTGGTTTTCATCGTCATCGTTGTCTTCATCTACTTCACTCATATGGGCTTGCAGTCAGACCGGACCCAGACCTGTTTAAAACTTATGAACCAGTGTACTAAAAATACATAAAATATTACAATTTAATAAAAACAAGAAATTTTAAAGATTCCAAAACATGATTTTAAACAATTATAAACAAAAAATGCAAAGTTTGCTCATGCATATACCATGTATGGGTAATTATAGTAAAACGGCACCGAGTGCACTACATATACGAAACAAAATATATAAACCGTGAAGCTCTAAATGACCTATAGGGTCCAAAAAGAATATGCTACAAGCTACTACATGTTTAATATCAATCATCAAACTCACCACCACTTGCTAAAAATGGGATCCTCATCCTCATCAATGTGATCATGTTCCTTTGGCTCGAGACATCGGACTCCTCACGGACATCGCAATAGTTGTAGTAGCACGATTAGTGTTTGCCATGTCCGGTGCTACTAGTGGTTCATCATCCAAAGCCATCCACCCCAAGTCATTGGGATCAAACTCTGCCAAGTGACTCTCCTCTACTCATTTTGAGATTGGATCAATGTCATCCAAGACAATGGGATCTATATTAGGTATCTTATTCAGTAATTGGTTGCACCTTAGCCGGAGGTTGTATTACATGAAGACGAGATCATTTAATTTAATCGTTGTTGTTCCAAATGAGGTCTATATAACATCATTTTAGGGTTAGGGTTGGGAAAAAGTAACTTAAAAGCTAAAATTGGAAAAAAAAATGTTTTAAGGCAAAACTTGCCCCTCAACTAGTTCAAACCGGTCCAAGATCAGAACCGGCCAATTTGACTTGATTCAATACGGAACCCGTCTTGGATCGAGAGGGTTAAAATGCTGGAACCTGATGATTGGTTCAATTTTTCTAATGGTTTGCAATTTTTTTTAATGAACCAGTCAAATCAATCGAACCAAACCGAGGTGGAATGGTTTTTAAAACACTGGTTTATAGCTAATTGAAAACCAATCCTCGAGTATTCCTAGTGCACTCCTTTTTTATCAACTCTTTGTTGAACCACCACCTTCTCTAGCTTAGACCTAAGTTTGGTCATAAGGTCAAACCTAGGAAAACGAATATTCCACAATTTAGCAATTTGAAGTAGATTTCCACCAGAGAGACTCATGTGTGCAAAATTGGCATCCGGCTTGGAAAACCCTAAAAACTTATGGTATTATATGTATACAGAGTCTTGAATCTAATACACGCCATAATGATGAGCATTAAAATTCAAGAGAAATATTTGTTTTTGAGTATTTAGCAATATGCATAATGATCACTTTATCTCTAGGCAAAGGTAATTTTTTTCTTGTAAAAAAACACTAGAACAAAAGACGCTAAGTTTACACATATAGCCAATATCAAACACTTGGGATAGTTTAGCTAGATAGCCAATGCTAAATTGACTTCTGACTAGTTCAGAGGAAACACAACAAGTGGCACAAAAAGAAAGGATATGACAAAATCCATTTTGTTTCAATTTTATAGGGCTTGATATTGTAAGAATTATATAATCGTTAATATGAATCAAACTGTCCTCAAATACTTAACCATAAAAACGTCAAGGTTTTTCAGTATCTTGCAAGCATCCATATTCATCTTGAATTAGAGACGTAATTCTAAAAGCTTGAAATTATCTCAATGTCTGTCATGTTTCTGGATATCTACTAAGGCTCCCCAGACTTCAAGCAAAAATTTCATGCTTCTCCATTTGGTTCAATTATCATAGTTCAAAAAAAAAAAAACATATATTCTCAACCTGCTCGATAATCAATTATCCTCAATTATTCCATAAAATGGACTAAATCACCAACATTTGCCTGTAGCAATAACCTTCAGACTACATCTCACAACATAACAAAATAACTCGCCAACTTGTTTGAAATTCCCGTAGCACAAAATTTACTGGAAATACAAAACAAAAATGATATTGACAAATGACAACCAAATTCACAATGCAATTTGGTTAAGCAAAAATGAGATTTTCATAATAACAGCTTCATCAATGTAAGCATGCAAAATAAAATGACATCAATTAAGATAAAGTGAAACATGTGACGAAAGATTCTACTTGCTCGTAACCAATTTTTACAAGCCTAAAAGCAATTAACAGAGATTTCCATCAATCATTAAACAGATATAAGGCATCAATATGGCCATTCGTGGCCACCTGAACTACAACAATGTACAATCTTATTAGAATTTAAAACCTGTGCACACAGAAGCTATGCTTGTAACATTACAGTGAAAAGGCAAATGAGAAGCCCTCCAAAATGAATGATTGGTCTATTGACTGACAAATCTTGAATAGAAATCACCATTGTAGTATCTTACAATCTTACATATGTGCCTCTAGTTGCAATCTTAAACCTTCGATTGTTCCTTTGCCTAGAAGCACTCTCAAAAAGGCACCCAGCAGGCAACTTTTATGGCTAGTCCACTATTTGTTTTGAAAGCTTCCAGCTGCGAAAGTGAATTGAAGTAGTCAACATTACAGCTCACTTATTCTGAAGCAACAGAATGGACAATAAAGCACGTTCTTTTATCATTCAGTTACAAGATCCTACAAGAACTTTTAGTAGTTCTTTCTTATGCATATTAGGTCAGTCATACATTATCAACTTCAATGTATTTGTTAGCTGAGACTGAACTTAAACAGAAAATAGACAGCTTGAGCACATAAAGAGATTGTTTGATGGCATGTCCAAACACATGCATCTTTTCAAGTGATCAATCGGCAAAAAAAGAAAATTTTAAGCTCACAAATAATGAAATTTCTCCAAGCAACATCTGAAGTGAATACAAACAAGACCATAGTTACCAGGTTCGGAAATCCGATTAAATTCGGAAGGGCAAAAAAATCCGAAAATTCGGAGTTCTCGAAAAAATACGGAAAAATCCGGTTCGGAATATATATACTTATATTATTATAAATTTATATTATTGTATACTTATATCATTATATATAGACAAATCATACAAAAAAGCATCCATCTACCATAATCATCATCATCATAATGATTCTTTCAAAAGATTGCAAGAAGTTGCTTGGTCCAAAAAGGTGCAAAAATGGATTTTATGAAAATAAGAAAAATATTGCCATCAATGCGTAGAGCTCGAGAAAATATACACTTTTAGAGAAGACGACACCTGAAACAGAGCCACAAAATGAAAGTTATGGCACATGCAAGTTTTTGCTGCTACATCTTCCCGGACCCTTTCCAAAAATGGCAAATTTTTTCTTTCCTTGTGATTTCTTCACCGAAAATCCAAAAAAGGAAAGAAATGCCAAAAAAAGGAAAAAAAAATTTGTGCAAAAAAATTGGCCGAACCGAACCGGATTTATTCGGTTACTTCAAAAAATACGGTTCGAACCGGATTTCATACAAATCCGGCCGAACCTGGTAACTATGAACAAGACACAACAGCGGTCTAAGGTCAAATCTGAGGTGTCATTCAATAAGACACAATGATGGACCAGAACACCACAAATAGACAGCAAAAAAGTATCATAAAGTATTGATAGGCTTTAATTATATTATCAATATGTACTCAAAAAAGGACTTTCTGCCAATTACACTCTCCACCGTGTGTGGAACCTCAACAACAAGGGATGGTAGCCAACAATAGCAAATGAATTGTTGGATCAATTGACCAAACAAGCCTTTCCTACAATCAATTGAATGTGTGAAAAAGAGTTCCACTGTAGTCTTGAGCAGCTTCTCAACATGTTCTTCCTTGAAATCATCTAACATGCAAATCATGGATAAACCTCCAAATACAAAGGTGCTGATTCTTCCAACCTCTTAAGTCGAGCCTGTCAATGAATTAGTTGGATGCATCCTAAGGAGATTAATAGCATGCTCCTTTTATACTAAATTTCTTTTTCTACTTGATGTAGAAATAATATCTTCTGAAGTTACAAACATCAGAGCATTATACTTGATGAGGGAGCTACTTTTTCTCCCAACTAAATCTCAATATTGATATTACAGAGATTTTCCTAATATGGACATGCATTCTTACTCAATAATGTCACATATTGTCTTCAAGATACAGAATATATATTCATGTAGATAGCTAAAGTATGATACTTGTTTGCCTCTAAAAATTGATTTTGCCCGTTCTGAACTGGATAACCAAACTATGATACTTATTTATCTCTGAAACTTGATTTTTGCCCATTCTGAACCTGAAGTTCACTTTCATATCCTTTAAAGCATGGTGTCAAAAAAACCCAAATTAAAAAAATGATTTTCTTCTTGTTTTTATTGGCTGAGCATATGAAACCCTCATTTTTAAAACCCGCCATATCTCTAACCTTAATCAGCTTAAATTTTCTTCCTTTATTGTTTTGATTAATAATTCATATATGATGGAAGTTATCTATACACTATATGCTTTGGGTATTTTCTTAGAAAAATAGTCTGTCACTATATGATGGAAGTTATCTATACACCACATACTTTGGGTATTTTCTTGAAAAAATATAGAAAAAATATAATACCATTTTCTTCTCATTTTTTATGAAGATGGGCAATATGCTTCTAAGTATAGACAAGTAAAACATAATACTCTGCTAAGATGAACATCAAATACCCTAAGGAACAGAGCTAAATTAGCAGCATTACATATGCTGTTTATAAACTAAGACAAGGCATATCATGGCCACAACTATGCAAAGATCCAGGTCCTCAAATATTGCACCTACACTATAACATCAATGTCTTGTTCAGAAATGTATATCCTATATGTGTCAGATAGTACACCCCATCCCCTCCCTTCCCCACAATTTCCTATACTCAGATGTTGCCTCATAACATTCGTCAAATGGCCAAATTACAATGTTGTGCTTCAAGAAATGGAATCAATTTTATTCCGGGATTTCATCTTTAATCAGATTTCCCCAGGTGACTGTAGAAAGAGAACATAAACTCGGGAAAACAAAATTTGTAGAGCCTTTGTATTGTTCCAAATTCAGATTATGATCCAGATCCCAAGGGGATCAGGGGACAACGCTCTACATAAGGATCTAGATGTGTTGTGTGTGAATGCAGAAGCAATATTAAATAAGATGGAGACTAGAGAAAGTAATAGAACTCAAATAGAAAGTTACATTACTCCTGAGAAAGATGTAATGGCTGTCTACTTTACTACTATCTGCCTGCTATCTAATGCTACATATATTAGCATAGATATATTAAATATGTTTATCTAAAAGATGCCAAGAGGTCACCTCTCGAGGTGCCTATCTAACCAAATATGAAATGTTACAATCATAAAAATATTCTAAATAAGGATTATATATACATACCAATGTTTCCTTGAATAATGTTGCTGTTATGTGCTGAACATGACATAAAACTCTGCTGAAAAACAAGAGTTTATTGTAATGGATTATGATCTTTATATAATGATGTGCAAGATTGTCCTCCATAGTTGGGATTTATAGCACGAGCCTAAGGTTGAAGAAGATATGGTAATTCATAAGAGAATTATGAAGGCCATAGTCTAGTTGGTTTCTTGAGGCAGACAGTGGCACTGTTAAAGAAGATGATTCACGTGGTATCTTAATGAAATTGGCCATATTCATATGAGAAATATTATTAGAGATGTCAACTTGACGCTGACCATGGGAAAACGAAGATCCTTCAACACAAGGTCGAGGCAGATTAGGTGAAGATCCTCACTGGTTGCTTGAGACATTTTTGCAGTGATGGGTGTTCCTTTTCACCTACTATACAAGAAATGTCTCAAGCAACCAGTGAAAAGTCTTCCTCTTCACCTAATCAGCATCAAGCTTCTGTTTAAGGATCATCCTCGTCCCATGATCAGCCTCAAGTTGCCACCTCTAAAAATATTTCTCATAGGAATATGGTCATATCCATTGAGATACGGAGTGAATCCTCTTCTTTAACAATGCCACTTTTGCCTCAAGAAACCAATTGGACTATAGTCATCATAATTGTCTAATGATATAAGGAAAACTATAAGCCCACAAAATTCATGCACCAATATCAAGAGGAGCAACTAGTGGAACAATTAATGAAGCTGTATATAATAATAATTGTAGTAGAATATAATGCCTTCTTCAACCTACGGCTTGTGATACAAATCCCAACTTTAGAGCACAATCTTGCATGTCATTAAATAATGATCATATTCTATCACAAGAAACTCTTGCATTTCAGCAGAGTTTTATGTCATCTTCAACACACAACAAAAACACTACTCAAGCTCAACTCTTCACCTTATCAACCTCAAGCTTCTGTTGAAGGATCTTCCTCCTCCTGTGATCAGCCTCAAGCTGCCATCTCTAATAATATTTCTCATAACAATATGGCCAGTACCATTAAGATACCAGGTGAATCCTCTTGAATCCTCTTCTTTAACAGTGCCAGCTTCTGCCTCAACAAACCAACTGGACTATAGTTGTCATAATTCTCTAATGATAGAAGGAAAAACTGTAAGCCCACAAAATTCAGGCACCAATATCAAGAGGAGCAACTAGTGGAACAATTAATGGAGGTATATACCCTGATAATTGTAGTAGAATATCATCCCTTCTTCAACCTCAGGCTCGTGCTACAAGACCCAACTCTGGAGTACAATCGTGCACGTCATTATATAATGATCATATTCTATCCCAAGAAACTCTTGTATTTCGGCAGAGTTTTATGTCATCTTCAACACACCAAACATGCTATTCAAGCTAACATTGGTACGTATATATAATTCTTATTTAGAAACTTTTTATTATTGTGACATTTTATATGAGGTTAGATAGGTGTCTCAAGAGGGATATCTCTTGCTGTCTTTTAGATAAATATATTTAAGATATCTATTCTAGTTATTAGTTGTAAAATTGCATTGTTGTAGGGTATTTGTGTGTTTGTTGGTTATTGGCTAGGATATGGTACGGCACCCCTAGGGTGCTCGAAACGTACCAGGAGCGGCGAGGGAGCAGGAGCAGCGATGGGAGCAGCTTGGGAGCGGCCAGGGAGCGGGGAAAGGACTGTGGAAACGTCCAAGTACAGCACAAGCCATACCCGAGCGTTTCCACAGTGTTTTCGCCGCTCCCAAGCCAAAATACGCCTTTTTTAATTTGTTTTTTTTTCATGTTTTAAAATCCCAATAACATTAAAAAATTAAATGTTCTTCTAATCTAAACCCTAAAAGCTAACTCTAAACAATAAAACAAAATAACAACACAAAAACAAAACATAAAGCAAAGAAACTTACCTTTGGCTCTCCAAAATTGCATTGTGCTTGTCTAGGGTTTGAGGAGCTATTGCTAAGCTTGTAGGAGTGCGAAGAGTTGCAAAGGAGGAAGATTTGTGAAGGATTTGTGGTTTACTAAGTGAAGGTAAGTTTTTTTTTAATTTCTAACCTTGTTTCTCTTTTTTTTTTTTTTTTTTGTTATTTAATCTTTCACACATTACATTTTTTTGCTCTTTCTATTTAATTTTTTTAATTTTCAATGCATGTCATTGTTTTCTTTGCTTTTTTTTTTTAACCTTGTAGGTACTTCTACAATGGCAACAAGTTCTGCTTCTTCTGGGCAATCTTTGGTCAAGGAATTTGACCCAAATTCACCATTATGGAGGCATGTAACAATAGTTCAACAACTTGCAGGTGGTGGTTGTTTTGAATGGAAATGCAATGATTGTGATGGAGTATTCAAAGGCTCTTACAATAGGGTGAAAAGCCACTTGTGTGCCATAACGGGTAATGGTATAAGAGTATGCAAGGGGAGGAATAATGTTGGGGTGCCAAAAGCAAAAGTTTTGGCATATATCAAAGAGCAAGAAGATGTAGAGGCAAATGTGGCTATGAGAGCGGGCCATCCATTGGCCAAAAGAGAAGGTTCATCTCTCGTTCGGCGAGCCCTCCTGTTGCCCTATCATCTAGTGGATCTCGAATTGTGGCCATGCCACATCCATTTGTGGCTCCTACTTCCACGGATGAGGATGCTTCCCTTGCACAAAAGAAAAGTAAGACAAGAGGGCCATTGGAAAAGGCCTTTAAGAATGACAACAAAGAAATCGCAATGAGCACATTGCAAGGTGTGTATATGCTAATGGGCTTTCTTTTAATGTTGTGAGATCACCTTGTTGGCATGAGATGGTGAAAGTGAAAGATCCCAGATGGGTCCTCCTTACACTCAAATGAATTTTAAATCAAACAAAATAGCAAATACAGATTTACATATGTTATGGCAATTTCCCTAATGCAGATCTGAAAAATGCGACTAGGGTTTAATAGAGATATCAATGCAAATGACACCCAATGGTAATATTTTTATTTCTAATGATTACCCAAATATTTAGGGACTGAATTATGCAAGAAACTGAATTTATTGCAGCCCAAAATAACCCAGAAAATCAGATCTGAAGTCTGTTAATATTCTGCCTGGAAACCCTCAAAATACACTTCAGAAAATGATAAAAAGTACAGCGATTGGTTTACAGTATTATGGAGAACATTTGACAAATATTTTTGGATGAAAATACCTCTGGAGTCGCTGCCAAACTGCCCACAATAGGTCGACCCAACTGCTGATTGAAAATCACTGAAAAACACCTTCAAACCTCTTCACAAACACCGCCGAACTGAACTGGAAATCTAATGAACAACGCTGGAAATTTCTACGTGAAATCCCCTCTCAATCCCTTGGAGTTTTCGTCGCAAGAGAGAAAATCCACAAGGGTTTTGTCCTTGAATTTTTGATAAAAGCTAAAGCTCTTAACAATGCAAAAGATGATAATAAAAATTTGGATACCTCCATACAAGTCGACTTGTCTATATAAAGGGAAAACAGCCCAACAACCACCTCTAACCCAGCCAATCATATTATTTCTTTCCCCTATGCTGGTCGCATTTTTCTCCTTTGGGCTTAGTGGCACGATTTCTCATTCATGACTCCCAAAGTAAGTCGCACTTTTCTCTTTCTAATACAATTATTTTTAATTGTATTTTAATGTTGACGTTTTAATTTACTAATAAGCTTTATTATTTATCATATGTGCAACTTATAATATTATTTTAAAAACATTAGCACAATATAATAAAATAATAAAAACTTAGTCACCATGGAAACCTCCTTTGGCCGTCGGGTAGACAAAAAGGCCAAAGGTCTTCATCCTAGCTCCTTAGGGAAGAGGGGACATTACAAAAGCCATCAATGAGGCACCAAAAGGGTATAAATCACCGGGATATGAGAAGATCCGCACCACCCTTTTGGATAAACAAAAAAAACATGTGGAAACCTCCTTGCAACCAATTAGGGACTCATGGGCCAAAACAGTGTCCATCGTTTCTAATGGATGGAAAGATGCAAGAAACCACCCTTTAATCAATGTGATTGCATTATGCCCTAAGGGGGCAATGTTTTTGAAAGCGGTTGATTGTGAGGGGCAAGTGAAGGATGCCCAATTCATACTCAACATCCTCTTTGAGTCCATTGAGCGGTGGGGCCTCAAAATGTTGTCCAAGTCATAACGGACAACACCAAAAATTGCAAAGCTGCAGGATGCTAGTTGAGGCACGGTATGGGCATATTTTTTGGACACCATGTGCCATGCATTCATTGAATTTAATGCTAAAGAAGATGGCAAGCAAAATAGAGTGGATCCAGCAAGTGTATGCAAAAGCTGAAGAGATCCAAATGTTTGTCACCAACCACCACATGTCACAGGGCATTATTAGATTATTCTCGCAGTTGGAGCTACTGAAGGTAAGGAAAAGCTTTCTTTCTTTTTTTTTAATTTAAAATTTAAATATAAGTTTTTTAGTATTCTTTTAGTTTTCAATTTTATTTTTAATTTTTGTTCCTCATTCTTATTAGGTTGTTGAGACTCGGTTTGCATCACACACAATCATCTTGAGACGACTTGTGAAGGTGCGAGAGGCACTCATGAGGAGGGTAACCTCCAATCTTTGGTCAGTATGGAGGCAATCAAACACTCAACGGTCAAACACTCAACGGGCTCAAAAAGTGAAGAACATGATCTTAGAGACCTTTAGTGTGATAGAGTGGAATATCTATTGAGTTTACAGAGCCCATTATGAGCATGATCCGGTTTTCCATCGACACGGATCAGCCATGTCTCTAGAGAGAGATATATGACGGCATCGATTCAATGATTGAGAAGATAAAAGCCGTCATAAATGCAAAAGAACAAGATCCCAGAAATATTTTTCAAACAAGTGAAGTCAATCCTCATTGAGCGATGGAAGAAAATGACCACCCCATTACATCTATTGGCTTTTGCATTGACTCCTAGATTTTATAAAGCACAGAGATCATTTCCTTGCCAGGGAGGGTAGCACCATACAGGGATGCGGAAGTCAGTGAGGGATATATGGCGGCATTGGCTAGGCTCTTCCCTGATCCTGAGGCCCAAGACCAAGTTATGGTAGAGTTTGGCAATTTCATAGCAGAAATGGGTCATAGCCTTCTCGCTCTTTGGAGCAAATACAAGATGGATGCTCATATGTGGTGGTACCTCCATGGTCATGCATCGGTTTACTTGCAACCTCTTGCAATCAAGGTCTTGGCATAGGTAAGTTTTTAATTTTTTATTCTCTTTCCTTTTTTTGTTATAACTTTTAGTTTTTAAAAATTTAAGTTTGAGTGTTTAAGTTTGAAGTTGAACTTTGCATTGACTTTGAAGTTTGGGTTGCCTTAATAGGTTGCAAGTTCATCTTCCTCTGAGCGCAACTAGAGTACATATAGTTTCATCCACTCACAGAAGCGCAACAGGTTGGGGGCTAAAAGGGTTGAAGATTTGGTATACATACATTCCAACTTGCGCCTTTTATCCCACAAGCAGCCAGAGTACAAGGAAGGGTCAACAAGACATTGGGACATTGATCCAAAGATAGTTGACTTGGATGCTTCCATTTCCCACCATGGAGCATATGATGATGGAGAGTTTTGTGGCACCACAAGACCTATATCACAAGGGGGTGCAATCGGCAAAGGGCCCTAATGCAAGTAGTTGAGCCCATGTGGTTCTAATGAACCACGTAATGATGATGATGTGGCTGATCTTGATCCTCTTGATGAAGAGGAATAAGATGAATATTGACAATGAAAGATAGTTTGAACTTTGAATATTGATCTATGATTGAATTTAATATATCATGAGATTCATGACATTCACATTGTGTTCGATTTAAGTATTTTAATTTAACTTTTAAGCTTTTAAGTTTCTAAGTTTTATCGGTATCATAGCTTGTTTGTTGTGGTTATTCACTTATTTAGCTTATAACTTGTCTTTCATATGCATAATATGTGGTTAATAATTAAATTCCTATTTAGAAGGCTGAAATTTATATATTTTTAATTTTTTTTTTATAGTTTTTGTACTGCCGTATCCGGGGTCGAAAAAAATTTGCCGTTTCACATATCGAATACTCCGTACCCGCTCCCGTATCCAAAACGTTTCGGCTACTTAGGTTATTGGTCCAAATTAGGCTCTTGTTAATTGGTTTCCTTGTTTTCCAATCTTCCTCTATTTGTCCCTTATGTTTTTTCCCCTCGTTTTTCTTTCTCCTCCCAATATTTCCCTATTACTCTAGGTTCTTTCCCCAAAATCATATGGCTTTGGTTCTCAGTGTTTTCTTTTGTGGGCCCTTCTAACCCATCTTTGGGTCCCCAATGTTTTTGAACCTTCTTTTTCAGTTTTCCCACCAATAATGTGTGGTCATGTCCAATAGGGATCTAATCTGAAATCAAGAAGCATAATTTAATTAGCAGCGTTGCATATGCTGTTTATAAACTAAGGCAATGCATATCATGGAAACAACTATGCAAAGATCAAGGTCCTCAAATCTTGCACCTGCAGCTTTTACCAAGTATAGTAAACCATTTATTTCAACTTCAATGTCTTGTTCAGAAATGTGTATCCTATATATGTCAGTACACCCCGTCCCCTCCCTTCCTCTAGACTTTCTTATACCCAGATGCTACCCCATAACAATCATCAAATGAATGATCCTTCACCGGTTGCTTAAGACATTTCTTGCATAGTGAGATATAGCAACTAGTGAAGAAGGGTCTTCCTCTTCACCATGTAAGAAATTTCTCAAGCAACCAGTGAAGGGTCTTCCTCTTCACCTAATTAGTCTCAAGCTTATGTTGAAAGATCTTTCTCCTCCCATGATCAGCCTCAAGCTGCCATCTCTAATATATTTCTCATAGGAATATGGCCAATTCCATTAGGTACTAGCCTCTAAGGGAATCCTCTTCTTTAACAATGCCACCTTTTGTCTCACAAAACCAAGTGAGCTATGGTCATCATAATACTCTAATTATAGACGGAACAACTATAAGTCAGTCCCACAAGATTCAAGCACCAATATCAAGAGGATCAACTCGTGGAACATCTCGTGAAAGGGTTTCCACATAAATCTCGTGTTTCATAATTGTTGAATCTTGTGTGATTGCTGTTATTGTGGATATTAAGTTTTTAAATAAGTAGAAGATTGTATTATACTGATTCACACCCCCCACCTCGTATAAATGTGTGTTCATCAATTACCTTCCTAGAACTGATAGATCACTATGATTCCGAACAATGATGTGGACATGTACAAACATCTGAAACCTCCTAAAATACTCGTGCAAATGAAAAAAACAATACCAGTTCATCATTGCAATTAATAAAGCTGAAAAATATTTTTACAATATACCTTAGCAATCATGTTTACTGTTTTATATAAGAGAGAAATAGTTAATGGGCATAGAAAATGGGTGGAGAACCTAGAATAATCCACTGCATATGACATTCGGTAATCAAGTAATCCCATCGAGGATTCTGCAAATCTGGTGAGCCTTCAAACTGTTAAAACCACTGTCAATGCCTACTCCCTACTTTGCTGGCCACATTCTCTACAATATGCACAATAACTTGACCACAAAACAAACAAAACAGATTTTAGATTTGTTTCGGTCTCTGCTGGATAATCTAAGACTCCACTACCTTCCTAGAACTCGAGCAATGTCTTGGGCATGTACAAACATCTGAAACCTCCTAAAATACCCGTGCAAATGCAAATACAATACCAGTTCATCATTGCAATTAATAAGGCTGAAAAATATTTTTATACCTTAGCACTAATGTTCTCTGTTTTAAATAAGAGATGGTCCGTGGGCATAGAAAATGGGTGGAGAAACTAGAATAATCCACTGCATATGACATTCAGTAATCAAGTAATCCCATTGAGAATTCCTCAAAGCTGATGAGCCTTCAAAATGTTATGACCACTGTCAATGCCTACCCCCTGTTTTGCTCTGCCAGAGTCTCTACCATATGCACAATAACTTGACCACAAAACAAATAAAACAGCTTCTACATTTGTTTCGGTCTCTGGTCGATAATCAGAGACTCCATTACCTTCCTAAAAATCAAACAATGATTTGGACATGTACAATCATCTGAAACCTCCTAAAATATCCATGCAAATGAAAAACAATACCAGTTCATCATTGCAATTAATAAGGCTGAAAAATATTTTTACAATATACCTTAGCAATCATGTTCATTGTTTTATAAGAGAGAAATAGTTAATGGGAATAGAAAATAGAAGGATAAAATATATATATGAAGTCCTGAAGGATATTAATACAAATTAAAAATATTTATGCATAAAATCTAGAATCAATTCACGATTAAATATGAACAAATATACAACCTTGTACAAGTTCTGCTGCTTATGAGTGCCATGGTGAAATTTACACTGAATCAGCATGCACAATGTCCTTTCGGGATAAAGCAGCACTATCCTTTGACTTCTGCTCTGGAATCCGATCACCACTGGATACATCTTGTGAAGTTACAGACGATCTCAATGAGGCTATATTTTTTTAGCCAAGAGGCCTGGAACATGGCATTGCCTCCATTGGCAGGTCTTACACTTTGAATAGAGCCTTGGTCCTCAGCACCTGATGTAGATGGGCCTCCAAGAAGGAAGCGATATGCAACTTTGCTTGCAGATACGATGTCTGCTTTTGCCTGCCTAAACTGTAAAATATAACCATACTAGTCAAGAGCCTTGTTTCAACTTTTATTCCAAAAATATGTAAAATGGCTGTCTAAAACATGTATGACTAACAGCCAAATATAATTTAACTTTTTCTTTATGGTAAATTAGAATATAAAAAGAATTGTTAAAACAAGGATGCCCTTTGAGTAAATAAAAGTAAGCAATGGAGAAGTAAGATTTGCAATACAGTTATGGATTTCCAACACCCTAACCAAACTATTGATCCATCTGAAAATTGAAGTAGCTTTGAATACAATGATAATTACACAATTTAGTAATAAAGTTAGCCACAACTACAGGAAAAATAATATTGTAGCACAAACAAGAACAAGGTTAAAATCTACTGGGATATTATAAATGCCCTGTAAATCTAACCTATGTAGCCAGGAAACACCTAAGGGGCCCATGTTTCTGCCTGGAAACGTTTCGGAAACGCTTAAACGGTGAAACGTGTTGAAACATTTCCCAAAAAAAAAAAAAAAAAAAAAAATCAAATTTAAATTTTTTTAAAAACATTTAACTTATCTAGATTATTATCATATATATGTGAATCATTGAAATTGTAACTATGTTGAATGATGAGTTATGACTCTTTAGAAGTTCAAATTTCAATGAATACAAAATATTTTGAGTGCTTTATCAATTATCTCTTATGGTCTACAAATTTACAATTATAAAATGAGTATTATGCATATATATATATATATATATTTTTTTTTTTTTTAATAATATATTGTACGGACGTTTCCATCGACGTTTCGTATCCAAGGTTTTTTGAAAATTGCCGTTTCCGCGTTTCGTTTCGTTTCCATTTCTGTTCCCTGGCAACATAGAATCTAACCATAATATTTGTTCAGGAGTAAAGAGCATAAAGATCTCTTCCTTGATACGAATCAAATTTTTTAGATTGAATTTAGTTTTTGCAGGAAGGATGCTTTATCAGTTGCTTCTTGGAGCCTGTGAATAACATATCAAATAAGTCAAATCTAAATTTTGAAGCATATCTATGCAATGCAGTCAACAGCAAGTATAAACCGTTGAAAATATTTTCACTCTCAGTCGTACCAGGTCCCGAAAAACTAGCATTGCTTATATTGAGGTCTAATGTCCAAGAAAATAAAAGCGATCTCCATTCTCCTAAAGTTTTGCAGACAATTTGATTCCTTTGTTCACTTCTGCAATCTTTGCTGGCTCATAGTTAACCTTAGTTAAACCATGGTAATGATTCTCAATTACTCGAAGGATACTCTTTTCAAGTTTCAGTTCTCTAAAGGAAAGTTTGTGGAGATTATAGTGGCATATACTTATTTGGGAGTAACCCACAATTCTTCCAGGGTCAAAGATTTCCTGTTCCCTAGTTTAGGTTTTTTTGAACTGTGTATGTATTAAGAGGGTTTCGATTATCATGCTTCAGCATAGGATTCATTGCAAACAGACAGTTCAATAATGCATTATCCCATCCAAGATTGCTGTCCAAACCCTTCAGCTCGTGAATGTCTTCAAGATCACTTCTTTCTTCACATGCCCAAGTCATTGGGTGACTCAACGTCAATTCATGAGAGATACCCATATTTTGCATTTTTTTCTTCAAAGGGTTGCCTCCTTGGGTCTCACTGGACATAATAATTGTGGTATTCTGAGAGTGGTTTGCTTCTTTAAACTATCAACATCTCTATTGATTAGCTTTTCTCTGTTCAGCGATTCATGAAAGGCCCCTCCTCGCCTTCTTCCCCTGATGGATATGTTTAATAGAGATGTCATAGAGGATATTTACCTGCAGTATACCCAAGTCAATTGGAACTCTTCACCAAAGTCTGTCAAATCCACGTTTCATATAGATGTTTTATGGCACCATCATTCAAGGCTATCTCCAGCACCATTGGGCAACAAATCTAAGATTTCCTCTTGGTGGGTTGACGGTGTGCTCACACCTGTTATGAGTTAAGTAGAACCACCATATTCCACATGATTATGATATATGTCACCTCTTACCTCTCCATGTGGTAGAGATTAAGCACTATATTTTCAGATCTCCCTACAATGAGACTCAAGGGAGGTACTACTATTTTTACAATCACCGAAGGTTCACTATCCAACTTTCGTTATCCTTCCCAAAGGTGCTTGACAATGCAGGGTACCTCCAAGGTTACCAGGCTGATTACCTCCATTCAACCTATCCCAAAGTATGGATATTAAATGTCTCTTGGATTCAAGGGATGTGAACGAAGATGTTTACAAATCAATAAAAGGACATCTGATTACACATGTTTCTAAAGAATATCCTGGACAACTCACATACCAGGTGTCATGGTTCTTTTCCTACTCAATGTCTACATGTCTTTGCCCAAAACCTGTCATACAGGAACAGGTGCATATCACCAGTTTTTTTAAAGCATCTAGACTTGTCAAACTTGGTTCTTCAGGTTCCCAACAATATATCTTGTTTCCTCCTATGATTGTCCAACATGCCCCCATTAGCCAAGAACGTTTCCCACGAGCATTACCAAATCTAGCATTGGTCCAATTGTAGTGATGGGTGATGATGTTAGTAATTCTTCTTCTGCTCCAAGTATTGATAAGAAATCGTGACAGTGTTGATTTCCAGCCTTGGCTCCAGTTTTAGTTTACATTTATTACTTGTTTCCCTTGAGGGGCCCTTGATTCAAATTGGATCATCATAGTTAGTTGCATTGAACTAACTAAGCCACAAAGCTCAATCCACTAGTCAAATTGAATATGGATGCAACTTGAAGACATGCTCTCAATTTCCCTAATAAAACACTTCAGAAAAGAAACAGAGTTTGCAGAAGATATGGAGGCATGACACAGGTCGGGGTGGTCCCAGAGGTGATTCAGACCCCAAGGGGCTAAAAAGCAATTGTGGAAGCAAATATTTGACAGGTTCCTACGGCCAAAACCCAAGCAGATTCGTACCGTGCCAAAACCATCCTGCACAAAACATGAAATTGTGAGGGATTCGTACAAATCCCAAACCGTAAAGAAAACGACAATAATTAAACTCCACAAGATCCTAGGAAGCTGAAACATTTCAAATTTTGTCTCTTCAATATCCTACATGCCGTTTGGACTCTATTTGATCCATTTGCTGATTTTGTGTATATGTATACGCTTTGAGGCCATGTAGTTCATCAATGAGTGTTTTGGGAGTTGTAGCATGTAAGTGCAGCATAAGAGAAAAAAAAAAAATTATATTAATGTCCACAGATGACCAAAAGTAGGTCAATGGGACTCAAGGATACAACAATTAGCAATAGAAAGTTCTAGGAAGAATCCTAGAAGCGAACTAAAGAAATAAAGTACAATAGACAAAATAGAGTTGCATGCCACTAACACAAGTGGCAAAGAAACCAATACAAATAACTATGGAGGGCGAACAAGAGCCCCAAAAGCATGTGCCAAAGAAGACTGGAGGCAAATCTCATTGAATGTCTTTGTTTGTGCCTGAAGTGGAGGAGTCATCTGAGCCATTATCAATCACTGTGAAAGATTTGATAATGCTTGTCGAGGAGTATACCGTGTCGGAGGAGCCAGGTTGGGGGATCCTAGGAGGAAGTAAGATACTTCCTCTAGAATCACCCCTAACATCCAAGGCCGGTGTAACTCCCGTAGTAGAAAAGAAGCTCGTAATATCTGTTTGCCCATGTGGTTTGGGGACAGATGGCAAGTAGTAGATCCATGTCACGGAAGGGGACCGAACCACACCAACAAGGAGCAGAGCCACAATGTCAAGAGATAGCAGGCTTGGAGATCTAAGTAGCCTAAGAAGTAATGATGTGTTGAGAGAAGCGCTGCCTAACTGATATATCAGTTCTAAAGTGTGATTGATTTAGGTGTCCAAAGGGCGCTTAGTGCTACTGCAATCACACTGGATGGGCTGGAAGAAAGAGGTGATCAACATGGGGCTTTGGGGCCTCTAGGCTCCTCCTTTAGGAATCTACGTCAAAGGATGATAGCCTCGTGAAGGTAAAGAGCTAGGCACCGTTGATCTATATATCTGAAGAAGGTAGCTAGAGTGTTGTTGAAGTCCCTGTAGAGGCAGTGATATCTTCCCTAGATCTCATAATAAATGGAGCATCTAAAAATGAACTAGATCTCAATCTCCACCTTATGGAGGAAGCAAAGACGACAGATCCGGTCTTGGAGAGAGAATGTGATGATCAGTTTCAACCCGTAACTGATGGGAGCATACTCTCATCTAGCCAAGGGGAAACCTCTAGGTCATGAGACCAATGGCGTTGCAAATAGTGAAGACAACGAATAATACCATCCACCACCTAAGAAATGCTTGGCGTAAAAAACAAGTTTGGGGTTGAGCAACTCGCAAGTGGAGATCCAGTTTGTCCGGATATACTGTCTCTGTAGATGTCCTCTCTGGCAGCTCTAGTGATGACATCCTTTGTGTGAAAGAGCCCGGGGGGCGTCCAAGGAGTACATGAAAGGGAGTAGCCTATCAATAGAGATGTCAATAGAATGGAGCAGCCTAGTCTCAAAGTACCAAAATGTTGATGTCTAGTGGGGACTAGTGAAGCAATCTTCTCTAAAGAGCAAAGTGTAAGTAAGATACCTCTCACGACCAGAAGTTGAGTCCTACAGGATCGGAGTTTGTGAATGTAGTAAGACTAAAAATAGTCTCAAGTCATAGTGTTTGGCTAGGCAACAACATTCAGTTTGGATGATGCACTGAGGAAATGTCTGCTTGCAACAAATCATGCGCAGTAACATGAGAGTCTAGACCCTCTCAATACGGGTTGAGTCAACAGCCCCCGAGCTAGGCCCCAAAACCCCTGAACCATACAAAATTGTAAGTTTGATGATAATATCAAACAAGCGTAACTTTGGAGGAGATGTCCTAGAAGGGTATCTAGAAACACAAACGTTCCAAATCGGAAAGAGAAATATCCCCTTTGCAAAGGCATGGACATTTGTAGAAAAACTAGAATCTAAAGAGAGTGCTTAGAGATATTGAAGATCATGACCTTAGTCTTACTAAGGTTGACCAAAGTTGTTGGATTTCGCAGAAACGAGCAAGGGCATCAAGTTGTCCACCGTAAGCCCTCTATAAAGTGTACGAGGACAACATCGTCGGCAAAAAGAAGGATAGCTATACCACATCATGCAGCCCTACAGAGTGTGAGAGGACAACATCGTCGGGCAAAAGAAGGATAGCTATAAGCACCTCATTCAGCCCTCTACGAGTGTGAGAGGACAACATCGTTGACAAAAACAAGGGTTGTTATAAGCACATCATGCAAAAGACAACCATCATCCATATGGGTATGTTGTTGAAGAAACTCCTCTAACTCATCAATGTAAATGTTGAAAAGGGTCGATGAGAGAGGACATCCTTGCTTGACCCCAATGGTACTCTTCACAAAGTCAAACAAACCATGAGAGGTACAAAGCTACCTAATGACTATCTCATAAAGCTTCCAAGCTACTGTGTGATGAAAGAATTTGGGATGCCGAAATATTTCAACTTATGAAAAAGTAGGTCTCTTAGAACCGAGTCAAAGGCTTTCTTGAAGTCAACAAAACAAGAAAAGACTTTGAAAGACTTGTGACGAGCTTCTTCAATAATAGCCCAAAGTGTAAAGATGTGGTCAATAGTTTGGCAGTCCCTTGAAGCCTAAGTTCTCTAATATTGTTCCTTTCCAAATATTCTAACAACTACATGTCTAAAGCTGCGGCATAAAGTTTGGCAAATGTAAGCCCAATCATAATGGTCCTATAGTTGTCAGCGATAGAGGGATCCCTTGACTTATGAATAGGCCGAATGATGTTTTGAGATCATGACTAAGGGAATCCAGAATAAACCACCTAATTAAATAGTGTGGTATGGGGAAAGGCAAGAGAATCCACACCATATTTGAAGAATTCAGCTTTGTGATCTTCACAATCAATTACTTTGTCGGTGCGTAATTTCAAAATAGCTCTCTTGACAAAAGAAGTAGAGAAAATAGAGGATGAACGAGTCAAGACGGTGGCAGTAGGATGGATTGAAACATTATAGAGGAACAAGCATAAGAGACCCACGCTTTAGGGGTGATGTTGAAACTAGTGGTTTTCGTTGGGAGAAGAGTATGACAAAAAGTCTTGGGAGAGTGGTGGAGATCAACACGGGGTGAAAGTCGTCTAGATGCCAAAAATTCTTGATTCTTACATCGAAGAAGACAACGCTACTCCCTACGGAGGTTGGGTATGGAGGGAGGGTCATGTGTTGGAAAACCAAAATCTCTGATGAAGGGATTTGCACTCATCATCATATCACCGGTTCATGGGGCAAGTTTCATAGGGTAGGGGATCTAGAGTAATGTATAGAATGGGGACAAGAATCAAGGGCAACATCCAGAGGGTTTGACATTAGAACCCTTACATGGAATCAATGATGGCAAGACGAAGAGAGTAAAACCTAGACATAAGAAGGGAGAAATGATCAACATAGTCAATGGTGTAGTCATCATCGAAATAGATCGCAGCATGTTGAATGTTGGGGGTGTGGTGGAACAGGAAGGTGCGGGAAGGAGTGAGAACCAATATGGAGGGTGAGCTTGAAACGGCAAGGTCATCAAGGGGGAGTTGAGGTGATATAAGGAAGTCACAAATATGGGGGATAATGGATCTACCTGGAGATAAGATAAGATAAGATAATTATATTAAATGTCCAACAAGTGACCACAAAATAGGTCAATGGGACTGCACCATACAAAGCAAAACAAAAGCAACGAGGAAACCCAAAAAGGTCCCGGAGAACAACAAAAGAAGAAGAAAGAGAGAACAAAGAAGGAGAGGTGGAGGAAGAAGCCTCGACACCAACTCTCAAGACTGTCGCCCAAGGCCAACCGGAAAGAATCTGGTGATGTGTTGGTGTCTGGTATCAGGAATTGTGAGATGTCTGGGACGCCTATGATCCGTGGAAAGTCGAGCTCTCTGAGTGGAACTAGTGGTCTGCCGCCTATGAGAGGGGGCCCTTGGCCATGTCTGAGTCCAGTGCCTCTGGTCTGGGAAGAAGCTCCTCGAGTCCTGACAGATCTAACCTGAAGATCACCATTGGAATCAGTCCCCGCTTGGTGCCCCTCTCATCCGGGAGCACAACAAAGAAAGATGTGATCCGTCGAGTAGTAGTCTCCCTGGAAGGGGGATGGAGGACCCCATCACGGAGCTTAAGAGCTTCTGTAAGTAGAGAGCGAGACACCTCTGATCATAATACCTGAAGAAGGTCGTGAACGTTGGACGTTCACGGAATAGACAGTGAAACCTCCCTCTGATCTCATAGTAGATGGGGCACCGGAAAATGAAGTGTTCCTCTGTCTCAATCTCCTAGAGGGAGCAAAGTTGGCAAATCCTCTCGGACCGATCCAACTGGTGATCGCTCTCGACCCGAAGCCTGTGGGAGCCAACTCTGAACTGGCCTAGGGATATGCGAAGAGCATGCATCCAATGATGAGAGATATAGGTGGGCCGAATGATGAGTCCATTGTTGACTTCGAGGAAGTGATTGGCGTAGAAGGCCATCTTCGGGCGTAGCTCATCACGAGGGTTGGTCCAAGTAATCTGGATGAACTGTCTGTATATATCGTCTCTGATGATTTTGTGCAGGTCTTGCGTGCTCGGAAGGAGGTGTGCAGGAGCATCCATGGAGTAGTTGAAAGGGGGAGACGGTCCATGTTGATCCCAAGGGATCCAAGGAGACGAGCCCCGACATACCAACAACGAGCATGGCCACTATGGTCAGAAAGAGCAATGGCCTCAGAAGAATGGTAAGCAAGGTAGATGTACCTATCTCTGCCTATGGAAGAATTAGAAAGTCCCTAGATACGGTGCAAGAGTGAGACAAGACCAAAGATGACCTCTAGTCTGAAAGGGCGAGCCCCAAACTCAGCAAGGATGATATTGTGAGGAACAATCTCTTTGCATCTGATGATCCGTCTGAGCATAAGGATTTGAACTCGCTCAATAATAGAGCCCAATCGACTCGAGCAAGGAGGGACCCCAAACCTCAGAACCATAGAGAACCGTGGGTCTCACAAGAGAGTCCGAGAGGGACATCTTGGACAACGTGTCCTAGAAGTGGTGGCGGAAGCATTGTCTCTCCAAGATCACACGGAGAGCTATACCCCTGTTGATGCGGGGTTGAATAGCCGGGCGTAAACTGAAGCGAGGTCCAGAGAAGAGAACCCCAGATAGGTGTAGGAGTTGGTGATCTCCAGCTCCTCCCCGTGAAGAAATGGAAATCGGAGGTCTTCAAGTACATTGAAAACCATAACCTTGGTTTTACCCAAGTTGACTGTAAGTTGTCTATGATCATGAAGAGGGCTAAAGCATCAAGTTGTCTTTGTAAGCCCTTCCGCGGAAGAAGCCAAAAGGACCACATCGTCTGCGAAGAGAAGAATGTAGATCAAAACTTGGTGAAGAAGACACCCGTCCCCATCCTATATGTGATCTCGGAGAAATTCCTCAACTCATCAATATAAATACCAAACAGAGTAGGAGAAAGAGGGCAGCCCTGTTTGACCCCGATGGTGCTCCTGATGAAGTTTGAAAACCCAGCAGCAGTACGAAGGTGACCCAAGACCTCCTCATACAACCGAGTGATGGCGGCAAGAAGGGTTTCGGAAATACCAATGTCTCTAAGTCTGTGGAAAAGGGCTTCCCAAGTGCAAGACAGAGTCAAAGGCTTTCGAAAGTCCACAAAGCAGCAGAAGACTCTGGATGAACGGTGACGCGCTTCCTCAATAATAGCACAAAGGGTGAGAATGTGATCAATAGTCTGGTACCATGTCCTGAAGCCTGCGTGTCCCCCGGCTCTGCACCGATCTGCTCTAGAAACTCGGGAGATAGCTACAAATGGAGAACAAGTGGCGTATAACTTGGAGAAAGTGTGACCCACCATAATTGTCTGTAATTGTTGGGATCAGAAGTAGGACCGGATTTGTGAATAGGATGGATAATATGGTGGGACCAAGGTTGCGGAAAGCCGTGCACACCACCTGATTAAAGAGGTCAACCAAATAACTGTTGATGGTGTTGATCCCATGTTTAAAAACTCTGCCTGGAAGCCTTCCTCATCTGTTGCTTTGCTGCAATTCATCACCGAAATGGCCTTCTTAACATTTGTGTAGGTGAAGATGTGGCGGAGTGGAGGGGGTGGACACAACCGGGACTGGGGCTGACTAGGGATATCATATAGGGTGGAGGTGTGGGTGAACATAGTGTGGGGGTCAAGGTCCAGGGGTAAGGGGAGCGTCGAGGAATGATGGTACGCCAAAAGCGTTTGGGGGAGTGCAAGAGTGAAGTGCGGAGATCCCTTCTTCTGTGGGCAATAAAGGTACGCTTCTTGTGGCAAAGGAGATTACGATAGGCAATTTTAAGGGAGGGGAAGGATGGGAGGTCATGGGTAAAGGCCATGCGGAGCTGGCGGTGAAGGGTTTTGCAGTCATCATCATACCATTGGTTCATGGGGCATGTCCTCGTACTAAGGGGCTGGAGGTGGAATGGGGGTAGGAAAGCAAGGCTGCCTCGTGGATAGCATTGGCAAGAAGGTTGTACATCCTGTCAGTAGGGAGCATAGTGAATTGGGACAAGGGGGAGAAGCTGACGGAGATGAAAGGAGAATGTTATGGGGTCACCCTCATCAAGTCTCAGAGTGGTACGTGGAGGGCAGTGAGGGGGCTAGGGGTCTAGGGGTAGTTTCCAAAGAGAAGGAGAGAGCAGCATGGTCAGCAAGGGGAATGGGGGAAATGGCAAAGTGATGAATAAAGGGAAGAAGGTCATAAGCTTGAGTCATGACGTAATCCACTATACTAGTGCCATCGCCGCGAGGCCAACAGTGAAGAACTAAGAATCCGAGAAACAAGATATGTCATTAAGGATCAGCAGGTCATGAGATTCCCCCATCTATAAAAGGTGTCGGCCATATGTCGTCAATGGCCCTGCCACATCGTCAGACTCCCTATGAACACCAACTGAACCTGGGTCCACCTCTGAAGTACAAAGAGCATTAATAGTCCTTGTCATGCAAGGGAACTTGGGAGTTTTTGGTTCGAGCATTGAAATCACCCAAAAGGATGACCTCACCAACTGCAGAGAACTGAGAGATGCCAGTATAAAGGTCAAAGTAGGGGTCCCCATCCGAGCCATTCTCAATGGCAAAAGAAGAACAGCAGGGGGAAGTAACAAACAACAATGTAAATGTCTCGAATAAGGTGGGGGTCCGCCTAACTTTGATCCACAGAAAACGGGCAAACTCGTCCTCGGCCACCACAGAAACCCTGCCCCGAAGAGTGTCTTTGACCAAACAAGCTACTCCTTGTAACCCTTGACTCCTCCGGGAGCTCCTAGTATCTCACCGAAAACAGAGAACCAGTAGTACCCCCGATGTCAGGAGGGGACGAGGGGATGAACAGGGCTTTCATGTGTTTCCGTTGTAAAAGAAGATCCGAGTGACCCAAGGCATCCTGTAGGAGAGAACATAGTCCACGATGCTCACACCACCCCTATGGGGAAAACTAGTGAATCTACCAAAACCAGAGAAGCGAGGATGTGGAGGCCCCGAGCTTCACCCAACCTAAGAAGATGTCTCCCATTGGCCGTAACTATAGAATTTATGTCATCAAAGTCTCTTTGTAACCCAAACTCCTCTAGATCTAACTCATGAAGACAACTCATCCTAAGCAAGGTCATGAATAGCCGTCTCGAGGTTTTCCCCGCACGAGCATTAAAATCATCCAAAAGAATGACATCACCAATAGTGGAGTATCAAGAGATCTCTAGATAGAGGTCAAGGTACAGTCCCCATCAACATGAAGAGCGAATGGAGATGTGGCATGGGGAAAGTAACAAACAACTATGAAGACATCCCGAAAAGGTGGATTTCTCTGAATCTAAAGCCATATGTATCTAGAGTGGACATCAAAAGTCACAAGTGAAACAATAGACTCGAGACTTTTCCAAATGAGGCAAGCCACACCCCTGAACCACGAACACCACCTAATGTACGGGTCTCATGATGAGACGCTAAAACCCACAAGTACCCTATAATTAGAGGGAGGGCCCGTTCAGGGCTCTCATGGGTCTCAGTGAGGAAGATGAGATCTCAAGAAGTAATAACATCCTAGAAGGTGTCCGGAGAGACCATAAAGCACCATTGAGTTCCACGAAGTAATAGAGATGCCACCACCAACCACCAAGACCCAAGATCGTTGTCATGTTGACGGTTTACAGCATGAGCATCCAAGAGAGAGAGAATCACAAAAACAGCCCTATCGTCTCTAATAACAGCCCAGTTGTTCTCCTTTCTGGCAGTTGTACCCTGAAAACGAGCTATTTGAAGCTCCTACACTTGGAGTTGTGTGAGATCAGTGTCCACATATATCTTCTACGGGAGGGAAAAGAGTTCCTTTTTGCTCTGAGAGCTTGAAAAGATTCACTCAAAACGAGTGACCTACCTATAAAGGATCAGCTGGTTTAGGAAGGCCATGAACAAGAAGATTGCATGCATTGGTTTGGTGTGCTCTTTCTTCTTCAAACTTTGCTTGTATAGCCATTTCCACAACTGAAGGTGCTTTCTTCCTCTTAACCACATGAACCATGAATTTTGTTCTTTGATCTGTTTTTGGATAGTTTGTTGGTGGGTTGTGGTTTCAGTCTTAAGGTGCTCGTGCTGAAATTATTATCTCTAACTGTTTGTTTTAATTTTTGAAACAACTGCATTAAGCTGCTGAAGGCATGGGGAATCAGCAGGGGTGGCTTGGGTTTGTTCGAGTTCAATGATTCTTGCTTGCAAATCAGAAATAACACCATCTTTCTCCTGCAACTGTGCCTGGAATACTGACAAAAGGTCTTGAAGCTCAGAACCTAAAGCCTCGATTCCAGATATCCGGCTGCAAATGCTAGTGTATTTGAATTTTGGGGTCAACACCCTGTGATGGCGAGGAGTTTGAAACTCCTGCGTTAGAGGGAGCTCCATTTTGTTTGTTGTACAAGCCTGCAGGTCTGAAATACAAACCTGCAAGTCTGAAAAACTTAGCAGACAATTGGGGACAAGCACTTAGATCCCTAAGGCACACAATCCCGTTGAAAATGCCTGCAGTCCCATCTGAAACTACTCCCAACTAGTCTGAAACTTCTCACAAATCCCGTCAGAACTGCTCACAACCAGAAATTCTGCCATAGACTGCAAACTGTTCACAGCACTATTCATGCATACTGTTCACGACAACTGTTCTCACTGCAAATAGCAGATTTGAAACCGCCCAGAAATTTGTCCTAACTGCAAAACGAACGGACAGAAAAAGGGCCATGAAAATCACAGAAAAGGACCCACGAAAATGGCTTGAAAAAGATTACAAAAATGGCAGAGAAAGGCCCACGAAAGTTGCAGAAAAAGACCCACGAAAATGGCTTGAAAAAGATTATAAAAAATGGCTGAAAGAAAATGGTTTTCCTCATCAAATTCCTAGTCTTAAATCTGCCCTTACTGCAAAACGAACAAGTACAAAGATGGCAGAAAAAGGGCCACTAAAGTCGCAGAAAAAGACCCACAAAAATGGCTTGAAAAAGATTACAAAAATTGGAAAGAAAAGGGCCGCGATAATTGCAGAAACAGACCCACGAAAATGGCTTGAAAGGGATTACCAAAAATGGCTGGAAAACGCCCACAAAAATGGCTGAAAAATGCCCACCAAAATGCCCCAGACAAAACGAAATACCATTCAATCTGTGCATACAAAATACCCTTCAGCAATTTCTGTCCCTAAAGCATATCACAGAACGTAGCGAGCTGTAGGAACGATGAAGGCAAATTGGATTGTAAAATTACAAGAGAAGGCATGGTCCTTACTCTTCTGGATTTTTCCCATATCGGGTTCCTCCAGGGTAATACCTTCTGTTTGCACACTGTTTTCTTTTATTTCAGTTTCTTGCTCATTTCTTTCCATTCATGAAACTATTTACAATTATTTGCAGCACGAACTTTATGGTGAAGCATTGAAACTATTCATAGTTTCTTGTGTCATTGTTTACTTGGAAGTTGAATGATATATTGGTTTTTAGTAAAACTTATAAGCATATAACAATCATGGAGGGGACTGGATGAAAAAAACATTCATGACAAGGCAGATTTTGTATGAGTGGCTTGTGCTTCCTTTTGGGCTGTGTAATACTCTTGTTACTTCCATGAGGTTGATGATCGGATATTGAGACCATTTACAAATTCTTGTGTCATTGTTTACTTGGATGATATATTGGTTTTTAGAAAAACTTAAAAGCATACAATGCATTTGAGACAAGTTTGCGAGTTTTAAAGGATAGTAAAAAGAAATGTGAGTTTGCATAACAATCAAATATCTATTTGGAGCATGTCGTTGGAGATGGAGAGTTGAGAATTGATCTCGAAAAAGTGGAAGTCATTTTGAAGTGGATCAAGTCTTCTAATGTGACAGAGACAAGGATCTTTCTAGGCGTTGTCCAATATTTGAGAAAGTTCATAAAATCATTCTCCACAATAGCAACACTGTTGCATTACATAGCAAGTGATAAGTCCTTTTCTTTGGATAGAAATTGGCATATTGAATTTGTTGAGTTGAAACTTGAAACAAAATATTAGCAATGCACTAGTTTTGTACTACCTATTTTGCAGCTACCATTTGAAGTGGAAACAGATGCAAGTGATTTTTCTATGTGGGTCATCCTGTTGCAAGGAAGTAAACTTGTTTCTTATTGTTCTCAGCTTTTTCATCCAGAAATTTTCAAGTTATCATAGATACATGATAAGAAACCATATGCTCTTGTTCAAGCAACTAAGAAATGGAACCACTATCAAATGGGGAAGGAAATCATTATCCACATGGATAACTAACCACTACAATATTTGCAAGCACAATCAAAATTAAATCAAGGAAATAAAAATGGATGGGATCCTTGCAACAATTTCATTTGGTTATTAACTAGTAACTAACAAGTTGCCTGTTGTGTTGTCTAGAGTCTAGACAGCCTTTAATTTCAACTTTGGGCACTAAAATTCAACCATGAGATTCATGGCATCTCACGGCATGCATAAGCCCTCGCAGCAACACACAACATTGGCAAAAACCTTGCAGCATACCTCATAGCCCTCACTTACCTCACAGCTTGTCCGACACTTGGCACCATTCACTAAGTGTTGTTGTACATTGGGTGCATTGCTCCATACAGTCTGACACACGACGCACAACTGCTTCACAGCCCTCACAGCTTCTGCAACTTTACACTAGCAACAAGCAACACTCAGCGTTTCCACAGTCGTGCATGCTTCAAAATGCACCATTCGCAATTCCTGCATTCTTGCACCATCTCCCTTCACAATGTTCACAGCTTCTGCAATGCTGCATGTAGCACTCGCAGCTCCCACAATGCCGCACACCACATTGCAGCCTTGTGCAAACATTGAGCAGCAACTTGCAGCCTCGCGGTATCCCAACCCCACGACATTGCACCTTGCTTCTAAGAATGCCAAATGTTGCCACAGTCATGTGCAGGACCTCTACATTTAGCGTTCCCTTGTCACCACTTTGTTGTCATGTGGCATGCCAAGTGAAACACTCCACATTTGCACCATGTCAAAGCATTTCGTCAGCATGCCGTGTTTTAGATCACAACCATTACTCAGCTAGGGAAGACCCAGCATCTTGCAACCATTGTCAATTGTAATTGTCGGCATAACATCAAATTGTTAATTAGTTGATCATCAAGGATCTATGAGTCCATAGAGCCAAGCACACTCACACAGACTATAAAGAAGATAGTGTGTCCTGTATATCTAACTTAAAAAACACATTTGTACTTTGGATTCTTTCACACTAGTCTAGGAAAATCAATAAGGAATCATTCCCTTTTGATCACAACAGCGCACACTCTTAGCCTCACTAGTTCATTGTACACATTTGTACTTTCTGTATTCTGCATATTGAATAGTAGTTGCATTTTTGCATATCAAAGTCTTCTACATTAAAATATGTCAGTTAACTAATTTGTTTAGTCTTCCTGCACACTCTACGATACACAACTTATCTCCAAGTGTGTCAATGTCCATCACATGGCCAGTCTTGGGCATCACTATGCAGATCATTGATATCAGGGCATAGTGCTTTCTTGTGCTTGTAAACGCGCGAGCACAACTAGAGAAGGACAAACAAAAAGTCAGGACACGCTGGAAGCATAGGGCACTGAACTCTGGTCAATTCTGTGAGTTGATGTGTCAGATCAACTCGACATTCACACCCTCTTTCTCACATCCCACTCACCAGCGGTTTCAATAGCAGGCCCCTTTCAAGGTGCAAGTGAATATCATGATTTTAGTGTTCGAAGGCAAGATTGATGCCACAACACAAGATAAACAGATTCGCCAGCTTGAGGCCACAACACTGAACAAGTGGATTTGCTATCTTGAGGCCTGCTTCATCAAACGCTTCGATGACGAAGTGAAGATCACCTTTCCCAATGTTGAAAACGTCCATTTCAATGTCCCATTGGTGCGAAACATTCAGCCCACATCGCAAGAAAGCCCACAAGTGCATTCCGACTTGAATTGACTTTGTCAGCACTATGCAGAAAAAAATCTTACCCCCTCAAACACTGTGGATGAGTACATGAAGTTCCAGCAATTGCGACAATGTAAGAAACAATCAGTGAAAGATTACACCGAGTTCCGTGGCTACATTGTGCACCTACGTGAGGACCTCATAGAGCAACATGAATTGTAATACATCAGCAGACTCTCGCCTTATATTCATGAGAAGATGGAATTCTTTGGGACAAGCATACCGCAATGCCACTAATATCGAGGCCAAGGCAAAAATGAAATAGTGTTTCCCCTCTTCACAACGTTGTGCACAAGAGACAACTCATTGCAATGCACCATCTAAGCCCCCTTCATAGAAGCAAAACACACATCGCAAGGGAGCACAACACCAAAAGGCTCCTACACCTTCTAACTCGGACAAAGACAAGAAGACATCAAGTGACAAGTGGTGCCACCAACCTCACTCGCACACCCACAACAAATCTAAATGCCATGTGCAACAATCACTTCTTGTGCACTCTACATCAGATCCCACAGCCATGAACAAAACTAGTTCAAATAGTTCGTCTATGCGCTAACGCCAATGTCTTTGATGAATCAAAGGAACCCGAGCGACTCTTCCACACAAAGTTTTGGGTAAAGGGGCATAATTTAATGTCATCATCAACAATGGGAGTCAAAAAAATATTTCACAAGACATGGCTCAATGCATTGTATTTCATGTCATCCGAGTTGTAACCGAGAAATGCCCGAGCCGTATTCAGTATCGGCACGTAGATACACGCACCCTAGCACTAGGGCGAGCATCTAGCAACACTACTACCAAACAAAGGTGTCATAAACTAATCTAGCGCACAAAAAGTTCATGTTACTCATGGCTCATCCCGAGACTCGTACACAATAAAGTAAGAAAGCATTGGCAATACGCCCGATGCAATCATCGTCGCAGCAACAGCAACTTGAAAAGTTAATGAAGTAACATGGTGAAGTCTTCATAGAAATAGGGGGCTTCCAAAACACCGCACAATAAAGAATAGTGTCGATTTGGTCCTTGGATCCTCTCTTCCAAACAATCCTATTAGTATAGATAAATTTGGGAGAATGATGAAGTTCGGTGCCAAATACAAGAGCTCTTAGACCAGGGCAAGTTCATGCATGGTTGCTTGCCATGTGGGAATCTAATAGTCCTCGCTTACAAGTTAAAAGAAAGATAGGACCTAGCAGCTTTGCATAGACTATCAGGCACTCCATCCTATAGACATTTGGAAAACGACATTCAAGACACAAGAAGGATTGTATGACTGTCTGGTTATGCCTTTCAGGTTGACCAATACAACAACATTCATGGCCTAATGGATGACATACTTCAGCCATTTCTCAACTCCTTCACCATTATCTACTCGGATGACAACCTAAATTATAATTAGACTTGGGAGAAGCATCCGGAACACGTAACCCATGTCCTAGATATCTGCAGCACAAGCACAAGTTGCAAGCCAACTTAGCCAAGTCTTCATTCAATGTATTCATGTATTCCCTGATAAGGTCAACGTGATCCACGCTATCTCACAAAACGAGGAGTTTCACTTTTCTTGGACTTGCCAACTTCTACCGCAGGTTTGTTCTCAAGTTCTCTCAAATCGCATAGCCCAATCAGCCAAATCATGCATGCCAAGGTAATCTCTAGTTGGATACCTACACAACAACACGCTTTGAGGTGCTCAAAGAACACCTCTACCCACAATTTGTTCTCGTAATGCCCAACATTGCACATTCCTTACAACTTCATATTAATGCATTGAACTTCGTACTCATGCATCAGACTATGCACATGATGTAGTGCTCATGCAGCATTTACATCCAATTGCATACCACTCAAAGCGTTCAGCAAATCAGTTTAAAGGTAATCCACTTACAAGAAAGAATTGTATAACATTGTGCGAGTAGTCAAGCAATGATAACATTACATTTGGGTAAGGAGAAAGCTATTCATTATGATCATAAGCCACTTCAATTCCCACAAACTCAAAGGGCCACATGAAGTGGATGACTTACCCGCAATAATTCCATCTCGAGATAGGGCACAAGAAGGGAAAGGATAACAAGGCAGCAGATTGCCTTAGTTAATCGCTAGTACATGTGCTCATCGCAATGCTAGACACGCTTGGCCACAACTTTACAAACAGGGTATCTCTCTACTCAACTAACAAGGACTTCATGAAACACCTATCTTGCTCTCTAGCGGGGTAAATAGGTTCAGGAGTTCTACTTACGTGACAAGCTTCTCTATAGGCTTGGCCATCTTTGTTCCTAATGTTGCACCTCGCCGAGACTCATTTGGGAAGCGCACTACGCCAAGACATGAGGTCACTTCAGCATTACAAAGACTCTTAACCACATTGCAATTAAATTTCTACTAGCCGCACATGCCCAAAGACGTGGATCACCACATCAAGCCTTGCATTCCTTGTTGCATTGCAAATCCCACAAATAAGAACTTAGGACCTTACACAGCTCTTCCGGTTCCATCCAAATCGTGGGAATCCATCAACATGGATTACATGATTGGGTTGCCTATGACAAAATCCCAACATAATCCAATGTTTGTTGTAGTGAATAGGTTTCAAAGATGGCCATAATGGTTCCTTGCAAAAAAGGCATCAATGTAGTTGGCACTACCCATGCTTTCTTCAACCATGTTTAGGTGCACATCCATTGTATTTGACCAAAATACTCACATTGTTGTTCATTTCTAGCAAACAATGTGGGAATTGATAGGTACGCAATTGGATCAGTCAATGATGTTTCACCCTCGGACAAATGATAAACAAAAGTAGCCAACCGCACTCTAGTTCATCTTGTGTATGTACATAGACCGCACGGATACAGTACGGTATGCGGATACGGGTACGGGTTTGTACGCTGAAACGACAAATTTTTAAAAACCTCGGGTTGTTCGGATTACGGCTTTTGGGTACGTTTTATATATATATATATATATATTTAAAGAAACATTTGCATACTTATTGAAATTTAATACTCATACAACTTAAAATCATTCATAGAACATGAAAACAAATTTCCAATACTTTGAGAATTGAGACTTGAGTTTGTATTGATTCATAATGTTCAAAACATAATAGTTAATAACATAGACTGTATTATAGATTTGATAATTCATTATTAATGCCTTAAGCTTGAGTTAGACGTATCATTGGACATTAAAAAATATTTAAAGTCATGAAATATTTTAATTCCTTTCTCAAACCAAAGGAGGGCAGAACAGCCTCTTGTCAAGGCAAGGATCTTGTCATTATATTTCTGATTCGACAAAATCGATTTGTAGGCTTGGCACCTAATGTCAAATGAAGAGAAGATAGGCTGCCCAACCACCAAGTGCTTCACTTGTTCCCATGCCTTCCAAATTGACTAAAGAATAAAGGACCCATGAGGAGCAACAAGAAAGCCCCCAAATAGTAAGTCAACCAAATGAAGTCCTTTTCATCTCTCTCGACCCTTCAGAGCCTATTGGCAATATTGAATCTCACACGAACTTTCCAAAGTTCAATTCCAATCAAAGCCCTCATGTTTTATTTATTTTTTTGCACTTAAAAAAAAAAAAAACTGTGGGTACTCTGTGGGTACTCTTTTTTTGCACTTAAAAAAAAAAAAAAATTGTGGGTACTCTGTGGGTACGTACCCACAGCGTACCCAAGGCGTACCCAAAACGTACCCAGCCTGGTACGAGGGGGTCTAGGGCGTTTCCATGCAATCTAGGTATGTACAATAATGTGCGCGTTCATACTTATGATGATAACTTACATTACATCCAACATGCCTACAACAAAGATAATCATATTTCTAGGGACATAGTCCATTCTAGACATGTTTTGGGTTCCAGACAACAACACCTCTAGACATCTCCTACCACTCTCAGCCCAAAGTCACACACACATGAAAGGGAAGTGGACAAAATGCAAAAGTTTCAACAACAATATGTTCATCAGCAAATTCTCTCACACTAATGAAAAAAGTAGAAAGAGTGACATGATGCGCATCACACACCTAACGCTTTCCGAATTGGCGATAAGGTATGGTTGCATCTTTAGATGGAACGCTTCAAGAGTCCACATCCAAAGATCAAGCCTTTGCATTATGGTCCTTACACAATTCATTGCAAAGCGGGTGAAAAAACATTTGTTCTTGAACTTCCCCCATACTTGGGCTTGAACGGTTGAACCCAATATTCAATGTGAAGCTCCTTAAACCTTACTTCCTTCCACTTCTTGAGCCAACAATGATGCGACAATCCTTCCAATTTGGATTTCAAAACTTGCATCCTGCAAATAATGATCAGATCATCAAAGTGACAGACACACGCACCCGCCACAAAACACATTATTTGTTTCAAGTGGCCCGAGGCTGGGCATTACAATGATCAAGCTAAGTGGTATAACTTTCAACAACTTCATGGACAGTTTTGCAGCTAACTAAAGATGCAATGGGGACAATTGCTTCTCAAGAAAACACAAATGAACCATGCGTAGCTTCACAACAACTCGTAGCACACATAAGGCCTAGTGGTGTCTTGCAGAACACATAAGGCATTGCAGCAACACATAACATTGGCACAGAATTTCGCAACATACTATGCAGCCCTTCCATGCCTTAACAATCACCCAAAACTTGGTGCCATTCACTAAGTTTCGCGGTAACTTGGTGCATTGCTCTGTGTAATACCACGCACGCCACCCAACTGCTTAGCAGCCCTCACAAATCTTGCAGCCCTGCTCTAGCAACATGCAACACTCATTGTTTCCACAATCCTGCACAATTCATGTTGCACCAGCCATCTCCCTTCGCAGTGTTCACAGTTTCTACAATACTACATGGAGTATTCGCAACTCCTGCAATGCCATGCACCACATCATAGCCTTGCTCGAATGATGCACCACACCTCACAACCTAGTGGTATCCCCAAGCACTTGGGCCTAGCTTTTAAGCATGCCAAATGTTTCCGCTGGCCTGCACAAGACCTACACTCAATTTCGCTTGTTAGCACTTCTTTGCCATAGGGCACACACCATGCCCGCGCCATGTCAAAGCATCTTGTAAACAATGTCGAGCATTGGATCACTACAGTTACTCAGCCAAGGAAGACAAAGCATCTCGCAACCATTATCAGTTGTAACTGCCATCTTGTAATCGTACATTATATGTAAATGTATTGTAACATCAACTTCTTAGTCGGTAGATCATCGAGAAAGCACCTATGTATTCATAGAGCTGAACACACTCCCACAAACAAGATAAGAGATAGTTAGCAATCTTGTGTATTTAACTTAAAACGCATTTGTACTCTAGATTCCTCACACTAGTCTTAGCCACACTAATTCATTTTACACACCTATACTTTCCATGTTCTACATATTGAATAGAAGTTGCACTTCTACATATCAATGTCTTCCACATTTGATTGTATCAGTTAACCAATCTATTTCGTCCTCCTACGGAATCTACAATACACTACTTATCTCTAAGTGTGTCAAAGTCTACTGCACAACCAATCATGGGCACATTTGCAAAAGACCTTGGCACATTTGTGACAAAGACCTTGGCACATTTGCAAAATGAAGTTGACTATTGGTTAAACATGCCAATGAGGTTGCAAAGTCTGCAGGAGATGTGTTTTGTGTAGCATAAGCAGGCCTTGTAATAGAAAGTTGGGATTGCATATGCCAATTCCAATTCCTACAAAACAACGGGATGGTATCTCCACAGATTTTGTAGAAGTTTTTCCTTAATCAAGAGGAGGTTGGGATTATTTTTGTTGCTGTAGACTAATTTAGCAATATGTCTGGTCTCATTCCATGCAAAAAAATGCTTCGAGTACAATGATGCAGCCGATTTAGTTTAAATTATGTTTGGGCTCGCTTAAGTTTACCTAGTTCAATCATTTCAGATAGGTATTGAAGATTCTTGGGGAAGTTTTAGACCATATTGTGGGAGAGAATGGATACAAGGTTGAAAAGATCAACTAATTTTCATCCATAAACAAATCGTCGAACTGAAATGGTTTGCGCAGCTCTTGAAGGGGTATAATAGGAAGCATCCTAAGTTTTGGGATGAAAAATTAGCATATATCCAGCATTTCATACAATAGGGCGGTTCATTCTTCCACAAATAGATCTCCTTTTGAGATGTGTTTTGGTTAACTTCTAGCCCTATCGATGTTGTGATGAGACACGCACAAAGAAATCTTGGATTCAAAAATCAACTAAGCTGAAATATTTAAGTGCGAAGATGAGTCAAATACACCTCCAAGTGGAGGAGAGCTTGGAGGAGTCTCAAGCTGGCAGGAGGAGTCTCAAGCTAAGAGTGAAGTAAGAAATGATCAGCATAGAGTTGAACACATGTTTAACTTAGGGGGAAATGTGGGTTTACTTAAACAAAGAAATACTTCAAAGTAGAGTGAAGAATCTAAAACCACTTAGATATGGCCCATTTCATAGTCTGGAACAAGTGAGAAAAATTGCATTCAAATAGATCTGCCTCCATACATGAAGTTATAATCAGTTGTAAATGTTAATAACTTATGTCACTTTGAGCATTCTATGCTAGATGAAGGACTTTTGTTCCCTTGCATTGAAGACCTTGCACTTGATTCTCAAGAAGAGTTAGACAGAGATATTTTGCAGAAGGCAAGAACATCAAGGAGACAGAGAACATGAAAATTTGCAAGCGAGGTTGAAAAGACAATTGTTGAGCAAAGCCAGGTAGTAATCTCTTGAGACCTTATGCTTTTGAAAACAAATGCCTCTTAATTGGGCAGGTGTGATCCTGACAGTTAGTCATGTTCAGCTAACTAAGCATCTAATCTCAATCCATTAGTCAAACTGCAGTGAGAGGACACTCTTGATATCCCTAATAAAACAATTTAGTAGAGAAACGGAATTTCAGACAGTCACAGAAGCATGAAACAAATTGTGTGTTTCAAGGGTGATCCAGAAACCAAAGGAAAGGGCTACACAGCATTGCAGAAGCAAAATACTTTAACAAGTTCATCTTTCAAAAACTTGTGCAGGCACATTACTCGGCAGCTCAAAATTTTGACTCAAACTTAGAACTCGACAATTACTTGGCAAATTTATCACTGCCAATCACATTGCAGCAACTGGAAAATGATAAAAACAGCTTAGCAGAGCAAAAACAGCAGAAAATCGCGACCAAGTGTTAAAAATGACGGTTTGTTATGCATTGGGGAATATTAGCACTCAGTAGCCAAGTCTTAAGCTCAGACTCATGTGCTTGGTCACCGCATTCGGCAAATTCTATAGAAAAAATCATTTAAATTCACGAATTCATTTGTTTTATTTTTCTGCTGTTATTTTTGGCATTGGTGTTCACAACTTGCCTGTAAATGTCCGGTGTTTGAAGCCTGCCTATAATGTTCATTGCTGTTGCTTCCCTGTTGATGTCGCAAACAGTGAGGTCGTCAATAGAGAGCCATGAGATCTTGCAGCCATCAATTGAGACAGTGACCGTGAACATAGAAGCAGCTCCATGAATTGTGGAATAGGCTCCGTGAACTGAAGAAGCAGCACCGTGAGGAAAATAAAAACTTGGTAGAAGCTTCGTGATAAGTTCGATTGATATATGATTTAGGTTTATAGTTTTAAATTTAGGTTATTTTATTATATTTTCAGTTTATTATTATTTAGTTTAGTTTATTTAAAATTTCTTTTACCAAGCTTTGTGATAAGTTTGATTAATTTATTATTTAGGTTTATAGTTTTCGATTTAGATTATTTTAATATATATTTTTTATTTATTAATATATAATTTAGTTTATTTAGATGTGCTTTATTTTATTAAGTTTGATTCATTTTATTTGTTGATTATTATTTATTCATGGCTCACTTTTGTTGTTCATGGCTTGAGTTTGTGACTACAATTTTTGGTCAAGCGTTTTGCTTCACGGTTTTTGCTGGTTCGTGGCCCACGATCTTCACAGGGCTTTCTCTGTTGAAGGAGCTCTCGATTCCTACAGTCGAGGCCCTAAAATTCGTGATCTACAGTCGAAATCGTGGCTCGTATTCATCTGACCACGTCTTTCACAGGTTTAGCTCAGTAACCTCCATGAATTCGTGGGCTCCTGTTTCGTGGTTCACGTAAACTCGTGTCTGGTCGTGGTCGTGGTCCAGACTGCACTGTATTGTACTGTACCGTGGTCGTGGCTCCCTGGGAGTGATTCGTGGCTCTGCACCTTACACAGAACACGTCTTCCGACTGTATTTCCCTTCATTTCGTGAATGCCCTTCATGGAATTTCGTGTTTCCTTCTGGTTCGTTGCATAGACTCCTTGCTCGTGTTTCCTTCTGGTTAATTTGCAAAGGCTTTGTAGCTTCGTGGCTCTACTCTGCTGAACACTAGAGGGCACAGTCAAACACCACCTGCTAAAAAATCGTGGCTCCTCCTCTCACTCTTGGGCTCGAAGTTTGCCTCGATCTCTCATCGTGACTCTGTTAAATAACTTGCTAAGAGACTTGTTAAATAAGGGCAACACATGGACTTGGTGGAGACCTGATAGAAACCCCAGTCATAAGCTTGAAAGAGATGTTCTCAGTGTGACAAACCCTGTATCCCTGTCTTAAAATAGTGAACTCTGATATGGGGTTATAATCCATGCTCAAATAACAGTGAGGTGTGAACATTAAATCCAGTTGTCGTCTCCTTAGTTCTCACCAAGATAGAGTGGAGGAATATGATTAAGGCATGTAGAATCATGCTTGGAGAGTCTGATATGGAGTATAACTCACAGTTCACCACAGTCAAGTGAACAGAGCAACATTTCAATTGGGACTCTATCAAGATCTTGTGAAGAAGCAAGTCACGGGCCTGTGCAAGTAATGATCAAGCTAATATATCCTGAAACCCTACTATTATTGTTTGACAGTCTTAGTCTGACTGTAGAATCTGAATGAGAACCTGTTTTCTGTCATTCTCTGTTTTGTCAGTAGAAGGTTGACAAGAGCAATTGAGGGTCAATAGATCACAACTGTCAACAGTGAACCATAACACTTGGTCATAGTTTGGGAAGATTGCTATCAGAGAATTGAAGGAGAACATAATAGAAGTTTATAACATGTTTGGAAAAGCTGAGTGTTTTGAAATCACAGTATCCTGTCTGTAACAGTTCTAGGAATGTATTTGATGTTTATGAGTTCAAGTTTCACCTTATTTAAATCTCAAATGGTTTTATTTCAGCTTATTTATATAATTTAGTCACTATATCTTTATATTTTAAATATTTATATATTTTTTAATTAGCCATCCCCCGCCGTCCCCAAAATTTAGAAATTTTTTGCCGTCCCGGAAACCCCGTCCCCGTCTCAGGTAACTATGTTATTTAGTTTCTATAATGTTATTTGTCTATTATGTTTTTATAATCTAAACAATACTTTTTGTAGGATATTATTATTTAGGTTTTTAATATGGTTATAGAGTACATAGTTCATAATATAAATAATTATTAATAGTTTACGACTTATTATATATAAATTATTGAAATATATATACGTAGTTTTTATTTAATTCTAGATAATTACTTGGTGTAAAGTTGTTTTGACAATGTTTATTCATATGAAATGCAAAATTATTCAGATTTCTTTTTGTTGAATTTAATCACAAATTTTTTCCTTGATTTTTTTAGCAACGAATTTTATCCTTGGTGAATTCGAACATGGCAACTTAGCTCATGAGTAATTACTTTCCACACTCGCAAGTCTGAGCTTAATACTCAGCTTGCAAGTAATTAAATGATTACTTAGCAGGCAGCAAAGTGTTGGTTTATTGGCGATTAATCACAGTTTCTCACAAGTTTTAGAACATAGTACAGCACAAACTAACAAGCAGATTTGTACCCTGCCAAGCAGACTTCACGGGATCCAAAGAAGTTGAAACATGTGGATTCCGTCCTTTCAAGGCTTATGTCATTTGGACTCTTTGATGGGTCCATTTGCCGAGGTACACCCATTGAATGTTTTGGGAGTTGTAATATGTAAGTGCAGTGAAGGTGAGTGTAGGAGCAAGTTGCATGCATATAAAGTTGTAAGAACACTGTTGGTTTTAGTGAAAGCATAAAGATAAAAGGAAAGGAAAGGAAATAAAGGATTTCATGGATAACTAAAGATTCCTCTTGCTTTCCTTTGTTGATTCCTCTCCCACTGGTTAAGTTCATTTATTCACTCGGCTGGCTCATAGACCGAGGAATCCACCAACCAGAGAGCACCTGATCAACATTGGGGATGTCCTCGACCATCCCAGGGACATCACAGCATCCCCAACGCCTTCAAAAGAACAGGGGACACATCCCTATTTTCAAGACATCCCAGAGACATCGCCCTTTTTTTTTTTTTTTTTTTTTGGGGGTGTTAGGAGGTTACCCTATCCCAGTCACTGGGACATCCGGAACACCACTCAGACCCCCAGAGATGTGTCCCCATGGAACACTCGGTTAATCCACTGTAAAGGAGAATGTAGTCACACAAATTGGCCAAGGACAAAATTTTACTATTATGAAGAACCACACAACATTAATGCATGTAATTGAACCAAGACAGAGCAGGAAATACAGGTTAGAACGATTGCATAAGAAATCGCACGACAGCCGAAATTCAGCTGACACTAAGGCTCATTCACCTGGTAAACGTAACGTTGCAGGCATATTTCTTTCATTGGGAGATGATTAGTATGTTGCAGAACTATAGAAATGTTAGCATCGTTAAGATTTCTTCTAACTACCAATCCCTGTTATTCCACACAATTCTAATAAATATAAAAGGTGATTAAAAATGCACTTTTCTGTACTTCACATGTTAATGAATCTAATAAGTTCCCGTTGCCATTCAATCCAGTTTGAGCAAGTCATGATAACCATTCTGTTTTGTTATGTAATAAGTTTGACTTGCAGTCTATCTCAGCCAAAAGACATGTCAGGATAAAACCAGCCGCAAGTTTTACAACTGGCAGAATAGATATGCCTCTATTTGGCATCTAAGTTAATGAATGTCTTTGCTATATGTTGCAGCATTTCCAGAGTCTTTAATGCAGCATCCAACATAAACTCTGTCATAACATGAACTTTATTTTGAGTGCCTACTTATGGAATATGATCTTAAGAAAAGAAAAGAACCCACATAAATCTTCTCTGAGTGTGAGCATAAGTTCCTATTTACATGTTGCAGTATCCATCCCCATGGATATCTATCATCACAATAATTAATTTTTACTGCAATGTAACCAGATTAAAATGTTCTATCTGAATGGATAATTATAGATGCAAACCATTCAGCACGAATCTCAACAGGTCAAAAAAATGTAATATTCTTACCCTCACTGCAGTACTTTCAGCAACCTCGATAGCAGCATCACCCGCATGAGCAAAACGGTTAACCAAGCTGCATGTCACTACGAGAAGTCAGGAAACACTCGTTGCTACTGAAATGATTATCATATAACAAAGTAAATATAGAAGGCATATACGTCCATGAATAAGACGAGCAACAAATATAGTTTTGGGTACTACTAGAAAGACTCGTGAGTATAGTTAAATATTTTATCATATTCTACTTCACCGCACAAAACTAGCTGGGGATAAATTTTCAGGTGCATCTAATCTTTTCCCATTTCCTCAAGAAGAAGCTAACAGAGAATTGCAAGTTACGTATAAAACTTCACTAATACCCAGGAATTGCAGGGTACATATAAGACCCTGAGTTCACAAATGCCCAGGAATTTCAAGGTACATATATGACCTTGAGTTCACTAATAGCCAGGATGCCCAGAGAAATTGGAGCCTTAAGAAAGAGACATACTAAAAGAGTGCAAACATAAATTCAAGTCTATACCACGTATCAAACTAATAGCAATGTAATAATAAATAGAACAAACCTATGATGGCTTTACGATTACTCAGACAAAAACTATTCGGAAGCCTTTCTTCCTGGCTTCTTAATATTAAGGAAGATTTTGGTATAATGCTACCCTAAATGACACACGTTTACAGGCTGCAATTATCTGAAGGATTGTTTTGAAATTGTTCTTTGCATAATCAATCAGAGTATAAAAGATATTATGGGTCCGAGGCAGAATGATCTGTCCTGTAAGTTCATCAATTCTTATGAATTACACTGATTAGTAATTACTGTTTTCTTACAGATTCAGAGTTTGACATTGTAGCTTCAGTACAAGAATACTAGTATATCCTTTATATTATACTTTTGTTCGGAAATGTCCCTAGCTTTGAGGAGAAATTGATCTAAACATTGATGCAGGCCATGATGAATAAGTCATACAACTCTTAGCATTCCTGTCAAGAAATAAATGTTGACAATAGATAGCTCTACTTCATTATATAAATTATTTGTAATAACCTAACGATATCACTTCACCCAGCAAATATTGTGGGACAAAATGTTACACTCTTAGCATTCCCGACATGAAAGTGACGAACCATATCCTCGTATTCCATTTTATCCTTTAGCATTCATAATAATACCAATACAAAAAGTGTGTTGTATTTCCTCCTGCTCCTAATGAAAAAGAAAATCTTAGTTTAGGCAAAAGCGATAAAGTTATGACTATTATTTGCATCTAAAATTTAAAAATTTTAAGTTTGTAATTATTAGCTTGGCTAGTTATTTTCCTTCAATTTGTTTAGGATGACTACTAGACATTATTTATTTAAAAGTAATCAAACGACCAGAAGACTTCTTTAGATGATTTGTTGTTAATTGCATAGTTACCATGTTCGAAAAGTTCGGATAGTTCGAGAGGGGAAAAAGTTCGGAAGTTCGAAATTTTTCAATAGGTTTAGTTCGGTTCGGTTTAGAAAATTTACAAATATAAAATATATATAAATAATAAATACCATACATATATGATGATATTTGAAAAGAAAAACCAATTACACATAATAATAAACAAATATATTATCTACAGAGTTTTTCCTTTACGTGCTTAGGTATTAGTGTTTCTTGTTTCGTTTTTGTTGTGTTGAAGTTCTTTTAATTTAAATGCTTTAATTTTTTAATTAAAAATAAAAAATAATAATGTTCGACCGAACTTGTTCAGTAAGTTTGGTCAGACCAAAAAGTACGGTTTGAACAGAATTTTCACTAAGTTCGTAAGAACATGGTAACTACGGTTAATTGTAAATTTATCTTTGATCCTTAACAATCTTAGCAAGGCTGGCTGATCCTTAACAATCTCAGCAAGGCTGGCACTTCTTCCAACTTCCTTCTCAATATGTAAAGTTTTCAAATTTCTTCTGTTTGTTTTCTTTCCTACTCAATCTAAAATTCCCTCTAAAGCTTCTTCAACATGACCAAAAGATGATCAGACACTATTTAATCAAAAGACCGGAAGACTTTTTCAGATAATTAGTTGTTAATTGTAATTCTTCTTTGATCCTCAACATTCTTAGCAAAGCTGGCACTTCTTCTCAATATGTAAAGTCTTCGAGTTTCTTCATTTTGTTTTCTTTACTACTCGATCTAAAATTTCCTCTGAAGCTTCTTCAACATGAATCTTGTAACAGCAGTACAGCCAATCAGAACAGTGGCTAGAATGTCAGATTAGGGGCCAAGTCCAACACACAAGTACTTTCATTTTTATATTGCTATTGGCCTAGTGCGATAGCCTAAAACAATTTTTAGATGAGACCAGTTCAAATTGACCAACAAATTGTCATTACATTGAGTTGAAGGCTTTCACCAGCAATTTAATTGGACTTTTTATTTTTGTGGGATTTTTTCTCGTGTGTTTTTAATCAATACCCAAATGACCTCCATGAGTAGTCATTACCCTAATGACATTTTTCCTCATGTATTTTTGGTAATAATCACAAGGAAAGGGGACCCACTTGGCACACAAGCACCGTAATCATTTGCTAGAAGGGGGAGGAATGGTGAATGTAATTCACCACTTGGGGTTTCTCACACAGAAAAATGTCATTAGGGTGTTGACTACTCATGGAGGTCATTAGAGGTCATTTGGTTGATAACTAAAAACACATGAGTAAAATTCCCACAAAAATAAATAATCTAACATATTGTTGAAGTAAAAGACTTGTGCCAGACTCATACCAAAAAAATTTGGTTATTTATGTTCCCATACAAAACAGTAAGCTAAATCGATGACTGATGAATGAAGATGTAGAGCAGAAAAAAGGAAGTTATTAGAAATAATAGAACAGTAATTCCCATTTCACAGTTTTCCTTTCTCGTGTTTTGACCCACATTCCAGGGGAACACCTCTGCCCAAACCACCCCCATAACCGTGTCCAGAGATTTCTGGTATGGAAATGGAACCGAAACACCCATCCCAGGTCTGTACGGAAACAGAAAAAGCTCTGCCATTTCCGTACTGTTTCCCGCACGGACACAGGATGTTTATGGCCTGTTTCTGGCACCACACATCACCGAAAAAGTGAAAGAAAAATAAAAACAGATAAAACCCTAAAAAGGATTCCCTTAATTTGCTAAGCACACTTCCTAACAGCTATACAAACACACATTTGGCCCCTTACAAAACATACACCGAAATTTTAAGCATGTTAAATGCTTTGAACTTTCATGTATACCATATTTTTAAGGGCTTTAATTTTATGGAGTAAAAATGAGTATTATGCATTATATATAGATGAGTGTGTGTGTACAGATGTTTCCCGTATCAGAAATGGTACAGAAACAACTCTGGCATTTCCATATAGGAAACCTGGGACATTTACATCCTGTTTCCGGCAGCACACATCACCGGAAAAGTGAAAGAGCAATAAAACACAAAAAAATCAAAACCCTGAAAAGGAATTCCTAAACTTGCTAAACACACTTCCTAAAGGCTATATAAACACACATTTGACCCATTTCAAAACATACACCCAAGATTTTAAGCACATCAAATGTTGAAATTTCAACTATATTTTATTAATGCTTTATTTTTATGGACTAAAACGAGTATATAATAACCGTACGGATGTTTCTGTGCCATTTCATATCCAAGGGTTTTTGAAATCAGCATTTTACGTTCTATACCCATTTCTGTTTCGTGACAACCTAGGTTTTGATCTAAACTCAATCAGCATCATAGATAACGAAGCTTATGATGCATTCAATATATCCACCAATAATATATTTACAATCAGGAGGTAATAAATACTCATTAGCCTTAATTTATCTGAATATATATATCTGTGTGTGTGTGTGTAGAATCTTATATGCATCAGAGAAGAATGGGGCGTGGCCAAGCGGGAAGGCAGCAGGTTTTGGTCCTGTTATTGCGAAGGTTTGAATCATTTCGTCCCAAATGGGACAAATAGTAATATTGAAATTTTCAACTATATTTTATTAATGCTTTATTTTTATGGACTAAAACGAGTATATAATAACTGTACGGATGTTTCTGTGCCATTTCATATCCAAGGTTTTTGGAAATCGGCATTTCTACGTTCTATACCCATTTCTGTTTCGTGACAACCTAGTTTTTGACCTAAACTCAATCAGCATCATAGATAACGAAGTTTATGATGCATTCAATATATCCACCAATAATAATATATTTACAATCAGGAGGTAATAAATACTCGTTAGCCTTAATTTATCTGAGCTTGCAAACAAATTATTAACAAAAGATAAATATTCAATACTGATATTACAAAAAATATGCAGCACTATGATTGCTCCATGTTTTAGCCTTCAATACTTGGAGTTAAGTATACTTGCTTTACACAAACCTTTTCCCAATTTTCATATAGAATCCTAGTATGGACCTGACCAAGATGATACAAATTGGGAAAATCTACCTTCTACTTACGAACATAGAATGCTAGTACAAATTTTTGCATCCATAACAATAAAACACCTGAGTAAAATTTTACAAATAGCCTTGCCTGGAAGTTTTTGTACACCCAGTGCTTCGCAGAATTTGTCACAGAAATGGTTACAGTTCTTCGACAATAGATCGTAGGTATAGCCATGCCATTCCCTGCTAAGTTCTGTCAAAATCTGAGTCACTGCGTAGGTAGACATATTAGTTTTTCCAAGGACTATGCTTTCACGATAAGTATACATAGGATTCTTTTTAGGAGGACAGTTGAAAACCCCAGTTCCATTTTCACAGTATCCAAAGGACCATTCCTCACCATAAATCTGCAGAACAAAGAAAAAGGATTTGTCAATTAGAAAGTTCTTTGCACCCACATACAGATCAATACCTCGCTGATTTTTTCCAATGAATGCAAACAGCTGTTTTTGGAGAAATTTGTTCAACATCTGATTAGAGTAAGTCAAATCCAAGAATTTACTAACTCAGTAAATTATTTTACTGCAAACAAATTCAAATATGCATGACAATCTATTAATACTGATTCACATCTAAAAGCAATGTTACGTGCGTCCCTGGATTTTGATGATGTCTCAGACACCCCAAATGGTTTGGCCCTTCGGGGACATTGAGGGGACACCCCCTTTAAAATCTTTCAAAAGCTTTTTGATGTTTTACTTTTAAAAAGCTGTTATTTTTACCAAAAACATTTAATTGTATTCTCGAAAGTACTGAAAATATATTAAATACAGTCTAAATCCCAAAACTTTATTAAATAAAGTTCAAATATTTAAATATTGATTTTTCTATATTATTTTTATAGCCATCCCCTTTCTGTACCCAAAATTTGGGAAATTTTTGCCATCCTAGAAAACCTGTTGCCCTGTCCCCCATCCCCAAGAATTAAGTAACTATGTCTGAAAGAGAAAAAATATTTACAAAACCAGTCCTTTGTTGATCATATGGTGCCAGGTAAATTTGATGCCTTGGCCTGTAATGAAATCAGTTCATTGTGGCTATGATTGATGAAACTACTTCCCATTACCCCCAATATACCCTTCTGTATGAATATGAGAACTTTCAAATATATTACCCATCTAAGGATAGTGTATTGGTACTGGGTCAAAAGAGAACAACCAATTCTTACTGCAAGTATCATTTACCCTGACCTCAGATAAGTGATCAGAATATGTTTATTTGACAAACTAAATGGAATAGAATCCTGATTGTAACAGTAGTGGTGCCTGTTTGAGATAACTTGCTTTGAATAATTATTATTGTCTTGCTTCTTTCACAAGATATTTGTCAATCTAAAAGCAATAACCAGTGTGCCTTGCATTCAAGGACAAGATAACTGTCTGCTGTCGAAGGCAAAGTTATTATTCATTAAAATCAGGAATAAAAAATAACATACATGTTCCTTGTTTTTACCAAAAATAGGAAATTCAAAAGACAAAATTGCTCTAAAGAGGCTTTTTATAAGACAATACCATATCAAAACCCATACACACAATGTAGGTTTTTAGTATTTGGAAACATTTTCAGACCAATCATTGGGTCGTAACACAAAAGTTTTGAATCCTGAGCATCCAGAATTGCAGGAAAAAAAGTATTTTCAAATGGTAAGGTACTTCCCTAAATCCTCTACATTCTTTGCCAATTTGAAATATTTCACTTGTGTCTTCTACTCACATATCCCCTTCATTGATGACAACTTGTCTGAGAGATCACTAAAAGAATGTTGTTACCCCTACAGTGCACTGAATTAGAAGTTGCATTGAACAAGTAACAAAGCACTCCAACAGTCCTTTATAGGGAAAGGACTTGTATAACAAACTCCGTGTGGGATTGAAACTATTACCAAACCATAAGAATGCACTAGGGTACTGCCAAACTGTGGACCATAAATAGGCTCTTAACCAACAAAACCTACACAAAAATTTCTAGCCTACAAACAGTGTACAACTAAATGCTTCTTCACATCATTGGTACAATAAACACAGATGAGAAAAACCAGTAGCTGGGACTTGTACAAGACACATAATATCCAACTTATGTGAGTACCTCTTTTCTAGGCAGAGAGTAGAAAAGAAATGTCAACCAAAAACAGCAAGGAAAGGAAGAAAGAAAGAAAGAAAAATTATATCAATGTTCACAAATGACCAAAAGTACGTCAATGGGACTCGATAATATGTCCAATTACAATAGGAAGTGCTGGGTAAAAGAACCTAGGCACAACAACCAACAAAATAAAAGCAAGACTAAAAGCACTGAAAGTAAATATGGGACCATTAAACCCAATGTAGTAAACCTCCTAGCTCGTGATCAAAAGTAGGTCAATGGAACTCGAGTATATGTCCAATTACAATAGAAAGTGCTAGGGTAGAAATACCCTAGGCACAACGACCAACAAAATAAAAGCAGACTAAACGAGCTGAAAGTAAATGTGGGTTAAACTAAATATAGTAAACTTCCTAGCCCATGTAACCAAAAGGTCAATGGGACTCATCTGAATCCAACTCAAGAATACTTCCAATTACAATAGAAAAATATAGTAACATGCAGTTCCCATGACAGAGGTGCAATAGAGAAGAAATATCACAAGTAACTCAACCTCATCAAACACTGCAAGTACACCAATAACCTGCCAAATAACATCATTGAAGATTATGGTCATTTTAGCATCCTACACAGTTTTATGCAGTGCTTGGCTAACTATTATATGGACATTTTAACTTTATATGTCCTCAGTTTTATTATAATTATGGGTATTATCACTCCCTATACAAACACTCACAAGGCTCATGGAAGAGCTTCCTTCAGTAATAAGTCCAGAAATACCTGGCCTTATATTAAATAAATATTTCAGTTTTGAACTGAACTCTCAGCCCCAGATCATACCAAATCAGATCTCCAGACATTGAGTGATACATTTCATAAGTGACCTCATGCCCATATTACAGATGAGAAAACTCAGAGTGCAGGAATTCAACATTTTAGCTAGAACGCAGCACCAACCACATAACCAACATCTTTTCCGTCTCGAATGCTACGAGAGTTACCAACTAGCTTATTTTAACATTTTCATCATTCTCGTTCTTTTCGAGCATCCTTTTGGCTTGCCACTTCTCTACCCTTCCAAAGGTTTCTTCATTGCATTTTTCCATTTAAGCTTCTATTTCTCTTCTCTAAAGTGTCAATATACCAAAAAAGTAAGCAAAACCTCAAATATGATAACAACTCAAGAATATGCAATCCTGTGATAAAAAAATTTCCAAATTACTGAAAAATAAAACATACCCCACTCTATGCTATAATTTACGAGGAAACGAAGTTCAATAACTAGACCACATCGGTAATTTCTTTGAATGTAAGGAAGCTTTCAAGTTATCGAGATTTTAAATTTTCTCTGTAGTTCTATATTTCCCGACTTTTCAGTTGTTCTTTCTCAACAAATTATAAGACTTTGAGTTTGGGATTGGGTCTACATTTCGTAAATAAATTAAGTTGTTGAATTTATAGATCTTTTCCACTAAGCAAACCAGACAAACAAAAACTTTGCCAATTCCCACTATATATACAATCTATTCAGAATAACAGTTCAATATATAGATAGTAATGTCAACTTGTGTCCAAGAATTTCAAATGGGACTGAAGAACGGGAGCCCTGGTGCATGTCCAGTAAATTGATATAAAATTGAAACTATGGAAATCTCGACACCAACAAATCTCATGACTGTCGTGCCTAATTACCCAACGCTAAGACAAGCAGCTACTCTCCTGGCATTCCGAGTTGAGAAGAGGTAATCCATGTGTGAAGGTGGATTGGAAAGTTTGAGTTTACTACTGAAATTGCTCATGAGGTCAAAACCATAAGTACTAAATTTAAAAATACATAAAATAAACCGAAAACAATCCCCTTGAGGGCTTCCACAATGGGGCCACACCAAATTGATGTCTGGCTTGGCATTCGCCTGTAAAACTACCTCTACAATTTACCCGCCAAATGAAATAGCCAATTGCCTTTGGATGTAAATGTGTTATGCTAAACAAACCAGGCTAACAATCAAAGAGTTGCGGAAAAAACAGCTTACCTCAACGGCACTGTGAAAGATGCCCCCAATGCCGATACCATCCTTCATAATCTTGTTCAACTGCAAGATGATATTGTTTGTCTTGGTCGATGCGCTGTTTGTCACGTCGTAGATGTGAAGCACAACCTCTGACATCCTCTCCTCAACAAAAAATTAGAAGGAAAAAAACTTCTAAACAATTTGCCCCTGTTTTCGTCGATCGATGCCAATTACAGAAAATAACCAACCAATCAAACCCTCCTCTTCATTTCCTCTAAATTCACCAAATTTATAGAAGCCGCAAAACTCAACCAATTGTCACGCCCCTGTTCTCCGCCAGATCCAGAGCCCCAAAACAAGGAATTCTCTGATCCTTCCAAACTTTGCCGCCAATTCGTCCGAATCTCGCGTACAATCAGGTTTGTCGCTATTATCTCCAAATTGGAACAACAATATATCCTGTTTTTCCTTTCAAACCCTAAATTCCCTGCCCCTAAGACATAAGAGCCGAAAACCGCTGCAAGATCCGCATTCGGAGCATCTTATCTATTTTCACTCAATTCCTAAGAATATAGAGTTAGTGAATTACAGATACATTTGGAGAAATAATTTCTCACAACGAGATTCGAACCGGCGACCCGCAACTTACAGAATATCGAAATTTTACCTCGATTACAGAGAACCGTGCTCTCGCAGCTGCTGGTGGAAATAACGAATGGCAGAGTTAAAAGAATGGCCAAAATTACACGTTGCGTACCTCGAAGTGATATACACATAAAATAATTAATTTAGCGGCAAACTTTATGTGGGCCCAACTACCTAGCGTAATCATAATCCTAACGTTATAAAAAAGGGAATGTTAGGAATCATTTTGCTTCGTGAATCATTGCTGGTCTCCCATGGATAGAGGTCATTATCCGTCCATACCCACTTAGGCTTTATTTTAGTTGGGATATTTCACCAAAGACAGAAAGAATTTTGGTGGGTAATGTAGATAAACTTGAGGAGCTTAAAAGACATGTCAATGTCATTTACTTTTAGGATTAAAGAGGGTCAAATGAATATAGCAGTAGATGTAGACATCTAATTTCGGCATTTACTTTTAGGATTAAAGATGGTCAAATGAATATAGCAGTAGATGTAGACATCTAATTTCGGCATTATGGGGTTGGGGTCCCTTATTCCTTTATGTAAAAGTTAAAGTTCATCTCCAAAAAAATAAAATAGCAATAAGTTATTAGATGAGGAAAACAAATTATTAAATATAGAGGCGCTTTTTAATGTTGGAATTAACATTAATCAAATATCAAACAAAATCTCTTTTAAAATCTTATAATATTTTGTAGCTAATCGAAAAAAATTGCAATTGTTTTCAAAGAATAAATCGTAGGAAATAAATAAGAAAACTAACAACTTAACAAAACCAAGTTCGTAAGGTAGGTTAAGACTCCATTTGCCTTTCACGTGTAGCTCTACATCCAATTGTTAGAGAGTTTGTTTCCTCAAGAGGTGCATAGTGACATAGATTATATTCAAATTCCAAACAACCTTCTTCTACCTTTTGTAACTTTCTAGGAATTCAAAAATCTTCTAAGAAAATATTTTCTACTACCCATAGACCTAGATATGTTGTTGCCTCTTACCCAAAACTTTTAATCTACAACCCAAGACTTTTGTATGGGGTCGGCAAAAAAATATGTGATCATGACTTCTTCCTTGGTACCATTTCATTAAGTCCCCGCAAACCCTATATTATAAACTCTCCCAAAAAGATTGAACTAACCAAACATTCAAGAAAAATAGATCAAAAATGTCAATCTTCAACAATAACTTCAACA